>JACSYO010002140.1:814513-1563237 GCA_016806645.1 Ophiodon elongatus
TTGAAAGTATTTTCTGACATATCGAGTGATAAGAAATGGTTCCCTGGGCCTGCCTGTAAGCAGGTTTAGTCCCCCGGGGCACGATGACCTTTCTTCTAGAAGAGTCCAGCTGAAACCCCGTCTCGTCGCAGTTGTATACCTGACGGGGTTTCTCTCCCTCAACACGTGCTCCTCCAGGGTGGTGGTGAGGAGCCTAAAATACTCCTCAATTAGCCCCCTCTTGGCGCAGGATGCCCTCCCACAGTCAATGATGTCTGGGGTCCGGGCAGTAAGGCGATGGTGGTGCCGCTCGCTGAAGTTTATCCACCACGTCTGGCCAAGTACAGACTTCCTCCTGATGGCGGAGGTTGTAAATGGCCAGAGCGTGGGCCAAGACCTGAGGCTTCGTCACTGGAAACCTGTGACTGGCAGAATATAAACAGTACTCCACCAGGGAATGCTCCTCTTCAGGGGTGAGGAGAGTCCTCCGACCATGGACACATTCAGAGATACTGTCGAGTATTCGGACTTCTTTTTCCCGAAAGAGAGTCCCCTTAGGACGCAGACTGAGCCTAGGCCCAACGAGGAATCCGTCAACAAAATAAAGCCGAGAAGTGGTTCGAAGTTTAAGTCAAAAAGTATTTACTTTTGATTGAAAGCAATTACACATTAAATCACACAATACAAAGAAATAAAAAACTAAATATCCCATGGAATAGAGTTCAGCTGCGCTCTGCTCGACACAGACCACACCAGAACTGTCGTTTCTCCGGAAACACTCAAGTTATGTACTGCCGTAAAGTCCACATATTTGCCGTACGTTGAACTTCATTTTCATGGTCAACTTATTATCTTTAGGTTTGTTACTTTAAACGAATATATCACAAAGCGCTCTTATTATACACACATCTAGTAAGTTTCGGAATATAACACATCTAGTAAGTTTAGATTTGGTTTTAAACATTCTTCAAGAAAACAGATTATAATTCACACTGATTATCACTAGAAGCGCTTTAAGGCACAGTTTTCTCACAATACCCTTCCACTGACTCGGTCATTCAGGCTGGACTTCGGGACGCCAAACTGCTTTGCTGCCTGCCCTAGAGTGAGCCTGCCTGCTTTCACCTCCTATAGGGCCTGTGCCATGGCCTCCTGGGTCCACTTCCTCATCTTCCTCTCCCTCTTCTGGATTTGCCGGATGTTTGGCATCTGCAAATACACATTCAATTTGGCAGTCAGAAATTAAATTCAAAATTTGTTTTAAAGTCACGATTCATGTCTTAAAAAGGTTGATTAATTCACATGTATATTTACCACATATATATATATATATATATATATATATATATATATTAAACCTTAAACCATTACAATTTTTATATCCATCTTTTCTTTTCTTGATCCTCCTGTAAAGGAAATAAATATCACAGACACACGTTACCTACCTTTCTTCTCTTTTCTGCTTCTTTCTACTTTCTGCTTCTTTCTACTTTCTGTTTCTTTCTACTCTTTTATGCTTCCTCTTTTCTTTTCTCCTTGTTTCTCCCTCTGTCTCTCTTCTCTTCCTTCTCTGTCTCTGTCTTTTCAGGCAAGAACATAAACCACACAAGAGAGAAATTGAGTCAAAAACATTACATTTTGGTGAACCTTATATATAACCTAGCACTGTATTATATTGGAGGTGTATCTACATAAACAATATGTCTAATCATAAGAGCCACTGCTGACTTTCAAATATGAACAGTGGCTGGGACTGAGGATCGTGAGTTGCCAGGATCCTGCGAACTCTCTGTGTGTAGAGATGTGTGGAGTATTTGCCCCTCTGAGCCAATGCGACCGACTCCCCCTCATGGAGGTCAAAACCACACCGCCCGGGGCCGTCACAAGAGTCGTAAGTGTAGTAGTTCACACTGCCCGTTAAGGAGCCAAAGTATGTGTCGAAGCCCCGGCGAGTGGGCAGGCACTCCTTCTTGTAGAAGCCCAGGTGCCACTTGCCAACCATGTGGGTGGAGTAGCCGAGCTCCTGCAGTCTCTGGGGTAGGGTGACCTGGTCAAAGGGCAGGCAGCTGGGCTGGCGGGGCCGGATGATGGAGTGCTGCAGGCCGGTATGAATTTGGTACCTGTAGGGTTAATGATTCAGAAAATTGTCAGAAGGACAAACGTGTTGTCAATAATCAGATCCAACAGAAGGTTAGATAACTACACACAGAAGGATGGGATGGGGAGTAATAGAAGAGATAAGGGGGAGATTGTTCCCATTTCCTCCCTCAACTTAACAAATGTTGAAGAGCTGTGAAAAAGTGTGTTGTTTTATTTTTTTGTCTGAAGCTTTTAATGTTTATACAATGAAACAGAAATCTCCACTTCAGTAGCAATCACACTGATGTTTGGCCACAGTGGTCTAAAAATCATGTTGTAATCTCTGCAATGTCTGGTTATTTTGAGCTCACCTAAACAATTTCTTATTTAACCCTTCTATCTTTCAATTCAACTTGATTTGATTCAATAAAATAAAATAAAATAAAATAAAATAAAATAAAATAAAATTGAATGATGTATAGCCGATGAATAGCAGCCCACAGACTACAGCCACCTCGCCCGGACCAGAGAAACCGGGGCACCCTCCCGGAGCCAGACCCGGGAGGGGAGCTCGTAGGCGAGCGTCTGGTGGCCGGGCCTTCGCCCATGGGCCCCGGTCGGGCTCAGCCCGAAGAAACATCATGGAGCAGCCACCCTGTGGACCCACCACCCGCAGGGATAAGCATCGGGGTCGGGTGCTATGTGGACCGGGCGGCAGGGGACCTGGGCGAGCCGATCGCCGGCAGCATAGACTAGCTCTAGGGACGTGGCACGTCACCTCGCTAGCGGGGAAAGAGCCGGAGCTGGTGTAGGAGATGGAGCGGTACCAGCTGGATATAGTTGGCCTCACCTCCACGCACAGCACTGGCTCTGGAACCAAGCTCCTGGAGAAAGGTTGGACTTTGTCCTTTTCTGGAGTTGCCCAGGGTGAGAGGCCCCGGGCAGGAGTGGGGATACTCATGAGCCCCCGGCTGAGCGCCGCCGGGATGGAGTTCTACCCGGGGAACGAGAGGGTCACCTCCCTGCGCTTGCGGGTTGCGGGGAGTAAGGCTCTGACTGTTGTTTGTGCCTATGCACCGAACAGCAGTTCGGAGTATCCGGCCTTCTTGGAGTCGGTGGGAGGGGTCCTGGAAAGGGCGCCTCCTGCGGACTCCATAGTTCTCCTGGGAGACTTCAGTTGAAGTGGTGTTTCGCTGTTGGACTTCTGTGCTAGCCACGGTTTGTTCATAACGAACAACATGTTCAAACATAGGGTGGCTCATAAGTGTACTTGGTACCAGAACACCTTATGCCGTAGATCAATGATCGACTTTGTAATCGTTTCATCTGATCTGCGGCCGTATGTCTTGGACACTCGGGTGAAGAGAGGAGCAGAGCTGTCAACTGATCACCACCTGGTGGTGAGTTGGATCAGATGGCGGGGGAATCGGCTGGAAAGACCCGGCAAGCCCAAACGTGGAGTGAGGGTGAACTGGGAACGTCTGGCGGAGGATCCTGTCCGGGAGGTCTTCAACTCCCACCACCGGAAGAACTTCTCACACATCCCAAGGGAGGCTGGGGACATGGAATCCGAGTGGACCATGTTCAAAGCCTCTATTGTGGACGCGGCCGCTAGGAGCTGTGGTCGGAAGGTCACCGGTGCCTGTCGTGGCGGTAACCCGAGAACCCGGTGGTGGACACCGGGGGTGAGGGAAGCCGTCAAACTGAAGAAGGAGGCCTTTCGGGCCTGGTTGGCTCAGGGGTCTCCTGAAGCAGCTGAGAGGTACCGGCAGGCCAGAAGGGCTGCAGCTGCGGTGGTCGCGGACGCTAAAACTCGGGCATGGGAGGAGTTCGGGGAGGCCATGGAGAAGGACTTTCGGTTGGCCTCAAGGAAGTTCTGGCAAACCATCCGACCATCCCCAGGCTGTGCTCAGCACGGGGGGGGGGAACTGCTGACCCGGACGAGGGACATCGTCGGACGGGGAAAGAGCACTTTAAGGAACTCCTAAATCCGGCCAACATGTCCTCTAGAGAGGAGGCAGCGCCTGAAGACTCGGGGGGGGTCGCATCCATATCCTTGGCAGAGGCCAATAAGGTAGTCAAAAAGCTCCTTGGTGGCAAGGCGCCGGGGGTGGATGAGATCCGCCCTGAGATGCTGAAGGCGCTGGACGTTGTTGGGCTGTCTTGGCTGACACGCCTTTTCAATGTCGCATGGGGGTCAGGAACAGTGCCCATGGACTGGCAGACTGGGGTGGTGGTTCCCATTTTCAAAAAGGGGGACCGGAGAGTGTGCTCGAATTATCGGGGTATCACACTACTCAGCCTCCCGGGGAAAGTGTATGCCAGGGTGCTGGAAAGGAGGCTCTGACAGATTGTCGAACCTCGGATTCAAGAGGAGCAGTGCGGATTCCGTCCTGGTCGTGGAACAGTGGACCAGCTCTTTACCCTCGCAAGACTACTGGAGGGGTTCTGGGAGTTTTTCCAACCAGTCTACATGTGTTTTGTGGACTTGGAGAAGGCCTTCGACCGGGTCCTTCGGGGGGTTTTGTGGGGGGTGCTGTGGGAGTATGGGGTGCCGGACCAGTTACAACGGGCCATCCGGTCTCTGTACGACTGCAGTAGGAGCTGTGTTCGTATTCTCGGCAATAAGTCAGACGCGTTCCCAGTGGGTGTTGGCATCCGCCAGGGCTGCCCTTTATCACCGGTCCTGTTCGTGACTTTCATGGATAGGATATCTAGGCGTAGCCGGGGGGAGGAGAACGTCGGGTTCGGGGGTCTTGGGATCGCCTCTCTGCTGTTCGCAGATGATGTGGTCCTGTTGGCCTCTTCGGACCATGACCTCCAGCATCCACTGGGGCGATTTGCAGCCGAGTGTGACGCGGCAGGGATGAGGGTAAGCACATCCAAATCCGAGGCCATGGTGCTCTGCCAGAAACCGGTGGATTGCTCCCTCCGGGTGGGGACGCAGTGCCTACCGCAAGCGAAGGAGTTCAAGTATCTCGGGGTCTTGTTCACGAGTGAGGGTAAGATGGAGCGGGAGATCGACCGACGGATCGGTGCGGCTGCAGCAGTAAAACAGGCGCTGCACCGGACCGTCTTGGTGAAGAGGGAGCTGAGCCGGAAGGCAAAGCTCTCAATTTACTAGGTGGTCTACGTTCTGACCCTCACCTATGGTCACGAACTCTGGGTCGTGACCGAAAGAACAAGGTCTCGGATACAAGCGGCCGAAATGAGTTTTCTCCGTAGGGTGGCCGGGCTCAGCCTTAGAGATAGGGTAAGGAGCTCGAACATCAGGAGGGAACTTGGAGTTGAGGCGCTACTCCTTCGTATCGAAAGGAGTCAGCTGAGGTGGTTCGGGCATCTAATCAGGATGCCTCCTGGACGCCTCCCGTTAGAGAGGTTTCAATTATCTGAAAAATGAAAGGTCTAGACAACAAGTGAAAACATTGTTTTTCATCCACTGGTCAATTTTGAGATTTGGGGTTATTTTGCTTCCATAGTATGTCTTCTTTCTAGTAAGTGGAAAGAAAACATTAAAAATACACATTTAGGTGATTATACTTTGTCTATTTGTGTCTTTCGCCTTCGTTCACTAAATGTTAAGATTAGATCATTCCTCATTTGCATATTTAAACATAACTTTTAGAAAACTTGTAATACAAAAACAACTGTCTTGATTTTAGAAATAAACTGGGAAGGTTTTGTGGTGATTAGTTTTTATTTTATTTTTATTTAACTCAGCAGTAATTAAAGATAAGTCTGTTATCAAAATGTCAACAAAGGAATCTGATGACTGATTGATTGACAGGTTTAGAATACATAACAACACTAAAATGCAACAAAAATAAAGGTCTTAGTATTTAATGCTTTGAAAGGTTTTACAATATTACTCTTTGTAAACATGGAGAAAAACAGACCTCTGTTTGTAATTATTAGTAGATGAGAAAAAAACAAAACTATTATTTACATAACTCAATCTTTATGAAATAAACACTTTAGTCATATATGTGACTATGCCTGTAAATTATATGATGTATATTTACAGTTTGGGCTTTAATACAAACTTTGAATGCAAAATCACCATTTTCAGAATATGCATAGCTTCTAGTCAAGTCACCAGAGGGCGACGATGTGGAAATCCACTGTACAAAAACTTCCAAATGGAATCAAAATAAGTTGCAGTGCTAATATGACAATTAAACTGCTCTGTGGGCCTCTGGATGCTTCATCCCTCTCCAAAGGCACCGGAGCACTGAACATTTCACAACAAGACGATCTCTCCATTGGGAATTAATTCAAAATGAAGCATCCCTCTGTCACCAATCAACAACTGTAGTGACCGAGTGAAAAGAGTCAGACGACACTGGATTCACAAAGTTAAAGTTCATATGCAGAACTTCTCATTTCAACCATCATAACAGAGTTCTCCTGGTCTTCCATCTGTCGACGGACAACAGGGCCGTCAGCCATCTTGTTTTTCTTTCTCTTCCAAGCAAAAAAGACGGTGATCCCAATTAATGGAAGAATCACCACAGCTGCACGCACTCCACCTATGAGCAGGGATGGATCTGCTCGGAATAAGAGACACAAAAATCACATGTCAACTTACTGCTGTTGCAGGAGAGTTGTTTTTCACTTAAGTAAACAAGGATCATCTCTACTTGAGGAAGCAACAGTCTGGTGGGTGTATGTGTCTGTGTGTGTGTGTGTGTGTGTGTGTGTGTGTGTGTGTGTGTGCATGTGTGTGTGTGTGTGCGCGCGAGCGTGTGTGTGTGTGCTCGTGTGTGTGTGTGTGTGTGTGTGTGTGTGAGAGAGAGATAATGCCCCATGAGTCATCACTTAGGGGGGGAGTCACAGTGTTATTGGAGGTTGTGATATTATTGTAGGGGGTAATTAACACTGTGATTCCAGACTCCTTACCAGCAGGGGGTGTTGCTGTGATTGTGGATGAAGGTGCTGTTGGCTTCATACACAGCAGGGTACTATTGGCTTCAAACACCCACTGTGATATGTGCATCCCATTGAGTGAGGTGCAGTTAATGAATATGAAGCCTGGTGGAAAGACAGAGATCAATGACGGGTTTACAGCTAATATTAGTCCCATAAACATCAGACTTTTGTTCACTCACACTCTCACTCACCACAGGTAGATATGTTCACTTCTCTTAAGTCACTACTGACTTTATTCCTGACTGAGCAGACCAGTCGTCCTGAGACGTGTTGTCTCAGAGTGATAATGTTAGTCTCAGTGTTTCCAGAGAGGAGCTCAGAGTCTGTCAGAGCTTCTCCATCCAGAGTCCAGCTGTACTGAGGACTGTCCGCTCCCTCAGAGGAGCAGGACACCTTCATCTCTCCCTGGGACAGACACTCAGGGACCAGCAGGACAGAGGACACGGGAGCTGAAGGAAACACACTCAGATGACTTTTCATATCAAAGTAATCTTGGTCATTCTGTAGAGTTTATAATACAGAGCAGTCCAGACACTGATACACATATACAGCACGTAGAATATGAGATGCATGTAATAAATAGTTATTTACCTTGAATGGTCATCTGTAGAGTCCGCTCTGATCCACGTCCCTGTGAATCAAAGGCCTTAAGTCTATATTCACCACCATCAGTCCTGCTCAGTTTATTGATCATAAATGTTCCTGTATTGGGAGAAAAGAAGGATCTGTCTGCTATCAGATTAGAAATAATGTCATTCCTTCTCCCATCTAGTATTATTGTTTTTTCCTTCAACCATTGGTATCTATGTATTTCTGAGGTGTTGTTTATCAGCTGGAGGAACACAGTTCCTCCCAAAGCTCCAAAACACTGACTTCTGTCCTGTCTGCCATCACAGTGGGTTACAACACCTGGAAATAAAAAGGAAAAGTTTAAAAAGCAATATATCACATGAAAAGTACCAATGTACCATGGGTGTCATCTAGAATATTTAGATTTTAAGTAATGGTGCAGCCACAAAACCATGATGTATTAATGTTTCCTGTGAGAGTAAACATTGTGGAGCTGCAATGAAATATCAGTGAAATGTAATAAATTAAATATGTTTGCCTTTTAAGCAACTTTCAGGAATATTTTATATGGAAATGGAGGTTCACTGGATTTATAAAGAACATGAGTAAAATATTAATTAGGTTTAATTAGTTTAAATAAAAAATTTAAAAAACAACATAGAAAAAAATATAAATACAATTATTTGAATCTGTTCATTTTTTTTTAAACATGAAAAATGTTTGGTTGAATTGTACTTCCTTTAATGCAGACAGGAAAATGTTCTTTATTGAAATAGATAGATGTGACCACAAAACATTTCACGAAGAACTCGTGGACAAACTTCCCTCTGCTCTACAGTACCTTTATTTATTGAGTACATTGTACTTCATGTGCAGCATGTTGTAATCGTGACTAAGAATTATCAGCATTAGCTTTATGACTGAATGTGCGTGTGTGTGTGTGTTTGTGTGTGTGTGTGTGTGTGTGTGTGTACAGCTAATATTAGTCCCATAAACATCAGACTTTTGTTCACTCACACTCTCACTCACCACAGTTACATGTGTTCACTTCTCTTAAGTCACTACTGACTTTATTCCTGACTGAGCAGACCAGTCGTCCTGAGACGTGTTGTCTCAGAGTGATGCTGTTAGTCTCAGTGTTTCCAGAGAGGAACTCAGAGTCTGTCAGAGCTTCTCCATCCAGAGTCCAGCTGTACTGAGGACTGTCCGCTCCCTCAGAGGAGCAGGACACCTTCATCTCTCCCTGGGACAGACAATCAGGGACCAGCAGGACAGAGGACACGGGAGCTGAAGGAAACACACTCAGATGACTTTTCATATCAAAGTAATCTTGGTCATTCTGTAGAGTTTCTAATACAGAGCAGTCCAGATATTGATACACATATACAGCACGTAGAATATGAGATGCATGTAATAAATAGTTATTTACCTTGAATGGTCAACTGTAGAGTCCGCTCTGATTCACGTCCCTGTGAATCAAAGGCCTTAAGTCTATATTCACCATCATCAGTCCTGCTCAGTTTATTGATCATAAATGTTCCTGTTTTGGGAGAAAAGAAGGATCTGTCTGGTATCAGATTAGAAATAATCTCATTCCTTCTCCCATCTAGTATTGATGTTGTTTTGTTCAACCATTGGTATCTATGTATTTCTGAGGCGCTGTTCATCAGCTGGAGGAACACAGTTCCTCCCAAAGCTCCAAAACACTGACTTCTGTCCTGTCTGCCATCACAGTGGGTTACCACTCCTGGAAATAATAAAAAGGAAAAGTTTAAAAAGCAGGGCTGCACGGTGGTGTAGTCCAAAGTCCAAAGACATGCAGCTCAGGTTCATTGGAGACTCTAAATTCCCTGTAGGTGTGAATGTGAGCGTGAATGGTTGTCTGTCTCTAAATGTGCCCTAAGATAAACTGGCGACCTGTCCATGGTGAACCCTGCCTTTATCCAATGTCAGCTGGGATCGGCTCCAGCCCCCCGCGACCCTGAATAAGATAAGTGGTTTGGATAATGGAATGGAAGTTCAAAAATAATACATCGCATGGCAAGTACTGATGCACCATATATGTCATCTAGAATATTTAGATTTTAAGTAATGGTGCAGCCATAAAACCATGATGTATTAATGTTTCCTGTGAGAGTAAACATTGTGGAGCTGCAATGAAATATCAGTACAATGTAATAAATTAAATATTTTTGTCTTTCAAGCAACTTTCAGAAACATTTTATATGGAAATGGGGGTTCACTGGATTCATAAAGAACATGAGTAAAATATTAATTAGATTTAATTAGTTTAAATAAAATGTTTTAAAAACAAGCAAGAGAAAATATGAATACAATTATTTGAAACCGTTCATTTTTTTAACCATGAAAATGTATGGTTGAATTGTACTTCCTTTAATGCAGACAGGAAAATGTTTTACATTAAAAGAGATAGATGTGACCACAAAACATTCCACAAAGAACTGATGCACAAACTTCCCTCTGCTCTACAGTACCTTTATTTATTGAATATATTGTACTTCATGTGGAACTGCATGTTGTAATCGTGACTGAGAATTATCAGCATTAACTTTATAACTGAATATGTGTGTGTGTATATGTGTGTGTGTGTGTGTGTGTGTGTGTGTGTGTGTGTGTGTGTGTGTGTGTGTGTGTGTGTGTGTGTATGTGTGTGTGTGTACAGCTAATCGTAGTCCCATAAACATCAGACTTTTGTTCACTCACACTCTCACTCACCACAGGTAGATATGTCCACTTCTCTTAAGTCACTACTGACTTTATTCCTGACTGAGCAGACCAGTCGTCCTGAGACGTGTTGTCTCAGAGTGATGCTGTTAGTCTCAGTGTTTCCAGAGAGGAGCTCAGAGTCTCTCAGAGCTTCTCCATCCAGAGTCCAGCTGTACTGAGGACTGTCCGCTCCCTCAGAGGAGCAGGACACCTTCATCTCTCCCTGGGACAGACACTCAGGGACCAGCAGGACAGAGGACACGGGAGCTGAAGGAAACACACTCAGATGACTTTTCATATCAAAGTAATCTTGGTCATTCTGTAGAGTTTCTAATACAGAGCAGTCCAGATATTGATACACATATACAGCATGTAGAATATGAGATGCATGTAATAAATAGTTATTTACCTTGAATGGTCAACTGTAGAGTCCGCTCTGATTCATGTCCAGTTGAATTAAAGGCCTTAAGTCTATATTCACCACCATCAGTCCTGTTTAGTTTATTGATCCTAAATGTTCCTGTTTCGGGAGTAAAGAAGGATCTATCTTCTATCAGATTAGAAATAATGTCATTCCTTCTCCCATCTAGTATTATTGTTTTTTCCTTCAACCATTGGTATCTATGTATTTCTGAGGCGCTGTTCATCAGCTGGAGGACCACAGTTCCTCCCAAAGCTCCAAAACACTGACTTCTGTCCTGTCTGCCATCACAGTGGGTTTCCACACCTGAACATTTTGGAACAAAAAGATGAAAGTGTTTTAGCCATATGCAAATCAAAAGCAACAATAGTGGGTTTGGTGCAAGTGCGTCTCAATCAGACAACATTATGCAAACGGGCGTTTATTGTTGTTTGCTGAGTGTTACACATAGCAGAGAAGAAGAAGAAGTATTTTGCTGGAATACAGTTTGTCATATTGTAGTTAACCACATCCAGTTATTAACAACGCATGCTGTGTTTTTTGCACCGACAGCACTTTTGAAAGTTTTCCAAACTTTTGAAGATATACCAAATCATATTTGAAAATGTATAAAATGTTTCACACGACATTAAGAATAGTATCTATTGTTGTAAAAAAGCCGTGATATAATATGATGTGTGCTCACAGTGGGTTTCCACACCTTGAAATTATAAAAAGGAACAGTTTGAAAAGCAATATATCACATGGCAAGTACTTATGCGCCATATATGTCATCTACAATATTTAGATCCATCTAGTATTGATGTTGATGTTGTTTTGTTCAACCATTGGTATCTATGTATTTCTGAGGCGCTGTTCATCAGCTGGAGGAACACAGTTCCTCCCAAAGCTCCAAAACACTGACTTCTGTCCTGTCTGCCATCACAGTGGGTTACCACTCCTGGAAATAATAAAAAGGAAAAGTTTAAAAAGCAGGGCTGCACGGTGGTGTAGTCCAAAGTCCAAAGACATGCAGCTCAGGTTCATTGGAGACTCTAAATTCCCTGTAGGTGTGAATGTGAGTGTGAATGGTTGTCTGTCTCTAAATGTGCCCTAAGATAAACTGGCGACCTGTCCATGGTGAACCCTGCCTTTATCCAATGTCAGCTGGGATCGGCTCCAGCCCCCCGCGACCCTGAATAAGATAAGTGGTTTGGATAATGGAATGGAAGTTCAAAAATAATACATCGCATGGCAAGTACTGATGCACCATATATGTCATCTAGAATATTTAGATTTTAAGTAATGGTGCAGCCATAAAACCATGATGTATTAATGTTTCCTGTGAGAGTAAACATTGTGGAGCTGCAATGAAATACCAGTAAAATGTAATAAATTAAATATTTTTGTCTTTCAAGCAACTTTCAGGAATAAATGTAGATGGAAATGGGGGTTCACTGGATTTATAAAGAACATGAGTGAAATATCAATTAGTTTAAATATAATGTTTTAAAAACAAGCTAGAGAAAATATAAATACAATTATTTGAATCTGTTCTTTTTTTTTTAAACATGAAAAATGTTTGGTTGAATTGTACTTCCTTTAATGCAGACAGGAAAATGTTCTTTATTGAAATAGATAGATGTGACCACAAAACATTTCACAAAGAACTCATGCACAAACTTCCCTCTGCTCTACGGTACCTTCATTTATTGAATACATTGTACTTCATGTAGAACTGTATGTTGTAATCGTGACTGAGAATTATCAGCATTAGCTTTTTAACTAAATTTGTGCAGTAATTGAGTGATAATTATATAAATCTAGCGTAATAAATTACACCAAGCTTTCAGTTTGTTTCAACATAATATATGGCAGTCAATTGAAGATCAAAGATTTAAAAAAATATATTTAATTACATTCAATTATTTTATCTCCTGATTCTTGTATGAATTTGGTCCCAAGGTGGGTCAGTGGTTGCCCTGCATATATATATATATATATATATATATATATATATATATATATATATATATGATACAGCTGCATGAAATGTGACAGTTTAAAACAGTTAAACAGCTCACTGTGAGAGACTCCGAGGATCATCACAAACAGTCCGATCACAGCTTCCATGTCTCCTCAGTGTTCAGCCTGTTGACCCAGGCAGCCGCTTTCTGACGAACCTTATTCAATATAGCCAACATGCACACACCTCTCTTCTAAGTGATCAGCTTCAGATAAGAAAGGAAGCAGAAATGCCAACTATCATCTCAGTTCCTCATTTATGAACAGAACAGCATGACTAGATGTGGTTAAAGCCTTAAAAGGATGATGAAGATAAAACTATTTTACAGAAGTCTGGAAATAGTTTCTCAAGATTACAAGTTAAGTTAATAAAATACCAAGAAATACATCCTACAGTTTGCAACACAGCTTCTCACACAAAGATATTCTCTTTTATTCTATTATCCCTGTCTTTTACATTCTGCACGTTCAATCATCCTCAAAAATATAACGTATGGATGTTAATATTGAAACATTTGCACAATGTGTATGTGTGCGCTGTGTGACATCTTTATGTTTTTAATAAAGTGTGAAAAGTTTGACCACATTACAATAGTCACAAGATATTTGGATATTTCATTTTTTTGTTACTGTTACTATAACTTTCAACTCTGCTAAACTAATTCTACATCTGCAGAAATAGTATTTATAAATATGTCACAAAGTGTGTGTGTGTGTGTGTGTGTGTTTGTGGGTCTGACTCACTCCCCTGTATCCTGTGAAAATGTGCTTATTGCTAGATTGACTCAAGTTTGAAACGTCGCTTGTTGTTTATGTGTTGAAAAAGGAAGAGAGCTAATTGCCTTGCCTTTGAAATAAAGTTAGTAAAAATAAAAAAAATAAAAAATAATTGAGTTCATTTGAGTTTAATAAGGGAAAGACATAATCACATTCAGCTTGTCTCACATGGCATCACAGTAATACTTGGTGGGCACACTCAAGGTGAACGAATAGCATTTGATACAAAGAGTTTAGCAAAGTTTAACATGGATTTTAGATTCATTTTAGATGTTATCAACCTTAAGGCCTTGATATATTCCACTTAAACCATGTAAATATGACAAACTCAATGTGTCAAACACATTATGATATATGGTCATATGTGTATGAATACCCAAACATTACACCCATATGTGATCGTGTACCATCCGTTCAAAGACCTTGGGCATTGGCCACATTGAGTTTTACTGTGCTACAGTTCTTCTACGTGACACATGTTTACACAACACAGGCTCCAAAGACGATGATGTGTTTTGTTATTTTTACCAACTTTATTTCAAAGGAAGGGACATTTGCTCCCTTCATGTTTCAGTAATGATGCAACTTAATCCCATGTATCCAGCATTCAATGCAGCGTTTAATTTACAGCAACATCCTCTCATTAGGCAAAAAGTCCAGTCACAACCTTCACAACTCTAGAAGTAATGTGCCTAATTGTCCATCACATATTTATTTTTGGTATCAGGTTTATTTTTGGCTACAGTGCAAACATTAAATTACCAAGACTTTAAACGGACAAACGATGCAAAGAGACCTCTGTTATGAAATAAAATGAAAAAAGTACTGTTTTTTATTCGAAATAGATTAACTACTTAAGTGATGTTCTTCGAGATTTTGCTGAAGTTACTGTAATTTATACAACAGACTTCAAAACAACTTTGATTGTCAAATGTAAAAATCAGTCTTTAATTTTTGTTTAACAAAGAGTAGATCAAAAATACAATTATTTACATCATCTATTCTGATCAGACTTCACAAAGCTGCTGTTGATGGGATTCGATTGACACGACATGCCCAACATTTCATTGAAACACAAGTCAGCGTTTCCTGTAACAAATTTCAACACTAATGCAAGATACAAAAAAAATACTTTTCCAGCTCCCAAGTAATGTAAGTATTGTTCTTTGAGACCTCAGTTCATTGTTGACCCTGTTCCTCAGGTGAGTTCACTGAAGTCCAAATTAAAGGCGTAACAGAAAGAATAAAGCAAAATTATTTTTACAGTTAAAGCAAAACCCCCAAAAATGACTCTTTCACCAACGGTGTTGACTGAAACGCTGCCAATATCTTATTGACCTTTTTTTTTATTACAAACAGGCATGTAAAGGTTTACCTGTCTTCTTATGACGCCTCACTTTCCAGCAGGCGCAGACTATCACCACCACGACCAGAAGAGCACCCACTGCACAACAGACTGGGATCAAGATGTGCGAAATGTTTTCTGGGGATGAGAGACCACAATGGTTATTATACGTATAACTGCACAGCACTTAAATGTACATTTTGGGAGTTTTTCACTTGGATGTTATTCATATATTACGTTTTGTTCGGCACCTTAACTGTCGATATGTAGGCTGAGTATGAAAATAATGATGTTGATTGGAGAGAAAGTAGTCCTCCCTGTAATCTCTGTACCCATTGAACAACATCTAGACAACAGGTGAAAACATTTGTTTTTCATGCACTGGTCAATTTTGAGATTTGGGGTTATTTTGCTTCCATAGCATGTCTTCTTTCTAGTAAATGGAAAGAAAACATTCAAAATGCACATTTAGGTGTTTATACTTTATCTATTTGTGTCTTTCGTCTTCATTCACTAAATGTTAGAATTAGATCATTCCTCATTTGCATATTTAAACATAACTTTCAGAAAATTTGTAATACAAAAATAATTGTCTTAATGTTAGAAATAAACTGTGAAAGTTTTATGGTGATTATTAGTTGTTTTTTAACCCTGTTCAAACAGTGTCTTGCAAAATGTATATGTATTTTACAATACATATCTTTAAAAGGCATTTTCTCAAAAATATAGGGTTTTTTTCATACAACGAGCCAGCAATCTCCAGTTCAGTTGCACTTCAAACTTTCTGGTTTTATTTACAGAGGGCTTTGTTCACATATCAATTATACAATGACTTGTGATATTAACAACATTTTATGGATTTTCTATGGCTGTTGAAAGTATTTTCTGACATATCGAGTGATAAGAAATGGTTCCCTGGGCCTGCCTGTAAGCATGTTTAGTCCCCCGGGGCACGATGACCTTTCTTCTAGAAGAGTCCAGCTGAAACCCCGTCTCGTCGCAGTTGTATACCTGACGGGGTTTCTCTCCCTCAACACGTGCTCCTCCAGGGTGGTGGTGAGGAGCCTAAAATACTCCTCAATTGGCCCCCTCTTGGCGCAGGATGCCCTCCCACAGTCAATGATGTCTGGGGTCCGGGCAGTAAGGCGATGGTGGTGCCGCTCGCTGAAGTTTATCCACCACGTCTGGCCAAGTACAGACTTCCTCCTGATGGCGGAGGTTGTAAATGGCCAGAGCGTGGGCCAAGACCTGAGGCTTCGTCAGTGGAAACCTGTGACTGGCAGAATACAAACAGTACTCCACCAGGGAATGCTCCTCTTCAGGGGTGAGGAGAGTCCTCCGACCATGGACACATTCAGAGATACTGTCGAGTATTCGGACTTCTTTTTCCCGAAAGAGAGTCCCCTTAGGACGCAGACTGAGCCTAGGCCCAACGAGGAATCCGTCAACAAAATAAAGCCGAGAAGTGGTTCGAAGTTTAAGTCAAAAAGTATTTACTTTTGATTGAAAGCAATTACACATTAAATCACACAATACAAAGAAATAAAAAACTAAATATCCCATGGAATAGAGTTCAGCTGCGCTCTGCTCGACACAGACCACACCAGAACTGTCGTTTCTCCGGAAACACTCAAGTTATGTACTGCCGTAAAGTCCACATATTTGCCGTACGTTGAACTTCATTTTCATGGTCAACTTATTATCTTTAGGTTTGTTACTTTAAACGAATATATCACAAAGCGCTCTTATTATACACACATCTAGTAAGTTTCGGAATATAACACATCTAGTAAGTTTAGATTTGGTTTTAAACATTCTTCAAGAAAACAGATTATAATTCACACTGATTATCACTAGAAGCGCTTTAAGGCACAGTTTTCTCACAATACCCTTCCACTGACTCGGTCATTCAGGCTGGACTTCGGGACGCCAAACTGCTTTGCTGCCTGCCCTAGAGTGAGCCTGCCTGCTTTCACCTCCTATAGGGCCTGTGCCATGGCCTCCTGGGTCCACTTCCTCATCTTCCTCTCCCTCTTCTGGATTTGCCGGATGTTTGGCATCTGCAAATACACATTCAATTTGGCAGTCAGAAATTAAATTCAAAATTTGTTTTAAAGTCACGATTCATGTCTTAAAAAGGTTGATTAATTCACATGTATATTTACCACATATATATATATATATATATATATATATATATTAAACCTTAAACCATTACAATTTTTATATCCATCTTTTCTTTTCTTGATCCTCCTGTAAAGGAAATAAATATCACAGACACACGTTACCTACCTTTCTTCTCTTTTCTGCTTCTTTCTACTTTCTGCTTCTTTCTACTTTCTGTTTCTTTCTACTCTTTTATGCTTCCTCTTTTCTTTTCTCCTTGTTTCTCCCTCTGTCTCTCTTCTCTTCCTTCTCTGTCTCTGTCTTTTCAGGCAAGAACATAAACCACACAAGAGAGAAATTGAATCAAAAACATTACATTTTGGTGAACCTTATATATAACCTAGCACTGTATTATATTGGAGGTGTATCTACATAAACAATATGTCTAATCATAAGAGCCACTGCTGACTTTCAAATATGAACAGTGGCTGGGACTGAGGATCGTGAGTTGCCAGGATCCTGCGAACTCTCTGTGTGTAGAGATGTGTGGAGTATTTGCCCCTCTGAGCCAATGCGACCGACTCCCCCTCATGGAGGTCAAAACCACACCGCCCGGGGCCGTCACAAGAGTCGTAAGTGTAGTAGTTCACACTGCCCGTTAAGGAGCCAAAGTATGTGTCGAAGCCCCGGCGAGTGGGCAGGCACTCCTTCTTGTAGAAGCCCAGGTGCCACTTGCCAACCATGTGGGTGGAGTAGCCGAGCTCCTGCAGTCTCTGGGGTAGGGTGACCTGGTCAAAGGGCAGGCAGCTGGGCTGGCGGGGCCGGATGATGGAGTGCTGCAGGCCGGTATGAATTTGGTACCTGTAGGGTTAATGATTCAGAAAATTGTCAGAAGGACAAACGTGTTGTCAATAATCAGATCCAACAGAAGGTTAGATAACTACACACAGAAGGATGGGATGGGGAGTAATAGAAGAGATAAGGGGGAGATTGTTCCCATTTCCTCCCTCAACTTAACAAATGTTGAAGAGCTGTGAAAAAGTGTGTTGTTTTATTTTTTTGTCTGAAGCTTTTAATGTTTATACAATGAAACAGAAATCTCCACTTCAGTAGCAATCACACTGATGTTTGGCCACAGTGGTCTAAAAATCATGTTGTAATCTCTGCAATGTCTGGTTATTTTGAGCTCACCTAAACAATTTCTTATTTAACCCTTCTATCTTTCAATTCAACTTGATTTGATTCAATAAAATAAAATAAAATAAAATAAAATAAAATTGAATGATGTATAGCCGATGAATAGCAGCCCACAGACTACAGCCACCTCGCCCGGACCAGGGAAACCGGGGCACCCTCCCGGAGCCAGACCCGGGAGGGGAGCTCGTAGGCGAGCGCCTGGTGGCCGGGCCTTCGCCCATGGGGCCCGGTCGGGCTCAGCCCGAAGAAACATCATGGAGCAGCCACCCTGTGGACCCACCACCCGCAGGGATAAGCATCGGGGTCGGGTGCTATGTGGACCGGGCGGCAGGGGACCTGGGCGAGCCGATCGCCGGCAGCATAGACTAGCTCTAGGGACGTGGAACGTCACCTCGCTAGCGGGGAAAGAGCCGGAGCTGGTGCGGGAGGTGGAGCAGTACCAGCTAGATATAGTTGGCCTCACCTCCACGCACAGCACTGGCTCTGGAACCAAGCTCCTGGAGAAAGGTTGGACTTTGTCCTTTTCTGGAGTTGCCCAGGGTGAGAGGCCCCGGGCAGGAGTGGGGATACTCATGAGCCCCCGGCTGAGCGCCGCCGGGATGGAGTTCTACCCGGGGAACGAGAGGGTCACCTCCCTGCGCTTGCGGGTTGCGGGGAGTAAGGCTCTGACTGTTGTTTGTGCCTATGCACCGAACAGCAGTTCGGAGTATCCGGCCTTCTTGGAGTCGGTGGGAGGGGTCCTGGAAAGGGCGCCTCCTGCGGACTCCATAGTTCTCCTGGGAGACTTCAACGCTCACGTGGGCAACGACAGAGAAACCTGGCGGGGTGTGATTGGGAGGAACGGCTTGCCTGATCTGAACCCAAGTGGTGTCTCGCTGTTGGACTTCTGTGCTAGCCACGGTTTGTTCATAACGAACAACATGTTCAAACATAGGGTGGCTCATAAGTGTACTTGGTACCAGAACACCTTATGCCGTAGATCAATGATCGACTTTGTAATCGTTTCATCTGATCTGCGGCCGTATGTCTTGGACACTCGGGTGAAGAGAGGCGCAGAGCTGTCAACTGATCACCACCTGGTGGTGAGTTGGATCAGATGGCGGGGAAATCGGCTGGAAAGACCCGGCAAGCCCAAACGTGTAGTGAGGGTGAACTGGGAACGTCTGGCGGAGGATCCTGTCCGGGAGGTCTTCAACTCCCACCTCCGGAAGAACTTCTCACACATCCCAAGGGAGGCTGGGGACATGGAATCCGAGTGGACCATGTTCAAAGCCTCTATTGTGGACCTGGCCGCTAGGAGCTGTGGTCGGAAGGTCACCGGTGCCTGTCGTGGCGGTAACCCGAGAACCCGGTGGTGGACACCGGGGGTGAGGGAAGCCGTCAAACTGAAGAAGGAGGCCTTTCGGGCCTGGTTGGCTCAGGGGTCTCCTGAAGCAGCTGAGAGGTACCGGCAGGCCAGAAGGGCTGCAGCTGCGCTGGTCGCAGACGCTAAAACTCGGGCATGGGAGGAGTTCGGGGAGGCCATGGAGAAGGACTTTCGGTTGGCCTCAAGGAAGTTCTGGCAAACCATCCGACCATCCCCAGGCTGTGCTCAGCACGGGGGGGGGGAACTGCTGACCCGGACGAGGGACATCGTCGGGCGGGGGAAAGAGCACTTTAAGGAACTCCTAAATCCGGCCAACACGTCCTCTAGAGAGGAGGCAGCGCCTGAAGACTCGGGGGGGGTCGCATCCATATCCTTGGCAGAGGCCAGTAAGGTAGTCAAACAGCTCCTTGGTGGCAAGGCGCCGGGGGTGGATGAGATCCGCCCTGAGATGCTGAAGGCGCTGAATGTTGTTGGGCTATCTTGGCTGACACGCCTTTTCAATGTCGCATGGGGGTCGGGAACAGTGCCCATGGACTGGCAGACCGGGGTGGTGGTTCCCATTTTCAAAAAGGGGGACCGGAGAGTGTGCTCGAATTATCGGGTATCACACTACTCAGCCTCCCGGGGAAAGTGTATGCCAGGGTGCTGGAAAGGAGGCTCTGACAGATTGTCGAACCTCGGATTCAAGAGGAGCAGTGCGGATTCCGTCCTGGTCGTGGAACAGTGGACCAGCTCTTTACCCTCGCAAGACTACTGGAGGGGTTCTGGGAGTTTTTCCAACCAGTCTACATGTGTTTTGTGGACTTGGAGAAGGCCTTCGACCGGGTCCTTCGGGGGTTTTTGTGGGGGGTGCTGTGGGAGTATGGGGTGCCGGACCAGTTACAACGGGCAATCCGGTCTCTGTACGACTGCAGTAGGAGCTGTGTTCGTATTCTCGGCAATAAGTCAGACGCGTTCCCAGTGGGTGTTGGCATCCGCCAGGGCTGCCCTTTATCACCGGTCCTGTTCGTGACTTTCATGGATAGGATATCTAGGCGTAGCCGGGGGGAGGAGAACGTCGGGTTCGGGGGTCTTGGGATCGCCTCTCTGCTGTTCGCAGATGATGTGGTCCTGTTGGCCTCTTCGGACCATGACCTCCAGCATCCACTGGGGCGATTTGCAGCCGAGTGTGACGCGGCAGGGATGAGGGTAAGCACATCCAAATCCGAGGCCATGGTGCTCTGCCGGAAACCGGTGGATTGCTCCCTCCGGGTGGGGACGCAGTGCCTACCGCAAGCGAAGGAGTTCAAGTATCTCGGGGTCTTGTTCACGAGTGAGGGTAAGATGGAGCGGGAGATCGACCGACGGATTGTCGCAGTGAAACAGGCGCTGCACCGGACCGTCTTGGTGAAGAGGGAGCTGAGCCGGAAGGCAAAGCTCTCAATTTACTAGGTGGTCTACGTTCTGACCCTCACCTATGGTCACGAACTCTGGGTCGTGACCGAAAGAACAAGGTCTCGGATACAAGCGGCCGAAATGAGTTTTCTCCGTAGGGTGGCTGGGCTCAGCCTTAGAGATAGGGTAAGGAGCTCGAACATCAGGAGGGAACTTGGAGTTGAGGCGCTACTCCTTCGTATCGAAAGGAGTCAGCTGAGGTGGTTCGGGCATCTAATCAGGATGCCTCCTGGACGCCTCCCGTTAGAGAGGTTTCAATTATCTGAAAAATGAAAGGTCTAGACAACAAGTGAAAACATTGTTTTTCATCCACTGGTCAATTTTGAGATTTGGGGTTATTTTGCTTCCATAGTATGTCTTCTTTCTAGTAAGTGGAAAGAAAACATTAAAAATACACATTTAGGTGATTATACTTTGTCTATTTGTGTCTTTCGCCTTCGTTCACTAAATGTTAAGATTAGATCATTCCTCATTTGCATATTTAAACATAACTTTTAGAAAACTTGTAATACAAAAACAACTGTCTTGATTTTAGAAATAAACTGGGAAGGTTTTGTGGTGATTAGTTTTTATTTTATTTTTATTTAACTCAGCAGTAATTAAAGATAAGTCTGTTATCAAAATGTCAACAAAGGAATCTGATGACTGATTGATTGACAGGTTTAGAATACATAACAACACTAAAATGCAACAAAAATAAAGGTCTTAGTATTTAATGCTTTGAAAGGTTTTACAATATTACTCTTTGTAAACATGGAGAAAAACAGACCTCTGTTTGTAATTATTAGTAGATGAGAAAAAAACAAAACTATTATTTACATAACTCAATCTTTATGAAATAAACACTTTAGTCATATATGTGACTATGCCTGTAAATTATATGATGTATATTTACAGTTTGGGCTTTAATACAAACTTTGAATGCAAAATCACCATTTTCAGAATATGCATAGCTTCTAGTCAAGTCACCAGAGGGCGACGATGTGGAAATCCACTGTACAAAAACTTCCAAATGGAATCAAAGTAAGTTGCAGTGCTAATATAACAATTAAACTGCTCTGTGGGCCTCTGGATGCTTCATCCCTCTCCAAAGGCACCGGAGCACTGAACATTTCACAACAAGACGATCTCTCCATTGGGAATTAATTCAAAATGAAGCATCCCTCTGTCACCAATCAACAACTGTAGTGACCGAGTGAAAAGAGTCAGACGACACTGGATTCACAAAGTTAAAGTTCATATGCAGAACTTCTCATTTCAACCATCATAACAGAGTTCTCCTGGTCTTCCATCTGTCGACGGACAACAGGGCCGTCAGCCATCTTGTTTTTCTTTCTCTTCCAAGCAAAAAAGACGGTGATCCCAATTAATGGAAGAATCACCACAGCTGCACGCACTCCACCTATGAGCAGGGATGGATCTGCTCGGAATAAGAGACACAAAAATCACATGTCAACTTACTGCTGTTGCAGGAGAGTTGTTTTTCACTTAAGTAAACAAGGATCATCTCTACTTGAGGAAGCAACTGTCTGGTGTGTGTATGTGTCTGTGTGTGTGTGTGTGTGTGTGTGTGTGTGTGTGTGTGTGTGTGTGTGTGTGTGCTCGTGTGTGTGTGTGTGTGTGTGTGTGTGTGAGAGAGAGATAATGCCCCATGAGTCATCACTTAGGGGGGGAGTCACAGTGTTATTGGAGGTTGTGATATTATTGTAGGGGGTAATTAACACTGTGATTCCAGACTCCTTACCAGCAGGGGGTGTTGCTGTGATTGTGGTGGAAGGTGCTGTTGGCTTCATACACAGCAGGGTACTATTGGCTTCAAACACCCACTGTGATATGTGCATCCCATTGAGTGAGGTGCAGTTAATGAATATGAAGCCTGGTGGAAAGACAGAGATCAATGACGGGTGTACAGCTAATATTAGTCCCATAAACATCAGACTTTTGTTCACTCACACTCTCACTCACCACAGGTAGATATGTTCACTTCTCTTAAGTCACTACTGACTTTATTCCTGACTGAGCAGACCAGTCGTCCTGAGACGTGTTGTCTCAGAGTGATGCTGTTAGTCTCAGTGTTTCCAGAGAGGAGCTCAGAGTCTGTCAGAGCTTCTCCATCCAGAGTCCAGCTGTACTGAGGACTGTCCGCTCCCTCAGAGGAGCAGGACACCTTCATCTCTCCCTGGGACAGACACTCAGGGACCAGCAGGACAGAGGACACGGGAGCTGAAGGAAACACACTCAGATGACTTTTCATATCAAAGTAATCTTGGTCATTCTGTAGAGTTTCTAATACAGAGCAGTCCAGACACTGATACACATATACAGCACGTAGAATATGAGATGCATGTAATAAATAGTTATTTACCTTGAATGGTCAACTGTAGAGTCCGCACTGATTCACGTCCCTGTGAATCAAAGGCCTTAAGTCTATATTCACCACCATCAGTCCTGCTCAGTTTATTGATCATAAATGTTCCTGTGTCGGGAGTAAAGAAGGATCTGTCTGCTATCAGATTAGAAATAATGTCATTCCTTCTCCCATCTAGTATTATTGTTTTTTCCTTCAACCATTGGTATCTATGTATTTCTGAGGTGTTGTTCATCAGCTGGAGGAACACAGTTTCTCCCAAAGCTCCAAAACACTGACTTCTGTCCTGTCTGCCATCACAGTGGGTTACCACACCTGGAAATAATAAAAAGGAAAAGTTTAAAAAGCAATATATCACATGAAAAGTACCAATGTACCATGGGTGTCATCTAGAATATTTAGATTTTAAGTAATGGTGCAGCCACAAAACCATGATGTATTAATGTTTCCTGTGAGAGTAAACATTGTGGAGCTGCAATGAAATATCAGTGAAATGTAATAAATTAAATATGTTTGCCTTTTAAGCAACTTTCAGGAATATTTTATATGGAAATGGAGTTTCACTGGATTTATAAAGAACATGAGTAAAATATTAATTAGGTTTAATTAGTTTAAATAAAAAATTTAAAAAACAACATAGAGAAAAATATAAATACAATTATTTGAATCTGTTCATTTTTTTTTAAACATGAAAAATCTTTTGTTGAATTGTACTTCCTTTAATGCAGACAGGAAAATGTTCTTTATTGAAATAGATAGATGTGACCACAAAACATTTCACGAAGAACTCGTGGACAAACTTCCCTCTGCTCTACAGTACCTTTATTTTTTGAGTACATTGTACTTCATGTGCAGCATGTTGTAATCGTGACTAAGAATTATCAGCATTAGCTTTATGACTGAATGTGCGTGTGTGTGTGTGTTTGTGTGTGTGTGTGTGTGTGTGTGTGTGTGTACAGCTAATATTAGTCCCATAAACATCAGATTTTTGTTCACTCACACTCTCACTCACCACAGTTACATGTGTTCACTTCTCTTAAGTCACTACTGACTTTATTCCTGACTGAGCAGACCAGTCGTCCTGAGACGTGTTGTCTCAGAGTGATGCTGTTAGTCTCAGTGTTTCCAGAGAGGAACTCAGAGTCTGTCAGAGCTTCTCCATCCAGACTCCAGCTGTACTGAGGACTGTCCGCTCCCTCAGAGGAGCAGGACACCTTCATCTCTCCCTGGGACAGACACTCAGGGACCAGCAGGACAGAGGACACGGGAGCTGAAGGAAACACACTCAGATGACTTTTCATATCAAAGTAATCTTGGTCATTCTGTAGAGTTTCTAATACAGAGCAGTCCAGACACTGATACACATATACAGCACGTAGAATATGAGATGCATGTAATAAATAGTTATTTACCTTGAATGGTCAACTGTAGAGTCCGCTCTGATCCACGTCCCTGTGAATCAAAGGCCTTAAGTCTATATTCACCACCATCAGTCCTGCTCAGTTTATTGATCATAAATGTTCCTGTGTCGGGAGTAAAGAAGGATCTGTCTGCTATCAGATTAGAAATAATGTCATTCCTTCTCCCATCTAGTATTATTGTTGTTTCCTTCAACCATTGGTATCTATGTATTTCTGAGGCGCTGTTCATCAGCTGGAGGAACACAGTTCCTCCCAAAGCTCCAAAACACTGACTTCTGTCCTGTCTGCCATCACAGTGGGTTTCCACACCTGAACATTTTGGAACAAAAAGATGAAAGTGTTTTAGCCATATGCAAATCAAAAGCAACAACAGTGGGTTTGGTGCAGCTGCGTCTCAATCAGACAACATTATGCAAACGGGCGTTTATTGTTGTTTGCTGAGTGTTACACATAGCAGAGAAGAAGAGAAGTATTTTGCTGGAATACAGTTTGTCATATTGTAGTTAACCACATCCAGTTATTATCAACGCATGCTGTGTTTTTTGCACCGACAGCACTTTTGGAAGTTTTCCAGATTCTTGAAGAGATCCATTCATCCATCCATTATCCGAACCACTTATCCTTTTTTAGGGTCGCGGGGCGCTGGAGCCGATCCCAGCTGACATCGGGCGAAGGCAGGGTACACCCTGGACAGGTCGCCAGTTCATCGCAGGGCAGACATATAGAGACAGACAACCATTCACGCCCACATTCACGCCCACATTCACACCTACGGGAATTTAGAGTCCAATTAACCTGAGCTGCATGTCTTTGGACTGTGGGAGGAAGCCGGAGAACCCAGAGGGAACCCACGCTGCCACGGGGAGAACATGCAAACTCCACACAGAAGGACCGCCCAGACCAGGAGACGAACCCAGACCCCTCTTGCTGTGAGGTGACAGTGCTAGCCACTACACCACCGTGCAGCCCGTCTTGAAGAGATACCAAATCATATTTGAAAATGTATAAAATGTTTCACACGACATTGAGAATAGTATCTGTTGTTATAAAAAAATTAACATTTGTTTAGCGTGATATAATATGACATGGTATATGTCATACAGTATCTTTTATCTTAAAATTTCAAGTGACTTTAAGCGATAAATCATGGATTACTGTCAGGGATGAAGTAATTTAATAGATTCATATTTAGAAAGTTTGCGCAATGACTTGGGATTGATATCCGGATTTGATATTGTTCTCAGAAATAACTAGATTTTTTAAAAGCTACTGAACCTCAGAAGAACTCAAATACTAGTGTTAAACATCAGACTATTATATCTTAGTTGATCAATAAAGGTGGTATTGCAGCATTTGACCTGCATCACTGAGGAGAATGTCTAAACCCACGACTTGGTGTTAAAAGTGAAACAGCTCACCATGAGAGACTCTGAGTAGCATCACTAACAGTCCAACCACAGCTTCCATGTCTCCTCAGTGTTCAGCCTCTGTTGACCCAGGCAGCAGCACACAGACAAACGTTTCTACTTTTACCCCAAAAGCAAACAAGCACATCCAACAGACTGAAATGTGTCCTGTTAGTGAAGCGCCTCCGAGGAGAATGTGTAAAAATGTAGAACCGACCAAAGAGTTGTTGTATTCATCTTTTAATAGGCAGAGAAGAGAAAAGGAAGTGATATGGGATTCACTTCCCCTTTAGCCTCCAACCAGCCTCCAACCACCTGATGAACAAGGATTTGAGATTGCAGCTGGCATTTGTCATCCCTCCATCTCATCATTTCCAATATAATTAGTATATGATACATCCTATCAATCATCTGTTATTGAATGATTACAAGTCAAATTCAACCAAACATTGTCTGAACCTCTCAAACTGCCTCTGCCACATAAACTATGTACATACACCAAACTATATTTTAAATTCTGATCATTAAAGTCTTCAGATTAAAATTTAAAAGTAATTCTAAATTACAAATAAATGTGTATAAAGTTAAATGAAACTCATATTTGTGTGTATTGGATTAATGTTCAATTCAACTTTAAAGCTACATAATGATACATTTCAGATAAACTCACTGAATGTTAAATAGTTGAAAATTCAGTGAAAGCAAAGAGTTAGGATCCACTAAAACACAGTTACGCAAATTGAATAAATGTAGTGGACATAAATTTTAGTTTTTATCATGCGATTTTGAATACTTGAATACTGCAGTAAAAAGGAAATGATAGTTATCACAAGATTATATTTGTACATAATGTCAGCCTCAATGGTAGAGCAGCATTATACAGCTTTAGACTTTATTATTGGCCAATTAATGCTGCTGTTTTTTAGTATACATCAGGTCTTTGCAATAAGACCAACTAAAATATCCTACTTTTTATTCCTGTGAGAAAAGTCTTCTGTGTTTTGTCAGATGTATGAAACGAGGTATAAAAGGCAACAATAAGCCATCCCAAGGTGCTCAAATATGTTTACAATCGCACTGATGTTTGGCCACAGTGGTCAAAAAATGATGCTGTAATCTCTGCAATGTCTCTGGTTATTTTGAGCTCACCTAAACAATTTATCATGTCACTCTAACATCTCTCAGTTAAACTTGTTTCAATTTGATTCGATTGAATTTGATTAAATTAAATTAAATTAAATTAAATTAAATTAAATTAAATTAAATTCCAATGGGCTTTATTGGCTTGAAAGTTCCAAGAACAATGTTATAAGCATTAAAATACAAAATGTTTCTTTAGACTCTGTCGCCCTCTGCTGGTGTCTGTTTATTAAAGACAAATGCCCAAAACATGAAAAGACTTCTGACATTGCACTTGCAGAAATAAACAGTCATATGTTACACTTAATATTAAATGAGGCAGACTGTTTGAGAGATGCCTCTTAAGGCAGCAACAGCTATGGGATAATTTTTTTATTGATGTTTAAATGTTATCAACAGAGAGTTTTACTGAGTACAGAATTAGCAATAAGCAACAGAAGCTCCTCTGTGAACCAGTAGAGGAAAACCTCCCACCTTTTAACACTGATGATGAGTCTGAGGTTTTATTTAACTCAGCAGTAATTAAAGATAAGTCTGTGATCAAAATGTCAACAAAATGATCCGATGACTGATTGATTGACAGGTTTAGAATACATAACAACACTAAAACGCAACAAAAATAAAGGTCTTAGTATTTAATGCTTTAAAAGGTTTTACAATAGTACTCTTTGTAAACATGGGAGAAAAATAAGACCTCTATTTGTAATTATTAGTAGATGAGAAAAACACAAAACTATTATTTACATAGCTCAATCTTCAGGAAATAAACACTTTAGTCATAAATGTGACTATGCCTGTAATATATATGATGTATAATTACAGTTTGGTCTTTAATACACACTTTGAATGCAAAATCACCATTTTTAGAATATGCATAGCTTCTAAGTCAAGTACCTATTAATCTTTAAACTTGTCGCTTCTAAGAAAAATATCAGTTTCCATACATTTTTCAGATAATCCAGCGTGTTTTAATTATCTGATTTACAAAAAGGAAGTGGGGGAAAGAAACGCTTAATCCTTTAATTATCTGAAAAATGAAAGGTCACCACATTTGTATATACATTGTTTTCACCAGAGGGCGACGATGTGGAAATCTACTGTACAAACATTTCCAAATGGCATCAAAATGAGTTGCAGTGCTAATATGACAATTAAACTGCTCTGTGGGCCTCTGGATGCTTCATCCCTCTCCAAAGGCACCGGAGCACTGAACATTTCACAACAAGACGATCTCTCCATTGGGAATTAATTCAAAATGAAGCATCCCTCTGTCACCAATCAACAACTGTAGTGACCGAGTGAAAAGAGTCAGACGACACTGGATTCACAAAGTTAAAGTTCATATGCAGAACTTCTCATTTCAACCATCATAACAGAGTTCTCCTGGTCTTCCATCTGTCGACGGACAACGGAGCCGTCAGCCATCTTGTTTTTCTTTCTCTTCCAAGCAAAAAAGACGGTGATCCCAATTAATGCAAGAATCACCACAGCTGCACGCACTCCACATATGAGCAGGGATGGATCTGCTCGGACTAAGAGACACAAAAATCACATGTCAACTTACTGCTGTTGCAGGAGAGTTGTTTTTCACTTAAGTAAACAAGGATCATCTCTACTTGAGGAAGCAACTGTCTGGTGTGTGTATGTGTCTGTGTGTGTGTGTGTGTGTGTGTGTGTGTGTGTGTGTGTGTGTGTGTGAGAGAGAGAGAGATAATGCCCCATGAGTCATCACTTGGGGGGGGGAGTCACAGTGTTATTGGAGGATGTGATATTATTGTAGGGGGTAATTAACACTGTGATTCCAGACTCAATACCACCAGGGGGTGTTGCTGTGATTGTGGTGGAAGCTGCTGTTGGCTTCATACACAGCAGGGTACTATTGGCTTCAAACACCCACTGTGATATGTGCATCCCATTGAGTGAGGTGCAGTTAATGAATATGAAGCCTGTTGGAAAGACAGAGATCAATGACGGGTGTACAGCTAATATTAGTCCCATAAACATCAGACTTTTGTTCACTCACACTCTCACTCACCACAGTTACATGTGTTCACTTCTCTTAAGTCACTACTGACTTTATTCCTGACTGAGCAGACCAGTCGTCCTGAGACGTGTTGTCTCAGAGTGATGCTGTTAGTCTCAGTGTTTCCAGAGAGGAGCTCAGAGTCTCTCAGAGCTTCTCCATCCAGAGTCCAGCTGTACTGAGGACTGTCCGCTCCCTCAGAGGAGCAGGACACCTTCATCTCTCCCTGGGACAGACACTCAGGGACCAGCAGGACAGAGGACACGGGAGCTGAAGGAAACACACTCAGATGACTTTTCATATCAAAGTAATCTTGGTCATTCTGTAGAGTTTCTAATACAGAGCAGTCCAGACACTGATACACATATACAGCATGTAGAATATGAGATGCATGTAATAAATAGTTATTTACCTTGAATGGTCAACTGTAGAGTCCGCTCTAATTCAAGTCCAGTTGAATCAAAGGTAAGAAGTCTATATTCACCACCATCAGTCCTGCTCAGTTTATTGATCCTAAATGTTCCTGTGTCGGGAGTAAAGAAGGATCTGTCTGCTATCAGATTAATAATAGTGACATTCCTTCTCACATTCAGTATTATTGTTTTTTCCTTCAACCATTGGTATCTAGGTATTTCTGAGGCGCTGTTCATCAGCTGGAGGACCACAGTTCCTCCCAAAGCTCCAAAACACTGACTTCTGTCCTGTCTGCCATCACAGTGGGTTTCCACACCTGAACATTTTGGAACAAAAAGATGAAAGTGTTTTAGCCATATGCAAATCAAAAGCAACAACAGTGGGTTTGGTGCAGCTGCGTCTCAATCAGACAACATTATGCAAACGGGCGTTTATTGTTGTTTGCTGAGTGTTACACATAGCAGAGAAGAAGAAGAAGTATTTTGCTGGAATACAGTTTGTCATATTGTAGTTAACCACATCCAGTTATTAACAACGCATGCTGTGTTTTTTGCACCGACAGCACTTTTGAAAGTTTTCCAAACTTTTGAAGATATACCAAATCATATTTGAAAATGTATAAAATGTTTCACACGACATTAAGAATAGTATCTATTGTTGTAAAAAAGCCGTGATATAATATGATGTGTGCTCACAGTGGGTTTCCACACCTTGAAATTATAAAAAGGAACAGTTTGAAAAGCAATATATCACATGGCAAGTACTTATGCGCCATATATGTCATCTACAATATTTAGATTTTAAGTAATGGTGCAGCCATAAAACCATGATGTATTAATGTTTCCTGTGAGAGTAAACATTGTGGAGCTGCAATGAAATACCAGTAAAATGTAATAAATTAAATATTTTTGTCTTTCAAGCAACTTTCAGGAATAAATGTAGATGGAAATGGGGGTTCACTGGATTTATAAAGAACATGAGTGAAATATCAATTAGTTTAAATATAATGTTTTAAAAACAAGCTAGAGAAAATATAAATACAATTATTTGAATCTGTTCTTTTTTTTTTAAACATGAAAAATGTTTGGTTGAATTGTACTTCCTTTAATGCAGACAGGAAAATGTTCTTTATTGAAATAGATAGATGTGACCACAAAACATTTCACAAAGAACTCATGCACAAACTTCCCTCTGCTCTACGGTACCTTCATTTATTGAATACATTGTACTTCATGTAGAACTGTATGTTGTAATCGTGACTTAGAATTATCAGCATTAGCTTTTTAACTAAATTTGTGCAGTAATTGAGTGATAATTATATAAATCTAGCGTCATAAATTACACCAAGCTTTCAGTTTGTTTCAACATAATATATGGCAGTCAATTGAAGATCAAAGATTTAAAAAAATATATTTAATTACATTCAATTATTTTATCTCATGATTCTTGTATGAATTTGGTCCCAAGGTGGGTCAGTGGTTGCCCTGCATATATATATATATATATATATATATATATATATATATATATATATATATATATCTGATACAGCTGCATGAAATGTGACAGTTTAAAACAGTTAAACAGCTCACTGTGAGAGACTCCGAGGATCATCACAAACAGTCCGATCACAGCTTCCATGTCTCCTCAGTGTTCAGCCTGTTGACCCAGGCAGCCGCTTTCTGACGAACCTTATTCAATATAGCCAACATGCACACACCTCTCTTCTAAGTGATCAGCTTCAGATAAGAAAGGAAGCAGAAATGCCAACTATCATCTCAGTTCCTCATTTATGAACAGAACAGCATGACTAGATGTGGTTAAAGCCTTAAAAGGATGATGAAGATAAAACTATTTTACAGAAGTCTGGAAATAGTTTCTCAAGATTACAAGTTAAGTTAATACAATACCAGGAAATGTATTTATAAATATGTCACAAAGTGTGTGTGTTTGTGGGTCTGACTCACTCCCCTGTATCCTGTGAAAATGTGCTTATTGCTAGATCGACTCGAGTTTGAAACGTCGCTTGTTGTTTATGTGTTGAAAAAGGAAGAGAGCTAATTGCCTTGCCTTTGAAATAAAGTTAGTAAAAATAAAAAAAAACTAAATAATTGAGTTAATTTGAGTTTAATAAGGGAAAGACATAATCACATTCAGCTTGTCTCACATGGCATCACAGTAATACTTGGTGGGCACACTCAAGGTGAACGAATAGCATTTGATACAAAGAGTTTAGCAAAGTTTAACATGGATTTTAGATTCATTTTAGATGTTATCAACCTTAAGGCCTTGATATATTCCACTTAAACCATGTAAATATGACAAACTCAATGTGTCAAACACATTATGATATATGGTCATATGTGTATGAATACCCAAACATTACACCCATATGTGATCGTGTACCATCCGTTCAAAGACCTTGGGCATTGGCCACATTGAGTTTTACTGTGCTACAGTTCTTCTACGTGACACATGTTTACACAACACAGGCTCCAAAGACGATGATGTGTTTTGTTATTTTTACCAACTTTATTTCAAAGGAAGGGACATTTGCTCCCTTCATGTTTCAGTAATGATGCAACTTAATCCCATGTATCCAGCATTCAATGCAGCGTTTAATTTACAGCAACATCCTCTCATTAGGCAAAAAGTCCAGTCACAACCTTCACAACTCTAGAAGTAATGTGCCTAATTGTCCATCACATATTTATTTTTGGTATCAGGTTTATTTTTGGCTACAGTGCAAACATTAAATTACCAAGACTTTAAACGGACAAACGATGCAAAGAGACCTCTGTTATGAAATAAAATGAAAAAAGTACTGTTTTTTATTCGAAATAGATTAACTACTTAAGTGATGTTCTTCGAGATTTTGCTGAAGTTACTGTAATTTATACAACAGACTTCAAAACAACTTTGATTGTCAAATGTAAAAATCAGTCTTTAATTTTTGTTTAACAAAGAGTAGATCAAAAATACAATTATTTACATCATCTATTCTGATCAGACTTCACAAAGCTGCTGTTGATGGGATTCGATTGACACGACATGCCCAACATTTCATTGAAACACAAGTCAGCGTTTCCTGTAACAAATTTCAACACTAATGCAAGATACAAAAAAAATACTTTTCCAGCTCCCAAGTAATGTAAGTATTGTTCTTTGAGACCTCAGTTCATTGTTGACCCTGTTCCTCAGGTGAGTTCACTGAAGTCCAAATTAAAGGCGTAACAGAAAGAATAAAGCAAAATTATTTTACAGTTAAAGCAAAACCCCCAAAAATGACTCTTTCACCAACGGTGTTGACTGAAATGCTGCCAATATCTTATTGACCTTTTTTTTATTACAAACAGGCATGTAAAGGTTTACCTGTCTTCTTATGACGCCTCACTTTCCAGCAGGCGCAGACTATCACCACCACGACCAGAAGAGCACCCACTGCACAACAGACTGGGATCAAGATGTGCGAAATGTTTTCTGGGGATGAGAGACCACAATGGTTATTAAACGTATAACTGCACAGCACTTAAATGTACATTTTGGGAGTTTTTCACTTGGATTTTATTCATATATTACGTTTTGTTCGGCACCTTAACTGTCGATATGTAGGCTGAGTATGAAAATAATGATGTTGATTGGAGAGAAAGTAGTCCTCCCTGTAATCTCTGTACCCATTGAACAACATCTAGACAACAGGTGAAAACATTTGTTTTTCATGCACTGGTCAATTTTGAGATTTGGGGTTATTTTGCTTCCATAGCATGTCTTCTTTCTAGTAAATGGAAAGAAAACATTCAAAATGCACATTTAGGTGTTTATACTTTATCTATTTGTGTCTTTCGTCTTCATTCACTAAATGTTAGAATTAGATCATTCCTCATTTGCATATTTAAACATAACTTTCAGAAAATTTGTAATACAAAAATAATTGTCTTAATGTTAGAAATAAACTGTGAAAGTTTTATGGTGATTATTAGTTGTTTTTTAACCCTGTTCAAACAGTGTCTTCCAAAATGTATATGTATTTTACAATACATATCTTTAAAAGGCATTTTCTCAAAAATATATATTTTTTTTCATACAACGAGCCAGCAATCTCCAGTTCAGTTGCACTTCAAACTTTCTGGTTTTATTTACAGAGGGCTTTGTTCACATATCAATTATACAATGACTTGTGATATTAACAACATTTTATGGATTTTCTATGGCTGTTGAAAGTATTTTCATATATCGAGTGATAAGAAATACCTAATAACTCTAATATGTCAACAATATGAAAAGAAATCAGTTCAAATCTGGCTCTAAATATTTGGCTTAATGTAAGTAATGAGCTTGAGAAGTTTCATGACGATATACTGTATATATTTTTTCATTCCCATTCTGCCCTTATGAGCGCGTGGTTTGTTTTAGTCCGAGTCTGTAACGATGTACACACCCTGCAGTTTCTAGCAACTATATTATACATGAAAAACTCCAGTTGTGAAATTAAGTGTTTTTGTTTTCACTTCATGTCCTGTATAAGAAACTGTTGTATTTATTCATCTTTAAAAGAACACAAGGAATATTTTCAGGAATAATTTGCTGCACTGCGACACAGAACTCAGTTATATATTTGGCATTTTTCGGTAGATTTTGAAAATGCAGATTGAAGAAGTAAAGAAGCTGTTGAAAGTAGTGATGTTTAGACAAACCACTCCACAGCCTTTATTTATCGGCATTTGGAGTTTTGGGATTACAGTAACTACTGTGTACAGTAGATTCTTATACTTTGTCCTTTAATCATTGTATTTTGTATTTTGACTCGCGCATGACTGATTACATTTTGGATTACTTTTATTAGAATACAAGGGAAGATATTCTAATAAGAGAGGAAGGTTTAAAACACTTGCCTTGAACATCCAGTTTAAAGTTAATGGTTCTCAGGAGGAGCCCATTTGGATTAAAGACGTCTACGGTGTATTCACCCGAATCATTCCTCTCCGCTTTTGTGATCTTGAGTGTCCCGCTGTTGATGAAAAACTCTGTCCTGTTTCTATAAGGCCCCTGTATGGTCACCTTTTCTTTCTTCAGAGAGAATACATTTATGGATCCAGTGGTAAGCTTTTTTTTACACCGCAGATATGTGCCGCTGGCGTTGGTCATCAGTTGGATATACACAGATCCTCCGAGAGTAACAGAGCACAAAGATGTATCCTGTGTGGCATTGCATTTAGCCTCACCAGCTGGAAAGAAAGCTGGAAAAATGCATATTCAAAGTGAATCATCTTCAATATGATTACATTTTTAATCTTGTTCACTTTTACATATGATTAAAATGTTTCTTTCATTTTGCGGATCTTACCATGCGATACTCCAGCTAACATCACAAGAAGAATAAACACTAGCTCCATACTGCTCTGTCATCCACAATAACTTTAACCTTTAAAAAAATACTGAGCTGAAAAGAAATGATGATCTAATCACTGTTGAAAAAAAAAAATTTGAATAACCTGAGGTTGTCACGTGTACTGACAGAAAACAGTATACGGTTGGCAGTTAGATGTGGCTAATGGTTTCACTTCTCATTTCAAAAGAGAATCTGGCAGCAGGAAGTAGCGACCAACAAAGGTAGAAGGCATGACTACAGAGACAGTGATGTTTAGAAAAACAGGACCTACAGTTTTCAGGCCGGACAGCAAACTGTAAAACCGATCAAAAAGTTGAAATTCTTCAGATTTTTAGACTGATTATGTTACTCCAATAAAACATGCAGATGATGTACTCTGCCTTTAGGTATATGCTCGGAGAAACTGTATGCCATCTACCAACAATATGTTGTTTACTCATCCATTTAATATTTTACTGTAACTATACTATAATAATATAATTACTTTGATATTTATAATCCATAGCTTGTAAGAAAGTTGTGTCTGTGTCTGTGTTTCTACCTGTTCAGGTCAATATAATGTACGTATATATTTACACTTGAATATATTTAAGTATGTGATTCAAAAGTAGCTTATCTAGGCCTACACCAAATCACATGCAATTTACTATGACATGATAGCTACGGATATATACAAACAGATGTGAGCCAAAAGTGAGAGAGCGGTTATAACTCAATTTTGACCAAATATGTAGCCTAGTTATTGCATTTCCTTTTCTAGGGCAGTATGCTGATAGGAAATACTGGCAACATGTGAATGAATCTTCTTTTGGTTTTCCTTTAGCTAACATCCTTTGAATGCGATGACAGTTTCAACATGTTCCAACCAGAGTGCATTGCCATGGCAACTTTGGTTATTGTTTTGTTTTTTAAAGTACTTCTTGTTTTTCTGGGAAACAAAGAAGTGAGAATTATCACAACCACATGTGGGTGACTGCAAGAGTGCAGTTTTTTAAGGGTTCACACCCAGGAATAAGGTAAATTATTTACCTAATAGATGGCACCATGAAACTTTCCCAGTTGATTATTTGAATTTTTTTGTATTACAAGGATTCTAAAATGTTATGTTAAAATATGCAAATTCAGCTTTATTTTATGCTAACTTTTGGTGTATTAAAGAAAGATCTATAGACGTAAAAAGTATAGTACAATAAACACCTCAATGTGTAATTTAGATGTTTTCTTTCCGCTTGTCTAAAAGACAACATTGTATGAACGCAAATTAGCTAAAAATGTCAAAATTGTGCATGAAAAATGTTGATTTTGACTGGGGTGTCTCCACTCAAATGAAACAAAAAAACAGACTCTACCCAAAGATAAGGCTTGTAGTTTACATGAGATTCGAAAGATCTGTCAAATGGCAGAGTTCATTATGATCGACCTGTAGGTTTCAGTTCCCGATCAGCAAACATTTCTGTGCACAACTTTCTACATGACGAAAGATTCACTTGCTAATATCGCTTGATGAACCAACACAAGCATACACATTCTTCTTTGTTATCTGAGTGCACCTTTTTAGTTTTGACCTGTGTTTCATTCTTTATGTTTTTGCTTGAAGTGTGCATGATCCGAACCAGACTATCCACAATAATAATTACTTTGTTGTATATTTCAAGCGACTACAACTTGATTACAGATCTTATTGCTGTCGTGAGCTTCTGTACACATTCAACAGATACGGAGCGACATTAACATTAATTTGCCCACTTTAAGCTCATTTCAATTCACAAAGCCTTGCAAGGCAATCAGATTTTACTAAGACAAGTAATGGAAGTAGAAGAAGACCTTTTCTAATATTAGAGGAAGACGCTGAGAACGGGAGTTTTAATGAAAGAAATCAAGCTTGAGGTAGTCATATTTTATATTCATTGTAGTTACAAATGGTTGCAGATGATTTCTCTTTGTCACCTTGTCATCTTTGTCACATACAGCAATTCTGATATGAAATAATCCTATCTTGTGTGTGTGTGTCTCTCTCACACACAGATTTGATTACATATATCTCTTGTGAGATTAAACAACTCTCATTTTCATTACAGAATATTAAAATTAAGGTAACACATTTTTTATTCAAAATGGATTCAAACCATTTGAACAATTAGTCCTCTCATTGGATTTTTTCATCACACAGTTTTTTCTTGAGAGACTAAACATACACACGCAGCTAAAACTTCACAACTGCGGCCGGATCTTGCAGAAGTTTAGTTCCTTGTTCAACAAAAACACATATTTCTTCATATGTGTCTCTTCTGAATCTCTGTCAGTCATGTACTTTCTATATCCTGTTGGACATGATCCTAGTGTTGAGTCTTCTGAAAAATGATCTGCTATCGGACAGTTTCAGCTTCTTCTTCCAATCCTTGTTCTTTTTTGGGTAGAAAGTGTCCCAGCTGTCCTCTTCCTCATCTCCGACCCAGGGCACCCAGGCCCCTCCATTCAGGTGGGGGTCTGCCCGTAGGTCCTCTGATGGGTACCTTACTGGCACCGCAGTGCGATTGTAGTATACCAGTCTAGCCAGCAGCTCTTCGACAACATCTGGTCTCTGCTCAGAAAGGTCAAAGCGTTCGTAGGGATCTCCGGAGATATTGAAAAGCCAGATTGATTTTCGGGGTTCAGTGTGGCGTTCCAGGTTCCACCAGCTGCTGGGGAAACCTGACAGCATCTGTGGCGGTGTCCAGTCTCCGTAGCCGGGGTCTCCTGTGAGGAGTTTCCAGTCTCCAGCTCGTATGGAGGCCTGAATAGCTGTATTCCAAATCCCATATCCTTTCTGCAGGGACCCACTGCGTGCATGGTTATACAGAGGGTCAATATTGTGGAGGATCTCCAACCTAGGTGACTCTTTCCCCTCACTGATGGCTTCCCAAACATCATACCCATCCACCCCCTCAGTCAGGGACTCATTGCCACCTGCTAATCCCACCAGTGTGGGGTACCAATCTGTGATGTGCACCAGGGCTTTACTCACTCTCTTCTTCTTCCTCAACAAAGGGCTGTGGACGAACCCCAGACCCCGTATGCCGCCTTCCCAGTAGGTGCCTTTACGTCCTCTGAGCGGCCAGTTACTGCCACCGGACAACGGCTGCCCACCGTTGTCAGTAGAGAAGATGATGACACTGTTTTGGTAGTAACTATACTTGCGGAGAGCATATGTTATATTGCGTACTGCCTCATCTACAGCTGACACCATAGCAGCATATTTCCTGCGTGCCACGTTTTCCAGCCCACGGTACGGGTAGATGTACTCGCGCGGAGACTGCAAGGGTGTATGAACAGCTTGGAAAGAGAGAAATATGAACAGTGGCTGGGACTGAGGATCGTGAGTTGCCAGGATCCTGCGAACTCTCTGTGTGTAGAGATGTGTGGAGTATTTGCCCCTCTGACCCCATGCGACCGACTCCCCCTCATGGAGGTCAAAACCACACCGCCCGGGGCCGTCACAAGAGTCGTAAGTGTAGTAGTTCACACTGCCCGTTAAGGAGCCAAAGTATGTGTCAAAGCCCCGGCGAGTGGGCAGGCACTCCTTCTTGTAGAAGCCCAGGTGCCACTTGCCAACCATGTGGGTGGAGTAGCCGAGCTCCTGCAGTCTCTGGGGTAGGGTGACCTGGTCAAAGGGCAGGCAGCTGGGCTGGCGGGGCCGGATGATGGAGTGCTGCAGGCCCGTATGAATTTGGTACCTGTAGGGTTAATGATTCAGAAAACTATCAGAAGGACAAACGTGTTGTCAATAATCAGATCCAACAGAAGGTTAGATAACTACACACAGAAGGATGGGATGGGGAGTAATAGAAGAGATAAGGGGGAGATTGTTCCCATTTCCTCCCCCAACTTAACAAATGTTGAAGAGCTGTGAAAAAGTGTGTTGTTTTGTTTTTTTGTCTGAAGCTTTTTTATAAAAAATATTTTATCTCTTCAGGTGATATACAATTCAAAAATACAAGTAAAATACACAGTGCTTACAGTTGTATTGCCAGGGCTTTAATGTGGCAGAAAAACATACTCAAGATTATCATATGACTCTCAGATCTCATATTCTCTAGTTTTTCAGACAACCCTATTTAATTTCACATCTGAGTGCAATCTCATATATATAATGATAATAATAATATACATAATTACATGTGGCAAAAGAAAAAGAAAGCAACCAGAAATTCTTTTTTTTACCTGCCGGTGATGAGCTGACTGCGGGAGGGCGTGCAGATGGGCTGGATGTAATAATTCTCCAGCTTCACTCCATCTGCAGCCAGTTTATCCAGCGCCGGTGTCCTGATGTCAGAGTTGTGATAGCCGATGTCGTTGAATCCCTGATCGTCCGTCATGATGAAAATGATGTGAGGAGGTTGTGGAACGGGAGACCTGTCAACAAAAGTTTGATCTGGCTCGTTCTCCACCTGGTTAGGACTCATTAGGTCCCAGGTCAGGTACCCGAGGCTGAGCAGGCTCATCATAGAGAACCCGGTCAGAGCTGTCGTTGCCATGGTTCTTGTGACACTTAATGTCAGTCAAAGAAGCAAGTGTTCAGTATATTGTCAGCAAATCATTGTACAGTGAGGCTGAGAGTGAACAAATTTATAACTCATCAGATGTCTAAACAATTGGTCCGGTGTTCCCTTAAATCTAGTCCAACAATCCAAAAAGTGCCACTCGAAGAAAAGCTACACCCCCTCCATCCTTACTGCTCTCCAAACTATTTCAGCCTCCTTTGAAAACATTTCACTTTCCCGACTGGTCCCATTAACCCCGCCCCTTTGCCTTGCTGCCTCATTAAAATAACATCAGCCCCCTACCACCCAAAAACACACAGAGAAATGCTTCTGTGACATCCAGGTGGTAAAAGTGAGTTTACAGCTCATATGAGATCTCTTGTGTTATATTTTTATATATCTAGGCAGTAGGCAGTGATAGTTTTGCTAGATTTGGATATTGTTCTGAAAAATCCTTGAATTTAATGACTGTAGTTCTGTTGCAAATGTTCACATTTGCTCCCTTCAGTGTAAAAGCAGCTTCAACCATGAAAGCAGAAACAGTTTTCACCCTCCTTTTCATTCAGGCCATTTCACGGAGATTTGATGTCAATGAACCACACTGCCAGCTTTACAAATTACTAGAAAGAAAAAAAAACATTCCCATCTGACCTCTTTTAGCAGGGGATGACAAATACTCCACAGAAAGACCCTCACTCAGAAAAACACGGTGTGTGGGGGAGATTTGAGTCTGAGGGCAGCTACGAGGCCCAACAGACACAGTCACAGACACTGTTCCCCACTCCACTCCCCTGCACTCACAAACACTCCCTTATTATTCCTGCTGTTTTATGAGTGCTGCAGACCTGAGGAGAGAGACAGAGCAGGCTTCCCAGACTCTGATAACATCTCCAACCGAGTCTCAAAGAACCACTTTACAAATCATCTTGCGGGTCAACAGAAAGCAGCCGGACTGCACCGCCTCAGCACACACATGCTGAAGAATAACTTTGACTGGGAATCAAAGAAGTTCTGTGGAGAGTTGTGGAGCACAGAACAATTAATGAAGAAATTATTAAGGATATGTAGATTAACAGAAGATGATTTTTAGGCAGTGTATAATGGAGTAGGTGAGATGACGTAGCATTTATGTCTTTCAAGATGTTCACAATGTCAGATTAGATGTTCCCCTAAAATCCTACCGTGACCTGGTCGAGACACGTCAGCCTACACTTTGAACCTGGAACAATCTTTCCGTCTCTTACTACGGCAAACCATAGCCACACTTCACATCTACAATACAGCATGTTGTCCACAGATATTTTGACCAGGTGGCTAGCCAAATGTGGTGGTAAGGCAGGAAGGCCCAGACTTATAGGATGAGAAATATCAATGACCATGGTGTCATGGAGCACGTTGTACATGCAAACTATGTGAAAAAATGGATTGGGACATTATTGGGCTGAAATTGTGTAGTCTAAATGAATAAGATACTATATTGATTGTGTTGACCCAAATATTTCTCAAAACCTCAACCTAAATCTGGGTTGTTGAGGTGAAACATGGCCTCAACACACTGGAAGGTAGAACATCACACCTTGCAAATGTTTCAGAGAGACTTGTGGGCATGGAGGCCACGGGGCAGCCAAAGGAAGTATGAGCCTCCCTTAAAGGGCATCAAGCTGCGGCCGGGGATGTTTGCCCAGCAGCTGCAGCAAAGGCATCTTTGGAGCGGAGCGTCTGAGTTTACGGCAGGTCAAGCTGGGAAAGAGAGAGAAGAAAAAATGATTGAGGTGCACCTGAAGTTTTACACCCTGGTGTTTATTTATGTCGTTTTCCTAAAGCCTTTGAGAATTTTGAAAAGCACTATATAAATAAGATGTATTATTATTATTATTATTATTATAGGGAGCGGCTCGGACAGATGAGCGTTATCACAAACATCCCAGCAAAAACCATAGAGATGTTGTGCAACTGAGGGACTGGATATTATCGATCATAGTAAGTCCCCAATATGGATTGGGACTGTGCGATGTGTGTTGTCAGGAAAGTACGAGTCTCCAGGTCTTTGGGCAGCCACACTTATGAGATGTGACTCATCCGTTTTCTGTTGGTCAGAGGTGTAACTGCAGCAGCTCACCGGGTCAACAACATTTCAATTCACAACCAACACCACTACACAAACAATACACGTATACTGACACAAACCGACTCAAACACACACAAATATGTTGATAGGTTGATACCACAGGCATATTGTAGCTTACATTGCACATTTGCTCATCCTTTTTTGAACTGTCATATTGCCAAAATAAAGAATTCAACCAAGAAATTGTTTGATGACAGTATTTATGGAAATATGTTACCTTACAATTGTTGGACAAACACCATATTTGGTTTCTGAAGGTTATTTTCAGTTATTTGTTTGTCATAACTTTTCTTAGGCTGCTCAATTTCAAAATGAGCTAAGAATAAAAAATAATTTATTAGCGTTCTTGTAAACCGCAGCTGTCTTATTCCAGTAATAGTGTGATTCACGCACGGTAAACAGCCATGTCTAGAAGTAGAAGAAAGTCACTCTCCTTTAGTGAACCAGTCATGCTGAGTTGCTGTTGACCCATTTGTGTCGCAGTGGAAATTTAAGTTTGAGTCTGCTGATCACATTCTCAGACTCTTAGTTATTTTTCTTTCATCTCTTCATCACTCTCTCCTGCTTTCTTCTGAATTACTTTATATCAAATAGGTGTTTTCAGAGTGAGGTGGTGGAAAGCGTATCTACAAGGGAGATTTAATGGTGTAACAGCGACCTTGAAATCAGGCTACTTCAGAAAGTCTGTGATTGTGCTGTGAACATCTAGGGTGTGTTTGTTGGTTGTGCATTACACTCCTAATTGATCCAATTTCTTCCAGAGGAAGTGAATAATGTCGTCGAACATCGTAAACTTAACAACGCTTTCTTGTTTCTACTTCTTAATTGAAAGTGGATATATAAAACACAATCAAAGTGTGATTTCATTAAGGAAGAGTCCATAGCTTCACACTAGAGGGAGGGACACATTAATGAAGTTTGAATAAAGCACAAAGAAGGCTTTCACCTTTTCTCCTGTGTCTGTAGTTACGCTTTCTTCCTGTCAGATCAAAAGTAAGCTTAATGAGTAAAAAGCATGAGCAATATAAACTCATATGTGTTTTATCTCCAAAGACTAGGTTTAACCAACTTTTAATCTCCAAACAAACACACAGAAACACAGACGAACACGCTCAGAACCTCTCCTTCCTTGTACGTCACTTTCCAACCAGGTTCTAAGCCTTTTTCTGGGGAACCAAGAAATAAAATAATGAGGGGCGGGGTGGGGGGGACTGCTGCTGTTGCTCTGTGTCGGCACCAGATGTTGGCTTTGGCTAAAGGAAGAGGCGCAGTTACTGAATACGGCTGCTCCCCTTCACCATGAACACTACCCTCTTTCTAATCAACGCAGCCCTGCCAGTAAACCTGCACATTACTCCCCCTCTTTGCCCAATTTTCTAATCTGAGTAAGACTGGATGGAGGTTTTCTTTCTGCCTGTGCGCCAACCGAGAGCAAAAAACCTTCACTTCAATAGGTCGTGTACAAAAGTGCCTTTGTTACTAGAGTTATCATTTTTTTCAACATCAGTTCATCAAGTCAGAGGTAAATTTAGAGCAAAAAAGTGAACGACTATTGCCCTACAAAGGTAGACCTGTACTAACCACAGGAGCTCAGAAGATGAGAGAAAATGGTTCAAAGTTTTCAGGCTGGCTTGCAAACTGAAACAGAAGACACTTTTTTAAGGTTGATTAAGGTTTTTTTTTTAAGTTGATTAAAAATGCCAAAGAACAGATAGACCAATTAAAAAGGCAGATGAGTGCAGATACAATCTGTTTTTGGATTATCTTCTGGCATTGTGAGTGAAAGGTGCCATATCTGCGAAACAAAATCTGTACTTTTAGCTCTCTAATTTAAAGGAGCAGTGTAGGATTTAGGGATTTATATTGGCATAAATGGAAAATGCTGTTTCTCTGTGACAGAGGGCAGTGAGGGAGTGTTTGGTTACTTTGATTTATATTGGCTTGGTTTTATTTGCTCTGTTTTGTAGTTACTGCTAATTTAAAAAGCTGTTTTCACAGATATTATACATTTATATGACATTATATAGAACGGCTCTCAAAAAGTCTGATAATCAGGACTGAACTCAATTTTGACCAAATATGCAGTGACTCAAATTAGATAAATATATGCTAGTCAAAGCACAACAAAGTAACAACTAATCTCAGTTCTATCAGATTTGGGTGTGGGAGTAACGGTCTCTCTAACAGGGGAAGTGGTTTACTGTGTACCATAACAGCTTCAACAGCCCCACCCTCCACTATCAGTACATTTGCAGTGCAAGAAACAAGCATATACAAAAGCAAAAAGATGAAGAGTAAGATTTGTTTCAATCAGTGTAACACATTTGTCTAACTTCTCCTCTTTTTCAAACTCCACACATCATGGCGTACCAGGTGGGACCTCACAGGTGAGGCAGCAGTCCAGGGCTACAGCGCTGGACTCAGCCTCAGACTGAAGGTGTGTTTGATTTGGCTCTTGGATCTGCAGCAGCACCTGGGCAGGAAGACCAGACACAACACTTCATTATGACCCTACAGCAGAGCCACCTGGATGAACATCTGAAAGGGACTCAATGAGCAATCACTCTGGGACTTCCCTCAAAGGGTTCTTGAGTTTTATAATGGACTGATCAGTCATAATCCTTTAGAACGAGATATTAATGCATCTTGGAATGTTCTACCAAAAAAATAGTTTCACTGCTGTTCAAAAAGGCAGGTTATGACACATTAAAGGTCCCCAGTAATAACAAATCTCACCGGGTGTAGTTGTAGGTAATTAGCTGCCAAGTGAGCGCAGACATGAGCAGCTAAATGTGTGGAATGTAAAGTAGATTTATTTCCCGTGAAACAGAGTGCCATTTACAAGGGTAACCTGTACAAATATTTTTACTTCGACATGTCATCAAAGCCGAGGGAAATGCCCTGCTTCTTTTTTCTTGTGCTCAGGGATGTAAAGTTATTTGGCCTCCTCTGTCTCTCCGATAACTTTACCTCTCTCTCTAAATTGCTTTTTAACCTGTATCCGGTATTACTTCAACATATCGTGACATTTCGGCAAAAAGGGGCTGAGGATTTATTACATTTCCAATTTTACAAATTGTTATTCTTCCATAAAACCTTGGTGGTCTGCTCCATCAACACGAATGGGAGCTGAGTCAGCCCGTAACCAGCTCGTTTTGCCAAATCCGTGGCGTGTGTGTGTAGAGTGTGTATTTAGGGTAGAGGGTTTGTGGGAGATGGTGAAATCAAGCTTGGTGAGACCCACTGAGCACTGACATTGAGTTTTGGAAAACACACTGCTTTCCTTTTCTGGTTTTGATCCATGAATGGGACTCTGTCAACCGTTTGCTCCTGCTGACCCTCGGCTTACCCAATATTCTCCTCCAGTTTGACCCAAGGTCTCACCACCAGCTCTCTTGGATCCACTGCCCAGTTACCTTTAGTTTCTTCCCTAACCAACCAGTCAAAAAAAAGTTATGATTTTATCTAAACAAGTGCAGTGCCTGTTCGGAGTGGGCCAATTCCTTGGCCACTGGAAGTGTTCGTTGCAGGGTTATCGATAACCGCTCGTCGCGCGTTGAATCCAGGGAAGTGAAGAGGTGGAAACGTTTGTATATCCAGCATCCAGCATCCAGCACCAAATGTGAACTGCAGTCGATGAGCCGCTGCAAACGACAAGCTCGACTCAGTCCGTTTGTTTTTTAGACTTAAAGTTTTCAAAGTTATGGTCAAAACATAAAGTTTGTTGTTATAGTGCCACCATTTGGCCAAATTGCACTGTTCTCAAGATACATATAGACAGAAACACAATTCCTTGCTTTATGGATATCAAATTACACCTGACCAAGGCAAGATTGGTCTTCCTCAGCTTTTGAAAAGTTAGTCTGATTTGTCAATTTGACTGAATAGTTTGTGGATCATCTGGCTCTGTGGTTGAAGGATATTTTTCCAACATGAAGAGATTTATGAAGAGAGCCGAGTCAGGAAACCTAGAGCTACAAGAGTAACAACTGAAATGGCAGATAACTAATGTGATCCCTTCCAGTAAACTCACATTACTCGTGGGGAAAATTACCCAGAAGATTAGATGGATCCAAATCATCCAGACCGTGGCTGTTTTATAGGAGGTGGGTGTCTTTCCTGAGACAGGATATGCTGAAATTGAGCAAAATAAAATAAAAGTTATGAGCAGACAGAAAATAAAGAAATGGAAAGAGAAAGGGTCTTTGTCAGGTGGTGGGAATGCCTCAATAAAATACTGGGGCCACTGTGATATTCTGTTTTTTAAAAAAGGAAATCTTGATGAAACAGCAGACTGTATAGACTGTGCCAAGACAGAAATGGCCTAAAATAACCCAACCAAAAAGTCTTTGCAACATAATAACTTAATGGGATATTTTATATTACCACAGGAAGACTTTATTTGAAATATAAATAGTTTGCATGGACCACTGACAGCTTGTGCCATGACTGAACAGAAGCTGTTTCGCGGAAGAACTACATCCCCCATGGTGCATTGCAGCGGTAAACGGAACCACATCCTGAGTGCAGAGTTCAGCGTGCTAACATGCGTGTTTCCGTGGAGTAGCAGTGTCTGAGAAGTGTGTGGTCAGTTTTAATATGAAACTACTTTTAAGTTAGTCGGTACTTCTTTGTGTTTCCTTGTCTTTGTGTGTCGAACATGTCAGCTAACGCAACAAAGCCCGAGCTGACCGAGCTGATCTACCGCCATTTGAAGGAGCATGGTTTCCACTCAGCTGCAGATGAGCTACAGAGGCACAGCCCACAGGTCAATACACACACACACACACACAAACACACACACACACACACACACACACACACACACACACACACACACACACACACACACACACACACACTGACTGATAGCTGCTGGAGTTTGCAACTATGTTGCAGTTGCTGTGCAACAATATTACCGTTTTAAAAAAAGAAACCTGTCTTTTTTTATTCTGTGCATTAGCAGACTCTCTTTACTTTTACACTACCAACTTCTGTTGAGTCTACAAAACTATCCTATCCTTCACATATCATCAGACAGACGTTATGAGTCAGGAACAACATTAATAAAATATATTTTTTATAGTGTAATGAGTGTTAAGTCCCATACTCTTCTTTGCAGTAGTTTTCAAATTACTTGTTTTATTTTCTACTGTATTTTGTTTTTTGTGCAATTATATTTAGTTTGAAAGCTGTCGGCTAGCCAGGACCTAGTGATATTACTGCATTACTTATGCATTACTCATATGTGCTCTTTCTGCAAAATGTCTGTTCTAAAAAGATGATTCATAAGTCCTGTGCCAGTAAGGCTATCAACATCAGGATTGCATTATGTATTAGAATAGGCTCCACGTAATAAACTGCCCGATCATTGAATGATTTGTTTTGGGTTTGCAGTGGGAGACAAAAACATCTGCATCGTTGTTGGACATCTACAGTTTGTGGTTGAAGTAAGTATGATTTCTCAATTCTTTGCATGAATCAAACATCTCAATTTAACTCTGTTGGTGGTGATGATATGTGCTAAATATTGTTTCTATTCCCGCCAGTGACTCAAAAAAGAAGAGGCGGCCAAATTCGGCCAAGCACTCAAGTTTTGAAGAAAAAGAAAAAACACTATCTAAAGGTATGACTGCTCTTTCTTTTCTTGAAATAAATGGATGATTCTGATGAAGGCCACAAGCCGAAACACGTTGGTCTATCAATAACGTTGTTCTGTACAAATGTTGCTGGAGTTTTACCTCTTCAGACTGGTGAAGTTGTGCCGGAGGTCCCTACCCTTAAAACTGACAATACGCTGCATGGCAAGGGTCCAATTCTTTGTGCATGGCGTGATTGTTAGATCGAATTGCGTTTTCATTTGTGAATCCTGTCAAAACTGAAGATGTGGATGGCTGTTCAGGGGTCTGGAGCTGGAATAACTCTGTGCAGTGTCCGCGGTGCATTTATAGCTGTTGAATACGCACAAAACATGGCCTGAAAAAGGCGTTCGCCACTTCCCACGCAAAAGTTGTGATCTACAAAAACACCTGCACGTAAACCTTTACCCATACCTACGCCCATTATGGAGACGGGGGTAATTGGTGACGCAGATGGTGAATTGAAGCCAGATTGTAGAAATAAAACGTGAGAGGAATAATTATATGTAAAATGGTTCCTCTCACACATTTGATTCCACTTCATATCACACTTTAGACCTACTTTTAGATCCTGTTAAAACTTTCAAACCAGCAGTGTAATTTGTGATTCTGGAAATGCAGCCGGTGACAGTTCACAAGCACAAGCTCTCCACATCCTCATTATGAGTCCTAATTATAACGCAGGCCAAATTCAGCATAACAAAACTGTGTTCAACTATCAAACGTCCATTTTCAAATGAGATCCATAGTGGGGGATGTTACTGATCGACACGATCGTTTTGAGAGCAATCAGTCTGATGCTGTCAACATGTACATGTTGCGGTGAAACTCGTTTTGTGTAATGCTGCGTGATGAATCCACTGTCACTGTGAAGACTACGCGAATGGAAGAATCGGGAGGGGACCGCCTCACCCACAAGCAACTCAATGTCTGTGTCCGAATAATTACTTTTCTTGGTCTTCCTCTTCGTCAGCAGGCTCATTTCTATGCATCGGCATTCACGAGGTGCCTTGCAGTCACCATTTATGGTTGAATGTGGGCGTGTAGAGGGGCAGGATATGAGGCTGATCCATGTGCACACATTTCCAAGTTGATGTGGGATTTATAAAGGGAAATTGTGCACTCAGAGGTGTACGCAAGGTTTTATAAAACAGAGCACTTTTTAGCGCACATACATTTCCTCATTTGTAGGTAAACAATTGGTGTGGATCATGTTTTATAAAAAGAGAGCCCTGATCACTTTTTCATTCCTACCAACTTGTTTTTAGGATGTCTTGGTTTTTACTCCTTTCTAAAATGTTCTAAGATGTACTGTTTCTTATTTAGTGCTTAAAGCTGAACTTTAAACTGCACTTTATCCCTCAAACTGCAATACAAGTTGGGAAGCTCCAACTGCTGCATCAGCAACAGTTGTAACAGTCCTGTTGGTGCAAAGATGGATGTGCATTTGAATGCATTTTTAACCCATTCTACACACTTTTTTATGTCCAGCCACGCCAAGGAAAAAGAAGGACAAACCTGCAAACAAAGCAGAGACACAAAAAAAGGTGATTATTTAAAATGTTAAAGTTTTTATTGAGACATTTGAGCCACATTTAAAAACTGGTCTGGTTCATGTTCGATAACTTTACTGATTAGCCTGTTCTCTCTTTTCTATTCTTTTAGTCTGTGCCAGCAAAAAGGAAAAAAAGTGATGGAAAATCTGAGGAAAATGTCACCAAGGCAAAAAAATCAAAGACCTGTGCAAAAGACAAGGTTGTGGATGCTGGAGGAGGTGATTCAGACTCTGACAGCAGTCTGGATGTAAATAAATGGAAGAAACTGGTCTTGCAGATGACAGGTAGGTGTGAGACAGAGAAATATTATTGAGGACATCATTTGCGTGTAAAGGATGAAGTGATTAGGAGAATCCCAGTTTTACAGGCATTATTTCCTTTCTGCACCACAGACCAAATCCCACTTCATCAGATTAAGCTACTGTTAAGATTTCCAAAGACCAAGCATGGACATTATTTACATAGTCAGAAACTCCAGGTAACAGGAAAAATATGTGTTTTTCACATTGTTAAGAGACAGAACGAAGGATGGATTGGTGGAGAAAGTTAAGAGGATTTGGTGCAGTACATGGTGGAAGATGGAAAGACAGGGAGAGCTGGTTCCTCTCACTTAAAGGGAGAAAGACAAGCCCCAGACAGGACAGCACCTCCCAAGAACAACCTCACCAGGGGAAACAGTGATTTCATACTAACAGAGCTGCGTACAGTAGCCGTGTGGCTGTTTTCTTTTACGCGTTTGCACCACCGTGCCATGTTTTTTCAATGTCTTCACCGTGTTTACTCTGTGCACAGACTTCGACATAGCCAAGATGGACAGCATCAATGCACTGGACTCGTCTGCACCACCACCCGTGAAAAAGAGAGTGAGGAAATCCCGGGCCAAGCCTCCCCCAAAAAATAACACTGCTGTTCAACAGAATAACCCGACAGTTGGAAAGAATGAAAAGGTGGAGGAGAAAGCCATGACAGAAACATCAATAAAGAATAGTACATCCAAGAGGAGCAGGCCAAAAAAGACTGCACCTGTGACCTCCTCTGCCACCCTGAGCCAAGAGCCGAGCAGCAACGCCGTAGACGACGGACCAGCGACACCCAGTCAGACACCAAAGAAGGAGAAAAGGAATGATGTGACTCCTAGTAAAGAAAACACTGATGAGGCAATGTCGGAGCCCAAGAAGAAGAAGAAGAAGAAGAGGGAGATGACTGAAAGCAAGGGGGAAGAGAATTCACTGGAGACTGGTGGAGATGGGAAAGACAAAGACAGTAAAGAGGAAAAGCAGGCTGAAGTCACGGAGCAAGAGATGAGAGATGATAAACCTGCAGAGGAGAAGAAGAAGAAGGCAAAAGGAACAAAGAAAGATAGCAAAATGAACAAGACTAAAGAAGACGTAATAGAGAAGAACGAAAATGGGGTTGTTAATAATACGAAAATATCAGAGCCAATAGTGCAAGAAAAGAAAGTCAAGGAAAAAAAGAAAAAGGAGAAAACTGATAGTGAGGAAAATTCAGAGCCAGTAGCTGAAAAAGTTAATGAAAATCCAGAGCAAATAGCTGAAGGAAAAAAAGCAAAGAAGAAGAGAAAGGAGATCGCTAACAGTGAGGAAAATTCAGAGCAAATAGCTGAAGGAAAAAAAGCAAAGAAGAAGAGAAAAGAGATCGCTAACAGTGAGGAAAATTCAGAGCAAATAGCTGAAAAAAAGAAAGTACAGAAGAAGAAAAAGGATAATTCTGATGAAGAAAATCCAGACCAGATCGTTAAAGAAAAGAAAAAGAAAAAAAAGCTCAAAGCTGATCATAATGAGGAGATGTCGGAGCTGATAGCTGAAGTAAAAACAATAACAAAGAAATCAGAGAGCAGTGACGGAGAGGAAAAGCCAGAGCAGAATACTGAAATGAAGAAGAAAAAGAAAAAGGACTCATTGAAAAATAATGACACAGAGCCTCTAACTCCACCCAACCCTGAGACATCAAGTAATCCAACAGAGAAGAAGAAAAGTGAGTAGATAGATCACATTTATAATAACAAAATGCATTTTTTGGGGTTTTTTTTGCAAGTTTGCATTCACTTTTTCATTTGCCATTCTGTCAGAGAAAACCAAGTTGAAATCAGCTGAAGTCCCAGTCTCCATCCAAGACTCTGCAGCAACACAAACCCTCTCAAGTGACGCCCTCCACAAAAAGGTATCCCAGTACTGTACTCTTCACCTACTCTTGTCAAAGCAGAATAACATGTTATCAGTTTGAGCACCAGAGGATTATTCTTCAGTTACTCAGATCTCTTTTTGAATTAACTATTCTGCAATTCTTCACAGAAAAAGAAATCCTCCACAAGCACAGGGTCTTGAAGGTGTTTGATTCTTCATCAGATCCGAAGGATGAAGGCAACACATCCTGTTTTCCTCATTTCTATTCATATTTTAATGGTTAAAAAACGGTAAAGAGAAAAATTGTTTTGTATTTTGGTACATTTCTTATTTGTTTTTCATTTGTTTTGTGTTCCAGTGTGTGGCATACTATGCTGTATATTTATTTACTTTGATCCGATATTGCCATTTTAATGGCATGACAATGTTAAAGGGATTAATAACTGATTGTTTTATGGAATAGATGGTTCCTCTTAAGATGTTCCTTGGATTGAACAGAAAGAAATGTCTCTTAAGCACGTTCTCTTTCAGCCTCAGGAAATTTTCCCATGACAGTCCTAAATCTTAATGTGTACTCAACATACGTCTACTAACTCAGCCCATGAGGAAAAAAGATTACATCACTCAAAACATTTATTGAACAGTTTTATATTTATTCAAAATTATATGAAAACACTTTTAACAGCTATTTTGTTATTTGGTGAAATACCTATATTTTTGAAAAGTATGTTGTTTTTTAAACGCTTGATAAAGATTTCATGAATGCATTGTAAATAAGTCTTTTAACACAAATTAAACTCCATATTTTCTTTAAACTTGTACCTATCTGGAGTCTTCAGTGTGTGGACAGGGAGAAGACGAATGCAGTGTGTTCAGTGTGTTACTGTGCAGGAGCCTGTGTTCACACAGGTGTGTCCGCCTGGTGGCGCTGCAGCAGCTGGCTGCGGTCTATCAGACGACGAAGAACTTCCATTTATGTTTGGACCTATGTGACTTCTTGCATACGGTGTATGTGCAGGACTGACGGCAACAATGACAGATGCTCTATGTCAATTTATTTATGACGTGTCTCTTCCACAATAACATGTTCCATGAAATAATAAGTTAATAACGGTTAGGAACTGCATTGTAGCGCCCCCTGCTGTAAAGCTCCAACATTGCGGTTCCTTTTTACACTGCGCATGTGTCAGACCCCATATCGGGTTAAACTGCACTCTAGCGCCGTCTGCTGTCACACTCCAACATGACAGCTCCAGTTACACTCACTGCGCATGTGTCATACTCTTTTTTTCAAATTATTCTTTATTCAACAATTGCACATGTACAGTTTCATAAATTGTCAATGACAAACGAAAAAATACATTTAAATACAGTCAAACTAACAGGCCAGGGGGCAACTGCAGAGAGAAAAAAAAAAGACAAAAAAAGCATAAAATAAAAAAAGAGGACACTAAGGCACAATCTCTGATTGTATAATTACAAACATGTATCACAGGCAATGCATGCTGTTACTGTTTTCATGGCCTTTTTGTTGGAACAGCCTTTAAGAGTTTTTGTATACATTTCAAACTCTTTGTAAAAAAAAAACAACACAGAAAATAGGGCTTTGGCTTGTAAACTTACACTTATGACTATAGAATTCAGCAAAGATAATCAATAAATGCATGATATACGCCCTTTCCTCAAATGTTCTGTCATAGCTAAATAATCCAAATGTAACATGGCCATAAAATAATGCAAAATATTTGTACAAAAAATCGCTAATACATTTTGAGACATTTTCCCATAACTTTTTAGAGTGCTGACAATGCCCCAAAAAAATGAGGCACAGTTTCAGCTTGAACTGTGCTAAAGGTACAATTTGTATCTAAATCTTTCTTAAATTTCTTGAGAATATGATCCCTCATACCGGTTTAAACTGCACTCTAGCGCCATCTGCTGTCACACTCCAACATGGCGGCTCTATGGTCTCCTAACAACGTTAGCTTCATTCAATAGCCGTGGTTTGGGCAAAGAACTGACACTCGTTTCTGTGGCGCTCGTTCACTGAACTCAACGTAACCAAATGTGGCGCTTAAACAAAGTCCGCCACAAAGCTGGTCGGCCAGGCGACAGTTTGGAGGAGCTGAAATTAAAGAGGCGAGAGCAGGAGAAAGGTGAGTGTTGAACAGCGTTGTGTCCAGTAACGTGTAACTTATACACGTTCACGTATCGGTTAGTTAACGAGGCGACGTAACGTAAACATTCCGTCGTGCATCGAAACGGCGTTTACGTGACGTCATCCTGCAGAAAAGGCTGTTAACGTCGATGTAACGCAAGAATAATGTGGAAAGTTCACCTCTCGTTACCTCTTCGTCAAGCTAACGTTAACTATGCTGCTAACTCGGCTTTCCTGTCATGTGTGTTAACCCCATAAACTGCACCAGTGAAACATGTGGAAAAGAGGGGTCCTGTATGAATGAGTGAGATGAACATGTCAATCAACATAAAGCATGCATTTAACCCAGAGGCTTCATTCAGTGCACAGATATGGACCATGTGTCATGTGAACTGGCAAACCATCATGGGACCATTTTATATTTATTTCACAGTCTAAGTCAGGAAGGCAACACAATATCTAATATATAGAGGACACAAATACACGTGTCTAGTCATGATGCTAAAACTACATCTGTAACTTAAATCCTCCAGCTACTGTGACATCATCATCCACAGGGTGTTTGACAGATTACTGGCGTTTAAAGTGTATCTTTGCACTGAACAGTAGGTATGATTGGCTAGTCTCTCTCTCAGGTGACTGAAGCAGAAGGTGACGTGATGGTTGTCTGTGTTAAATGTTGTAGCGCTGAGACGAGCCCGCAGAGACCGGCAGCTTGTGAGCAAGAGACTCCTGCATAATGACGATGAGGACCAGCCAGAGGTCACTATGGACACCAACTCGGGAGAACAGGTGAGATAGACGATCATGGATTATGCTTCGGTTGGTAGGTCAAGTCAAACTTCCCATCTGAATCTGCTCCTGGTTTATAGGACGTGGTCAGTTTGTTCCTCAAGCTTCAACACAGCGGGCCAGGGAGGGAGGCCCACCTGAAAGCTTTGAGTAAAGTTCTCCGCGACCCATCGGCACAGCTCACCTTCATCAAGTAGGGTGATACCTTTAGTTGCCACATCAAACGTGATATTAAGTTACATTATTGATTATTGACATATCTCTGTTTCTCATGTGTCGTGTCTTTGTAATACAATGTCTTCCCTGTAGGCAGGAGAATAGCATGCATCTTCTGGTTGGCTTCCTCACTGGCTCCGATGCTACTTGCCGTCTGCAGGCGGTTCGGTGCCTTCATGAGCTGTCTCACTCTCCTCACACCAACGTGTCACCAGTCTGTCTGCCTGCCACCCCCTACCTGCTCACCTACCTGTCTGGCCAGAGCACCAAGTTCACTGTGAGTACCCTCTCGTGCCAGGTGAAGTGTAATATTATCACCTAATCATGCAGGGGATTTTAACTTCCCACGTGTGTCTGTTCATGTGTACACAGGAGCTGTGTCTGTACACGCTTGGTAATTTATGCCCAGACAGCGATATTGTAAAAGAGAAGCTGCTGGCCCAGGGAATCATACCAGCTCTGGCCAACTGCATGGAGGTAAATTCACAAGATTCATTGTCATACCACCTCAGTCACACCTATATATTCACTGTGCCTTGTGAATATGTCAGTGAATCTTGAACAAATAATAATAGCTGGAACCGAATATATTTTGGTTATTTGTTTGTTGGATAGGTATTCAGGTTTCAATTTTGGTATTCAGATATTTTTATATTTTTTATTTTAACCCTTATGATGGCAAACATGCATAAACAGATAATACAGATAATCAATAGAGTTTTTGCAAAGAAACTAAATCAAAATCTAATTTCTACCATAGCTCTGAACTGGTCTACTCTGTTAATGTAGAGTAACGTATAGTAATGTTAACATGTGCAAACTTGATATTGTCTGTGTGTTTGTCCAGAACCAGAGACATAACCTTGCAGTGGTGGAAGCTGTGGGATTCACCCTCTCTCAGTTTCTCCAGGCTAAAGATGCAGCAGAGAAAATAATCCTGTAATGACACACCAGTTTATCTCTCTATTCCCTTCATTACTGTTCTCTCAGAAAATATGTTCATATGATTTCTCTTGTGAGGCTTCGCTTGCAATACACACTTGTCCGTTGCATGATAGTCTTCCTCTGTGTCTGCAGGACGGTCCTTGATTCCAGTTTACCCTCAAACTTGTTGTCAGTCCTGACTTCTGACCCAAAGTTTGGCCCGGCACCTGCCATTGAGTGTGCGTGGTGTCTGCACTACCTCACATGCAGGTGAGAGAGAAGCGTCAACAGTCTCTTATACAGTACATAGTGAGTTGTCGTTATATGTAATCTCTTCAAAAAACAGTGTAATTTCAGTTATCATAAGAGTGATGATCTGTCTCTCTTATGCCTTTTTCTCACTCAACAGCATGAAGGACAACAGAGTGCTGTTGGCTCAGGGGGCTTTGTTGCAATGCAGTTCCCTGTTAGTGTCACTAGGTGGTGCTGTGGCTGAAGGAAACAAAGAAGAAGGAATGGAGCTGGTAAGGAAATGATTGGATTAAATACATATTTCTTTATGGTTGTTGTTTTTTAAGGCTCTTATTTTTAGTTTTAGTTTTTATGCTCTGTTTGTTTTTAAATTCTCAGAACAAATCATGTTCATTTATTTTGTCAAGGAAGCAGCTGCATGTGTTCAAGGAAGACTTGAGTCAGTTGCTGAATTAGCATTACATAAACCAGTTATGTTATAAAATAATCCAAACAAATTAGCAAAAATGTAAACTAAGATATTTATTGTGTGGCTCTTTTTTTTTTTTAAACAGTTTCGGCCTTATGATGAGAACTTTGACTAAAGTGTGAATGTGTGTGTGTGTGTGTGTGTGTGTGTGTGTGCGCGCATTTACTTTGAATTCTAACTAAAGCAAGGAATGTCTGTCTGTCTTTCTGCATGCTCATTGCATATCTCGAGAACCGCTCATCTGACCTACTTTACGGGTGTAAAAGTAGGTCAGTAGGTCCCCCCTCCCCTCCCCCATTACATACTGGCCCTAACCCTTTAACACGAAAGTCTCAAAAACAAAACTTTTTTTCTTTCTGGATTCAGTGGATCCAGAGGAATATATCCATATATGCCACGCCCATTTGCTCCTACAAATAAAAAATAAAAAAATGTATTTATATATATATATTTGTACACAAAGCATTTGGTGACCATGACTTATTTCGTGACATTTAGCCAGTAGAGGACACTGTAGCAGCATTGTCTAACTAAAACACAAGAAGTCTGAATACCTGTGTGTGTACTTCACATATCTCGAGAACCATTTATCAGATTTACTTCACACTTGGTGACACATTTGATATTAATAAACTTTCAATTATCAAGGAAACAGCAACAAGGGCAGGGCTTCAGGACTCTGCGGAGTCGAGCATGTCATCCACATCCGGCATTTACAGGCTGCAGCTCATTGACTTCAGCCCCCTTTTGCTACTGGATGCTGGCCATGCTAACGTTACAACCACACTCTTCTTTACTTCCCTGGAGTCAACGAGCGATGAGCGGTTCTCGTCGACCATTCAATGAGCTCTTCCCGGGGGCCAAACAATTGTCCTGCTCTGAACTGGCAAGCCCCAAATGGCCATGCCCTTAACGGGCAAGGTAGGCCGAGCAACTTTTTCACTAACTTGGAGATTTTGAATTCTTCCTCTTTTAGTTGATCTGTCCTCTTCTGAGGTGCGTGGGAAACCTTCTGTCCTCCTGTCCAGTGAAAGACCTGAGCACTCAAGTGGGTGACGTTCGTATCGTGGTTGCGCTATGTGCAATTCTTCAGGCCTACCTGCAGACCCAGCCCGCGTTGGCGAGAGAGAGTGCCTGGGTCCTCAACAACCTCACAGGTTGGAGCAGTCTGTCGTCAGCATGTCACACCTGATTGCTGCTGAATCTCAAACACATCTGTCTGCACTGATTTTGGTCTTTAAATAGTGTAAATTGGGATTTCTCTTTACTATATTCTCTGGTCATTTGGGTCCGAGACAGACGGGGCCACAAAAGGAATATTGTACAATATATAATTATCGATGCGTCAACCAAACGGTTGTTTAATTTAGTTTGGATTCAATTTCAGCAACGGGTCACTTGGCACCCGTGCATCACCTGTTGAACAAAACGGAATAGGTGTTTGTTCAAATATTCAGCCCATTCGAATGCTAACTAAAATGTATGTGGGTGGCTTTTTCTTTTTTAATGGGTTTTGCCAGGCAACGTATACAAGGCTCGTTGTATTTTGCACAGGAAGTGTTTCAAACTCGGCACAAAAAGAATCGAGTCAGTGGAATCACACAGAATGCCATTAAAAAAGTCTTCGATCTAAAAGCTGAAGGAACCTTGTGTACTTTGATGATTGTTATATTTATTAGGAGTTCATATGTGTAATGAAGTTTGCTCCGATGCATTTTCTGTCTTGCTGTTACAGCTCACTCCAGTGCTTTCTGCTCTGCTCTGCTGACTCTCAACTTGGTCCCTGGACTGATACAGCTCCTCCCTTTTTCTCAAGGCATCAATACCATGGTCTGTGCAAGCTGGAGACAAACTTTAATATTTTATTGAATGTTATGTCATTGTATTACTTGATGATGAACAATGTGTTTGCAATTTTAATTTTATTATCTCAGAATAAGTTTTTTTCTTTCAGTCCCTCACTTCTCACACAATCTATATTACTGCCCTTTTTGTTATATTCTTGTTAGATCCTGAGGATTCTAGCAAATATTGCCCACAAGGAAAAGGAGTTCTGTGCTCAGCTGGCCCATCGTGGATTGCTGTCTGCACTCTGTGCCACGCTTAAAATGGCCGACCAAGAGATGGTGACCTTGAGTATGGATGTCCTTTACATGCTGGTAGTTAGTGGTCCACAGGTAAATGAGCCTGCTCAGTGGTGATAACCAAACCAGACAATGAATAGCTTTTAGCCAGCTACAATAGTTGTAACAGCTTTAACCCAAGTTATTCCTTCTCTTAAGGTGGCAGAGGAGTTTGTGAGGCAAGGTGGGTTTTCACTGTTAGAAGCCATTCAGTACAACAGTGAAGGAGAGATCAGGCGAAGAGCAGCACATCTCCTGGAGGACCACCTGCTGTCCTACTCATCTTATTGCTCGGTAAACACTGTCTTCGGTTTGTTGAATTTATAATTATTCAGTTGTTGTTTTTTTAACTGACTGATATCAACTGTTTTGCTGCAGGACAACAATCCATGTTCTTGAGGCAACAAGGAGGCATCAAATGTACACCTGTTAGGTGCAGTGTGTCACGGCTCCCATGAGGACACACTTGAGAGTACAGGACTGCTTGTTTACTTCTTGCAATCTGTAATAATGTACAAACAATGTTGTTTAATTTAAAGTCATTTTTAACACCTTTTGACTATAATCTACTGGTATATCCAGTGTTCTTATGAATGGCATTTTAATGTATGTAAAGATGAAATATGATTTGTTTTTTATACTAGAAACTTTTTGACTGTTGCATATTGTGCCACCAATACTTAGGAAACGGAAGAAGAGTGATTTATTATTGCTCATCAAAGTCTCTCATGTGAAACTGGAACACCTACTGTCTGTACAGAGGATGGGTTTATATGACCAACTGTAAGTATGTAGAATCAGGGTGATGCAAAATCATCCTTTTTTTTTGGTTTTGTGATGGTGGCGGATTTTAGAAGTGTCATCCATTTTGAGCCAATAATGCATTGCCAATGAAAACTGTACTTTCATGAAATAAATATTAAATGAATATCAACTTTACTACAGATTTAAGTTTCAAGTTTTTGAGAGTAAAATATTCTCTGGATAACAATATTTAGGTTTTATTTGTTTTTGGTTTATGGACTAAATTAAGTTTATGAGAAATAAGGATTAAGGCCTTTTTGTCCACACAACTGCCGCTCACTGGATATTTTCTTTTTTTCGAGCCATTCTCTGTAAACCCTAGAAATGGTTGTGCGTGAAAATCCCAGTAGATCAGCAGTTTTTTAAATACTCAGCCAGCCCATCTGGCACCAAAACAATTGAACAGGTGTGCCTAATAAAGTGGCCGGTGAGTGTGTGTGTGTGTATGTATATATACATATACATATATATATATATAGAGAGAGAGAGAGAGAGAGAGAGAGAGAGAGAGAGAGAGAGAGAGAGAGAGAGAGAGAGAGAGAGAGAGAGAGAGAGAGAGACACCCACCCATCAAAAGAATGTTCTTGTCTTGAGAACCTTTTAAAACATAAAATTCAAAACATTTAAATGTCCTTTGCCTACAATGCACAATTCAGTTTTCACGTAAACATTTAACATTGTTGTCTATCTGTCCCTTGGTTGTGCACACAGATCTCAGTGAAGGTGAACATTATACTGAGGAAAGGCTTTAGCCTGTAACTTGCAAAGGGCTCCTCCCTTTTTTTGAAAAAAAGCAAGTCTCAAATTTCCCCACTTCCTCTTTCCACCCACAACATTCCCTTCCCGTTATCTTTCACACTGCTTCTCTGCATGAAAAACTAAAACAAGGTGCGTCACTGTGTGTTTTTGTTCAAAATTCTTGTATTCTTGCATTTCTGCCTCTTTAAATTTATTTGTATAGGAGAGAATACACCTGGTTTGATAAATTCTTTTTTCTAATCCAACAACCTAAGACAGTGTGAGGAAATGGAGGAAACTGAGTCAACAACTAGAGAGAGAACAACAGGACAGGATGGAAATCACGCGGCAGACCACATACTACTGATGTCCAGCAAACCTCTGCATCGCTTCGTCCAAAAAGAGCCCAGAAGTCTCGGGGTAACTCATTGGACAATCGAGGGCCACAGAAATTCTGTTATATGAACTTAGATGTTAAGAAAAGAGCAGCGGCAAAGTGTTATTCTACTCTAGGTACTTAAATCCATCTATTCCTCTCCTTCTCAGATTGTCATTCTCATCTTTGGCTGTGCAGAGGTACTGATGGGATTTGTTCTGGCTGAAGAAAATGATTCCAAATCTCATGTATTCTACGTCCCCTTCTGGCAGGGAGCTCTGGTACATAACATTTGACACATGCGCTTCTCTTCAAAGTTACAATATATAGTACCACCGTGGCTCCTTCAAGCCCCTGAAAACTTGGTTTCAAAAGTTACAGGTTTAACATTTTGGGAAATATGCCCATTCACTTTCTTGCAGAATGTTTCTCTTTCCTTTTCCCCCCTTTTTTGTTGAGTTAGATAAAGAGATTAACACGATTCTCTAATCCAATTAGGCAACAACAACAAAAAGGTATATCTTTGTTAAATAGCTCAAACAAAAGTTGCTTTTAACTTTCTACTCCAGTACAGAGGAGCTTTGATTACTTCTCCATTTCGCCATGGAAAAAAACATGACATGTGACCAGGGCTTGAGGAGCCATTTACAATCATCAATACACTCTGGGTGAAAGACAAAGATAAAATTATGTGATTATAATTGTTTTGGTTGTTTGTTTTAAGTTTCTTGTCTGTGGAAACCTGTCCATCTACACTGAGATACATCCATCCAAGAAGATGGTTGGTATATTGTGATTTTATGATCCAGTTTTAGTGTTTAACTTTACCTCTCTTTCTTTCTTAATAACTCACCTAATCATGTTGAATGTATCTTTCCTAGGTAACCGTGTGTTTGGCTATGTATGTGGTTTCACTTTTGGGAATTGTGGTCTCTTTAGTCTTCCGGATTCACGTCATAGTCCTTTTTCCGATCTACAGACACTATTCAGGAAACTGGCGCTTTTACACAGTGAGTTACAGCCCATATGTTTTAGACTAAATGGACACATTTGCACTGTGTATGAATAACTTTCTCTTCCTTTTTTTTTGGCTGTAGGACCAGTTTATTGCTATTGAAGGCATATTGTTAACTTCCTCTCTGTGTGTGTCCGGACTTCTCATCTTCTTGTGTGCTGTTGCGCGGTTAGCTCTGAGATCCACATCCACATCCACCCAGGTAAAACATTCTCATCGTTGCTTCATCTTGAACGAGCCTTTTCCATTGACATTAGAGATCCATAATTCAAATTTAACCATTTGGAGGGAGATATGTTTGAACAGCAGACGACAATAGAATAAGTGAAAGCCACAAATTCAAACATGAAAAGCAATGCAAAATGAATGAATGGAAGTAGAGGAAAAACATTCTGTTGATCTTTCCAAAGTCCTCTAGACCAGTGGTTCCATGCAACTAAAAACAAAGCATTATCTATTTATTACACCTCGTCACCAGTTGCATATTTATGTGGATTGTGAAAAGAGAGATTATCCAGTATTTCAATAGAAAAAATACAGATTCTATAGCAGAGCTTTGTCTTCATGGGTAGCATAAATGTTTATTTCCGGCTATCCTATGGTGTTAATTGTAATCAAAACCCTCAGATTCATCATAATAATAATAATAATTAACCAGCTGTGTGTCTGTAGACATGTTATTGCCTTCTTGTTGTCCTCTTCCCTAACACATACCACCTCTGTATCTTCAACAGGTTATTGTCCAGCACATCCCGCCTCCACTGAGCAACCCAATCTCAAACTAATCTCAACCTTTTGATGTATTCTTCTATAGCTAACACTGGTTCTCCTGCAGCACACCTACCCTGTGAACATGTCATCCTTCTGTACAGTACATCACACGTGGATGGTACACCACCTAGTGGCCTATAAAGCTCAACCACGTCTTTTTTTTAGTAACCAACATCCACACTAAGCTTCGCTCTACAGTATGTGTAGCTGCAGTAAAGAATGCATTTCTGAACCACATTATTTTGCTTTTGGTAAAGCTTGTTTCAGAATCAAAGTGATTCTTGTTTTCGTATGGGAGAAGAAATATTTTACATGCACTTAACATATAACACATGTACTTACTATCTGGGGCCTATAGTAGTAAACACAGCTATGGTACATGGTGAATTTAAGCATCAAGGCGAACAGGTCTTTAATAGCGTTACTGATATCTATCAATTAGGTCAACTGCATTCTCTCCATGATAATATTATGTCACCTAACAACACTGGTCAGGGTTCAATGTTAAAGTTTTTTTTTCACTTGCTCAATCAGAAATCCACTTGCTCTAAGTCCATTTTTACTTTTCCCTTTACAAACTATTTTAGTTACTATTGGTTATCAAATAACAGCAAAGACCGAAGTTATTTTTTATGTTTAATCTTTATTGAAGAAAATTAATCTTGCGTTTCTCCCACATCTTCTAACGCCACCCAACTAAACTCCTGTTTCAAGGATAATTCACATGCTCGCTTGCACTTCAGCATTCCTATACCCATGCTACCATTTTATTTCGTATGCCAGTAAAAGATTTAGTATGTCCTAATATATAGTGTGTCAAATGCCAGAACTACCTGGATGTTCGACTGCATCCGGTGGCATTTTGCAGTATGCAAGCCACACCTTTGTGGATCGCATATATGAGCAAAAGGGTCAAAGTTCAAGGTGCCATGTTATAACAAAGTAGTATGTCCAAATTAAATGCATACTGCATGCGACAGTATATACTTTGAAAGGGAAGCTGCAGTATGTACCGAAAGTAAAAGTAAAAAGTATGCTATTTGGAACACAGTGTTTGTCTTTAGCCACCAATTACTCACAAAAGCCCGATCGGTACTGCGAATGTGCAGCTCTCAACAAAGAGGACAAAGAGGCGAGATAGCTCACTCCATAGCTACTTCCATCATCTACTCCGGGCAAAACAACGCGTTTAATTCTCTTTGTACCATTTGCCTGATTGGGCAATTGAGTTATTAGATTTACTAGCCTGAAACGGCATTTTATATTTCATATATTTTATATTTACATTAATAAAAATCCATGAATCCTAAATATAAATCTAAATTAACATATATATCTGTGTGTGTGTCAATTTATATTTCATATTGTTGACACTTACTGTTAGCCTTTAACCCTTATGTCATCAATATGTGTGATCATTGTCTATGTTACCTGCATTATTATTACAGTTTGTGCAGTATATGGTTATTGAAGCTTTTGATAATCAATGTGAACTTCTATACTATAAAACTGTGTTTTGGATACAGGACACAGGATATGGGATTGCAATTTAAGATTTACAGTATATTTGCATACATTTGGCTTGTATTATCCTTAGACGTCCATCCAGCATGTTTTTCAAAGCGTATGACTTAATGTATATGTTCATCTACATGACTGATATGAAGAGCCTGCAGCAAAACCTATTGCCATATTTTGTCTGTGAATGTGTGCAAAACAATAGTATTTAGCTTCAGTTCATCAGGTGCAATACATGTAATGTATGTCTTTTTTAAATGATTAAATAAAATTATTCTCAGATTGATCATCATGTCATATCTATGTGCATAGACTGCACTGACACATTGTCTGCAAATCAAACCACACAGTAATGTTCTATAGATTTCCATAAACTATGAATGGAAGTTATGCTGTCGTAAAATGTGAACCTGCAAGAATATTTTTAACACATTGTTAGATGGGCAGAAAATAATTCAATCGAGATCTTTAAGGTTTAGTTTGTCAGCGTAAAAGATACCAAGTTAAAGGCCCAACCTCTTTTGGACAGTGAAGTTTTAGGTATATTGAAATGTGTATAATTTAATTCCTTGAAAAAAAAAAAAAAAAAATATTACCAAACAGATGATTATCAGAACATTTCAAAGTCCCTCTCCGGTTCTAATCGTGTGTTCAATTTTGGTGATGGAACACTTGTTAGATCACTAGACTTTCAATGCTTTCAGTATTTCCCCATGACTATTTCGTAAGCACATTGGCCTCATAGTTCATGGGTTTGCACCTCAGCCGTGAATGCTACAGCTATTTTTTAAAAGAGGGCTCAACTTCTGCTTTCAGCTTGGCATAAGGTTGAGGTAAACTTGGATGCGCTTCACAGCCATGCACCACACGTTATCTGAGTGATGCATGACTTATTGACGATTAAGCCTTCTATAACAATTTAATCAGTGGTGGATGAAACCCACAAGCACAAATGTTGCAATCCAGTCGCTTTTCACACTGGTTAGAAAAACACCTTAACAACAAGGCTCTCATGAAAGTCAACCATTTATAGCCGAAAACGGTCTCAAATCACAAAAACTGCAATGACACCAGCAACATTTTGGTCACTTAATTTATTTCCAGACATTCCATTGACTAGACAAACAGTAGTTCATTTTAATGGAAGCCTTCCCCTGGTGTGGGAAGAGAAATCCAGCAGAGGCTTTTCTTGTTGCCATATTTGGTCCATGTGCATTCATTTTATATTTTTAATATTCACAGCATTTAATAGACGTAGCTGGCTGTGTACAAAGACTGCATTGAGGACTTGTCAGCTGAGCTGGAGGGTTTGTACTCTCCTTTGGAAGCCAGGCCATTGATCTGAAGAGAGCAACAAGGGGGAAAAGTTAGGGCAAAGTCAAATCTGGTGTTAATGATCAGCCTGGGCCCCATTACTGCAAGACTGAATGGATAAAAAGCATTAGAATCAATCATTTACCCGTCAGTAAAGAGTTGCGTAATACAATGCAAGAGTAATTTAATAGCCAGATCTGTGCACAGTCCACAACTACACATCATTTATTATTAGTGATAGCTGTTCATGCCCTCTGAGACTAACCTTGGCCCTGCTGAAGAAAGCTTCCTGTGCAGCTGCCTTGTTGGCAGCTTTGCCCTGCCAGGCTGCAAGAGCAGAGGCCTGGAGTGCACGGCCGTAAGAGAAGGTCAGCTTCCAGGGGCGATGGAGGGGCACCTGGTTGATGGCGGACAGGTTGGTGGAGGCCTCCTCCTCACTCTGGCCTCCAGATAGGAAGCAGATGCCTGGTAAAAAACACAAAGCAGCACACCACGGAGAACTGAGTCTTCGGTGCTTTTCTTAAACTTGTTCGTTGAGGGAAAAGCTGGCCTCATGACACTCACCAGGCACAGAAGCAGGGACGGTGCGCCTCAGAGCGGTCACTGTGGCCATGGCAACCTCCTGAGGGGTGAACTTCTTAGTGCAGGAGTGTCCAGCCATCACCATGTTGGGCTTCAGCAGAGTGCCCTCCAGGTACACGTGGTGATCAGATAGAGCCTTGTACACAGCAGCCAGGACCTAATTCACGAAGAGGCATATTTATTACTACACATGCTTTAAAATATCATCTGATGACAAAATATTCTACTGCTGGTGGTTTGGCCGACTCTGCCAAACATCATGAACCAACCTTCTCTGTGACGTACTGGCAGCGCAGCAGGTCGTGGTCTCCATCAGGCAGGATCTCTGGCTCCACAATAGGCACCAGACCATTCTGGTGGAGAACATAGACGTTAATTTAAAATTAATGACTTGCAGCTAATATTTTTGATTCTGGTCAGTTTTAGAGACTATGACCGCGCACACACCTGTTGGCAGATACTGGCATATCTGGCGAGGACATTGGCGTTCTCTGCAATGGCGAGAGCAGTTGGGCAGCTCTCTGAGATCTTGAGCACACATCTCCACTTGGCAAAGTCACAACCGTCCTTCTTATACTGGGCGCAGCGCTCTGAGAGGCCATCGAGACCTGCGGCAAAAACAACAAGCCACAGAATGTTGGTATTCTGTGGTGGTTGTGCTCGTTCTGCATTATGTTACACATGTGTATAAAGACATGCTCATATTTAGCAATAAACACGGCTTGCGCTTCTGGGCTTTAGAATTAGACTAGAAAAACATTCATTTTCACCCTGTGTGGTGGTCTCTCCATCCGTTCCATTTAGACCGGCTGTGCCTTTATCCACCTAAAGCAAGACAATCAAAACATACCCATTAACATACAAGGTTCAACATGTGGAAGGTGTGTGTGTGTGTGTGTGTGTGTGTGTGTGTGTGTGTGTGTGTGTGTGTGTGTGTGTGTGTGTGTGTGTGTGTGTGTGAGAGAGACTCGGATCAATCTGCACTTTTAGGCTCCTCACCTTGATGCCGACGACAATGCCCTTGTCCTTGATGACTTGGGGGAAGAGCTTGCCACTGTCTGCTTTCTGGTAGAGTGTCTCATGGAAGAAGATGACCCCACCCACGCAGTTGGCAATTGAGGGGTCAGTGGAGAAGAGGAGGTCACGGAAGTAGCGACGGTTTTCCTCACTGTTCTCCACATTGATTTTCTGGAGACGCTTTCCCATGGTTCCTTGAAAGAATAAGAGGGTATGGAAATCATTTCAGACACACTCAGACACACACACACACACACACACACACACACTAGAGACTTGATGCTCACCGGTTGATTCATCAGCTGCCAGGATTCCCTTTCCTGGAGCCACGATCCTCTGAGCAATCTCAGAGAGCTCCTTCTTCAGCTCCTGAGGGAGGGATGGGAACTGATGAGTCATCCTAGGGGACAGAAACAAGTTAATTCACAGTTGGTTAGAAAGTCTTAAAGACTGAAGTATGACAAAGATTATTTTTTTCACTCAAACACAATGACCCTCTCTGGTTGCCTCGGACTTCCTGCTTATCTTTCATCACCTCTGTAAATATTTGGCCTGCATGGTTGAACTTTGGCCTTGAAACAGATACCTTCTGCATTTAGTGCATCCTAAATTCCTAATTTACTAAAGTTGTTGCCTACATGACGTTTTCCAATACTTTCTGCAGAAGAAAATAATAGCACAAAATACGCCTGCAGCATAAAATGAAGGCCATTAATTAGAAAAATAGTTATTTATGAAGTTCTACCAAGCTTAGACTATTGCAAACGTGCATATTACATCTGCAACATTGCTTCCATCGCTGCAAACGTTTATACAAACATGGAGATGCAGAGCGAACTAATCTCGAAATAACCAGGTGAAATCACTTTTCATGAAAACAAGTGTGAATCTGCGACAGAAACAGAATGCAAAAGCTTAAAACTAGAAAACACGTCTTACTTTGGAGTTTTTGTCAAACAGCGACGGCAACAGAAGTGTCAGGCGGCCTGTAAAGACTTGCAGCAGTAATTTGACTTGAGGTTGAGGAGGCCTAAAGTGAGCGTAAAGCTGTATTTATTGTCTCTCTGGCGCTGTGGAGGAGGCGCTGCTCGTGATGTGGCGGGGCGTGTGTTACCCCGCTCACGCAATTGGCCCGGTCGGACAGACATGGGCGTGGTTTGCGTGATATGTCATCAATACTCTTTTGTGGACTTTAAACTCACATCAGAACCTGACTGGGAGGATCAGTAAAAATAAAAAAAAAAGCAGGACGGGAACACTGTGTGTCGTCGAAAACAAGATATACAATCCAAGTTGTCATACATGCGCATGGAACAGACCCGCCTTCTTCTTTTCTTGCTCGATGTGCACTTTGAGAAAAAGAGAAGTAATAGGAGAAGTCTGCTGCAATGTTGCATTTCAGGTTTTTTTATTTCCTTTTCCTGTTGTAGAATACAACCGCATGTGATACTGTCTGTTTGTGTCATTCGGGAGTAGTCAGAAGACAGCATAGTTTTTACTTTCCAATCCCAAAAGGGAGTGTGAGATTAATTTAGTTTCATTAATATGTGGTGTTAATGTTCCAGATATGCACTTTAATGTCCAAGATAAAATTCATAAAGGAAAATCTTACATTTGTAAAACTTTTTCTCATTTGATCTTCCAAATTCCTTGAGATCATGAACTGTATATATTATGATACAACAGCGTTCATTTGTTTTTATATTATTTAGGTATGAGACAATCAATCACCTTTTCCTTGTTTCCTTGTTAGTTAGATTTCAACCTGTGAATAAACAGAACTCAAAATTAATGTAATTAGGAAATCCTGTCCACATTTCACACCAGCAGAAATTGTCATGAACTTTTATGTTATGTCATTGTACTTGTCCTTACAATTGATTCATATTCAGATAAAATGTGTAATCACAATAGTAGGACAAAGTGTTAGCATAGTTAATTTATTGGACACAAATATACCCTTAGTTACAACAGAAAAACATGCTTTTTCATGCTACCTTGTGTATCTGTCTCATGCATCACATTGCTTGTCAATCACGTCATACATAAACAGTTATCCTATCGATGGCTGAAAACTGCCCAAAAAATCATGTTGTGGTTTTTGTAATGCTCTCGACGGTCCATGAGTGACTTCAGCAGATAGGGCTATTTGAATAGGCTGAGGTAGGTAATTCACAATTAAGTAGGCCTTCTTTTACACAACCTGGACTCTGAACCCGTTGCAATGTACTCTTTAGTAGTGCTGATCATAGTCCAGGCTCTCTCCAGAAGTCCCTTCTTTTCTTAAGGACTGACTGAGAAAAAGAGAGAAAACCCTAAGACAAATTTGCTTACACCCACAAGTATGTGATTGAATAAAAAGATAGCACCAGAGGAGTGTTGGTGTCGTTGTTTTGGTTGCACAATAACCGCACAGTATTGCACAATATCCCCAAGCATCGCAGCTCTCATAGATGTACGGATCTTTGGGAGTTGCAATCCAACACAGCAGCAACACAAAGTATCTCTACTGTGAAGCCATATTGCTTGAATTTGGACATTTCTGATTTGTCTCAGTAGTTTCAATGAAGGGAAATAACCCATGTGCATTACAAATGGCTGTCTTAATTTAGCTACAGGCTTGTCACTTTCAATTCAATTCAATTCAATTTATTTTGTAAAGCCCAAAATCACAAATTACAAATTTGCCTCAGAGGGCTTTACAATCTGTACGCTCACGACATCCTCTGTCCCCGGACCTCACATCGGAATAGCAAAAACTCCCTCCAAAGAAACCTTTCTTGGGTTATAACACAATGTTTAAGGATCTAGTGAATTTATATAATTAAACTGCACTCTATATGATACGATAGGGCTACATCCCAGGGGCCTCAGACCTCTATGGATTATTGGTGATTTGTTTGTGGATTTGCTCCAACACCCAAACTGAGTCGCTGTTTAACTGAGTCGTTTCCCTCCAGGCCGCTAGGGGGCGCCCTGCCGGCTGAAGGGTGTCTCACAGAAAGCGTCCACACTTCCGTTTCCGAGCGGCAGGGAGCCGCAACATCAACAGCCGACAGCAGACAGATTCAGTTAATACCACAAAACTTTTAACATTAAAAGCGGTAAGACTTCAGTGAGGTGTTATAGATATTAAAACCATTACAAAGTGAGTGCTTTGTTCTCTCGGGTCAGAACAAAGTTCACCTGAGCGTCAGCAGCATTTAAAGCTTCGTTAGCAGCTAACGTAGCATCGACTGATTCAATCAGCTCGTTCAGGTTTTACGACGCGATACTTTGGTTTCTGTGTATTTGTATCGACACTAAGATGAATATGGTGTCAGAGTAAACATCCAGGTAACGGTAGTTAGTCACCTTCGAGCACCTTCACGTCAACTAACGGACGTCACCTGTAACGTTTAAACTGTCGTTCATCCAGGTGAGCCGTTTGAGTGTCAACACTCCTCCACGTTGTTTAGTTATCTGACACTTTTCTTTTCCCCCGTTTCGTTCAGGAGTCAGAGGATGTCGGGGCAGAAGCGTCCTGCTGACCCCAGCGGACCCTCGTCCTCCGGTGCGCCCCCGGAGAAGCGCCGGGAGAGGGACGGAGAGGACGGGCCCCCCGGTGTCAGCGCGGCTGCCGGGGGGAGCACCGCGGTGGAGACGGTCATCAAACTGGGAGGAGTGTCCAACTCAGTAAGGCCTCCTTTATGATCCACTACGGATCATATGTGTTCACAACCTCCACCTCAGAAGTGTAAAGCCTGTTTGGCTGCTTTTTCTTTCTGTACTCATATTTTAATTCATTATTTTTTAGGAGGAACAAGACATCAAAGCTCTCCAGGCTAAAAACCGAAAGTTGGGAGAATCTCTTGATCAACGACAGGTACATTAATTCTCCAATTTTGGTTCCCGAACTCTTTATATAAACGCACACTGGAAGCTGCAGTGGTGCACTGTTTTGTTTGGAGAGAAGTTCATCTCTTGGCTTTTTGGTTTGCAGGTGATTGAGGATGAATTGCGAGAGCGAATTGAGAGACTGGAGACCCGCCAGGCCACTGATGATGCCAGCCTGCTGATCCTCAACAGATACTGGAACCAGGTGAACAAGTTCAGAGAAGGAAGCAAAAATCACTTGTTCCCGTAAAGATCTATGAGTCTAAATGTAATGCTCTTCTCTCTCCTTCAGTTTGATGAAAACGTTCAACTGACCATCAGGCGTTATGACCAAGCAACCAGCGAACCGGAGAAATCTCTGGCAGGTGAGGGACGAAACCTGAAGCCGGAAACTCCAGAACCTGATGGCGACTCCAACCAGGAGCGGGCCAAGGACAGAAGTAAAGACGGAGCTAACACAGGATCATGACTTTGAAAGCAGTAGCATGTAGATATTTAACATACCAGACACCAAAGCCAAAACCAAAACCCTCTTTCCTGTTGTTGTCACTCAGGCCATCAGGGAGAGACAACCAACTCTTTCCTGGCAACGCTGGCCAGCAGCAGCAGTGAGGAGATGGAGGCTGAGCTTCAGGAGAGAGTGGAATCCAGCCAGAAGCAGGCCCGTCACGTGGTGGAGATCTATGAATGTCTGAAGAGCACTGTGGACCAACTGAAGGCAGAGCTGAACTCTGGTGCTGGTAAGATCAAAGCGGGAAGGTTTTAGTGGGGGAAGACGTGATGAAACTGCAGTAACATAGTTTGGCTGAGGATTTATTTGGGGAGGGGGGGGGATTGATCAAGTCAGTTTGTGTTTACACCAATAATATGTGATATTGTAACTTTTCTCTCCAGAGGGCAGTCTATGGCAGACAGCTTCCAAACTGAATTCTCTCCTGGCCAGCGAAAACAAGCGGCTGCAACAGCTGACTGAGGACCTGAAGCAGAAGCATAGTCACATGACGAGTGAGGTACAATTCCCTTCCTTCCCTTTTCAATGTTGCTGTGTGTTCCCCCTCAGGTTGAGCCAACCTTAAAAGTCACAAAACATGTGTGTAGAGTGTAACTCTAGAAAAGTGCTAGTAACAGCTGCTTTGTTGAAGAGTAATATCTTAGGAAGGATTATGTTTCCGTCGGCCCTTGTGTGTGTGTGTGGGGTGTCAAGTCTCTGTGTTCCTGTCTTGTCCAGTCCCGGCCTCTGGGTCGTGCTGCTAACAAAGCAGACCAGCGTGTCAGCGAGCTGCAGGTTCTGATCGAGGAGCTCCAGTGGGACATGGAGAAGATCCGCCGCCGAGAGAACAGACTGAATGCACACCTGACTGAGATACTGGAGAGGGTGAGGATGTGTTCTTCTCTATCTCCAAGTTTGTCCATGACGGTGTTGTGCATATGTTTATATTATTTTGAGGCATGTTATAACACTCCCCGTCATGCATCCCAGGTGAACAGCAAAGGCTATAAGGTGTGTGGGGAGGCCAGCAGTGTTTGTGGGACCATCACTATTAACAAGAGAAAGGTATGAATTGTATTTCACAAATTTGATGATTAAGACAACGGTGTGATTTTGTAGCTTTTCTTTCAATACCTTATTTTCCATACTTTTTGACTTTGTTCCCTCTTTGCTCCTGTCAAGTTTGAAGAAATGAACAGTGATATGGAGGAAAACACCGAGCTGGCAGACAACCGCTTCGTTGAGCTGCAGAAGCTCCAGCAGGACCTTCAGAGTGTGCACCAGGAGAACAACAACATGAAGGTGGACTTGTGTTTCTCACACACCATTCTTTCGACTTTCATTTGGAAATTACTCATTAATAGATCACATCATTCTTACACCTATAACTTAAATCCACTGCTATGGAGGGTACAAAAAGAGGACATTCAACCAAAATTATTATTGGGAAAAAATATTGCCTACGTGTAAATGTTTCCCTAGAAATCTCCCTGTTGATCCTTACAAAAGCAAGTCATTCAGTACTTTATTGTATTAAATATTTTGTATTTTTTGGCTTCCGTCTCTCTTTTTCTCTCAGACGGAGCTAGTGAGTCGAGCAGCGACCGTGGTAAAAGAGACTTCTGAGTATCGCTGCCTGCAGTCGCAGTTTTCTGTGCTCTACAACGAGTCTCTGATTCTCAAGGGTCAATTAGATGAGACGCGCGCTCGTCTCAACACTACCAGGACAGCAAGGCTTCGACAGCTGGAGCACATGGAGGTGTGTGTGTGCGTGTGTGTGTGTGTGTGTGTGTGTGTGTGTGTGTGTGTGTGTGTGTGTGTGTGTGTGTGTGTGTGTGTGTGTGTGTGTGTGTGTGTGTGTGTGTGTGTGTGTGTGTGTGTGTGTGTGTGTGTGTGTGTGTGAGTGTGTGAGAGTGAAGTGTCCTTCTATGTGACCTTTCATCCTTTTCTTACTCTCACCCCGTCTGCGCAGAATGACGAGGTGGCTCTTCAGAGGAAGGTTCGTACAGAAGTCTTTCAGCTGGAGGACACTTTGGCTCAGGTCAGGAAGGAGTACGAGATGTTGCGCATCGAATTTGAACAGACTCTTGCTGCCAACGAGCAAGCAGGTAACTAACAGAATCGGATTACATGGTGAATTAGGTGCATGATTTGTGCTCAAAATGCTTTTGTAACTTGGATTCATGTCAGCACCTCACTGACAAACTAACTCGGCTCACTTTCCTAATCTGTATTTTCTTTTTTCCCGAACCTTCATATCTGCCTGCCTTTTTCGCTCAGGTCCTATCAACAGGGAGATGCGTCACCTGATCAGCACGCTACAAACCCACAATCAGCAGATGAAGGGAGAAGTGGTGAAATACAAGATCAGACTGAGAGAGACACAAACTGAGCTCAACCAGGTAGGTCACCAATAGAAACTTGTGCAGAGTCATTTGGTCATTTTCACAGCAACGCATCGGATTGGTATGGTATTGTAAAATACGACCACACATCACACTAAAACACATTGATCTGTTGCCTCTTTAGGTTCGTGCTTCAAAGGGCAACGCCATCCTTCAGTCCCAGTCAAGTACAGAGTTGGACGTGAAGGATGAGACAACCTCTCCTTCAACCCCAGCCATCTCTGGGGAACCTGTGGTCAAGACAGAGCCTGACAACGGCTCCTCCACACCCAGCAGCACTGGTAACACCGAGATGACCGACTATGAATATAAATCAATGAGTTTTTTTTTTTTTAAACTGATTTCCCAGTGTTCTTATGATACTTATTAAGATATATTAGGACTGTTCTGATTGATAATTGCTCCTTTACTGTATTTTCTTTAGGGGCCTCTGTGAAAACGGAGCCTGGAGTTGAATCTGAAGCTACAGTAAAAGAGGAGGAGAAAGAGGAGAAGAAAGAGAAGGAGGAAAAGAAAGAAAAGGACATTATAAAAAAAGAGGAAAAAGAGCGGGAGAAGGAAAAGGAGAGAGAGAGGCCGACTCGTGGTGGTAGCAGCAGTGGGATAAAGGAAGAGAAGGAGAAACCGGGGAGCAGCGGCCAGCCTGAGGAGTCAGCCGGGGAGCGCCAGTCTGTGGTCGGAGGGTCAAAGAGGAAGGAGATGGAGCAGCTGAAGATCGTCCGAGCTGAACTCAAGTAGGTTCCACGTGTGGACGTTGGTTTTTATTTTAGATTATGTTGTTTTTTGTAAACTATCAAATAGAAAAGGAAAAACTATGTGGCCTGCTGGTTAATGATACTGTCGTCTATGCATCAGCATAGATTTGAATCATTCTGGATCTCTGAATAATCTGCATAGATGGCCACATTAATACATAGAACTACATAAACTAAAAATGCACATTCCAAAGAAAATATAGAAGCTGAATACTATTGTCACAAATACGGTCAACAAATATTAAGGATGTTCGGTCTCTTTCACCCACACCTAGCTAGTGGTAAGGTGATTTTCTGCTTGGCATTTTTTTGCCTCTCGACCGGAATTTTTAGTGGATTTTGGGAACCTGGATTTTAACATAATATATTTGCCTGCCTTTTGGAAGAGAAAATATGTGCCATGTGAATGCTATTATTATCCACACACCACAGCAGTAGTAGTACTCTCTTATCTCAATATGTGGCAGGTAAACAGTAAATGTTAGCACTGAGAAATGGGTGAAAAATACAATTATTTAAATAATAATAATGATCTTCATTTAAAACACAACGTTCAGTACCGTTATTGATTTCTGACTGCGGATGATGGTGATAGTTTTTTTTTTTTAAAAACTCTTCATCTATCACTGTTCAGGAAAGCGCAGGAGTCCCAGAGGGAGATGAAGCTGCTGCTGGACATGTACCGCTCAGCACCAAAGGAGCAGAGGGACAAAGTCCAGCTCATGGCTGCAGAGAAGAAGTCCAAGTCAGAGGTGATTTATGCATATTTGCTGTATTGGTAATTGTTAAAAGTTGTTGTGTTGTGGCAGTCCCATAATAAGAATGCTGATTCCAGGGAGAGGAGCTGCGGCAGAGGCTGAGGGAGCTGGAAGAGAGGGAGAGGAGGGAGGGCAAGAAAATGGCAGACGAAGAGGCTCTGAGGAAGATCCGCTCTGTGGAGGAGCAGATTGATATCCTCAACAAGAAGCTCTCTATAGCAAAACAGGTGCGTGAGCTGGTCATTGTATAATTACATACAAACAAAACCTCCTTTTAATCTCTAACACTCGTATCGGCTTCACTGCTCCCTCTGCAGGAGGAGGACGCGCTGCTGAGCGAGATGGACGTGACGGGCCAGGCTTTCGAGGACATGCAGGAACAAAACATCCGTCTGATGCAGCAGCTCAGAGAAAAAGACGATGCCAACTTCAAGCTCATGAGCGAGCGGATCAAGTCCAACCAGATCCACAAGCTACTAAAAGAGGAGAAGGAGGAGCTGGCCGACCAACTGCTTACTTTAAAAACTCAGGTGAGCCTCCAGGCAACACCATAAGGGGCAATTTGCAAGTTTGTACAAGTTTGCAAGGGTGTTGTGAAACAGTTAAATTGCAGTGAACCCCACCTGCAGTTACTTTCTTTGAAGGCGCTATGGTTTTATATTCAACCTAAAACGGAACCATTTTCTTTCTTCAATAAGATGGCACGTCAATAAATAATAAAATAATAAATAATCTACACCGTGCATATTTTGCTCTTCACTATTACCTTTTTGTGTGTCTGCTTGTCGTCTTTTCCTCAAAAATTCACAATTGTCTTCTCTCTCTGATATGTTTTAATCTTCATTCGCCATCTTGATTTTTTTTGTGTGATCTTTGTCAGGTTGATGCCCAGCTGCAGGTGGTGAGGAAGCTTGAGGAAAAGGAACGCCTCTTGCAGGGCACCATCAGCACTGCTGAGAGAGAGCTGGCACTTCGAACACAAGCTTTGGACATGAATAAACGCAAGGTAACGCATCGTTCAGTCATGATGAGCCACAGCTGCGGAGCTAAGTGATGCCACAACGGTTGAGCTGCTAGTAAAATAAAAAAATAACAACATCTGCCTGTCGTCCTCCAGGCTCAGGAGTCTGCGTTGCTGTCGGAGGAGGTGCGAACTCAGCTGGAGCAGGTTCAGCAGAGGCTCAACCTGGTCCGAGAGGAAGTCATAGAGAACAGCATCTCCAGGGAGAAAGAGTCCTTTAACGCTCGACGAGCACAGGTATCAATATCCACTAATGCACGCGTTCGCACAAATCCACTAAAGCCATAAAATGCCAACAAGTGCATGGACTTAAAAGACAAGACACATCAGATTGACAAAACAATGATCTTAAATTGTAGTTAAAGCCTTTTGACTGTCATAAGACTAATGGGATGACTCTCTTAAAATACTCTGCATGTTTTCTAATGACAAATAAGCTTTGTGGGTGCACAGAAAGCTTTTGTTTACTCCTCGCTGTATGTATGCTAAATAGTCATTGCCAGTTTTGTAGTCCACTACTGAAATGGTGAAATAGTTGTACATCACAAACATTTTCACTGTGAGGCTTAGCTTTGTTAGTTTCATGTTGTGCATTCACGTGATGGTGGGAAGCTCCAAAACATCTGAGTCTTCAATATTTACTGCTCAGGATTATTGCTTTCATAACCTCGGCTGTCAAAACAGACTCCTCTTGCTTGCAGCTGTTAACTCTGACTGTGTTTCAGGAGGACATCTCCAAACTAAGGGGAAAGATCGAGAAGGCCAAGAAACCAGCTGAGAAAATCAGCAATGGAGACGATATCCTAAATGAAGAAATCAATGACTATAAGGTAGGTTTCTGTGATACAATTTCTTTCTTTTTTTTTAATTCCGTTTTCACTTCTGCTTTAGGAAAGTCAGAATCATGATTCATTTCCTGAAGCATCGTGGACGCTGGTTGAGGGTTTAGGGCACAGCCACATCCTTTGGTAGATTTTATTTTGCAGATGAGAACAATTCCTTTCAAAGTCAGATGCACCAATATGTTTTGTGCTCTATCAAGTTGGTTTTTGTGTGTCACCGTTGCACGCACAGGAGCACCTACATTTTACACCACCACACATTTTGTGAACTACAGATTAGAAGATTTATACCACTGTATGATAAATCTGAAGCTATAGCTACCCGCTGGTTAGCTTAGCTTAGCACAATGACTGGAAACCGGGCAAACAGCTAGCTATCTGTTTCTCTGTAAATAGGCAGTTAAACTGAATCTTTATCACTGTTTATTCCAGCAAATGAGACCAACTGCCAGTGTGATCACACTTTTTTGACAGGAACACAGAAGGACACAAAGACTCAACACCACACATAAATAACTAACTTTTGCAAATCGTAGTTTGTGTAGTCAATGTCCATTTAGTCTTCTGTAGCTCAAATGGATCGTGCTCAGATTTTTCCAGATTTGGTCATAAACGTGCGAGTGGTTTGACGTAATCATGAGCGCTCCAAATGCTCCGACGTTCACTGCCATACCACAAGATTTGTGGGTCAACTGTTCCCTGTAATCTGCAAGGTCATGAGAATCCGTCATGGCCACATCGGAGCTATAATCAGCCTTCATATCATGTGATGTGTCCCTGAAATCAGTTCTGCTGCTGAAGGGCAGTTGAGCTGGAAGATATTTGTGTCCACTCATTCAAAACCGCTCAGAACAAGAATGGCTTTTCAGTGTATTGTTCAAACCTCTCTCTCTCTCTCTCTCTCTATCTCTCTCTCTCTCTCTCTCTCTCTCTCTCTCTTTCTCTTTCTTTCTTTCTTTCTTTCTTTCTTTCTTTCTTTCTCTCTCTCTCTCTCTCTCTCTCTCTCTCTCTCTCTCTCTCTCTCTCTCTCTCTCTCTCTCTCTCTCTCTTCTCTCTCTCTCTCCCCCAGGCACGCTTAACGTGTCCGTGCTGCAACTCCCGGGTGAAGGATGCGGTACTGACAAAGTGCTTCCACGTCTTCTGCTTCGAGTGCGTTAAGACCCGCTACGACACACGCCAGAGGAAGTGCCCCAAGTGCAACGCCGCCTTCGGAGCGAACGACTTCCACCGCATATACATCGGCTGAAGCTGCGTTTCCCACGTGGATACTTGCAAGGAAAATGTTCAACATGATAAGCAGGCGTACAAAAGGTGCCCGGGAGCGAGACTCGCCACTGCGCTCGCATATCTGCTCTGAACACGTGCCTCCTCTGCTCCTGTGTGTACAGGAAACCCTCAGTGTGATATCTCCTGATGATTCCAGCTTCGCCGGGCCGCACCGAGGCTCTGAACTGAACGCTTTCATATTTTCTTTTGTTTTGTTAACACTGACTGAATTCAGCTTCTCCGATCCAGTGTCCACTACTTCACTGTATGTTTTCAGATACTGGTGCAGGACGAAGGTAGAGAAGGATTCCATGAGTTTGTATCACATACCGAGTGCTGCGTGTCTGTGTGGGAGGTCGGGTGGGTGACTGTGTGTGCGTGTGCATTTGAGAACAAACCAGAATACAAAGAAAAATATGAGTCTAGTGAAAACAGAGCGCAGTGGATATTTGTATGATGTTGTGTGTGTGTGTACATACTGTGTAGTGATTGTTTCTTTTTTTTCTTTTTTTATATCTGAAAACTTCTTGCCCCAACATGTTCTGAAATCTCTGAAATCTGACATGATGCTGTCTAATTGCTGTTCTGTTAGTTATTAAAGTGACATCTAAACTGTCCAGCTCCTGCTTCCATCTCTCTGTGTTTCGGTCTCTTAATTCCTATGAACCCCTGTGAGTAATCTTAACATTTGACCTGGTGTTTTAAACCACAATTCCCAGTGTGCAAATCTCTCTCCATCCGTGTGCAGAAAGCCTTCCCCCACCCCTCCTCCTCCTCCTCCTCTTCCCTGATCATCAGACGTGTTTGCATCGCCGACTGGAAACTCGTCAGAAACGCTGGAAGGAAAGGGAGCGCCATGCGGGGACAGCGACAAGGTTTTTTTTTTTAAAGGCTGCAACAGAATCCATCGAGCGATTTGACGCGAGCTCCGAGACAAAGGAGCACTAAACTTGCCTCAGAGCAGAAATAAGAAGCTGTAAGAGACTCGTGTTCGCCGACGTCACCGCGTTTCTACCGTTTTCTTTTTACGCGCAAAGCTACAACAGAAAACTTCAGGAGACGTTTCTTTTTCTTTTTTTTTTCCGAATTACTTTCTGCTGCATCTCGACTGACTGTTGAACACCTCGTCGCTGCTGGATCTTAAGCCTTCAACAGTGTCTCACCAAATATAGCCGCTGTTAATGCCGGAGTGTCCTTGAGGAGCGCAGCGGTCCTAAATTGGATATTTCCAGCGCTGCCAAAGTTTATAATTACATTCTCAGGTTATTTTGAGTCATTGCGCTGTTTTTTAACCAACACATTTTTTTCTTCTTCTAATTTGCTAATTTCACCCTTGGAGCAGTTGGTGTGTTAACATTGTTCTGCTTGTTGTGAGCTGCAGCGTGTTGGTGTAAAAAAAAAAAAAGAAAAAAAGAAAAAAAAGAAACGCTCTGTAGCCGATGACTGCTCTCCCCAGAAGCCATTTTTAAGTCTTTTGATTTACAGTCATTGAACACGAGCTGCTTAACCTGCTCCGGGCTGCAGCTTTAACCTGTGCACATACATTTTTAGCACATTTTTTCCTTCCCCCCCCCACATTGTTCTCAAATCCCCAACAATGACTTTCCGTGCGTCTGGCTATGGGCGCGGTGGCGGTGCCACGGCTCGGCTTTTTGTGATGGTGCTGGCGCTGGCTGCGGGCTGGGCTGGAGCTGAGCAGGCCAAGCCGACCGGGGGGAGCCCTCCGACGGTCACCCTCAGTACTCTGATCACCGGAACCTGCCTGGAGATCCAGCGGTACGCGGAGTCGGTGGTGGGAAGCGGTGTGATCCGGTCCGCTGCTGAGGTAACGTTACAGAAGAAGAGGTGCCCCACTGGCTGATGGCAACAATGTCTCGTTCCGCCAGGAAGTGGCTTTTAAACTCTCCTCTTTTTCTCAATTCTTTAACATCCTAGTTTACTGTATGTTTGGTCTAACTTTAATGTTTTGCTCTGTCACTATTCTTGATCTATAACTGTACCTGATCACTAATTTTCAACCCTGTCATCTCTCTCCATCTCCCTTTCTTCACCCCTCGGTCACATTCCTCTCCCCATGCCCCTCAACTTGTTAATCTCACCCCTGATCCCCTCATCTTCTCTGCCCTCATTTCACGCCTTCTTATATCCATGCACCCCCAACCCCCTCTCACCCATGCATACACTTTTCTGCCTCCCTGCTTCCACCCGGCTGTGGCTCCCTTTCCCTCAGCGTGCAGTGTTGTTTCTTGAGTCATTGCTTGGTCAGGAGAACGTCTATTCAGTGGCCATGGTAAGAAACCTTCCTGGGTGTCTCCATCTAGCCTGCCCTGACATGGTCCCTTAAACAGAGTCCTCTCTTGTGGCTCTGTTTAGTTCATGTCACCTTCGAGTTAGTGCAGAGAGTAGGAGCATGTCTGTGGTGACGCTGTGGCTTTGTCTGTGTTTCTATACAGTGGCAATTGCATGAAAGGCCACAATATGCTCCTTCTTGTGAGCTTGTAGTGGTATGTGCTGGCACGCTGATAAGTAGGCTGACATGGTTCAACATGGCTCAGGTGGTAGCTCTGACCTCCAAATATAGGGTGTGTACATGATCCTTGGATGATAAATTCATTTTTAATGAGCCCCGGATTGAAGTATAGCCTTATTCCATGTGAATCTGTTTCCAGTGAGAAAACATAGTTTAAAAAGGGAGAAAAAAATGATCTAATAGTGATCAAATTGAATCCTCAGGTTAAACGTTAGATAAAAGATCTGCACTGATAGTTCCCAATAATGTAACAGAGCAACATTTCTTTGCAACAACGTTGCTTTGTTAAATTCACTGGGAGCTGCCAGGACATTGTTCAGATTCTTTTGTCTAACTTTTGCCTTCAGTCTGTTTTCTGATCCACCTGTAAAAGTCTTTTGGAAGCATTAATATGAGATTACATCAAGTAAAATAAAACTATAGTGTTGTTTAGCACTTTGTAATAATATCTGAAAATAATATACACGCCATTTCACGGCCCTTTATGGGCTGCTTCACACCTTCTAAAAAAGTCTGTGGCTACACCAGCCAGCCTTTAGCACTCAAGCTGGGCTTTGATCAGACCTCACGAAAACATTAAATATGTAATCGGTGAAGAAGTTGAGCCTTACATTACCAAATACGTATTCAATTTAAATACACCTGCTGAAATGGAGTGACAGATGCTTGCCTCATGCTGACATCCTGGACAGTTCTCACGTATGTGCCAGTGTGTCGTGCAACAGGTGCAGATAAGATACATGTCCAACTTACTGGGCTGCCCTTGACCTCGCCTGATGAGGCTACACTGTGTACGTTTGTGTGTGTTGTGTGATTTTTGCGGGGTTGTGAGCAGCAAAGACTGTACAGGAATAGAGAGAGGGTCACTCTCCAGCTGTCATTAGCATGCACAGCTTCTATCTTAAGGTGCAGCTAAGCAGCAGTACAATCTGAACGAGTTCTCTATTAATGTAATCTTCAAGTTTGTACAAACAGCTGCAGTGAATATCACTCCTGTAGGTATAAACACCAATAAATTATAATGAATTATACTCTATCCGCCTGTGCATTGGAGCCATGAGAATACATATAGGTAGGCTGTGTTTCTGTAAGCTTATCTGCATGATTATTATTATGATTAGAATGCTGCCTTTCTTCATAGTTATCTTGTATGATAAAGTCTCCACCCTCCCTCCACACCACAGTTTTTTGAGATGGTGATCCGAGTCCTTGCTGAAGGAGCTGCCAGCGGCCTCAATGTCATCGCTGTTTACGTCACAGAGATCCTCAGGGTCACAGGATTTGATGGTGGGTGTCACAAATGTATGTGTGCGACTGAGTTACGGAGTGTCTGTTTATGCTTTTCCCCTTCTGTATGTGGGGCTTTCTGCAAATAGTTTACCTGAGTAAGAGGATCAGTGACGATAAAAGTTTGAATTGAAAATATGCAGACTTGCCTCTCCCTCCGGCAGTTTGTCAGCCACTCCTTTAAAGTATGAATGTTTACTCCTGTTACTTCCTGAGTAACAGACAGGTGTCCTTAAGCCTCCTTCTTCTAATGACAACATCCCTAAACTGGATTTCCTCCCTCCACAGTTGCACTGACGTCGCCCCTCTTCACTCCAGAGGGCGTAGCCGCCATTGCCCAGTGGGGTCTGGTGGCCCTGATTGGCTACTGGGTGCTGACCATCGTGCTCCGTCTGCTGATTGGCGTGGTTAGGCGGGTGTTCTGGGTGGTGAAGACCGTCTTGGCGCTCTGGCTTTTTGGACTGATCGTGACTGACAAGCATGCCACTGCAGACATCACGGCGGTTCGACTGGGCGGCCTGGTGCTGGCATGCGTCCTCTTGACTCTGCTCACCTCTTGCTCTGAAAAGACTTGTGGAGTGGAACACCGGCTGAGCTCCCTGGAGGGCCGGGTGAAGGCAGTAGAGAAGAGGAAAAGTGAATAGTGGAGGGAAAGGAGTTACATATGGACAACGGTGATGGTAATTTCGGTTATGAAAACAGTAACGTTGATGGTTTCTATATGTGTGTGTCAAACTATATGGGAAATAAAGTAACCTCTGGGATTTTTAAATCAGAAATGTTCTTTGTTTTCCCTCAAGAAAATGGCTAAATAATGAAAACTCATGGAACTTTTTTACTATAATAAATAACTAATCAAAGACACAAAGGTAGTATAAGGCTGCAGTAACAAGACCAGCGTGCACAGAGGATTGAATAATACCACAAATCAGATTGTAAACTGTATATGTTCTGTGTTGTCTTTTCTACAGTCGTATAATCACAGCAAAATGTTGCATAGTTCTTTAATTTAAACAATGTCAGCATGCCGACATTGTCACAATGACAAAGTTAACATGCTGATTTTTTAGCTGGTAATGTTTACCATGTTGTTCACCATCTTAGTTTAATGTGCCAGCATGCTAACATTCATTAATTAGCTCTAAATGTCAAGTACAGCTCATGCTGTTAGTTTTGCAGGTCATATACCAAAGTATTGAACGAATTCAAAATTTGACCTGGTGGTGGACTTGGATAAAAAGTTGGGGGGGGGGGAAGTCATGAGGATTGATTCTCTGGGTACCATTTATGTGTACCAAATGTCATGGCAATCCATTTAATAGTTGAGATAATTCTTTAGATTAGCTTTGTCTAGGAAACTGGAACAATCCAGTGTCGAGCAGTCCTCTTTTGCTGTCTCGGTTTTAACTCCTCACAATCAACCAGTATCTTCACCCCAGGCTGACCTCTGGCCTGTTTACAGCCTGTTAAGTCCTCGTGTGCCTGCTTGGTTCCCTGCTGCTCATTCAGCTAGAAGCTTTCTTGATCCTCAGAGTTCATGTCAATGGTTGTCGCTGCCACTCCAGCTGAGTGGAACAACCTGACCTCAGTGCCAGAATAATCAGTCGTGCTCGCTCACTCGGCAGCAGTAAAACTCACTTTCCTCCCACACTTTGCTGTGGTGGAGTGCCAAGTCGGCCACATATGAATCCACAGTGAAACTGACTCAGTGTCACCAACTCACTGCATCAACACAAAGTCATAGAGCTTATTCTAGACTGAAATGCATTTACAAAATGATTATTCTAAAAGATGCCTAATATGAGAAGACTACACAGTTTGTGTAAATGGAGCCATTTACTTAAGCTGCAATGATGAATATCTTTACAATTACAATGGATCAGATGACTGTAATATGGTGTCTCACCATATGAAAGCTTCGTGTAGTTGACACTTTCTGAAGCTCTAAAAAGCCAAACGGCAGACAAAAAACAGCATTTAGCTGCTAAATAATCTAATATTTCCCTCAGGAGCAGGTGGAGATCAAAACTGAGTCAAAGGAAAAAACTAACTGGATAATGTTGCTCCAGGTCATGTTGAAGATGTAAATATGCAACTCTTGATTATCAAGTTTTCCATAACAACTTAAACTGTGAAAATACTGTATGTACAACTTGTTTCAGCTGTCCCCATGTGGCTAAAAAACAACAACAAACGAGCAATTCTGGATTGAACTGGAGGTATAAACTAGATTTGTCCTGTTTGAAAAGATTATTTAAAAATAATAATAGGGCTGCTAGAATCACATATTTATCATTTACAGGTGTAGCATGTTGTAAGAGCGCAATCCACTGCCATCTACAGCAAAGAGCGGTCAACAGCGCAATGTGCGGTCATTGTCTGGAGGTCTCTGTAAACTGCGAACTGACTAAATATTCTCCGTATGAAATGTCACATAATGGTCTAAAGATTATGACTATTTTCATATGTCAACACTAAGAGTCAGAGTCCCAGCTGTGAATGTGGGGGAGCAAGTTTCTGTCGTTTTATTAGTGTTTCCGGTGAGTGAAGCACACTTTTCTTTGCTAGTTTTCATCTGTTGTGAGAGAATAAAACACCAAACTAGCTGTTAAATTTCAAATACTTTTCATAAAAAAGCAATTGGAGTAGACGTACCTTGGTACATACTATATCGTTGTAAAAATGTTGTAAAAATATCACTAACGCTTATCTCGAAGCTAATTGCTAGCTTTGGTTAGTGAACAGCTAATAGCGCGGTAACGCGCTACACTTATTTTGTTGACATTTAAGCCAATACGATGAGTAGAGTTAACACAGTTTTAACTGATTGTGGTTATTAAAATATACATGTTTAGTTTATGGTGATAATTCAATTCACATTTGTGTTTAAGGTGGGAAATATTAAATGATGCATAAAAAGGGGTTAAAATGTATGTGTTACAGGTTACAAAGAAAGGAAAAGATAAATAATTAGTTTATTATTTCTAAAATACCAATTGTTATAGATGGTGATTTATCTCATTGTAAATTATTAGATTAAATTATTATTATTGTAAACTCGTCAATTTAAAGGAGCATCTTTTAAGGTTTCCACTCAAAGGTGTTTTTCCTATTTTATTTGATACTTAAAAGAGCTGTATTTTTGTACCAATTCTTATACAAAATACAGTGCTGTATATTTGTTATTGCTCTTTGAGATATTTATATATATATATATTTATATATATATATATATATATATATATATATAAATTCTTTATGAAATAAAAAAATAAATGTGTGCTGGGCATATAATGAAAATATTTAAGTGTAACTGTAACATCTAACCTTATGTCTCAACCTATAATTGAATTATGTGATCAAAAGTAAACTCAGATTTAAATTCCACTGGGTGACTCACAGTTAATATTTTGGTAACTATGAATAGCACATTCCTGTTAACTTAAATTTGAAAAATAAAAGTATGGGTCAGTAGTAGACTTATCTTCGATCATATCCTGATTGTTTTTTTTTCTCATAATTGGGGTCACAGGTTTATGTTTTGTTTCTATTCATAAAGATATTCTAGATATATGTTGCAGCATAAACATGAAGGAATTCCACTGCAGTCCTACTTATAGCACAAGTATGTGGTAAACTTAGAAAGATTTTCAGGATCACTGAGGGTAAATGTCCATAAATAATTGGTTATTGTCCTGTACACAAACAGATTCATGTCTCTGTAGTTTTTCTCTACGACACACAAAAGGCTTTGTCATATTCTGGCTAGAGCTCAGCAGAGCTTCCTCTGTGAACCGGTTGGTGTGAAGGAATTTATATGCTTGGACGAGCTTTTGGCTGTGGTGACATGTTGGGTGTGTGCTAGTGGTTGTGGCGGTGAAGCGGTGTTACAGAATTACAAGTTAAGAATGTGAAGACATGAAGACAGTGGAAAAAAATACAAATACAAACCAAATAGTTGAATGTTATTAGATTTAATGCACCTGACACAAAGTCTAAATAAACAACGATATATGCACAAGATGATTACTTGTCTGGACATAGATACATGTTTAACAACATATCATGTTCTCAAAAATGCTCTAGTTAGTGCTTGAATAAAATCATATTTACATGTATATACATATTTAAATCCTTATAAACTGTGACATGCATTACACAACGCACAAATACAATTAAAACAACTGACAACTAACAAATAAACAATTATTAATGCTCCAAATATGGCTCAAGAGTTGTTTAGTGCATGAAAGTAGCACATTGCAGCTGTAGTAAATGTAATTGTGTGTGTAAAAGTCCCAAATATATTGATTTATTTTAAGTTAGATTTTTAAAGTAATGCACTTACGGTACGTGCAGTGCAGAGTTGTTTTTATGCCATTGAAAATATGTAATCGGAAAAGGCAACTGTGTCTTTCGATCCTTTTTATATTTATCAAACAAGCCATACAATATCACTTCAACACATAAAGATATGTTTGTGTGATTGCCTGAGCAAATTAAATACAGTAACTATGTATCAATATTAGTTAACATCTACAACTCATTTGAAGTTAATTGTTATTCAGAATCTACACTAAACTACAATGCACATTTCACAAGTTTTTAACTAAACTTGAGCTGAAAGCTGAATTTCATGCAGGAGTACGGCAAACAAATGTGCAATAAAGACTTGTTTTAAATACAGAGAACTTTGAAAAGATAGAACTGCTTTATATTTGGGTATTCCCTGAAAATGCTCACAGTAAGCTGGTCTGCAATAAATCATGTGTCCCTGACAGAACTGCAGGAAGGAGGCAGCTATTAGGCTAGTAGCCTACTATGACAATATAGCGAGCCCCTAAAGTGAGACTCATGAGGTAGGAAATTATTGTTAACAATGCAGGCTCTCTCAATTTAAAGAACACGACTTTTTAACTAGTGATCCTTTTGTACAAAGTCTCAAGCTCTGCTCTGTAAAACAAAAAATAAAAAGGGCTAATTCAGATGCAAAATATGGTCTTTACTCTTTCCTTCAAACGTTTTTGGGAAACGTTATTCCTTTCTTGCTTGATAGTTAGATGAAAGGAGGGATGGCACTTAATCATAACACCACATTGAAATTTCCAAAAGGATCATAAATAGCAACGTGCATAGCAACATTTTTCTCCCATTATCAAGATGTTGTGATTATATAAGAGAGCACTACACAAGGCCGCTATCGTTATGAAAACATCCACATCTGAGTTGAAATCATTAACTCTACTAACCTTCCACCAATCTTGTTCATCGGCTATAAAGCTAACAAATTCTGCGAAGAAGGCCACGAGTCCTAGCCCATCAGAGGCACAGTGGAATGCAGGAAAAACTGTATCAAAACTACCGTAAATAACAGGCTATGCAAATGCCAATGGCTGTGAAAGGTAATTTAGCATGTGGATATAAGGACACTTCTACATTTCCAAAAAAACCTCTCTTTTACACTTTTTGCCAGTGGGCCATTGGTTACGCTAAGGTTGCCTTCCCCTGGTTTAATCCATTAAAAACCAGCCACTGGTGAATATCCGAATTTCCTAAAATGTCAAACTATTCCTTTAATGTCACACTAATGAGTGAGTTAACAAATTAAGTGTTTCTTTAGAAATCAAGGCTCTCAGAGAAAGTTGAGTTTTTCTGAGGTATAAACATTAGAGTAAGTTGAGTCTGAACCGAGTGGGGGAGCAGAAGGAAAGGTCACCCCCTTCAGTTCAAACTTTGGCTCAGGGTCGGAGTGGACAGGGAAAGATGGAGCATCTGGCTGCTCTGCTAGAGCTGAAATCTGGAGAAGAAAAAGACATGTCACAGTGTATTAGAGTATTACAAGCAGGCTAAAATTGATGAATTAAGTCTAAAATACAGATATTAGCTTGTGTTGTTTTAGAGTTTATATATATTCAAGATTCAATATATTTTTAGTGTCATATGCAGTTAAACAGACAGTTATTTCGTACAATGAAAATCTTATTTTTCTAGTAGTTCCTCCTTCCATACAGAATTACAATAACTTAAACTTAAGGTAAAATTTAAATTAAAATATTTAAATTAAATAAAAAAATTAAAATACTAAGAAAGGAGGTAAACGCTAATAGCTTAAAAAAATCTATAAAATAAGGCACATATATATATATATATGTATATACATATATATATATATATATATAATTTATATACCATATAGTGTTGGATTGCATTAGGGTTTACTTATAAATAATAATAGTAGAGGATGTGGATAAAAAGAACAGGGCATGGTTTTTAGAGTTTCCCAAAAATGGCACATGGTGAAACAATTGAAAAGCAAAAATTACACAAACAAGGAAGCATAAGCGTGTGCCCATGCTTGACACAATACAACTTGCTGCCAAAGGTTTCACATTATCATTTCATTGGTGGTAAAATGCAGAGAAAACATAGCAATGGTACCAGGAAAAGCAGGGAAGACTCCTCGCTCATAAACATGGATGGAAATAATACAGGTTTCAAAGTTTTAGGAAAAATTGTCTTTGCAAATGTGATTTGAGGAAGTAAGGCCAAACGTGTTTGCTTGGCCTCAATGACACGCACACGAACCTAGACAGGGCACATTGAATTTGAATAAACACTGACAAGCACAAACAACACATTGGAGAGCTACTAAACAAATACAAATATGGTTTGTAAATAGTGATGTTGAGAAATACAATTGCACTTTAATTGATCAAGTATTTTCTACCTCAGAATAAGCTGGTGGCAAATCCACAGTAGGATGATCCTGTACCTACAGAGTAAAGCAACACATGACATATTAGTTGTGAGGGGGCAAGAGCATAAACAGAGCTCAAGTGTTGAGCCAACAAGAGAAAGGTTTTCTCTATGAAATGCAACACACACTCACCAGCGCTTCAGTCAGAGTATAAGAAGGCTGGGCGGGGTAATGTGTCCCAGAGGGCTGAATGAGTTGGTCCGACCTCGGTCCAACAGGCTCGTTGTCATACTGCGGTTTGAATAAAACAGAAACACAATGGGTAATTATGTTATCAAGAGCAGGACCTTTAACTATAGAGGATTGTACACACCGGTAAGGTAGCCTTACCTCTTGGTATTGAACATCTGGCTCAGCAGCAGCAGCAGCAGCAGCAGCAGTCTCAGAGCTGTCCTCTTTGGAGGTGCTCTTCCCACAGCAGCAGCACTTCACGCAATAGCAGAACAGCGAGGCGAGGAAAACACCAGCTCCAATAGCAATACGAGATGGCTCATAAGGTAGTGCTGAAACAATCAGTCAATTAGTTGATGGGCAGAGAATGTATCGCCAACAACTTTGATTACTGATCAATCGTGTAACTTGCAAGAATGTTTTAATATATTTGCTGCTTTGATTCCTCTCAAATGTGAGGATATCCCTTTCTTTGGTTCGTATTAATGTTTACTTTATTTTACATGAAAAAGAAAGATGTCACCAAGAAGTAGATAAAAGCAAGAACTTTTATGACAAGGTCATCATTCAAAAACACAGTCATCTGACACACAGGTTACTTACCCTCCATTTCCAGTGACACCACTAAGGCTGTGTTGTCATTCTGATCTCTGATCTCATAGCGTCCGTGGCATGACATCTGGAGGTCCTTATTTGAAATCCCACATGGCTTTAACAGATCGAACCCTACGCAATCCAATTCATCCAAACCCCTCTGCAGCCTGCCTTGACGAACTAAGTTAATCATCAAATCGCTTTCTGGGAAGAAGTAAATGTTGCAGGAGTTTGGGTTCAGACCCAAAGTGAAGTCGAAGCGGTCACCAGGTTTCTGTTCAAAGGTTTTTGTGATTTCTGGAAGACAGGACGCACAAGACCCAAAAGGTTCTGAGTACCAAACACTCCTCCAGTACAGTTTCTAGTTTTGTCTTTCACATAGCAAGGCAGCTGTGATCAGCTTAAAGGAATAATCGAACATTTGGGTAAAATTGGTGGTTTGCTTTCTTGCTGAGAGTTAGGTGAGAAGATTGTTGTTGTCTCCAGTCTTTGTGCTATGCTATGCAATGCTAAGCTAAGCAGCGCATTCAGCTCTTATGTTTACTGTAAAGATATGAGTGTTATCGATCTTTTCATTCAACTCTCAGCAAGAAAGCAAATAACAAAATTTCCCAAAATGTTGGTCTGTTCCTTTAAATACATGTCACAATGAATTTTAACGATGATACGTTTTTGTCCAAATGCTCGCATGTTCCAAAGTACTTCCTCCAAAATATGGCTAGATACACTTCTTCTATTTTGTGTAAATCGGTTTGCACTTATTGAGTTTCTCCACAAACATTCCCTGTTTGAGTGGTGAACCTCAGAGTCAATCAGTGAACTACAATTAATTTAGACCAAAAACCAAAGCAGAGTGGTCGGTAAGTGAGCATATGAATGAACAGCGGAGAAGCAGATTATGCTTCAGCAATGGTTTCTAACGACTTCCTGATGCTTTTCAACTGTAACAGGGTGAATTCAAAGTGACCGCAGCCGCTATACTCTGCAAAGGATACAACTACAAACTCTTTAGGCTGGAAAGCTATTTGAAGTGAGTTGACAAGTTGATTCTGAAGTATTATTACTTCATTAAATATAAAGCTTTTTATGACACCTGGCACTTATTCAAAAACACACAGGTTACTTACGCCTCATTTCCAGTGACACCACTAAGGCTGTGTTGTCATTCTGATCTCTGATCTCATAGCGTCCGTCGCATGACATCTGGAGGTCCTTATTTGAAATCCCACATGGCTTTAACAGATCAAATCCTACGCAATCCAATTCATCCAAACCCTCCTGCAGCCTGCCTTGACGAACAATCTCATTCTTCAAATACCTCGGCTGACGGTCGCTTTCTGGGAAGAAGTAAATGTTGCAGGAGTTTGGCTCCAGATCAAAGGTGACGGCGAGGAGGCCCCCAGGTCTCTCTTTATGGACCTTTGTGGTTGCTGGAAGACAAAAAGGAGAGAGTATATCAAAGTGATATTGCTAGAGTATCAAACTCTACTCACGTTTAGTCTTGGTTTCATATATCCATGGCAGCTGTAATCAGCTTAAAGGAATAATCCAACATTTTGGGAAATTTTGTTATTTGCTTAATATTAGAGGAATAAACGTTATCTCATGACACGTTTCATACAGAGCAGATCTAGACCACTCTCTAACTTTAATAAGAGCATTAGCAAGCATTTGGGCGACGGAGGCAAAGAAAAACTCCTCCTTAACGGGAAGAAACCTCGAGCAGAACTAGGCTGTGGGTGGGCGGCCATCTGCCTCGACCATCAGTGGACCTTCAGTTGGGAATATGAAGCTCCCGCTAGCTGATGGTTATCTTAGCTTAGCAGGAAAATTGTCCGAGAGTCAACTAGTCTGGCCCACAACTCCCCTTTATCAATATTTTCATCAAACTCTCAGCAAGAAAATGAATAATCAAATTCCCCAAAATGTGTAACTGTTCCTTGAAATTGATTTCAGTTAGAATTGATTTCAATGATGCTGTGTTTTCACCCATATGTTCACATGTTCCAAAGTATTTCCTTTGAATGAGGTCCTCCAAATGTCAATAACTGTGTTACTGAATTACCACCATTTAAAAAAAAAAAAGCCTTATTTAGCTTCCTGACAATTGGTTCATACCATGTTGAGTATAAACACTTTAGTGTAAAGAAAATGAAGCACTGTCGTCTTTTTAGCTTGACCTTCGTGTATTTTTTAGATGATTTTGATAAACACACTATTGTTTTGACCCACATGGCCATGCAACTATAACATTATACTAACTGACAGTCAATTTAATATTACGCTTGCTTAAAATGCTTAAAACCAAATGACTAAGAAAAGAGTGTGACAGCCACAGTGTCTTGACAAAAAGAAGTGCTGGCATAGAAAATTAAATAGATTGAGAGTTAAGAAGAATCTTCACCTTTTACTTCAAGTGTGTAGGAGGATATTTCCTTCAGATCTTTGTCTCTCATTATGTAGCGACCACTGTCTTTCTGAGTTAAATGATAGATCCCAAAGTAGCTACGCGTCATTATAAACTTTTTGTCCGATCTGACTACATAGTCACCACGTTTCCACAACATCGTCACGTTTGAGTTGTAGCTTGGGCTGAATTCAATGAAGTCTGGCTTTCCGCGCACCCGGAAGTTGTGTGTGTTCCCATACTCCTTCTCTTGATATGTGCCATGTGAGAGGCCTGGTGGGAGAAAGAGAAACATTGTGAATGTACCAGACATCTTTTTGCCCCTTTTTTCCCCCCCCTAAATAATTTGAACATGCATGTATATTTTAGAATTGTACTTGTTGTTGACTACAATACATTAAAATGTAAAATAATTGAGCAAGGAAATAACGGTATACACAATGTTCTCTGTTTCCAATCTGGATTCAATAAAGGCGTACCATCACTAACATACAGATCTTTTACTTACGGTAAAAGTAACAAAACCGCAATGCAAAAACACCGTGTTACATTAAATGTCCTACATTCAAAATTATTCTTGAGTAAAAGTACAAGGGTACTTTTAGGTAAAAGTGGGAGCTAGTTAGTGTTCAATTATGGACCCTACGGTTGATATTATGACCACAGACATAGTACTTCCTTAAATACTGGGAAGAAACAGGCTATAGTCTTTAAAGCAGTGTAAAGTAGGATTAATAGACTGAACGTTACTCACCCACACAAACAAAGGCAACCAGCAACCACATCATCCTCCACCGTGTTTCTAAACACATCACCCGAGTCCAGTGCGAACCGTCTTGGGACCAGTTTATAGTTAATAAAGACACTTCAGTATGTTCACGACACGGAGACAGGAGCTGTACAATGCACAGATTCCTCACTATACCGTAATTACTGTTGTACTACAGTGAGCCGCCGCAGTAGGAGCTTGGTCTCCATGGCCGGACGACAGAGAAGGGCGTGTCCACGGATGCACTCGTGATGCGTTTAGGGGTCGTCGGAATACCCAGACGCGTTTAGCGTGGACGTTTCCAAATAAAATAAAACGTCTTTCGGATGTCTAATTCCCACACAAACGCATTGTGGTATAAAGCAAAAATCCTTTGTAACTACTTATTAAGGGGGTATCCCGCCCATTTTACACATGGAGCTGAGTTTTGCTCACGAAGAGAAGCATAATACACAACTCACAGGGAACATTCAGTTGTAAGATTGTTTACAAAACCCCTGATACTTGATTTTAATGTTTGGAAAGTGTCTTTGAGAATTTTGAAAAGCACTATATAAATAAAATGTATTATTATTATTATGATGATGACACACACCCTGACTCTCACCTTTGACGGTCAGGTCATACTCCTCTCCTCCACAGTCACCAATCTGGGAGTTAGGTTTGACCCTCACCTGACCTTTAATGACCACATAAAATACCTATGCAAAACCTCCTTTTATCATCTCAAAAACATCTCCAAACTCCACCCCACTTTAACCCTGTCAGATGCAGAGAAGCTCGTCCATGCCTTTATCTCCTCAAGACTGAACTACTGTAATTCACTCTTCACTGGGATCACTGGCAAGAACATTCAGAAACTACAATACATTAAAAACAGCGCTGCCAGGATCCTGATGAGAGTCCGTAAATATGAGCACATAACACCCATCCTACACTCCCTACACTGGCTCCCTGTCTCATTCCGGATTGACTACAAAGTCCTACTACTCACCCATAAATGCATAAACGGACATGCACCTCCCTACCTACAAGAACTCATCACTCCCCAAACCTCCACCCGCACCCTCAGGTCCACAAACAGATCGCTCCTTCGGGTCCCCAACACCAAGCTCCACACCAGGGCCTTTTGCTCGGCAGCACCGCGGCTTTGGAACAGTCTCCCTGACCACATAAGGGCAACACAGACACTGGACTCTTTTAAGACTGGCCTAAAAACCTTTTTATTCAGGAAGGCGTTTTTTACTCTGTGTTAAATCTGTCAGCTATTTCTTTCTTTATTATAGTCTGTTTTAACTATGTTTTTAAATATAGTCTGTTTTAACTATGTTTTTAAATATAGTCTGTTTTAACTATGTTTTTAACTATGTACTATGTAGTGGCTCTGTGCACTCTGAGATTCTTTATGAATGAAAAGTGCGTTACAAATTAAATGCATTATTATTATTATTATTATTATTATTATTACTTGCAGTGTCACCGGGGTTATCTCGGACTGGGCTGGAGACCTAAGGTGCCTTCACACCTGCAGTTTCGTTAATTTGGTCTTGCTCATTGTTGCATTTGAGTTATTTGGCCTTTAACCAGCAACATGAAGTTAGGCAATTACATAGAATATTAATTTCAACCATAAATAAGTTGCATTTAAAAGCTTATATCCAACAATAATGTAACTGTGAAAGGAGGTGCTTTTGATGCAATTTTACGGAATACTTAAAAAATGTAAAAGGTAAAGAGTGGAGATTGTTTGGGGATTATATTGTGGCGCCCATACTTTTACATAATAGATTGAACACTGATTCAAACATTGTGGCTCAGAGTAAATTTTATACTACATTGCATTCATCTGGTAGTGCAGTTAAACTCTGGGATTTTATTCAGTCCAGTGAGGAAGTTTATTTAGTTTTCAAAAAATAGGAGAAAACCTTATTTAAAAAAGGCAAAAGTCAAAGTATAGTTACATATCTTTAATACAGACACATATTTATATCAAATATACCTATTTTACATTGGTTTCATGGCTAATAATCACGGCAGTTTCTCAAAGCCAGAAGAAGAGCTTATGGGAAAAAGCTCCAGTTTACACAAAATGTAAAAATATTCACAAAACAATACAGAGTGTAACAGTTTCCAGGATAGGATTTTTTTTTTTACAAAGCATAACAAAAATAAAAAAACATTACATACAATTTGTCAAAATGTTATGATAAAGGCCACACAGGCATGTTGATATATATGGCTGAATTGGTACATAACGGTTTGAAACAACCATATAAAACATAAGTACGGCTGGTAAAAGTAGCTTTATTGCTGTGTGGTGTTCTGATCTCCATGAGTGCAGTCAGTTTGATGTCCTCACGCTCTAAAATCTGCTGCACAGACTCACTTTCAACCATCATTGTAACATTTCTCTCATTTTTGATGTACTTTGCAGCAGGAGAAAGAGTCCATTATGCATTCCTTATATAACCTGAGTTTAAAACACATTAATATTACATTTCACAGATATCCTGATTATAGTCGTTCACTCTACAATAACTACAGTATGGAGCTATAGTGAGTTAGCTTCATCCTTAAATTGATGTATGTCTTTGTATAACTCCTGCCCTCTACTGCTTAGTTATTAAGAGTTACTGAACTGGCCTCAAACTTCTTTGATTACATTGCATTTGTGTTTGGATTTATATTACAAGAAAGAGAATTCCCCATGCTTTAACCTACAATAAGTCTTGTCCTGTGTAAACATAGTGAGAATTATATCTTTCTCTACATGGTCCTTATCCTGTGTACGTATCACCACGTCTTTGCAGGTTTGCAGGAACTTAATTTTTCATGTGCATTTTATCTCACAGTCCTATCAAGGACTGAAATGGCTGTGTTCCCACGAGTCACAAAGATCAATGCTGGATTCAACAATGCATCACTTGAGTTTTTGGTGCGCTCCTTACAGAAAGTTGAGTTTATCCGAGGTATAAACATCACAGAAAGTTGAGCCTGAACTTGGGGGGGGGGCAGAATATACTCCTTTCAGCTCAAACGTTGGCTCAGGGTCTGAGGAGAGCCAATCAGAGCGTAAAGGAGCTGGATCGAGCCCCCGCCCTCCGAGAGGAGCACCCTGGAGAGAGAAGGGAAAAAAAGAATAAGGAAAAAGTGTGTCTTAATGAAACAGTTTCAATAAGCGGATGAGTCAAAGATCGATCCAAGTATGAAGAGTCTCTTATTTGTTAAGCTAATAACCTACGATTCATGCATTTATAGTGGATTCTGTATGTTTGTGTGTACCTCAGGCGCAGGGGGGTTCACATCTCTATTCAATGGGTTGTAGCCCTATAAGGTAAAACAAATGCAAGTCAGAAAAATGAGAACATATTGCAGGAGTAAAGAAGAATAATGTTAGCATGGATTCAATGTATTATGCTGTGGGCTACAACTTGAGTCCTGTATTTTCTGTCTATATTTGTATACATTTTGGCAAATTGGCACCATCTTAAGTATGCAGAATTAGCTATCAGCTGTTCCTGTTTGCAATGTCCCCATGGATGTACAAACAACTATCAATGGATTACTCTGATATTGAAGAAAACATTAAAAAAAAAGTTATTTTGTGTGCCCAGTGTATGTTTTTTACGTATTGTAAAACTTAATAAAAAACTTTGCAATTACAAAAAAGTGATGATTTTCAATCAAGTTCTGAAGTTGTCAGAAGTGTCTTTTTACTATGATTTCCTATTAGATTCATGGATATTCTTTCACAGTGATCATAATGATTTCAGATAATGATATCCTCGGAAAGTATAAGTCACACTAAACCCATAAATGTGTGTATAATGTATGTGTGTGTATTAAAGGATAGGTTCACAATTAAAACAATAGTCTGGTGCCCATAAGAACTATGAACCATGTTTTACTTGCTTTAATCATTCATCCTGGTCATACTGGCCATCAAGAGTTCCCTTCTTAATGTGAAACCAATTTAAGCGAAGGGGGACAGAATCTTCCAAGCTTACAATCTTTTTTTAACAAAATGTCCTTCTCGCTTTACTGTCAGGAGCTTTGAAATATACCAACTTGATTTGATTAACTCAGACTTCAGATATATGTTGAAATGTATTTTTGACTCTGGATTTTGTCCCTCATCATTTTCATTACAACCACAAAAAGAATAGATTTGTTATCAGGCAGTATGAACAGGAAAAATGGTTACAGCAAGATTTAAAAAAAAAAAAAAATACATGGTCATTTAAGTATTATTTTAGACTTTAAACAACAATAACTAACTTCCTGTTGTTTTCAGAACACTGGTCCGTCCACACCACCCACTACAACTCTCTTGTGACCCCCTGTGGAGGCGCACCTCGTAGTTTGAAAACCTTTGTATAACACTTACCAATGGCTCAAGCGAGATAGTTGTACGTTCTCTAGGAACTAGGGAATTCATCGAGTAATGAGTAGAGTGACGTAGAGCGGGTGCAGCAGAGTAACTTGGGCCCTCAAGTTGATTCGTACCCTGCAATTGAACGTAGGATATTGAAGTAAAAATAGCAATGTATATTACAAACAGTTGGTCTAATTTGAGCAGGTACTTACATGGTAATACACAGCAGGTGAGGCTGCAGTCTGAGGAGTAGACACGGCCCTCTTGGAAGTGCTCTTTTTACAACAGCACTTCCTCACACAGCAACAGCAGACAATCACAGCAAAGATAATGACGACAATAATACCAACATAAACAATTGTTGTAAATAAATCTGTAGGAGCAGAAGAACAGGGAGGGGGTTATGGTCATTTGAATCATCAGTTCATATGTTTGTTTTTTTTTACAAAATAATGTGCTGTTGCTCACCATGTTTTACAAACAAATGCACAGTCTGGGCCAGGTTGCCTTGTGGGTCTATAAACTCAAAGGTGCCAGAGTCTGTGCTTTCCACAGGGTGAATCTCTAAGCGATTACGCACAACCTGCATCCTCCCTTTAAAAGGTAGTGGCCAGTTTTTTTCCGTGAGCAGATTGCCTGCACGCATCAATGTTTGGGTATCATTTTCCCCGTCAGGTGTAAAAGCCACAGTCCACGGGGTATTGCCCGGAGGATTTGGGATGAGGAAACGCCCGTTCACCTTTGTACTATAGTTCATATGATACTCTGTGGGGGATAAAGAGTATATAGTGTAAGAAAATTATATTAGATACGCAGCAGTTTAAAAGCTCACATACTGATTCATTTTCCTAACATCACCTCTGACTTCGAGCAGTGTCCTAGACACAAAAGTGTTGTCATTTGCTCTGAAGGTGTAGTGGCCCATGTCTGCTGGATGGAGATTCTTAATCACCCAGGAATTATGTTTAATCTGCCCTCTGCCTCCCTCATTGGTCTGAGGGTCGGTGCGATTCCACAAGACCTTTGACTGGTCCACATTGTGAAGAGGAGTGAACGCCAGGAATTCAGCCTGGCTAGGAACATGAAATGAGTATATGTTCCCGTAATACTCCATTACCTTGGATGAACAATCTGAAAAGACATATAAAGAAACAAACAGGGTAAACTCATTGCAAAAACCTAACAGAAATAATTATTTTCACAAAGGTTTTCTGATGGAATAGAGCCTTTAAATATACAAGATAGTGTAACATTCTCACCTTTAATTGCCAGTTTGACAACATCTTGACGTCTATCATTGTTATGTGAGATGGAAAAAGTTCCCTCATCCCTTTCTGTCAAATCTGTGAATTGAACTGAGCCAATCTGAACTTTGAGGCGAGGGTGCTTTGCCTGAATCAGTGGACAACACAAATACAAAATTTGCTCAGGACAGAGAGTAGATTCTGTCCATTCAAAACCTGGTTTGCTCTGACTTTCGTCATGTTCCAGATCTTGGATGTACTGGTGATAGTGTTAATTTAAGCAGCAAAAGTTGCTCACCTCCCCCTTATCCATCACTAGCATCCTGAATCCCCCATTACTCGGGGTGAAGTACAACTGTCCTTCGAAAAGAGGTGGTGTATAGAACAATGGTAAAGCCAAACTTTTGCCATAGCACTTTTCTTTGAACGTAACATCAGAGGATGAACCTTCAATCAGAAAGATACAAGTGAAGAAGCGATAGATGGAGGGAATATTAAGATCAATCAGTCAATTACAAAACACTTTAAGCAACTTCAATAAATTTAAAACCACAGAAAAGTTTGTGAATTATTTTGTATATATATATATATATAAAGCAATAATATGTAATAGGGGCAGATGTATTCTTGCATGTTTTGTTTGTTCCAGTGCCCACAAGATAAACAATAATATATAATAACATAAAATAAGCCATGTTTTTAAAATAAATGAGACAACAATGATACAACCTCAATATCAGAACTAAACTTATAATAACTAAATAAGTAAATACATTTAAAGGTCAAATGTACTGAAATGTAGACAGTCTGTATAAATTAATACAATTTAAATAAAGACTTAAAGCTAATAAAACGTAAAGAAGGCTCAGAATCTGGATATGTGTGTTTTATTACATTTTACTGAATTATTTCAATTTAATTTAATTAATACACTGCAGTTGCTTTAAACGCTACTGACATAGTTCACATAACTTAGCATTTTTATACAAATTGCATGGGTGACCGGGGATGGTTGTAACTTTTTGTCTCAGCACCCTAGAACTCCCTAGATTTTTGTATTAGAGCTCTCAAATTGTGGCACTACAATTAATGTTTCCAACTTCTCCAATTTATCACATAACTAATTAAATTATTGCAAATACAAGAAGTTCCAGTACTCCCAACCTGCCCCATTACTGGGGTAAGTTGTAACAATAAGAGTGAAGAATTAAAAATTGAGACCACGCTGTAACTTTGTCAAGTGGGTCGCAAAGAACTTTAAGAATGTCTGTATTCCACTATAATGCTGATACATTTAAAACGTTAGAAGAAATGTATTCTCTGTACGTGAATATAAATGTGTAGCCTACCTATGTGTGTCTCATGGGGTGAGTTGTAATATTCTTTTAAAAGGTGTCACAACGATGTTACCTGTCAGCCATCGTTTAGCTTGTTGTAGCAGCATGGTGGTTTGAAATAAGCTTGGATGAAATACTTCACATTTTACCTGAGAGACTACTCTCTAATCTAATACAAGTTACATAATTAACATTTTGATCTTACATAATTCCACAGTATCAAAAACGAATCAAAATACACACTTGGTCCACTTGGTCCAGTAGATTACTTTCATACGTGAACATCACTGTTTTGGCTGTGAAATAAAAGTTGTGTCATTTCATGTGCGAGGTCAGGGAGGAAGATGTCCAACATGAAACTAATCACGTCTCTCGGGTCATTCCTTCTTGGTGAAAGTGGTGCTGCTACAACCAGCCCCGGTCTCCCCTACACTGCCGGCCCCTCACATAGAAGAGGCCCGAGACTTCACTTGTGGAAAAATAAAACAATGCATGCCAAGAGATGCACATCAAACAGATTAAACCTGTATCACAGCATGCTTTTTTTCTAGTTAGGTAAAGTTGGAAAGATATTCACAGATTCGGATAATCCGAATCTGTGAATATCTTTCCAACTTCACCTAACTCTTTTTTCTGTGAGGTTGAATGAATTATACTCACTAGCGAACAAGACGCAGGTAACAGCCGCGTACAGCAATAACATCTCCTGCAGAGAGAGGAGAAGTTTTTACTACGTTTCTCTAAACGAGAAATGAGACACTGAACATCGAGCACAACTTTTGAACAACGTACGGGCGAGAGGATGTTTACTTACTGCAAAGTAATTTCCTTCTCTGTGTTAAAGTCAAGTTTGTGTGTTAGATGAAAAAATTGGACTGGGCGAGGCTTCCTTCACACTGTTGCGTCATAACTGCGCTGTACGCAAACTGCGCACATACCGACTATCAGGCAAGGCAAGTTTATTTATATAGCACATTTCAACAACAAGGCAATTCAACGTGCTTCACATAAAAGCATTAAGCATTAAAACATAATGCAAAGGAAAAGAAGATTTAAAAACAATTAAGAGCATTCATTTAAACATTAAAAACAGTCAGTAAAACATTAAAAAGCTAAAAATAGAATCAAAGTTGCAGTGCAGTTTAAGAAATAAAATACAGTAGTGAGATGCAGAAATTGATTACTGCAAGATCCTTGAATCTGGTTCAATTAAAGGCAACAGCAAACAGAAGAGTCTTCAATCTGGATTTAAAGGAGCTGAGGGTCTCAGCAGACCTGCAGCTTTCAGGGACCTTGTTCCAGATCTGTGGAGCAGAAAAACTGAACGCTGCTTCTCCATGTTTAGTTCTGACTCTCGGAACAGAAAGTAGACCCGTCCCAGACGACCTCAGGGGTCGGGATGGTTCATAAGGTAGCAGCAGATCAGAAATATATTTAGGTCCTAAACCATTGAGTGCTTTATAAAACATCAGCAGGATTTTAAAGTTGATTCTTTGTTGGACAGGAAGCCAGTGCAAAGACCTCAGAACTGGAGTGATGTGATTCACTTTCTTGGTCTTAGTGAGGACTCAAGCTGCAGCTTTCTGATTGACTTTTTACAGAGACCTGTAAACACATCGTTACATAGTCGAGTCTACTGAAGATAAAAGTGTGGACAAGCCTGTTGAGACATAAGTCCTCTAATCCTTGCTGTATTCTTCAGGTGATAGTAGGCTGATTTTGTAATTGTCTTGATATGGCTGTTCAGGTTGAGGTCTTAATCCATAACTACACCTAGATATCTGGCTTGGTTTGTGGTTTTTAACATCAGCGATTGAAGCTGAGCGCTGACTTTCAATCGTTCATCCTCGGTACCAAAAACAATTACTTCTGTTTTATCTTTATTTAATTGAAGAAAATTCTGGCACATCCAGTTGTTGATTTGGGGTGGTGGACTCTTTCTACACATGTTTTAAGGGGTCAATGCATTTTGATTAATGTGTATGTTGTAGTTGGTTGAGATTGAGCTGACTAGGTTTGGTAGTTTGCTCTATAAAAACACATCATATTGTATGAATGTTTCATATTTCTGTGTGTACAATTGTTTCTTGAAAATGTTCTATAACTGTCGAATCAATGTAAAAAGTGCAATAGTTCCCTCTAAATTGAAGTAGAGTTCAAGTAATGGCATTGAATGGAAACACTCAAGTTCAGTACAAGAACCTCCGATTATATATATATATATATATACACACATATATATATATATATATATATATATATATATATATGTGTGTATATATATATATATATATATATAGATAGATAGATAGATAGATAGATAGATAGATAGATAGATAGATAGATAGATACTTTATTTATCCCGCAAGGGGAATTTTTTTTGCTACTGCAGCATTTTTACATATACAAGAACAATATATACAAATAATAGAATAATAGAATAGAAGAAGAAGAAGAAGAAGAAGAAGAAGAAGAAGAAGAAGAAGAAGAAGAAGAAGAAGAAGAAGAAGAAGAAGAAGAAGAAGAAGAAGAAATAAATAAGAAAAATGCACAATATATACAACAAATAGAATAGAATAATAATATTAAATTAAATTAAGTAACAAAACGAAACAGTGGTGCAAGATGTAGCCAACAAACAAACAAAGGTGCTATAGTTGGGTGGTTGATTTGGCCAGAGGTGATTTATTGTAAAGTGACCGTTACTTATTATTACTTCAGTGCAATACAGAAAAAAAAATGAAGTAATAATAAGTAGTCGTACAGTAATAGTTTAATAAAAGTGAGCATGTGTCCTCGTGTTTTTGTAAATTCTTGAGAACGTTTTAGACGTAATATTGTCACACAGCCCGTCAGGAGGATCCCACGTTGTAACTGGGAACTTTCTTACGCCAATAGCGCATTTATACCCGGGAGCTGGCAAACAGGACGAAACATGTGACGCATCTTGCGTAGGAGCTGCAGAGAATACAGCACACCATCGCCATAAATAACCGAAGTGGACCAGTGCCCATGCGCGCTCTGCAGAGGACGTTGTTATCCTCTTATTCACATTGACATAATCATTCACAAACATCCAGCGGTGGATTCCTCCTCCAGGTGAGTTCAGATGCGCCACAGACGATGTGATCATGTGTACATTCATCAATAACTGGCGGCGTCATGTTCCGCTGCATCGCTGTACAAATATTGTCCATCGGCGGGGAAACGTGTTGGACACCTGAGTGGGCATTCAGACAGCAGACAGCGCGTCATGGATCACTGTGACAACATTGATTTGAGCTATCTTTGGACGTACGTATGCGTCGCTCTGCAGATACAACCACAGATGTCTCTGAGCGCCCTCTTGTGTGGCTTGTGGATCGATGGTGGCATGTCCCGCGAGTCTCTGTCCACTGAGCTTGTTGATAAAACAATCGCGGTCTGTCTTTACAGGTGAAGATGTCCTCCTGTGTCCTGCTCACTGTCCTTTTGGCCCTTCCTCTGGCTCTGGGTAAGTTCATGCATATCATGTTGGTGCACTTTTAATAACTGCTTAAATAATTGGTAACTGATCATTTCCTAATGCTTTAAATATCATCTGTGTAAGTCACTCCTAAGAAGAAAACAATTTACCAGGTCGTAGGGAAACCTTTGACTGGTGTCAAGCCTTTTTGTATGTGGTAAACCATCGAGTGCATTGTTTTCCCTATTTTGATAAGACGTACAGTTTTCGAATGCAAATGTTAATGAAGTCATCAATAGAGAGTGACAGAGTTCTTCTAAGAAGCTGCCAGCTGTCATGTGCAATTATAAATGCAAATGCTTTTATACAAGTCATCAATAAAGGGTTCTTAACATAATCTGTGGAATCCACAGTTATAAATGTTTATTTGAGGTTAAAAAATCGATTAATGGTCCAAATTAACCCGCAACTCTTTTTCAGGAGGTCAAAGGTCAAACAGTCCATTTGATGGTCTGTATTTTCCACAAACAAAGTTGGGGGAAAAGAAGTGGTATTCCAGATTTGTCAGCCTATTGATTGTTGATAAACTCCATTGATTAACACCTGATGGCTTCTTTTGTTTAGGTTGTTTTGGGGAACTACATTGCCGTTTTGTTATCCAGAAGTTTAGTGTGTAATTGTGCAGATTTAAAGAACTAAAAAGTGTCACGCTGGAGGAGGATAATCATCTGGAAAACCAAAAAAATGTTCTTATTAATGACTTAGAACTGATCAATATAGCATTAGAAGTAATGATAATGGTGGTACCTTATTTGTATGTCACTTTCCTTAACAAAGTTACAAAGTGCTTTACATGTAAGAGGAGCAAGCTAATAATAAAGGCAAAAACAAGATCATAAAACACAGGGGATTGAAAAGTTAAAACTGAGAAGAATATAAAATAGCAATGATGGAAAGGTAAAACTAGGTAAAATATGCATAAAAGCTTTCTTTTAAATGAATATTTTAAGATGTAGCCTGTCTAATCAGAGTATAGCGTCTTTAATAAAACAAGGACCGCCTGATCATGTCTGTCAGATACCAGAAGGTCATTGGTGACCTTAACAAGAACTGACTCTGTGCTCTAAAACCTAGCTGAAAACAATTCCATCATTTATTGAACGTGAGTTAAGTCATTCATTACTGCACAATTTATAAACCCATGACAAATCTAACTGTAAACTCTAATATAAAGTGGTACCATACCTTCTTCAGTAATATTCCAATTGTATGTGAGGTCTAAGCATTGTGTTGGAGAAGATGAATAATAATCAGATGAATTCTGCTCTCCCCACAGGATGGGTTGTACCAAGTGAGTATCACACATCCTTCGCCTTCCAAAACATATTCTCTGAAGAGGTTGCTGACTTTCTTTTCCACTCCAGGTGAAAGAGAAGAAGCCCAGATGGTGTGTGCTGGGAGGGAATTCCGTCTGCCTGTGTACTCGACATCCAGAACGGTGACTTTCACACCAAACCCAGAGGGGCCGCGGCGCATCCTGCTGGACAAAACCATTGTGAGTGGAAGTGTGTTGATGCCTGTTTGATGTTTGTCTGAACCACTTTCCAAACCCTATTTATTGTGCAACTGCAGGTAAAGGACCGGCGGTTTGAGTGGACCAGAGATAAGATGCTCGTCCTGAGAGAAGTGACTCACGGTGATCAGGGACTTTATGCCATCAAACTGTTCTCTGGCTTTACCTACGAGGCTGTTCGTTTGACGGTTTCAGGTACAACAGTCTCCTCCTTTTCTGGAATCCAGCCCTGTGTTTTATTCACAGCACATCACCAGTTAAACCATTACGAGAAGTTTAGAGGGGCAATGTCTCTTGGTTGAACTGCTGATAAACTCAAAGACATCTGAAATGTAATAAAGGGCATCAAAGAGATACTGCTTTTTAGTAAGGGGTCACAAGTTAACAATGTTCTAATCTGCTTTAATCTTTAACAATCATTCTGTATTTTAAGCACATTGGGTGTTTTTTTACACAAAATCTCAATTTGAAAAGTAATCAGTAACTACAAGGGTCAATGTAGTTGAGTAAAAGGTAACTTCTGAAATGTAGAACGTGAAAGTATAGTAGCATACAAAAACTCAAGTATAGTACCTCACAATTGTGCTTCAGAACAAAACCTGATTAAATATACTTAGTTACTTTCAATAGTGCTGATCATTCTCTGCCTCGCTCTCATCCCTCATTCCTTTGTCCTGCTTCAGAATGCATCAAGTCCTACCACAGAAACTACGGGGATAAATTTGAGCACAACATCCCTGAAAATGGCTCCCTCCTGGAGTTTTCTCCCTGGGGTGCTCCACCTGAGGCCATGCCGGTTGTTCTGTGGAACCGGACGGACCCTGTGACCAGCGATGCAGGCCGGGGGCGGCTGCTGCGGGGAGGGACGGTCTGGGTGGCCGAGAGAGTGACGCAAGCGGACCAAGGCAACTACACTGTGAGAGACAGCGGGGGGAAGGTCCTGTCCCGCAACACCCTCACGGTTCGCGGTGAGCAAAGATGGAAGATGACAGGATGACTTTTAGGAAGCTGACTAATGAATTTCTTTAACTTTAGGGTCCTGTCATCTTTAACATTTATATTTTATCTTTCCCTTTCCACCTGACACCTTCCCATACCGTCGCATTTCCTTCCTTCTGCACCCCTGTCTATGTGTTCATGATCCTGGGTGCAGGGCACTCCTTCAATGTCACCCGCTTTACCAAGGAGTCTCTAAACCTGCCCCTCTTTCTTCCTGTCCCTCATGCCCACCTCATATTTACCCCCACCCGATACACTGACGAATCCTCCCTGGGCCCCTTTGACCCCAAACCCCCCCGTGGCCCAGTGCAGCTGATCCGCGAGGGCCATATAACGGACCACGACAAGCGCTACAGGGGCCTCATCTCGCTGGGCAGGAACGGCAACATCAATGTGGTCGTCATAGCGAGGCTGACGTCAAGGCATGACGGGCTGTATGAAATCAGAGATGTGGTTGGCAACCTAGTATCCTCCACCTGGTTGCAGGTGATCGGTGAGTAACAGCATGTCTTTAAATGTCTTTTCTATTTTTATTCCGAATTTCTTGTTTTTGTCATTCTGATATGTGTGTCTGTGTCTCTGTGTCTCTGCTCTCTCTAAAGAAAAAGGAGGCAGATGGCGAGCACTTCTCAAGTCCATCACTGTCCCTTCTGGCATGTTTGTGTCCCTGGCTGGTTTCGTTCTGTTCATGAAGCGATACCCAAACTGCAGCCTGTCGCAGATCATCGCCGGCCTCAGAACAAACCGCACGCCACCAGCCAACCCTCCGAGGGTTAACATCCAGGTGAGGAACTCAAGAGCACCTGGTTAGTGGCCCTGCTGTTTGAGACAGCTGTGCAGGTAGGAGACTTAATATGAGGGCTATACTTTTAGCCTCCTGTCATGTTCGCAAAATAAATCTGCTGTCTCTCATTTTATTATTTAGTAGGTTTTGTAAGTATATGAAAGATTGCCATCTCACGCATCATTTTTTTTTTTTAACTTGATCTCAGTATTTTAGACATTGCAGTTCTTCTTCAACACTGTTTCACATTTTAACATGTCAGTTTGTCTTTATGTCATTTGCAGCAGTTTTCATATTTTTCTGATGTTAGATACATTTAAAAATATCAAAGATATCACCAGTTTATCACAGGGCACATACAGAGACAGACAACCATTCACACCTATGGGCAATTTAGAGTCTCCTATTAACCTAAACTGCAAGTCTTTGAACTGTGGAAGGAACCCAGAGAACCCAGAGGGAACCCACAGTGCCACAGGGAGAACGTGCAAACTCCACACAGAAGGACCGAACCCGGGCCCCTCTTGCTGTGAGGTGACAGTGCTAGCCACTACACCACCGTGCAGCCCGAATATAATACCCCCCCCTCCCCCCAATAAATATACCAGTGTATATGTAGGTTGTTGGTCATTAGATCATGTAAACCATTTTGCCAAAATGCTGAGGTTTATTGAAGCAGACATACAATAAAAACATACAGACAGGTGACAAATTAAAGAATAAACCTGAATAAATGAATGGATATGGAAATAGACAGTGCTCTCTATCACCATCCTCAAAACTATAGAGAGGGAATATCTATTGAAAGAACGTTCTTCACTCGTCCATTAGAGACCCACATACTTCAACAATCTATGACAAGGAGCATTAAAGCTGTTCTTATGTCTCCTGGTGGCCCATCTCCTTACTAAGTCACTTTATGTTCCTGTTTTCTTAATGTGTTCCCCATGTGTAGATCATATAATGTGATATGATTGAAAGGTTTAAGTATCACACCAAACGAAGCATGTAAGTTAGTTTCATTATATCAAGTCAGCTGTGAGCTATTCTCTGCCACCGTGTCATCACATCAAGTGGCTGCGCTGACTGTTACATGTCTGTGTGTGGTTGTCTCTGCAGGATTACAGCCAGCCCAGCCCTCAGCCCTCGGGCTACTACAGTCACTCCCAACCGCCTGGCACACCAAGAAAATGTACCCCAAGAGCCAGTCCTACTCATACTGTAAGGGTCACAGACTGAATTAAATCCGTTAGCAGGTTTTGTGCTCATTCTTCAATAGCATTGTGTACGTGTACATGTGCCATATGTGCTTGTGTGCTGCCCCTTATATTTCTAGGGTTACGGTCCAGTTGTGGTAGGAACTCCGAGAGCTGAGAATCAGGAAGCACACAGATTGGCAGCAACGAGTTCCCCTTGTCGTAATTCAACGACGGAGGTAATACCACACTCCAGCTGTGAGTATTTGGACATCACAGACTAAAATGTGTTTTAAACATTGCGTTTTCATTCCTTCCTAGCGGGACACATCTCACGACAACGAGGAAGAGAGAAGGATTTCCTTTTCGGTGCCTGGGGCTTCAGACTGCCTCCACGCCTCTGAGGACTGTGTTAAATTTCAGATCAAAAAAGATGGAGATAAAGGCAGGAGGAGCACATCACAAGGTTACTTTTCCACACTGCCACTCGACAGGGACACGTTTGAATCCTGCAGTGTTTACACTTCAGAGAAACTGAACTTCTTATAAAACAGAGAATAGGAGCTGAAGGAAGAAGAAGAAAGAAGAAGCAACGTAAAGGAGGAACTACAATTTTGGATTAGGAAAAAAAAATACCCCACCTGTGCCTTTTGCATCTTCACCTAGTTTTAATGGTTTGCTATGATAATTGCATGTCATTTTTTCATGTGATTTTTTTTTAATGAAGCATGAGTTGAGCATTAGCTGTCCTGTCTCATAGTCCACATTTGATGGTCACTGATGATGGTGCTCCTGAAATCTCCTGCTGTTACCTACCTCCAGACCCTCAGGACCAGTATGATCTGCACTGTATTTGCTGAGTGTTGGTACGAGTGTGTTTGTGATGTGATGTCTAGGGCTACGTAGAAATAAGAGTTAATAAGGGAATTCTAAAGTACTGTACAGTAATAGAGAGTTTGTTTATGTGTCTTTCCACCATACTAACCATTTCTAAATGCAACAACAATTAATTATCATGTTCAATGTCTGCTCAGCAGTTCAGTGATTTTTGCAGTGATAGTGTATTTACCCTCAAGGTAATTGTAGTAATAGCTTTGTGAATTGTTCCACCAAATATTGCAATAGCCTATTAATCTATGAACGTTGTGTACAAGATAATATCTTATGACCAAATCTTTTGACAAAAGAGATTGGACTGCTGCTTGTGATATTTTTGGACGTTCAAAACTTTATCTCTTAAACAATAAATATATCTTTAACACACATTTTATATCACATTTTTAGATGATTTTTACTCCATCTAAATATCTTTGGCTGAAAGAAAATATGTTATTATTATTATTATTATTATTGTTGATTAACCTGTGTTTCGTTTTCATGAATTGTCAGAAGATTTAATTGAAAATTTCATGAAGTCAACACATGGCCATCAGCTCAGAAAGCCCACGGTGGCATGTTAAAATTGTAAAAACTACGATGTCCCTCATATTTTAATAGAAACTGAAGAAAGCACGTCATACTCAAAATTTAAAGATGTAAACATATATTTGTTTTTTAATTTTTTTTCAAATATGTCGTCAGTTAATCTTTTTTAAATGTTGTATTGCTGTTTATTTTGCAGGGACAATGCACACCAATCAACAGTAAAACTGTAAGTGAGCCAGAGTGACTAATATCCATCTTCTGTCTATCCACTCCCCGTGTCAGCACCCTTTTGTGGGTGCAGTGGCGTCTCTCCGTCGGCAGGGGGCAGTGGCGCAGCTGTGACACTTCGCAGCGACCGCTGTAGGAAAGCGAAGAAGAAGAAGTCCGTTTGTAGCGGCAATGAAAGGACAGCGTGCCATTTCCAATTCGAGCAAAACATAAGGAAAGATTACTTTCGCGATAAAAAACTATCGAGGCACAGTACTAGCATAACTCCATTTGTAGAAGAGACGATAAGGACTCTGTCGGAAAGATGTCGTTGGTTTGTGCAAGTAAGTGAAGTTGGATTCATTGATTATGACGGAAGAAGCGTCGGTTAGCTCGGCGCCGGCTAATGCTACGTGCTAACGTGGCTAGCGGCCATGCAGCGCCGTCTTCTACTCTTGATACTTCAATCCGTGGTCGTGTTATCGTCGCTGTCGTGTGATCTTTAAGCCGTAACTGCCTTTTCTTTCCCTCCAGTCTCCAACGAGGTGCCGGAGCACCCGTGCGTGTCCCCGGTGTCCAGTCAGGTGTTCGAGCGGAGGCTGATCGAGAAGTACATCGCGGAGAATGGGACCGACCCGATAAACGGACAGCCGCTGTCTGAGGAGCAGCTCGTAGACATCAAAGGTGAGGCAGCTGGGGAGCCACACTGCGATGACGGTGTATTAGTTAATGTACCACCCAGATAAAACTAATGCAGTTTAATCTCTCGGGATAACGGATCGCTGTTCAGCTGCATTGCAAAATGCCACAAAATGAATGAATGAATGCACTCTAAAGCAGTTTCAACCAAACCAACACTATAACCCTCATGAAGCTTTAATTATAGAGAGGTGTACCTGGTAAAGTGGCAACTGAGAGTTTAAAAAAAAAGTTACCAGTGTTAATCTGGTATTTGTAGTCTCTTTTTTTTTTTAGCCAATACTGTGAAATTGATGTACAATGCAGCAACTAATGATTATTTTCTTTATCGATTAATCTAGGTGTTTTCTCAAGACTTTTAGTTTATAAAATGTCTGAAAATAATGAAAAGTCTCACATCACAACGTTTTGTGGCCCAACATGGATTCGTAATGTAGTTCTTGTTTCATCCAACAAGCATTTCAAACTTACCAAAAACACCCTGTTTGCTGTCACACAAGGCAAAAAAATTCTCACAACTGAGGAGTTGGACGTAGGAAATATTTGATATTTTTGCATGAAAAAAGTTTAGTCGATTATCAACATAGTTGGTGATTATTTTTTTTTTAGTCAATTGACCCGTTGCTTGTTTGACCCATTGTTTTAAACATGGACAGTACCAGTCAAAAGTATGGACATGCAAATGTTAGATGTTGTACTTGCTTCAGTATAAGTCTCCTATTGTAGTACTGTATGACTTATCCTATCCAGAAAATGTTATTGAAACCTCAAAGATTACAATAAATAACCAACTTGATTAATTATTTAAAATGAAAATACTTGTTCTAAACATGAGCGGCTTCTCTGTTTTAGTGTCCCATCCTATTAGACCAAAGGCTCCATCAGCAACAAGCATTCCTGCCATTCTCAAGTCACTTCAAGATGAGTGGGTGAGTATTGTTAACCGTGAGGGGGTGGCGAAGGAGAAATGCACAACAAAATACCTTCATATTGTAAATTGTACCCATGATGTTTGTTTTGAATCAACAGGTGACTTTTTTTTTTCCATGCCATTTTTAACCAACATTCTTAATGGTAATAAACCTGAAGTGAATCAGAATGTACCAATCTTTTCACTGAGTTTCTTTAGTAGAATTAAAGTGCCACTTTAGGAATTATGAGCCATGTTGACTATTGCAAAAGAGCTTCTGATATAGTAGAGCGACTCTAATGGATATGAGTCCAACTTTTTTAAACCCATTTTTTTATTATGTGGCAGAGAATGAGACACACACACACTACAACCATAGAAAACCGGTGTATTGCTAACTTCGCTAAGCCCATCACTGTGAACTCGATCTGGGGAGGCTGCTTGAATACATTTACTGTCGACTGATTTAACCCAAACATTTTAAGAGGAAACAACCTTTTGTTTTCTCGTGATAACAAATTAACATCTTTATAACAAAGCTTGTTTCCTCGATTACGTTATAATTAACTTGTGATCTCGATATAATATTATTTTAAAAAGTGTTTGTATCTTCTCCGTTTCGGATTTTAATAGCTTAGAGATGCTTTTTCTTCATTCTTGTTTCTTTTCTTTCTTTTTTTTTTTTTTAAATATGGATTTTAGACAATGAGAAGAGTTCCTTCATCTTGTTTCCTTTTCTGTTTTAGGATGCTGTTATGCTTCACAGCTTCACCCTGCGGCAACAGCTGCAGACTACTCGCCAAGAACTGTCCCACGCGCTTTACCAACATGATGCTGCCTGCAGAGTCATCGCTCGACTCACCAAAGAGGTCACTGCTGCGAGAGAAGGTGGGTGGACAGTCTCTGTGTCCTTTATTGTTGGACTTAACTCCACTTGTAAAGCACGAAAAACAGATTTTAAACAATCGCCAAGTCTGTCCAGAATCTGCCCCGCAAAAACACAACCTCATCGATTTTATATTGTGAAAGCATATTTATTTCTAATGGGGTCTGTTTTTCTATTTATAGCTCTTGCCACGCTCAAACCCCAGGCTGGATTGGTCGCCCCTCAGGCTGTCACCGCCTCCCAGCCAGCTGCAGCAGTGAGTGATTAAAATTAGTTCCAGTCGATAAGATACTGAACATACATTTTTATCAAAATCCTTTGCCGTACTTCCTCCTGACAATCTCTGTTGCTGCCCTCTGTATCTCAGGGTGCTGGCGGAGAGCCCATGGAGATTAGTGAACAGGTGGGAATGACCCCGGAGATCATCCAAAAGGTAAGTTGTCTTTTTATCTACACAAATAATTATTTGGCTATAAGCTTTCTATTTTCTTTAGCAGGTCTAAGATGTGTTTCAATATGCCTATTTTCTGTTTGCAGCTTCAAGACAAAGCTACTATCCTCACCACAGAAAGAAAGAAGGTATTGTATTACTCGTTCATTTAGCTTCTTTATGCCCATGTCTCAATGTTGTGTCAAGTTTATCTAGCACAAGTTTATAACAGTTGTGATACTACGTAATATGCACTCACTCTCATTTTCACTGCTTTAATGTATTTCTCCAGAGAGGAAAAACTGTCCCAGAGGAGCTCGTTAGATCTGAGGATCTCAGCAAATACCGCCAAGTGGCCTCTCATGCTGTAAGTTTGGATTTATATCTGTTTTTAGTATGAATTGCATTTTTTATTTTTAATCAAAGGGCTGTTTTATTTACTTGATGAACATGGTATCAACAACATGTCTCTTCGATATCTTCAGGGTCTTCATAGTGCCAGTGTCCCTGGTATTCTGGCTCTGGATCTGTGTCCCTCAGACACCAACAAAGTTCTCACCGGTACATTGATTTCATCCAATGTTCAGCTCCATATTTCATCTTCCATTTAACTTTTTTTTGTGATTTGTTGACACACTGCAAGTCATTTGAAGACTTTAACTTTATCGATCCTCTCGTGTTCTTCAGGTGGAGCTGATAAGAACGTGGTGGTGTTTGACAAGAGCGAAGAACAGATTGTGGCAACACTTAAGGGTCACACCAAGAAGGTCACCTCTGTCATTTACCATCCATCCCAGGTAATGCTGTGTTTCAAACATCAACCAGTCAAATCTTTCTCCAACACACAAATTCTGTAACTGCACAAAGAACAGTCTTTGAATTGTTGTTGTTACTCATTGGTGTTTTTTTTCCATCCCTCGCATCCTTGCTATCCCTCCCCCTCTAGTCCGTGGTTTTCTCTGCATCTCCAGACAGCACCATCCGCGTGTGGTCTGTCGCCGGGGGAAACTGTGTCCAGGTGGTGCGTGCCCACGAGGCAGGTGTCACAGGACTCTCCCTACATGCTACTGGAGACTACCTGCTCAGCTCCTCTGAGGATCAGGTGTGTGTCCTGACAGACCTCAAGTTATATTTAACACTAAAATACAAGTGACATCTTCACTGGTTACCCATACTAACGTTTTTCCTCACTGTTCTGCAGTACTGGGCCTTTTCTGATATCGAGACTGGTCGAGTCCTCACCAAAGTTACTGATGAAAGTGCTGGCTGTGGTAAGTGCCTCCAATGTAAACTTATGTTGTGTTTGTGAATGAGAGTCCTCCTGTACCAGGTGGTAATGTTTCTGTCTGCCCCCTACAGCTCTCACCTGTGCTCAGTTCCACCCTGATGGTCTCATTTTTGGCACTGGGACGGCTGATTCCCAAATCAAGATCTGGGATCTGAAAGAGCGCACCAACGTGGCCAACTTCCCAGGCCACTCTGGCCCCGTCACCTCCATTGCTTTCTCTGAGAACGGATATTATCTGGCTACAGGTTAGAGCTACTGGAACTACGTTTGTACACTGTGTAGCTGCTAATCTTTGAAGTCTTCTACATTGGGTTGCACAGTTGCAGGAACATTTGGGAATACCCCAAAAATGCTCCCCTCACATTAGATATGTGTTAAAGTACAGTTTTATTTTTTGCACCAAAGGGATCTGGAACTATATATTTAATTGTTTGCTTTAAGTACGCTAACCTAATTGTCTGGTACTGTGCTCCAGGTGCCCAGGACAGCTCCCTGAAACTGTGGGATCTGAGGAAACTGAAGAACTTCAAGACCATCACTCTGGACAACAACTATGAGGTAAGAAATTGCAAATTTGAAGAAACAATTAAATTGGAAGTATGAGCTTAGCAAGCACATGAACTAGATCACATGCAGCCCGTGTGTGTCTTTAACTGAGCATGTAATAAATAGTCATGCATTATTTACACTGAGTTTAATCTGGTCTTGGCCGCCTTTCCTCTTTTCTCGAGGCTCCCATTTCTCTGTGCCTGTGAGTCTCATTCCTTTTGTGTGTGTTTCCTGTTTCAGGTGAAGTCCCTCGTGTTTGACCAGAGTGGAACCTACCTGGCTGTTGGAGGCTCCGACATCCGTGTCTACATCTGCAAACAGTGGTCCGAGGTCCTCAACTTCACAAGTGAGGGGGAATTTTTTTTAAATTTATTTACAATGTTCATCCAGTGTGCATGTCATATGGTGTTTGCTCTGAGGAAGTAGCCGATTGTTGACCTTGCTTTTGCCTTTCTAATTGTAGACCACACAGGATTGGTGACTGGAGTGGCCTTCGGAGAGAACGCTCAGTTCCTGACCTCCGCAGGAATGGACAGAAGTCTCAAATTTTACAGTTTGTAGAAAAAATGATAAATTCAGGATGAAGAGAGGAGGAGAATAAAAGGGTCCCTTTATCTGAGCAGTCACTATTCTGGACACCGACCTGTAATTCTTAGAAAAAGAAGAGAAAAAAAATCACCGCTAACTTTGCTTCCTTAGTGTTAGTCCTCGTGTCCAGGAATGAGACCACGTGAAATTGTCTGCTCTATGAAACCACCGCAGCATGGTTAGGATAACATGTTTGTTGGCATTGTAAATCTGACATGTGAATGATGTGAAATGAGATGCAAAGCCAGTAAAATGTTCTTGTCTGATTGGCCAGCAATTATAATTTTACTGTAGTATTTTCTTTTGTGTGTATGGGGGGGGGTCTAAAGTTACTTTTACTACAACTCGCAAAGTGTTGTAGTACACTGAGGACAACAACCTGGTTCCCTTATTAATGTAGTTATTCTTCATTACAGTATCGTTAGGGTAAAATAAAAAAATACATCTAGTGATGTACAAAACAGCTAAGCAGAAAAAAAGAACATGTTTGTGAGATTCATGTTCCTCTGACAAATTTAGTCTTGTTGAACCTCCCTTCAGTTTCATTTGTTCCATTTAAACTTTTGTCGTTTTCCAATTGTATATTTCTCATTACTTGCTATTTTACCTGTTGCAACTCTGCCCTTTTACAATAAAATAAAATATCTTTTGTATTGCCATTCATCTTTGAATCGGATCAAGACAAAGGAGTCTGAATATATTCACGTTGCCTTCAACAGATCACACAAACTAAAGCGGCTCAGTAAGTGCATATTCGTCCATAGCTGCTTTATGATATTAATTTGTGGTCCATTGTCTAGTGACAAAGTCAAACCACTGGTGTGTTTTCTTAGTATTTCCCCTGGATGTTTTATCTTTACTGCAAACTGATGACAGAAAGTTGCTAGGATTTTGAGAAAATCAGTTGTTTAGAAGCCAATAAAACAAGTTTATTGTGGAAACTTGGAAGCAATCTCAACATGCACGTGACTTTACAGTGACGTAGAAGACCACGTGTGCAATTGGTTTGAAGTTTCCAAATTAAAATAAATTTGTGTTTAGATATTTGCTTTATTTTACAAGGGAGAATGAGAAGGTTTAAATATATGAATCAATCCCGAAGTGATTTAAACTATTTTTGTACAAAAACCGAATCATACAATTTGTTCCAATAAGCATACAGTATATGTTTTACTGTCATTTAGGACGAGCATTTTTAGGAGGTAATATCACGTAATCTGAAGTGTATTCTGGCACCAATTATGTTACTATATTTACAGCCACGACGTTCAATTAGGCATGCCACTCACGTCATTGTGGTGTTGCTCTGGTGTTTATTAAACCAAACTACCCCATCACACATAATATATTTTATCTCATCGTGACAGAATAATATATGTAAATTATCATAATATAATTTAACATCTCGCTGACGTTAGACGGTAATCTGTACCGACTCTTCCCAAAAGGTCTCGAGCGGACCCCACGTGGCCAAATGAGCGACGAACGCCAGCGGTCACGTGAGGCCGCGGTAACGTGACTTCCACAAAACGGGAAGTGCGAGAGCTGACCGATAACTTGTGATAAACACGTCTGGGTTTCTCTCCGTTACAAGTCACCGGTCTGTCCGTCGGTTCGGGACCGGGCAGCCTGAAACACAGCAGAGGATCCAGCAGGCCGGCAGGTGAGGTACGGGACGTCTCGCGGGGTTTTGTGCTCATTTAAAGCTGCTTTCTTCTCTCCGCTATTATCATGATTTAAATCGAAACCTTGTGCTACATTTCTATTTCGTCACGGAGTTCCCCATGTCAATCACGAGGTTTCGTTTCACCTTTTAAAGGTACGTCTTTTGTTTGATTGCCCGTCTGTCAGACTTGTTTCATTAACATGACAAGCAACTACAATGAGACTTATTGCCCCAGTTATGATGATTATTGAGACAAATGTAGACGGAGACGTATTATTTGTTTAAGGAAACGCCAACGTTTCTTTATAAGTAACTTTTCTTTGTGTAACGTTACTTGAATATGTGTTTATGTAGTCGGCACTGTTGATTTAGGTAACACCCGGTCTTCGTGAATGGTATAGTAAGTTTATAGGTACACAAACTAATACAGTCGGACACAGCTGCCCTGTAAAAACTAGACTAGTATTAATGCAACCTAATGTTAATTTTGGAGACTGTAGTTTTTGGTGCTGCTGTGGTATTTTTGTCAACCCTATTTATATCAACACGTTCAGTCTAAATACAACACAACTCAACAGCAGCCTCCAAAGGAACCACATACTGTAGTTGAATCAACACCTCTCTGAAACAGTATAACCTTCATAAACGTAGGGTTTATTACAGCTCTTTCTATCGGAGTGCTTTCCTTTTAGCTTGGCTTATTTTATTAACTGGCAACCAAATGTATATTTCTATATGTAGCAATGCTTTTGTTTTTTTTGTATATTGAAGAGGGAACTAAAAAAGAAACATGTCATCATGCAAGAATGGAAATCCCATCTGATCATCACAGTCAGAAGACTTGCCCATCCTTAATAATTTCCCCATCCTTCAGTTTCCTCATTAACTTGGTCACATAGAGGCTTTTATTGTCCTCCTGGAAATAAGAGCACTGTATTACTGCCTCTCTCCTCTGTACTTTCTCAAAAGTATCCCTCATCCCACTGTACTTTTTCTACGTTTGACAATTCTTCTTGAAAAATATTAATTTGGACACATTTTTCCCCCCATGCAGGCAGTTATGGGCTCCATGTTTCGCAGCGAGGAGGTTTGCCTGGTGCAGCTCTTCCTTCAGTCAGGCTCGGCATACAATTGTGTCAGTGAGCTGGGAGAACTGGGCCTGGTTGAATTCAGAGATGTGAGTTAATTAAACTCTTGGTTCATGGTCTTGTGGTTAAATGATCAAAGTCCAATACAGATAGAGGCCCATTAGTCTCCTAAACTACTGTTTGGGCCAGAATACCTTTACATGTGTACCTACTTTGCTTTTAACGTGCTTGACGTGCAAGCAACAGATTGCTTTCACGTGTTTTGGCTCATGTTACAAGCATCTGACGATCATTACTCTCATGAGCTGAATGTGATTATCTCATGAAGTCACTTGGGAATCGGCAGCATTTGTAAATCTGAGTTTAGATGAGCTGGTGAACTGATGGTTGTTTTGAGTCACTGTGAGACGCAGCAAATTACTGTCATCAGATGGACATGAATAACCCTTTTCCTCTTCCCCTCTGCTCTGATGCTTTAGTTGAATCCTAATGTGAACTCCTTTCAGAGGAAGTTTGTCGGCGAGGTCAGACGATGTGAGGAACTTGAAAAAACTTTTTGTAAGTATTGACCCATTGGTTCCCACCTACATTTCCGTGCATGATTTGTATTTTTTAGTGTTGTTGAGATTTTTCTTCATGACCTTCTTTATCTGCCCTTTGACCTTCTTTATCTGCCCTTCAGCCTTCTTGGAGCAGGAGATCAATCGCTCCCTGTCTCCACCCATGCAGTATCCCCTCCCTCCTCCATGCCCGACACCTTTGGCCCCTCAGCCTCGCGAACTCATCACCGTAGAGGAGGAGTGCGAGCGGCTGACCAGAGAGCTCAAAGAGGTGAGCGCGTAAAACAAGGCCGAGATGATGAATACGTTTTGAAAAGCCTCTGTTGTCTCATTAGCACAATTTCAAAAGTGGTTGAACTCATTGGCCTGAAGTATTTCTTTCGTGTCTTACTAGGTGTCCAGGAACAGAGACAGCCTCCGGGCTCAGATGACCCAGCTCTGTCAGTACCAAGGAGTCCTGACCAGGACTCACTCTCTCACAGCCTCACAGGTGGGGAAAACTACTTTTCTGCAGGAATTCTTGCATCATGTATTACCATTTAAAAAAATAAATAAATTAAAATAAAGTGTGTGTGTGTGTGTGTGTTTTTCAATGATTGAATATATATATATATATATATACATACATACCTCTCATTGTGCTGGTTGTGAGCAAACTAAAACTACAAATTAACTTTCTTTGGCTTCATCTCACAGGCACCACCACCACCTGTACTGGAAAGCCAAGGGCTGTTTGATAACCGCCAAGATATCCACCTCAGGTAGATCTCATTTTATAACATGTTCGTTATGTGCTAAAGTTTTTATCTACATTGAATGTGTCTGCATCTCCTCTCTGTCAGTTTTGTGGCAGGAGTGGTCCATCCTTGGAAGGTCCCTTCATTTGAACGGTTATTATGGCGGGCATGTCGAGGTTATATCATTGTGGATTTCAGAGAAATGGAGGATCGACTCGTGCATCCTGACACGGTGGGAACTGGGAGACAGAGAGAGGGGATCATGGTTGAGAGATGATATGAAAGTTATTTCTGTTCCGGGGATAGTCTTTGATAATTCTTCACGTCTAATGAGTGTTTTATCACATCTGTTTGCTGTCTCTTTGTTTGCAGGGGGAAATGGTACAATGGACAGTGTTTCTCATCTCCTATTGGGGAGATCAGATTGGACAGAAAGTCAAGAAGATATGTGATTGGTGTGTAAACCTGTGCATCAGTTTGATTTATTTTTCATTGTAAAGTTCCACACTACAATGTTTGTTGAACCTGTTGAGTGTCTTTTGATTTCCCCTCTTCACAGCTTCCGCACACAAACGTTTGCGTACCCTGAGAGCACTGCTGAGAGAGAGGACATTCTCCAGGGACTTCAAGGCAGAATTGAAGATATCAAAACAGTAAGTGCAGTTTGTTGAACACTGATGGAATCACCAGCATTTCTCCCCTCTTTTGACATGTTTATATCTGTACCACTTGAAAATACCAGAAAGCACGAAGACGGCAGTAATGTGGCTTTCCTTCAACGGAGTGTTTTTATGCTCAGTTATTCTAAAACCCTCTCACTTCCCTGTACTTCAGGTGTTGTTTCAGACCGAGTCCTTCCTGCAGCAGCTGCTGATGCGGGCAGTGGCTGTGCTGCCCCAGTGGAAAGTGCGTGTGCAGAAGTGTAAGGCGGTCCAGATGGTGCTGAATCTCTGCAGCCCCTCCGTCACAGACAAATGCCTGATCGCTGAGGCCTGGTGTCCCGTTGCCAAGCTGCCTGAACTGCAGAGCGCTCTGAGAGAGGGAGGGGTAAGTTGTCGATGAGGAGACTTGACATACAGTAGATGAGTAAACCACCTAATTTCTCACTCCACCTTTTTCCAATTCTCTTCTCCATCCTCAGAGGAAGAGTGGAAGTGGTGTTGACTCCTTCTACAACCGCCTGCCCTGCTCCAGCCCTCCACCTACCCTGTTTCCCATCAACTCTTTCACCGCTGGTTTCCAGAACATTGTTGATGCCTACGGAGTGGGCAGCTACCAGGAAGTCAATCCAGGTACGTCTGCACACCTCTATTAAAAAAAAAAAGAAAGTTTCTTCATTAATGCTTTGAAAGAAAAAGGATATGATGCTCAAAGTTGAAGCTAAAGAGAGTATTACAAGTCAAGTCTTTCCCCTCAATGCCTCTGCAGCGGTGTACACCATAATTACGTTCCCCTTCCTGTTTGCTGTGATGTTTGGGGATGTGGGTCATGGTTTACTGATGACTCTGGTCGCCCTCTGGATGGTCCTCGAGGAGAAGGACCCCAAAATGAAGAAAAACAATAATGAGGTAATTTAGAGGATATCCACTCACAGTTCAAATCCCATAGCAAGTGCCTATCTACTTTATTTGAAAAACATTGACTTTTAAAACAGCTGTTTTAAAAGAGCTGAAACAGGTTTTCGACCTTGCATATTAAATACTGAAATGAAATCATTACCTGTGTGCTTCAGATCTGGAGGATGATGTTTGGAGGAAGGTATCTGATTTTGCTGATGGGACTGTTCTCCATCTACACGGGGGCCATTTACAACGAGTGCTTCAGCAGAGGCCTCAGTACCTTCAACTCGGCGTGGCACGTCGGCCCGATGTTCGAGAACAACATATGGAAGTGAGGATATTTCATACTTTTTTTTTTCTTTTTTTTCTCCAATCTCCACACATGTTGCTTCTTGTCCATCTTAATTAATTGTATAATTTCTTTCAGTGCATCGGTCATGGCAGGGAACCAGTACTTGTCCATGGATCCTGTTGTGGCCGGTGTTTTCACCACCCCATATCCATTCGGCATTGACCCGGTATGGCCGTCGCACTCATCAGCCATTTATTTTCCTGCTGTCATCTTGTTGGTCACTGCATCCATCCTCATTCTCTCTTCTTTGTGCCGCTGTCAGATCTGGGGGCTGTCCAACAACAAACTGACTTTCCTTAACTCGTACAAGATGAAGATGTCGGTCATTATCGGTGTCATTCACATGACTTTTGGAGTCTGCTTGTCATTTTTCAACTATTGGTATGAAATGTTTTACTTTTTTTAGTGTGCGTGTTTTGTGATACACCTCCACTTTTGATTATCTTCATATTTGTGCTGGGTTGCCTTCACACATACTTGTTTCCCTGCTTTTCCTCTTCATTGTTTGTGTTTTTCCCCCAGGCACTTTGGCAAGATAGGCAGCGTGTTCTTTGTGCTGATCCCTGAACTGTTCTTCATGGTGTCTCTGTTTGGCTACCTGGTGTTCATGGTGGTCTTCAAGTGGATCGCCTACACTCCTGCCAACTCCAAAATCGCTCCCAGTATACTTATCCACTTCATAGACATGTTCCTCTTCACAGACAACCCTGACAACCAAATGCTCTTTGAAGGACAGGTGTGTGTGTGTGTGTGTGTGTGTGTGTGTGTGTGTGTGTGTGGTTTGTTCATTTCCCTAAAAGGAACACATCAATGTTTTAACTCATGTTTTACAATTCATCCACCAGCCATTCTTAAGCAAGTCATAGTTTTTATATTGAAGAGTGCTGGAAACCACTGGTTTTATTTCATTTTGTTAGTACGGTATGAACATCACCTTGAAGATGCCGGAAACCTGCGTGTTCACAGCGAACATTTAATCTGCATTATCTTAGGTTCAGGGTTATTTATTTGTTCTTGGGTTTTGAAGGTGAAATGTATCTTTTTGAATAATATCTATAATTGGCATAAAAAAGCGACTCAACAGCTAGCCATCAGCTGTTTTTATGCATAAAGCAGTGTGTGCCTGTGTCCTCTGGGTTTTATTTCCTGTCAATATAACTTGAATGCAATGCTATTTGACAGATCACTCTGTCGAAGTTCGCCACAAACGCATGGACTTCTTAAAACAATCATTGCTTTAAGTGCAGTAATTGGCAACAATAATGTAAATGCTGCTCAGTTTTTAAAATATCAATAATGTTAGTTTGACAAAAATGAGTGTACAGTGTTGTCCTTCAACATAGCTTGCTAAAGTGAGCATGTGTTCCTTCAAAGACATACAATCCTGTAACTCTTCATGTGCAGATTGTGGTGCAGAAGGTCCTGGTGGTGCTGGCCCTGTGTTCGGTCCCTGTCCTCCTGTTTGGGAAGCCCACGTACGAATTCATCACATTCAAGAGAAGACGACGTCAAGTAGTGAGTGTGTGTTCAACGGAACTTTAACTCTTATCTTGGAGTTAAATGTATTTCCTGACGGATTTCTGGTTCTCTGCAACATCAGGAGGAAGACAGACGTCTGCTGGTGGCCGATGAAGGCTCCATCAACACTCGTCAGGGGGAGGTGGAGGGAGGAGCTGCTGAGGAAGAGGTAAGGGTGAAGCCTGACTAACCTAATTCACTGACTGGCTTAAATGGAGTCAAAGATGTGCTATTGTGATTCTGTAAGTGTTCAATCTGTGCTGTCTGCAGGGGTTTGATGTTGCAGACCGGTTCATGCATCAGGCCATCCACACCATAGAGTACTGCTTGGGCTGCATCTCCAACACGGCCTCTTACCTCCGACTCTGGGCTCTCAGTCTGGCACATGCACGTTAGTGGCACTCGTACTGACGCACACAAAACACAATGTACATACTCACATGACACACACACACACTTCCTCTCTAAAGCCAAAAACACTCATACTATTCTTTTTTCAGCCAGTTATTCATACTCTCCTGATGATTGTCTGACGGTGATTTATTTGTGTCTCCACAGAGCTGTCCGAGGTGTTGTGGGTGATGGTGATGCGTCTTGCCCTGAGATGGGAGGGCTATGTGGGATCTGTCGTCCTCTTTGTGATTTTTGCCTTCTTTGCTATGTTGACTGTCTGCATCCTGCTAGTTATGGAGGGACTCTCGGCTTTCCTGCACGCGCTCCGTCTGCACTGGTAAGGATAAGATGGAGGAAAAGGCAATGGGAAAATATTTTAGTAGTAGGCTGAATATCTGCACTGAGTAAAATCTGTGACAGCTTTTAGCTTTTGTCCATGTTTAAGTGGGTTAGTTTGCTAGTTAATCAGTTATGTTATGAAAAGACCTTTTTTAAGACACCAAAAACACAAACAAAAGATCACACAGACAAGTATATAACTTTCACATACAACATTACATTGCAAACAAAGACCTTTGTCTTCATCTTCACGCTCCCCCTATCACAAAATCACAAAACAAAGTCTAAACCGTTCTGTTTCTATCGCTAACGGCAATGTACCTAAACATGACTCAGCACACAGAAATCTGCTTCGCATAAAGTTCTACACTAAAGTAGTTGTTTGTCACTTAATATGTTTTGTAATTAATGTTTGTACCAAATATATCAACAGACCTTCCCCGTAGTGAAGGGCTCCGGGGATTCACTTATCAACGTTATCTAGATCATTTAGTAATCCATCCACAGAGTTTCCTCAGCCTCTTGTCTTTTCATATTGGTGGACAAAGTGCACACTGTTGACTGTTATTCACTTGACAAAAGGTGATGGAGGTGATGTGTTCATCTCAATCTGCATATCTGTTATGCATAAGTTGTGCATCTTGCATGCAAAGTTGACTTTTTATCTTACGGGTGCTTACGCTCAGTGAGGTTCAAAAGGAAAAGGGTTCATCCTTTAGGTAGGATGAATGTGCTCACTACATTTCATGGCCGTCTGCACATTGACATTTGGACATTTATTGTGTGTAAATGTTCAGCTTCATGTTTATGTACCCTGAAGAATAAACTGGACAGGATTGTTGCTGAACAGACGTAGAGAGATGGGGTGGGTGGATAAAAATGGATTTTGCATTATGGATTGTACTGTTGCATGTTGACTTTGCTTCTCTTTTACAGGGTGGAGTTTCAGAACAAGTTCTACAGTGGAACAGGCTACAAGTTGAGCCCTTTCTCTTTCTCATCTCTGATCAATGCATCAGATGCTATTTGATCGGACAACACATTTCTTAGGATTGCCAAATGATTATGTTAATGTATGTATTATTGAATACTTGGACTACAACTAATCACAACAGAATGACTTTGTCTTAACGATGGTATTCTATTGCCTGTAGGCTGTGAAATCGTTTAATTGACTTGCACAATTATCCCGACCGTAAAGACTGTTATTTTTGCAATTTTGAACAAATCCCTATATAATGAATTACAATTGCATTATATGAAAGGAAAAAATATACTTTTGTATCCCCTTGCTAATTTGTTTTTTCACTATCAGTGTTATGTAGTCCTTTTTTAATCAGTCAGTAACTCAAAAAAATTTAATAATTCACACTGTATGAACATTGACTATAGACATCAATTCTGAAAAGGGAAAGGACACCAATTAACGAATCTGTTCTGCAGTTTAAGGGAAGGTATGTTTGTTGAATTGGTGTATAAGCCAGCCCTGTAGGATTCTTCAATTGATAGCAGGGAAGTACATGAATGATTTTCATGATCCAAAGACACTTTCCTCATTGTCATGTCTTCCGAGGACAACACACAACAGGTATTTATTGGTAGTAAAAGTTTTTTTCAGGTGCCTTACCGGGACTGAGTGCTTGTTTATCCTTTAAGTCTTTTGGACAGATAATAACCTCCATTATCATGCCACTATTTTGAACAATACTCTACCTGGACATTTCTCTTTTTTTCTGCCTGTTTGCACTGTAAAATTGATCAAATTTGAACTGACATTAAAAATGATTTTCTTGTTTAATCTTATTGTGGAAGTCCTTCACTGAAGAGGCTACCTTACCTGTTGTGTAATCACACCATTTATTGTTTCACGTATGTCTTAAATAAATCTTTGAAGTTTCCAATGATGGAAGAAGTATTAAAATAGTTATACATATAATGAGTAATGCCACAATATAGAAATAGGCCATTACAAGTAAGAAGTCTAGCATTCAAAAGCTTGCTTAAGTAAAAGTAGTAATTGTAGTAGTAATTGTATTATCCACAAAATATACTCTACATATCAAAAGTACCTATTAATCAGTGGTATATGTATAACATTGGATTATATTATTGATTCATTAACATTTAACTGCCATTTTAATAAAGCTGATTTAGACGGAGCTCAGTTAAACTACCCTGTATACAGTTAGTAGGTTAATCTCTTATAATGCATGCTATTCTTAAAGTGATCACATGTTTTGTATGTTAAATCTGTGAACTTCTTAGTTACTGTAGCTGTCAGATAAATGTAATAGTTTATTAGTGGGGTAAAAAGTACAACTGCAATTTTGTGGAGAAATGTATAGAAGTGTAAAATGGAAATGTACCTTAAGCCTACTTAAGTACTTATTTAATGTACTTCCCACCACTGGAAGTTACTGTAAATGGGCAGAAATGCGTATGTTTTTATTAAGACATGTAGGCGGAACCTCCGCAGGGCTGGCGTTTGTTTCCGTCAGTGCTGCTTCCAGAGTGGCACCACATAGACCGGATGTTGTCTGAATGTCAAAGATGGCGCCCCACATGTCACGGTGAATTCTTATCGAATAGGAAGAGTCAGCCGCTTCATATGCGTAAGGACATGGCGGCACGGTGACGAGACTTTAAGCGTTGTTTTAATTCATGAAGTGAACACAACAGAGGAGGAGATGGCTTCCAGTTTACGGCTGCTGTTTAGGCAGATTCGACGTCCAATTGTGGCTCCAAATCAGACGGGTAATGTCAGGTTATTTTCATCGCAGCTGTTTTTCCTTTTATGCATCATAATCTGTGTTTCTCTGTCGCTTTTGTTTTATGAATCCGCTTGTGTGTGTCCCCCAGCTCGGTGTCTGAGTCAGGCAGCCTCTCAGCCGGAGCCCAGCTCGGATGAAAACGAAGCCGTGAACCCGACCTTTGCGAACAGAAACCCCCGGAACCTAGAGCAGCTGGCCCTGGCTGTGAAGGACCGGGGCTGGAAGACGACCTGGCCCCACCGCGAGTTCTACCACAGGTCTGTGTGTGTATGAATATATAATAAAATATAATAAACTTGTTTTATTATTTTAAACAGAGGTGCATCGTAAAAGCCTTTATGTAAAATCATGAACCATGTGTTTCATTTTCCTGTTGATGTCCATCACACTGTCAAACAAATACTGCTAATTTAATCTGTATTTCAAATACATTTCCTGTAAGAAATCTGAGGCACTAAACTTCTGAGTCAACACATGGACTCCATTGAACCGCATTAAATGGTGACTGTACATATACGACCTTAACATAACCAGATAAATCTAACTAACATCTTATTTCCAAGGGAGACCTGAGTAGTTAAAGAAAAATCACAATACATGAATTCCTCTTTACCAGGCATTTAATCCTACAGATCTAAATTCCCCATATTACTCCTGTCCCTCTTACTTTTGTTTTACCATGTTTGACTCGATGTTTTCAGGTTGGAGTTTTCTCGCACCCAGCATCATGTGACGGCACACGTGTTCTCCAGCAGCTCTCCTGTCCCGGTGCTTACCTGCTCAACCAAAGAGTGGGCGCTGAAGAAGGAGCTGGCTTCCACAAGCTGCGTGGCGGCGTGTCAGGCTGTGGGCGAGGTGATGGCACATCGCTGCCAGCAGGCTGGCATCAGCAGGATGGTATACAGAGCGATTCCCTGGACGTACCGCTCTGACGCTGTAAGTGCATGCGGCACAAACTGCTGTTAGTAAATGTATTTGAATGTCTTTTTTCCCCCCTAAAATTATGTTTTTCTCTCCCTGACGTTTCTCTGTCACAGGTACAGTCATTCAGGGCAGCAATGAAAGAGGGAGGAATCACTCTCAGTGAACCCAGAAGAAAATACATCGGCACCTGAATTTATGTGTCATCTATCACATTTGTTTATTTCAAAAATATTTCCTCTGTATCCTTTACTCTCTGCTCTTTTGTGAATTAAGACTGTATTGTTATTAAGATGACCAGAACTTCAGTAAATGACGATATAAAGAGTAACAAAACGAGTGGCGAAAGTACGGTTTCTTGTCCCTGTGGTTTGTTTCTTGTGGATGAAATGTTTGGTAGTAGAAAACTGCTGCCCGACAACTCAAAGCAATATGAATCTCAAAATATGTTTTAATTCTAAAACTAGAGTCTAGAGGCGTTAGAATACAAAGGTGTACTTTTACTTACGGTAATATATGATGGTATGTTGGCACAGTTCAGGCCATCACATTGATTAAGAAACTTACAAATCAATAAAGGTGGTGGAGTAAAGCAAAAGGTGTAAAGTGAGTAAAATGCATTTAATTATTTTTTTTATATGTACAAATATATGCAATTATATTTTACATATTTTAGACTTTTTGCGATCTATCAAAATCTAAATTCTAACTACAAGTCAAGATTTCAAAATGTATCTCCTCTTACTATGTTTAAACTAGACCCTTCAGGCTCCACTATGAAATATACTGCTACCACTTTAAAGGGATTTTATACCAATTTATAAAAAACAAAAAAAAGGTTCTTTGTAGTTTTTATAGTCTTTTGAAATCCATACTCCACTAATTTGCAACAATTTATAAGTATAAGTATAAGAAATATGATGAGCACCATTCCACCTTCCTGTATACTATGACACTTCATGTTGGTTTTTAAAATCCTCTGAGGTCGAAGCCATTTTTCCTGTTTTTGGTCACAATCATGTTATTTACATCTCTTTTTCAGGACAAACCGGGCTATTATAAGTACGCTACTGTGATTTCACACAAATGTATAAATAGTGATATCCCCATAAAAACAAGTAGAAAACAAAAATAGATATTTGTTCAAATCACACATACCACAATAAGACCTTTGGCTTTTGAATTGGGTTCTTCTCAGCCTTGGTGACCACGGGGGGAAAATAAACTTTGCAGTCAACACAGATCAAAAACAGATTACATTACAGAAGCCAAATAATATGTGCAAAAAAACTATAGTAACAACTATATATATATATATTATGTATAGATTGTTCATTATTTTGGTTGCTACCCAAACAGCACAGATCTAAACAATACCAGGATGGAGGATTTTTTTTTTTTTTTAAAGTACTGTACTGTAATTTTTTCACGACTTTCTTTGGACGTACTATACTATTACTTCTTTGACATAATATACCATGATTTATTTCGCCATACAATGCTGTAACTTTTTATATAATTTTTTCCACAATCCATTTGAGTTTTTTGGACATGCTGTATGACTTTTGGATTATCTTTTCTGACATACTTTATTATGCATTTCTTGTAAATTTTTATTATTTTTTTCAACATACTAAACTATGACTTTTTATGACTTCTTTGGACATACTCTACTATGACTATGAAAAGCCGCTTACTTCAGATTCAACCCGTGATGTACAGGATAATTTCTGTTAAACTTGTTAAAATAGATACTTTATAGGCCACATTGTGATTTTCTTTTTATTATTTTATTATTTGGGAGGAGTGAAGCCAAGGTTATTTGTCACTACATCTAATCCACCTCTGCGGTTGGATCCAAATTATCCTTAATTTTGGCATCAAATGGATCCAGGTTTTCGCCTTACATTTTGAAATACCTAAATGCAGCATTTTGTCCGTATTAAAAGTAGGATTGGATTACAAAAATCTGAATCCAAAATTATCAGAAATCTTTGGATCTGCTTTGCAATACCCAATTTCCAGATCAGATCAGATTAGAATTTAATCCAATCCAACCAATATAATCCTGTGAGATCATTTTTGAAATACCCGTCCCTGGACATCAGAGATAAAGATTTTCTCGGCAGTGTAAATCACACTAAATGTCTGAAGGCCCGTGTCTATACAGGCAATATCATATAATTTCAAACATTTTCAAGAAGTTCATAACAAAGCTAAAGAGGCCACTGAATTTAAAATGTTGTATGCTTTCAATATTCAACCAAAATAAACACAACATAGCTGGTAATGAGAAAAAAATATCCTGACTGCACTTTTTAATTAACATGTAAAGAATAACAGTAATTCAACAATGCCATCTTCAATAACTATTTTCTGCTGAGCTTCTGGCTGGCTGTTTGAATGGTGGCCCGGGATGAGAGGGCAGCTGTGGGGAAGTTGGAAGGGGAGCGGGTGCTGTTTCCGCATGTGTTCAGTTTCTCCTGCTTCTCATAAAAAATACATGACAATAAATTTCAGACTGTAAGAAGTAGAGGTGTCCAATCCTGTCTTCTGACAAGGTGAGGAGGGAACATGACCTTTGTGACCTCTGGTGTATTATTTAATCAGGAAACAAAGCATTTGGTTTGAGTATGATCATTTATTTTTGTCACTCATAGTGTTTGTTGTAAACAAGAGTGAGGTGCAGACATTGGAGAGCTTAACACAAAAAGGCGTAGAGATGTGGAGAAGATTTAAAAGGGGGAAAAAAAAAGGAGACTTTTTTTTTTCATAGTACAGTGTGATGTTGGCTCAGGCAGTGGGGAGTGTGTGTGTGTGTGTGTGTGTGTGTGTGTGTGTGTGTGTGTGTATGTGTGTATGTGTATGTGTATGTGTATGTGTATGTGTGTGTGTGTGTGTGTGTGTGTGTGATAAAGTGCAGGTGGAATGAAGTAAATAGGCTTTAGCTTGGGTTCACTCTATACAAATAATACCAGCATGAACAGACTATTCCACGTCAGCATCCAGTGGTCACAAGTCTGAAAACAGTATTTTGAATAACTTACCTCAATCCATTAAATGTCAATATCAATACATGAGAAAACCCTGAACATTTTTGCTCTCACATGTTGGTATAAAAAAACAACATGCACCCAGCAATTATTTGTTGATACATCTATACTGTGTATATGCATACATGCAGTCACATTTATACTGTAATCAGAGAAACAGCACAAGACTCATACAATATGCAGCCACCACCTCATAGTAAAAACATTAAAAACACAACGTCATTCATATTCTGTATTTCATTCTCAGGTTAAAGGCACTCATACAGCCCTGGTGTTTAAATAGAATGAATAAAAATAAAATGGGTGACATTGGTTCTTAACGTACTGACATGATAAAGATTTTTAATTTAATATAATCATTGGCACATTGGAACACACTGTTTGGCAAACAGGCTTGTGCCATTAAACTGGCCCTGACTTGGTCCGTGACGCACAGCTTAAATAAAGTGAAATCCTCCCATCTGTGAACAATTAACGTGAGAGAGCAATAAGAGAGAATATGAAAACAAATTTAAAACCATCTACCGTGGTGGATTGGCAGCATACAGCCTCATATTTACAGAGGAAAAGAAAAAGGAGAACAGTCATTGCATAGATATCATCTCTGGAGTGGTGATGCGAGAGTTGAAGGAGGGAGGAGGGAACAAGGGAGAAGGGAGATACTGATAGGTCTGAATGTGGTAGGATATGTTCTAAAAACAGAAAAAAAAAAATAATAATAATAATAATAATAATAATACTACTACAGCAATGGACTCTGATAATGACTTCACCCATCACATATCCTGGCTTTCATTGGGATAGCAATATTACAGCAAGATCCTTTTATCAACAGTGCACCATCAGCTATAATATTATAAACAGAGATATGCAATGAAACATAAAGTAAAATTTTCATCATCTAAATAATCTAAAATATAAAGCCAAAGTGTATCAGTGTATATATAAAAAAAAAAGAAAAAAAAAAAAAAAAAGAAGATAATTCCCCACCCCCCAATCATCTTTTTCCTCCTCTCCGCCTCCTTTAATGGTCACCCGTCCTCCTGTACCTCCCCGCTCTTCCATCTTTTTAAACACTTCAGGGTTTGCTTTGACCGGCATCCGGCAGGCTTTGTGGTTCCGGTGAAACGTCCTCACATGCTCTCTGGTGAATCAGACCCCGGCGCCCTTGGCTACACATCCGCTGCACTGGAGACCGCCTCGGACTGCCAAGCAGCTTTGAAAGCAACAATGAAGTAGAAGTGTGGCTTATAGAGCAGCTAAATTAAATGAGAATTGGTACTGAACTAAAACTTGGACAGTTTTTCAACATGAAATCAGGTAAAGGAAGATAATAGCATCTCTATTAATCAAAAAAGATCATGTAGTGGGATTTAAAAAAAAAAAAAGATGCAAAAGAAGAACTGCAACTATTGAAATTAAAGTGAGATTGTACTTTTGCACTTTCAGTACCAATTAAACGGTTATGCTTTTATCTCCCACCTCTTTCTTGAGATAATTTCAACAACAGGCTCCTCGAAATGTTCTCAACTTACAAATCAACCATTTGTGTGTACAACATCTAAACTACAAAGAGCTTGAAAGAGAGAGAGAGAGACTGGCACTCCGCTTCGTTTACCTGTTCACGTCCTTTATCCTCGTCACTGATGGACTGCATGAGGGAAAAGAGGTTCATCCTGCCACTGCGATTAACGCTCGGAGCAACCTTGAGACGAGACAGAGAAACAAAATGAATATGAAAAGATTCAGCGAAGGAGCGAGGTCTGCACCACAACAAGAGAACGCAGAGAAGCAGCTCCAGATGCAGCGTGAGTAAAGTCGTGTCCGGCAGCCTGCTCACCATGTGCGGCTCATCGATTGTGATAACAGGGTTTCCGGTCTGCCCGAGTCCCTGGTTGGTCTCAGATTGGGGGGTCGAGTCTTCAAACACCTGGGTGTGTTTGGGAAGATAAAAGGTTTGAACATAAAAAAAAAAAAAAATTCTGCAGGAATTAAAGTGCTAATATCATAAAATTGATGTCACTAATTACCTTTATGTCCGCCTCTGGATCATCTTTTTCATCTGGACTATCTACATCATCATCACCCAGCTCATAGTCGTCATCCTCCTCCTCCTCCTCCTCCTCCTCCTCCTCCTCTTGCTTTCCTTCCTCCCCTCCCTCCTCCTTGCGGACTGACTTTTGTCTTTGGTCTCTCGACTTTCGCCTCCAGAGGGCGCTGTGACGCTGCTGGCTGGAATGATGAAGGAACATACATTACAATCCTCACATGAGCACCCAAATAAATACCTAAAAAGCCACAAACAGCAACAAATTCAAGGAATGTTTATATTTTCATGTCTGCAAAGCCTTTGCCACGACAGATTACACATTTCTGAGTAGAGACCTTCGTACAGCATTAGGCCTAACACCATGTCTGACCTCGCATTTAGGATGCCGTTGTAGGTTTGCAGCTGTTTCATGAAGCCTTCATTGGGCTTGATGATGGACCGGCATTCCCTAACATAGGCCAACGCCATATCCAGTGGCCAGTGCTGATGCTTCATGGTGAAGGCAATCACCGTGGAAGAAGAGCGAGAAACGCCCATCTTACAGTGCACCAACACGGCCTGTCCACGCTTCCTGCAGTACACAGAAATCAAGAGAAACTCACTCAGTGGTTTAGAGATTTTACTTGACAAACATTGGAAGGATAATTAACTAAATGCAAATAAAAGTCAAAACTGCAAAAATTGCTGGTGAGGCAAAGCTAGGACCAATGTAAAGGACACAAAGGAGTCGTTCACTCATTGACTTTCTGGTAGAGAGTTAGATGAGAGGACCGGTAGAAATAGTCCAGTGAGCTTGAGAGGTGCTGGTGCACATTTTATTACCACGGCACAGAGCTACATGAGCTGCTTCCAGTCTGTGTGAGGTACGCTAACAATCTCGTGGGTCCAGCTTCATATTTGGCAGACAGATGTTAGATTGGTATCAATCATTTCATCCAACTTTTGCTTTAAAAAAGGACTGTAGTAAATCTGCACTGGTCTGCGTGACAACACAGGAGGTCATCAAATCATCTTTTAGTATAAAGAGGAGACGGGCCTCAATCAGACAGAACACGTTTGAGCAGCCTGGGCGGCTTTTTGTCATGGTTTTCAATGAGAGGTGTTTTGCATGCGTTTGCATCGCTGAGTGCCTCATGTGTCTTCAGGAGGCGAACTCAAAGCAGAAAGCCCGACATTATTAGCGTTTTTTTCTGATTGTGGTGACCTTTGCTGGATACCCTGAGTCATATGACTTTACCTACGATAGTCATCATGATCTGAATAGAAAACAGCAGGCCCCGAGGCTGTTGCTGGATACACAGAGCTATTGTATAGGAGTTTACTACGTTTTCGGGTAAATTGTTTTCATTCATTTTAAATTGTACTATTAACTATTAGGTAGCATACAGTTCATGGTGATGAGGTTTTAATGCCCAGTAAGTAGAAACATTCAAATGTGATAGCGACATGCTTGTCAACAACTGTAATCTGCACAGGACTGCACAATGCCTTTTCACAAGTTTGGATTCTAGGTGTCTTCTAATGTTTGGGGTTTGGGGACTACCTGGCAGTGTTGATGAAGTTGTATGTGTCGGTCCAGTGAGGGAGCAGGTCGCTGGCTTCCACATCGTACACTCTGATGTTCATATAAGTGAAGGACTCTGGGAAAAAGTTGTCAATCTCCCTCGTCACATTCAGAATATAGCCCACACTGAAAAACATAGAACATAAACTTAGAGCCACAGAGGTGACTCAGCAAAACACAATGCACAATTCAGTATTAGCCTTGTCATGAGACAACAGGAAATAGACAACAACAATACAATAAGTGAAAACACTGACTTGTTTTTCTGCAGCTCCTCAATGTTAGCTGCGTTCCACTCAGAGCCCTGAAACCAGATAAAGAAGTAAAGGTTTAGTCGAGGGCACAGAGGACGAAAAGGAAAGGGCCAACAGAGTCGTCTTCCCTATCGCTGTCAACACAGCTGTACCACAAAGGGGAAGTTACAGTCACATGTCAACATCCTGGTGAAGGCTCACTTCCGTCAGTGTCTTGACTAAAGCATGGAAAAAGACTTCTCACCATGATGGTACAAGAAAGCTCATTACTGTCTTTGAAGCTTTGCAATCACTCACCAGGTAAAGGTAGTCGAATATTTTGGTGGGTTTGTCCATCTGAGCCATGGTGACCAGGATCTCATTGTCAATGTACTCCTTAAAGGGCCTCATGTCGAAGCCTATCCTGGTCTCTAGGGCAGAGTGCACCTGCAGTGGAAAAGGGAAAGATCTAAATATACAGGCAAACATACGTTGTCTTATTTTTGTAACCTTATATTTTCTGCCCCGTGTGTCTCACCATTTTAGACGTGAGGTTGTCCAGGTCTTCAGTCCTCATGATGTCTCTCAGGTGCTCTTTGATCAGCCCCTCATCTGAAATTCTCTCTGCCGAACTACCCGTGCAAGAAAAAGTGAAACTTAAGCACAAGCTGACACGTGTGTGTGTGTGTGTGTGTGTGTGTGTGTGTGTGCGAGGATTAAAAACAGATGAAAACATTCATTTTATTTCCACATTCATAGCAGAGGAATGTAACTAAATATATTTACTAAAAGCACTAACTTAACTACAGTCTAGAAGCACTTGCATTTTACTCACCCCTCTCCATAACTGTCCCTGCGGACCGACTCCAAGTCGTTCAGGGCCTCCCACTCGTTGAGGCAGAAGCGGTCCGACTCGGTCTGCTGGTGGTAGTGTTGGGCCCACTCCAGGCCGTTGCCTGGGATCACCGCGGCATTGACCGCCCTCCCGCAGCACCCATGCAAAACCTGCAGCACTGACCTTACAGCAGAGGAGGGGGAAGAGGACAGAAGATGATGTATATTTGAGGACACTACAGAAAAGAAGCTCCAGAGGTTAAAAATGCAAGATTTAAAGCGAGGTAAGACATGTGGTTGTTGATGAGGTGCTTCAGGATGTGATGTGCTGGATGGCATAGTAAGGACATTCATGTTTTAACTTAACTCACCACATGGTCTGCATGGAAACAGGCTTAAAAATTCGGATCTCTTCAGCTGTGGTCACGCTAAAACCGCTGTGGAAAAAAGACAGAGAAAGAAAGAAGTATGATCTCCAATTCTGAGAATGCAAAATAGAACAGAGGAAGTATCACTGATAAGAAGCATTATTGGACTAAAACGAAGACGGCAGAGAGATTATTCAGTGTACAATAGTGATGGCTCTTGTAAAGGAAGTGGAGAATAAAAATGTGAGGACAGCGAGTAGGAAGCGTGAACCAGTCTGATGAGGGAGAACATGCCGGTGTGACGTGGCAGCAGATCAGAGCATCTTTTGTGACACTCTGCATGCGACAGCAGATTAGTTTAAACACAGCAGTCGACAGCAGAGCTCCACTGTTTTTAGAGCGGCCAGCTCTCAGTTCCACAGCGCCCTTCTCTACAGCCTCCTCTAAGCATCGACAGCTAAGAAAAACACTGTAATGAGTGGCTACGAACCAAAAAACTCTCTCTATCATTTTAATCAAAGTGTAGCTGGTTGTTATGGTCACAAAGATTTTCACTAAAAATGAGTTGGAGTGGACGATTGGGGTTCTGGATGCACTATAACCCGCTAAACTCTCACTAACCATTTCCTTACTGATACAGAAAGAAGCTAAACGTACATTACTTTCATTTCATTGCAAAAGCCCATGATCTCCATGCTTATGTAAGGGTCTGAGTGATGGATAGGAGCAGTTGTAATTCATGGAGAATGAGTCAGCTCCATAAATAGAGACCATTACTCAGTCACATTATTTCTGGCCAGAATCCCAGACATCAGCCTGCACCGTCTGTGCTGCAGCCTCACAAACTCCTTGCTTGTTCGTTTACACTTTCAATTTAGTCCTCATTATTTAAATTAAATAATGATGTCTTACCCGTCTCCGTCCAGATACACCTGAGTGTCGCTCCATACCGGCAGAACCAGGCCGATGGTGCACTGATCGCTGCAAAGAGGCCACAAAAATACAAGACAAGGAAATACATTTTACTTGACAAGGCTAAACCAGCAATTATTAACTGAATGGAAATGGTATCTTTGTGACACAGTACACCTGCATCTTGGTTACACACACCTGTCTGGGTTGGGGAAATCCATGCCCAGCAGGACGCTCTCTTGTTTGTTGCCGAGGGTGGAGATAACGATCAGATACCTGACTCTGACCGAGCTGACGGACTCCAACTGCACCGCCTGCATGACAGAGTGCAGAGGACGAGAGCAGCGGGGAGACAAAGGATGTGTGAAACAGAAAGGAGACAAAAGGGAGGGCAAGAGGAGTGAGGCCGAGAACCATTTATGAAGTACAAAGTTACTCATTAAACCAAATAAACCTTTTCTGATTATACACCGTGAAAAATATCCTGTGCAGTATAGTTTCCTTGGCCTTCCTGGTAAATTCAAATTATAAAAAGTCAACGTTGTGTTTTATTTTCCAATAAAAGTAGCTCGCAGCACTAGATCCAAACATTTCTAAATCTAGCGACAGTCAACAAGTCGGCCACACTGTCCCTTCAGGCCTCCGTCCAAAGCCACTACCCCAAATCTATCATTCTGAGCGTTAACACGAACATGACTATTGTTAGAACTCACAGCCGTTACGCTAGCAGCTTATTAGTCAGTTGTTTCAAGTTCCACATTGATGCAAAGGTAACACAGCTGGAAGTAAAGTGGTGTATTCAAGTCCTTACACGGGAAGCTATTAAACCCACCTTTACCTGAGATGTAATTATACAGATTGATAGGAAGGATTACTTTGCTAAACAAGCAAAATTCTCTCTGCATCATTTTTCAACTGTTACTGATCTGATTTGCAACATGCTGGTAATCATGAGGCCTCACCAGCTTAATGGTATCTTCTGGTCGGAGCTGTTCAACCATGGCATGAAGGTGTCTGCGCCTCGTGTCTGGAGCTCCACCGTCTTCCTTTACAGGAGAAGGTGGAGAGGGAAAAGTCCCTTCATCAAGGCCCTCCCTATCGCCCTCTTCCAGCAGGAGCACTGCCCCCTTCACAAGGGCAAAGCTCTCCCTGAAGACGGACAGAGATCACTTCGTATAATGTCGCTGGAATCCACAGAATCATTCTTTTAGGACTGTAATTAGATGAAAATTAAAAAAGTAACACAGGTGTACATCTACCTTTTCTGAAGTCTCCCTCTTCTTTGGAGGCATTCATCCTTAAAAAATCAAATCAAGTAAATCCCAAGAAAGCCTCATCAAGAAGACAAAAATGTAGTTATATAATAATGATAATAATATTTAGCTTTTGTTTGTGTGTGATTCAGTTTCTCAGACTTTTTTGTTTTAATGAAGAAGATTTATATAATAAAAAAAATGTCATCCCATGGTATGTTCTATACATTCCAGCAGACTGTACATTTCTGTTGTATAGACTGTAATCGCAAAAAAAGATATATACTCATTCCAAAGAAAGTAACACACAATGAGTAAATGTTAGTTTTCAATGTTCCCAAAGCAGCACGTTTCTAACTAGATGAGTGTTGACACACTAAACACATTTTCTGGGAACATTGGAGGCAGTGTGTGTGATGTCTTTCCTGTTGAGAAGTGTGGACACAAAAGGCCGGAAGAAAATGTTCAGTAATTCCTCGGGTGAAATGTGGTGCAACACAGATAGGGTGCAGTGGAAGACTGAAGTGAGGAGACAGCCACAGAGAGTGATATTTAAGCACAGGGAAAAGGACACTAAGAGGTTTCGGGGTAAAAACAATAAAATGTATTGGTAGTAGAATTATAGAAGGATAAGAAGTTAAGGAGAAATACAATACAATGCAACAGGGGAAGGAGAGAGAGAGAGAGAGGAAAGGAGAGAAAGAGAGAGAGAGGAAAGGAGAGAAAGGAAAGGAGAGAGAGAGAGAGAGAGAGAGAGAGAGAGAGAGAGAGAGAGAGAGAGAATCAAGAGTTTACAGAGAAACTTGAGACAGTAAGATTACCTGTTACGCAACTGACAAGTCCAGACAGAGTCAAGAAAAAAAAAAAAAGAAGAAATTAAAGAGGAGAAGTGGGCAGGAGCCAGGAGAGGAACGATGAGGGTTTGAAGAAGAAAAAAAAAAAAAAGGAGAGAGCACATGTTAAGATAGCAGAGTGATAAGTTACTGTGACAAAATATGCAAAAAAATGAGACTCGGACCCACAGTCAGGTCATTTATGGTTTAGTTGGCAATGACAAAGACCAGAAGAAAAGCCAGGCCTTGGATGTAAAGTTAAATCATCTTCACGATGGGGTGAAAGAATGAGAGAAGATAAAGTTAAAGACAGTGGCTAATGATACAGCGCTTGTATGATTATATGTATCCATTGAAAGACTACAGAGGCAGTGAGCCTTTAGACAAACAAAACGTGATCCAATCACTCTCTGACATCACTGTAATGAATGTGAATGGCACTTAGATGGTGATGACTATATCATGTTAGACCTGTGAGCCCACCAATGCAGTCACTTCCTTGGCAGCAATAGTAAAACAAAACAGCCTCCTCCTTTTTCAGCCAAATGCAGCGATGAGGGACACATCCAGGAATGGCTGCTCTTTACGCAGAGCGTAGAGGGTCCAGCTGCAACAGCTCGTATTGTTCTGAATCTCACTTTGTAATTAAAACTTAAATAACATATCTTAGGCGATGATGCGAAATGCCTAACTTGTGTGTACGACAAGGCGCGCGGATGATTGAACTCACCGGAGAGGTGGAGATGGATGGGAGCCTGTGCAGGGTCAACAGAGCCATTGCAGAGTACAGGACTGTCGCCACGAAAGCTGCAGTTGAAGGCAGGCTCAAACAGGCGCTGCTGGTTTCCCCGGTCAAAAGTGTGCCGTGGGGCGTGGCGAAGAGTGGTATTTTGATCTGAAATGAAATGTGGATATTGTGGTTTGATTACTACTGATAAATAGGCTTTATAGCAGAGATTCATAAAGAAGAGTCTGAGGAAATGAATTGTCTGCTTCAGGTGAAATAGAAGGAATAGTTTCATAATAGTTCCACTGTTGTTAAACCCAGTAGAGGTAGAGTTGGGCGATGTGAGGATGTATAGCATGTGATATATGACTAGAGTCACGTCTCTAGTTGCATTAGGCCATCCTTATTATTGGATTTAAAGTATGTTTGCATCAATGTGGCATGATGTGCCTTGATATTTTGGTAATTCACCTCCCTAGATCAGTAGAATTTAGAATTTTTTTTTATCTGGTTATTTGATATATAAAATTGCTACTCAATTGAGTTTCAAAGAAAATGTCATAATAATAACATACAAGGTATAACATTACATATACTGTGTTGGACGATTGTATCAATCATCAGAAACACAATGTAATACCATCCTTTATACTGGAACAAAACTGCATTCCTTTAGTGCCACACACATTTATTGAGTACTCAATAAAAACAAACAGACTAAAAATAACCCAACAAATTAAACAAGTTAAAATACTGATCATTCTTGCCCTTATTAGACAGGGTGTAATACTTGCTGATTACGCACGCCCTACATATAAGGATGTGCCTCAGGTCATCATGCAGAGTAATATTATGCATTATAAATCTTAAGTAGTAATAAATATTTATCGGCTCATGAGTCTGCGGACTGCTGCCCGTCTACAACCCGGCGCGGTAACGCCCGCGTTATATGACAGCACCACCGTAACGCGGCTCCAGCGCGATACCTGCACACGATGCACTTATTTATATCCCGGCATCGTCAACAGGTGAGTAGCCATAAATAAGTGGTCTGATCCTCGCCGACGAGCTAAAACAACGTTACCACCAACAAGCGGCTCGCCTGTCACGACCAGTCCGAGCGAGCAGCTGACGCGAACCTCAGCCGCTGCAAACGTGAAAATCTAGAAATCCCCCCCCAAAAAAAGAAGAAGACGTTTTATTGTCTCACCTCTTCCAAACCCCACTCGTCTTTCCTGCTTTGGGAAGTCTACTTGTTTGTTCCTTGAGTACCGAGAGCTTCTTATTCCGCCCTCTGTCGCTTGCGGGGGTGAAGTCTTCACCATTTACGGCTCAGCGGCTGCCTCCATGGGGGCTGCGGTCTTTATCACCGCTGGAGCGGCCCGAGGACGCGACGCTGCGAGGAGTGGACAATGACGTCACACGCAAAGACACTCCGGGCTGCACGTTGACCCCGGAAATGAGCCGCTCTTCGATGCCACAAAAACAAACAAACAAAAGCTGATTTGAAAATGATTTCAAATCACGTTTCAATTAACAGTTTCTTGGATTTTGAAGCTGGTTTATATGAGACATACATATATATGTACGTCATTGTCCGCTCCCTACTTTATTTAAACGATCCCAGGAAGCGGAATCTGAGAAGAAACGTAAACATTTCCTTACTCGGATGTGATGTTTGGGGAGAATAACAATTTGCTCCCAGATAAATTAATAAAAAATATTAAAACTACATTTTAATTTAATCTTTGACATGGAATTAGACAGTTAATTAGTAAAGCAATACCAATAAAGAAGAACATACCAGGCACAGATCACCCGGCTACTCACCGCGCATGCGCAGTACTATAAAATCAAGCACTTCCTGGTGTCTCACCGAGGAAAGTGTAGTTTTCTCACAGTGTTGAGCAAACGTTCAAGGTTAAAGCCGGTCCCGTGCTGACTGACTCCCCACAGAGTCACTCGGTCTTCTGTCCGGAGAGGACGCCGCTTCATTTCGACGGTTCAGTGAGATGCAGGGAGTTGGACAACTCATGAAAGTGTTCGTGACGAGGCGCATCCCGCAGGAGGGGATGAAGATCCTGTCAGCGGGGGGAGTGTATGCATTTTTAACATTTAATAACTGACATTTACAATGGGCAAGGCAGCATGGCTGTCCTTCACAGCTGACTGTCTTCACCTTTCATATGTGAAGACTCCTCAGTTTTCCTTCGTGTCACACACTTGTGTAGCTTCTGTAGTTTCACATACATCCACGTGTCCCTAAATCTTCCTCTATGCCTGAATGTCATGCCATCTCATGCATTGGGTCCCTTTCGGTCTCAGGTGTGAGGTATCTCTGTGGGACTCGGATGAACCCGTGCAGAGGGCAGACCTTCTCAAAGGTGTGCAGGGGGCTCATGGTCTTCTGTGTCTGCTGTCGGACAGGATCGATGCAGAGGTTCTGGATGCCGCAGGTAGTGTGTGTGGGTGTGTGGGGATCAGTCATTTACTTACTTTATTTCAGCAGATAATGAATTATATGATATAGGCCAGGGTGTCCTGGGTCCATAGTTAAATAATAACCATGATAACTTTATTTATATAGCACATTTTAAAACAAAGATGGAAAAAAAAAAGATAAACAATTACAAACAATGCCCCTCAGTTAAGAAAAAGCCACATGATCATGAGTTTTAAGAAGAGATTTAAAAGAGGATCCTGAGTGTCACAGCTTCCACAGAGGGGCCTCGAAAGCAAAGGCACGGCCACCTTTAGAAACAAGTGGAGACCTTGGAACCATTGGTGGGGCCCTGATAGAGGACCAAGCAGCTATCAGGCTGCTATATCTCAGATATAGGCAGGAGCTTGGCCCTTCAAAGCTTTGAAAACAAGCAGTAAAATCATAAAAGTACAACTACACACATACATTACATGTAATTGAAAACAAACAATAAGACAAATAAAACTAGGGCTGCAAGTGACAATGAATGTATTTTCATTATTGAGTAATCCATTGATTAATATTGTTTTTTTTTTTTATTTTATGAATCAGTCTATAAGATATTATCAGAGCCTATAGTATTTTAGGGGTATTTGTATGCTTTTATTACAGATAGTAGTAAAAAAATGAAGACCGAGAGAAGCAACAATGGTCAACAATGGTCCCCACTTGGATTCATATCATTGTTAGAATTCATGCCTCTACTTTAATTCAACGATGTAAGACAATAAAACATAAGAAATTCCAAGAGGACACAATTGTATGAAACAGAGAAAAGCAACACATTCAAACAACCAGAGTTTCTTTGCATAGTGAAATATTATAGAATTATTACTTGATTGTCCAAATTGTTGAAGATGAATTGTCTCATCTAATGCTAATGGATCAATCCACTAATCATTTCAGCTCTTAATTAAAACGTAGCAAACAGTAGATCCTTAAGTGTCTAGATTTAAGTGTTTCAACTGGTCTGTCTCTGATTCCAGGGCCAAACCTGAAAGTGATCAGCACCCTGTCCGTGGGATTTGACCACATGGCCCTTGACGAAATCAAAAAACGGTAGCTCCTGCTTATAAAACTAACCTTCAACCCGTCGGGTGACACATCAAGTGGCTTCTGAGTTCTATTGGTGTCTATTTTCAACAGCGGTATACGGGTTGGATACACTCCGGATGTCCTGACTGACGCCACAGCAGAACTGACCGTAGCTCTACTGCTGGCCGCTGCTCGCAGATTACCAGAGGGAGTGGAGGAGGTCAAGAAGTCAGTCTCACCCACTTCCACATTTACACTAATCAGTGTCTCATTTGATTGAGACACAATGGTCACATAGTCTTTTCCCTTCTCTCTCAGTGGAGGCTGGAGCTCGTGGAAGCCTCTCTGGCTGTGTGGTTATGGTCTTTCCGGCAGCACAGTCGGAGTCATTGGCTTGGGACGCATCGGTAAGGCTTGCTGTCGCTGCTTCATTTACTTTGACCCTTTAAATTCACGATCATAGGATACAATGTCATATGACTAGATTATTTAGCCAAATTCAGTGTTGTCGTACCTAACTAGCACGGTGTGATATCATTTTCCCGATTTTAAAGTTTAAGACCTGCTTGCCGGTGAATCCCTGGTTGTGCTTGTGTTCAGGCTTGGCCATTGCTCGGAGACTTATGCCCTTTGGAGTGAAAAGGCTGCTGTACTCCGGGAGAACAGCCAAAGCCTACGCGTCTGAGGTGAACGGAGAGTTTGGTAAGAAAAAGGAGAGAAACTTACACAGTGAAAGGGGACAGGAGAAGTTAAAATCAAATAAGATTTTAAAACTATGATCTAAATGAGGGGTTTTGGTGAGAAGGTTTGCACATTTGATCCGTTTCCTCTTTGGTTCCTCCTTCCCTCTCCTACAGTTCCCCTGGACACACTCCTGTCTGAGAGCGACTTCATAGTTGTTTCCTGCTCCCTGACACCAGAAACCCAGGGCCTGTGTGACAAGGCCTTCTTCAGCAAGATGAAAAACACAGCAGTCTTCGTCAACTCCAGCAGGTAAACTTCCAAAGCAGCGCAAACATGAGTGTGCAGAACACACTGCATTATGGGAAAAGCATTGGTTTGGAAACATACGCTCTACTGATTGAATTTACTTTTTTTTATGGCTATAAAAGTGTTTGCGGTTAAAATGCATAAAGATGAAGAAGGGGTGAATTATTGGTTTTAGGGGAACTGTGGTGAACCAGGAGGATCTGTACGAGGCTCTGAACAGCGGGCAGATCGCTGCAGCTGGACTAGATGTCACAACACCTGAGCCACTCCCAACAAGCCACCCTCTTCTGACGTTAAAAAACTGTGGTGAGTAGACGGGACGTTTATTTTTGGCCTCTTTTCCCACTTTACCTCCTTGCGATTTTTTTCTTTTTAACGGAATTTTCTGTCCTCTCCTTTCTTGTGCAGTGGTGTTGCCACATATCGGCAGTGCCACCTACTCCACGAGAGGCATCATGGGAGCTTTGTCAGCTCAAAACCTTCTGGCAGGTTTACAGGGCACAGACATGCCGAGTGAACTCACCTTCTAGCCCCTGATGCGCTGTGCCTTCTGCCTCCTCTGGTGCTGCACTAACGGATTGAAGTAATGCACTGGTCTCGTCATGAGCTCCTGTGTGAGATCAACTTGAAGGGATGTATACTAATACTATACTAATGTAGTTTAGGTAATGCTCAGATACATGTTTACATCATATCAGTGTTAACTTGATAGTTTCATTTCATCCTGTCACATGTACTGAGTTTTAATATACATTGTGCATTTTTGAGTTAGGAAATGCTCAGTGGAAGGTTTTGTCATCTCAAGTTCTCGAAAAGAAAGCTAATGAATAAACTAGCAGCACTCCTTAATATTAGCTCTTATCAGAACACACTGTACATGCTCAGAATTGCAGTTAGAATGCAAAAAACTTTTCTCATTTGCATTTAAATTGTCTCCTTCAAAATAAAGCTAATGCTGTCAATGATGCTACAAGACAGTACAACACTCCAGTTTTGTGTGTGTGTGTGTGTGTGTGTGTGTGTGTGTGTGTGTGTGTGTGTGTGTGTGTGTGTGTGTGTGTGTGTGTGTGTGTGTGTGTGTGTGTGTGTGTGTGTGTGTGTGTGTGTAAAAATGTATCATGCTTAAAATAGATTGAAGATCAATAAAAAATAAATAATAATAATTTATTCTTTTATCACTCAATGTCACTCTTAGCACCAGTCAAGGAGGATATTTTCAGTGCATTCACAACAGTTTGGAAAAATTTGTATTCGTTCCATTTTTTGGAACATTTTCCACAAACAACATGGTTGAGAACATAAAAAACTTAATTACATTAGCTAATTGACTTTGAATTCATGTAATATATATATAATCCAAAATTAATCGGGGGAGGTGTGTGGGGTAATAAATAATGTAGTTTACAGAGTACATGTTTTCAAAGAATTGTGTTGCGACTCAAACGTCTGTAGGTGTAGGTGCAAGTCACAACAAGGTCACAACAAGGTCACAACAAGGTCACAACAAGGTATCTGCGAAACATTGATCGTCTTTCCAGGTTAGGCAGGTGTTTTTCGAGTGCTTGTACAGATGAGAGGACTGGCTGAAGCGTTTGCCACACTTTGGACAGGGATAGGGCTTCTCTCCTGTGTGGACACGGATGTGTTTCTTACAGTCAGTCAGGTTCATGAAGGTCTTGCAGCAGATTTTGCAGGCGTACTTCTTTTCCCCTTCCACCAGCAGCACGTGGTCTTCAGCCGCTGCTTTCTTGCACTTGGACAGAACATCCTCCGACGCTCTGGTTAGAGGCGGACGTTCAGCGGCGTCCCCCGCCGACGCTGAGGAACAATCTGTGCCGGCTTCTGATCCGGGCAGCACTTTAGGGGCAATGCGACGGAAGGTTGTTGCCCCTGGGCTTTTCCCGGCCCTGGAGGGTTGGATGAGGGAGGTTTCCAGACCGAGGCCCGGTCTGATGCCACTCAGGAACTCTGCTAAGGAGTTCTGGGTGGGCTGGAGGATGAGTGTGTCACTGAAACCAGGACCCTGAGTGGGGAGCAGCTGCTGCAAGGGGACAGGAGTTACTGGGAAAACTAGGGAGGCATCAGAGGACTGAGCAGAAGAGACTTCTTCTGAGTTTTGATACAGCTCGCCGGTATCTCCAGCGGCTGCAGTAGCAGCAGCAGTAGCAGCAGCAGTGAGGCTAGCGAGGCTGTCTTCGTCCTCCAGAGCTCCCATTACACTTTCACTGCTGGGATTGAGGAAACAGGAAAAGGCCAGTTCTGACAGGCTGTCGAGGCCTTCGCTGTCTACTGACCCCTCGCCCAAATGTCCAGCCTCTCTCTGTGCATCAGTTTGAAGGTCTGTGCACAGCTGAGATTGTAAAGGGCTAACATCACACTCGGTTGGGCAGACGGTGGCCATTTTCTCCTCATTTAGTTGGGCTTCAAAATTGTCTGTGCAGTCCTGCGGTGGAGATAGAGAATTGTTTGCTAGACCCGGGGAGTATGAGCTCAGATTTTCCTTTTTCACCTCAATCATCGCCATCTTTGGCTCCTCTCCCTCTTCCTCCCCTTCTTCTCCCACCTTCACTTTGACCACAGTGTCTCCCTCTGTATCTCCACCCTTCTTCCATGCACCTACACCTCCCGTGCTGCAGTCCGATTGGCTCGGCAGCTGGATCTCCTCTGACTCTCCCTTAGTTGCTTCATATTTCTCCTCCACCTCCTCCTCCTCGCCTCGGTTCTCCCAGAGTCCGTCGGTCGTCTTCAGGCAGTCCGGGGACAGCAGCTCCTGTCCACCCTCCTCTGCACTGACGGTGCTTCTAGTGACGGTCGGTGAACACTCCTTATAGTTTCCCTCCGCCAGCCTGCAGGACCTCTTTCTGCCACCGAGCCCGTCCTCGTGAGACTTCCTCTTGTGCCTCAAAAATGGCGCAGCACTCTGCTCCCCAATCACTTTCCCCAGGTCTTCAACCCCACCAGACTGACTGACCTCCACTCCCACTTCCTCCTCATCGACGCACTCCTCCATGGCAGACGTGGCCTGTAGCAGCGAGGCCGACGACTGAAACTGCTGCTGCTGTTGCACTGACCTCCAGCCTTTCGGGGGCGAAGCGGGAAAGTTTTTCCTGGACAGGTGGAGCTTGCAGGCCTTGACCACAGTGTTGAGATGCAGGTGCGACGCCGCCAACAGTACATCCATCACATTGGAGGCCCCTGGAGAGAGGGTGGAGGTGTAAATCATGTCTAGCAAGGTGGAGAAGGCCTCCGGGGTCACCACCTCTGGATCTAGCTCCATCACACTGGGGCCCCCACCTCCACCCAAGTCAGCTCCTGGTCTACCAACCTCATCCCCGCTGTCATTGGAGCTCAGAAGAGCCCTGAAGTGGGAGCTGCAGGCGGCCAGGATGGAGCGGTGAGCCTGGAAGCTCTGGCCTCCAACCAGCACCACACAGTCACACAGCTGAGCGTGGAGGCGCTGCTGGTTGAGCTGCTGGAAAATATGCTGGAAATGACCTGGAAAGTCCATAATAGGCGGTGGAGTGTGTTGTTGTTATTGAATTTCACAGGTGTTATTTCGTAGCATCCGTTACAGAAACAAAACGAAGGTCATTGTCAGGAGCAACGCGGTCAAACGCTTCTTTCCATCCTCCGTTTTATCTGCTGAAAATGTCTCAGTTTCTCGGGGGCCTACCTCCGATGTGAGTAGTAATGTATTGTCTGTTGGAGCGGGGTTTCCGACCGATGCTCTGGAGTATGGGCGGGCCTGCGCCAACAATAACACGGAAGGATGCGGCGCGGTCTCGGGCTTCGTCTCCGAGAACAGCCGGATATCGGCACAGCGGTTCTTCTCCTGCCAACTCAAATATAATGCACGAAATGTTACCTTTTTATGGTTATCATTCATGTTACCGTGTCAGCGCGCTCACACTATCAGCCGGTTTAGCCCGACGCCTCCATCGTTTGTCTCATTCAGCTTCAGAATAAAAGGACACCGCCCCCACGTGGTGATCTTGCGGAAGAGCATCTGGATTTACTTTTGGTTCACCTTTTGTCATTCCTGGTAAAAAACTAGCTAAATAACATTGTAATAGTTCCTGCACACTGCATGGTACTACGTCTTGTACATATTAACCAGTTTTATTATTTTAATTAAAATGTGAATTGTAAATTGCTTCTAATTAACATTCCCATTCTGAACTGATGTTTTGCCAATTGATGGGTCCGTACTGTAAATACAAAGATGTGGATGCTTAGTAGAGCACAGACCGTCAGCAGCCATCACTGGAGTAATGGCATGGAAAAGCTATACACTATTAATACTGAGAAATTTACATTGAAGATGCAAATGCAAAAACCTGTGTCTTTGAGCAGTATGGCCTACACTATAAATACCATTAAGAAGCATGACAGGTTAAAAAAAAAAAGCATTTAAAGACCAATCCTAAAGTTGCAACATACAGGTATCAGAAAACGGTTGCTGCAGATGTCAGTTCTAACATAAGTAGACAGTGAAACACTTCCCAATCCTTTCTTAGTCTGTTTTTATTTTCTGTGATTTCATGATTACATTAAGATTTAAAACTCATTCATGAAAATGTTCATCCTACAGTCTACATTTGTAATGCAGTTTGACAGTGTACGTTCAATATGTGCAGGACTGAGCAGCTCTGCGATGTAAAAACAAACCAACCAAATAAACATGGTTTCCTTTTAATGTGCGAACACGGCAGACAGACACTCTCAAACTTTGCATTTCACAATAATGACAAAATGTTTAACAACAAAAGGCAGACTAAAGTTTACAAAAAGGAATACAAGAGGAGAAATGAGAGCAAAGGTGTTTCCTCGGGTGCAGTGATGGACAGACTCTGGTTGTCTCCAACACAATGAGCTCTAATGGCCCCAGTTGTCTGCTGCTGATGAGCCAGTCTGTCCCTGATGGAGTAAACTCTCAGTGGAGGAGCCCTGACGCTCTGATCATATGCTGTCCAGCTTCTTTAAAACAAATGGGGCTGTAAACAGAAAACACAGATGATTAGATCACTATTTTAATGATGCATTTATATTCTCTGGGATTAAGGCATGTGTTGTTGTGAGACAGTAACACCATACACGACAAATAACCTATATTTTGGTACGCTCGTGTTTCCTTTAGTGCATTAATTGATTATCACATGCACGAGGTGACCAAACACTATTCCAATTATCAGTGAAGCACTCTAAAAAAAAATGTCAGGATTGTTAGTATTTGGGTAAATGTCAATGTCATATGCCTGGACTCACTGGCTCGGAGAAGGGCGACGTATATAAGAAAGTTTCGTAAAGATGAGATGACATCTTGTCGCATTTTCTTCTTCATCTCCTCTGGGTCCATCTTAGGCCCGAGTCCTTCCAGTTTGAACATTATCGCTGGTTTAACTGGGTCTTGTTCTTCGGTCTGCTTTTCGTGTTGAGGATTCACGTTCTCAGGAGCGTGGATGGAATGATCTGTACCGGAAGTACGTCCCAACGGAAGTTACGCGGATCAACGGCGCGCATGGAGGGACAAATGAAAAAGGCAAAACAATAAATGTGGCCCCCTGGAATTGATTTAGTTAAATATGGCAGAAATATATGATTTTACTATTTTTATTTAATTTAGTTTTGTTTCAAAATTAAAATTTAAATATGTTCTGGTTGTATCCCTTGAATGATTCGTTTTCATGTTCTGTCCTGTAAATATTATGGCTGTGTACGTCCTGTTAGAGGGGAGGAAACACTAGTCATATCCACTTAAATATAGTATTACAGGGAGCACAACTCTGCAAACTAAAGCCTTTTATTTTTAAGGAAAATAACGTATATACAAATAATTATTTCGTCTTTTGGATGTCAGATTAATCAACGAGTGGAAAGTTTGACAAATAAATCTAGGAGTATGCACTTTTAAATATTTACACGGGTTATCACAAGACAAATAGCAATGCAGGACCCACTTTGAGGACCTTATCGTTTGAGCTGATATTGTGATTAAGTGGTGCAGAATGCCTAACAAATTTGCAATCAATTAAATTACCACAGACACAGCTGACAAATAATGAATATGGGGCTTCTGAGACTCCTGGGGCAGTTTTCCACTTTGCTGGGCGGGTATTCAAGCCCTGCTTTGGTTTTGGAATCATGGTGTTTATTGAATCAATGTGATAAAATGGTGTTAAACTGAATCATATCACATCAACTGTATTTATTCCACCACAATATTTTTATTTTTATTTTTATTTTTATTTTTATTTTTATTTTTATTTTTATTTTTATTTTTATTTTTATTTTTATTTTTATTTTTATTTTTATTTTTATTTATTACTGTGTAACTCGTTGGATGAACTGACCTTGCAGAGGAGGGTGGGGGTCCTTCGGGCAGACAGCGGAGGAGGCAGGGATGAGAGAGACGAAACGGAGGGAGGGGGTGGGTTATTTCTGAGCTCAGGGCCGAGGATTAGGCAGAAAGCAGTCCCAATACGATGACAGCATCCAGCATATAGCCAAACCCCCCCCACACCACATCACCACCATCATCCGGCCCGGGAGGACGCAACGGATATTTTTGAGAATAAAACCTCGTTTCCCTTCAAATTCTCCGCATCGCTGCTCTTTTTGGGAGACAACCTGCCCAGACTCCCGGCCCGTCTGTCTCCCCTTCAGACAAACTAGGTGAGTTTTCTCGGTATTTCCCGTTGTTATTGTCTGATGAAGGAGCGCCCGGCTGTCCACGGAGGCGCCTGCACCTTGCATCCATTCCTGCCATTTGGACTGATTTTTATCACATCGAAATGAATAATTTAACTGACGGTCCTTTTCACAACGCCTGCAGGCTACACCCATGCCCCTGTTTGAGGGAGGCGGTGGATAGATTTAAATCCGATTAAGATTATAAAGGTAACAAAAGACTGACCTTTTTTTTCTTTGTTTAGCCCCCTGGCTTGACCGGCATGGCTGAGCCAGTGATCAGAGTTAGTGTTTGGTCAGTGCAAAGGTAAACATCGATTATTTAAAGGGCATTTATAACGCATTTACGAGCGATAGACACGGTCAATAGCATGCATAGTCTAGTGAGTTCATTCCACATTCAGGTTATTGGGAGGATACATCGCTTGGATACTATACGGAATTACAGTCAAAATTCTGGCCATTTTTCTACCACACTGAATGGCATTCATTCAGCATATTCATAAACACACGTCGTATGCAGTGATAGTAGAGATCCATGCTGCCGTATGCGCAGTGAAATCCCCGTCACTGGCTTCAGATTGGGAATGAACGGGATAAATCCTAACGGATCAGGGTGCTGCCAGAAATCTGGGTAGTAAAACACGCACATTGTGAATGGGCGTAGGCGATGTGCAGCCACCCTGGGACGGTCGCCTCTCCTTCTCTTTCTGTGCTCACATATCCTTTGGCCAGTAGCAGCCTCTTTCCTCGCGTTTCCGTGCCGTGCCAGGCATGACAAGCGCAACACAACTAGACCGGAACAATGCGTTTTGCTGTTCGGGGGCCTTCATTTAATGCATGACATGATTTAATATGACCGCTGGTTACGGTTCCATTTAAACACGTGTTGTACCGCAGCCTTAGCTGTGCATAGAGACATCACTTTAGTTAATCATTGTGCATTTTTTAACAGCATCATATGAAGCTAAACACACCCACACATACAACCCCCCCCCCCACACACACACACACACACACAGATGCACACTTAATGAATGAATGCCATTTTGTCCCTGATGAGCAGCCGAGCTGTGGATGCTCAGTGTTTTCCTTTCTCCCTCTTGGGGTCACGGAGAGTGTTTGCCTGTGCTCTGCCACTGCTGGAGGCACTGTGCTGTGACTCAGGGATGTATGCTACAACATGTGATGGGAGTTGCTACTCCGAGGTCGGTCTGCCCGAGGAGGAACGCGACGGGCAGAACTTGCACATCAGGGGAGCCTCGACGCCTAGCTGCATTAGCCTCGATCTGCCCCACTGACTGCTCCACTGTCCCACTTATATTGAAGCCAGCCAGCCAGCCATCCTCTCCGCCTCTCTTCCTCTTTCGTCTTGGCCTCATGTCTCCAGGGCACACTGTGTAGCTGAGCTGGTGTTTGCTGCTCCGGCTGATCCATGGACCAATCGTTAAATCGTTAGATCAATCAATAATTGGAGCTGTTCAGAAATGGGATTCATATTGTTACAGCCACTGGCCACTGGACGCTGTTGATCAATCAATATGGGTGTTTCTCAGTCAAGGAATTCAATTATTTCATGGGTCAGGGATTACACTGGTGTATGGTAATGGTAGTGAGTGGATGGATGGATATATTAATGGATGGGTGGATTGATTGATGTATGATACAGATGAATATACTGTAAATGTGTATTTTTCCTTCAAACTGTACCAGTATTACTCCTACAGAGGAAAAATGAGACATGACCTCATTGATGTGACAGCTCCATGGTGATGGCACACTTGACTGGCAGTGGTGCCATAATGTAGGCCAACTCTATTTATTAACATGTCGTGAAACATTTAGGGTATGAAAAGGCTAAAACAATAATCATCTCTACTAAGTTTATCCCCCTTTATCCTGCTTTCTTATATGAAATATTAAAGTCGTACTGTGGCTATATGTAAGTATTATTACAACGCCTAGAGTCTTATTGTAGCTGCTGGCTCACTGGCACCCTCATATTACTTTTATTTAAAGATAAGACCTCTATTGTGCAGTTTTTTGAAGGCTCACTGAGTTGAAGGTAATTGGCTCAGACAGCAACAGAAGAAGAGAAGCAGACAGTTTTCCAGACTTGCAACATCTATCATCCTCTAACATCCAAAGATCTTCCTCTCTCTTTCTGTCTCGCTGTCTGTCTGTCTCTCTCCGAAACCATCAGAACCATCGATAGACATCTGTAACACAATGCAGCACACTATTAATCTTCAAAAGACCCATTATTTAACAGTGCACTGGGGAACTCAAGCCTCGCCAGGTCGCAGATGAAAGGGGAAATGAAATGAGCGGCACACAGAGAGCCCTGTCTTCATAATGCTAATGGAATGAGCTGACAGGCTGAATGAAGTAAAGGGAGATGTGATTATGTCTGGAGGACAGACAATTAACCAGCAAAACACAACAAGCAGCAGTGAAGCAATCAGCAGACTCAAACAAGCCACCAAGCTGTTGTTTGACAGTTGACTGTAATAGGTTTTTTTTCTTATTATTTTCTTTGGTGAACTTCAGTGCAAGATGATTTTAATTGAATGTGTTATTTTCACAGAGGCAAGTTGGCTCCATCGTAACCATATGGACAGCATATGAAGCCTAGCTTGTTTACAACATCCTTACTTGGCGCTTTATACAAACACAAACAACAGTTAGAGTCTACAGCCGTGCTAGCTGCCTGTGCCTATCCATGCAGGGGATTTTAAGATACTTTATTGGAGAAGAAAATGTTTTTTACTTTCTGGTGGCACATGATGGAAAAGTCAGGGTATCAATACAGTTATTAGACTTCGTCCTCCAAGGAGCATGCGTGATGATGACCAGATGGTGACCAGATGGTGAGGACAAGAGTAATAACACATCCTCTCTATGGTGAATATGAGTTGTTCCCATCAGGGTGGATGTACCTGTTCTCTGAGATCCTTCACACCTTCCAGGAGGGCTCTGTTAAACTAATCACTGTGATATGTTTTGTGTCACTTGCCTTCTGTTGTACTTGAGTTTTTTTGAATGGTGATGTTGTTGTGGGGCACCGTGCTGTCTGATGTCTGTCTTTACCTGAGATGTCTTTGGTTGTATTTGTTTGACAGTTGTCACGGACAAAAAAGAAATTTCGTAAGGATGACACTTACAGAATTTTCAGTCTAACTTGAGTTTAAAATAATTTCAGTCATGATGCATTTTGAGTTTTGTGAATAAGGAGTTCCACATATTGATCCTCTCAACTGAAAAAAACATCTATCCAAATGGGGTTTTATGAAAGGACATCTTAGAATTCCCTATCGGTGCACCCTAAGTCCCCACATCAGCTGAGCACCTCAGGAGCCTGGTTATTATACGCTAAGGATAAGTCTAATGAAGTGATCAAAGCTGATTATTTAATTTGTTCAAAACATGGAAGTGGTGAGATCTTATTGGTTTTCTATCCAATATTCAAATGTATTGATTATTGTAGAAGCAGCTTGTGACCATGAAGTTGCACAATAACTGGAATAAGATCAAATATTTGCAGAATATAGTCTCTGATGAGTGTAAATATATTTGAATTGGCTCTTGTAACCTTCCTCAACATTTTTATGTGTCTCAAACTTTTGATGGGAATCATAATATAGATATTGTTCTCCCAAAGCCTGTTCAATAAAGATTTATTGACCTTTATGTAAACTTCCCACAACAATCAACCCCTGAATTAAAAGCACAGCATATCATCTGTATTTCATTTGTCTGCTGTCTTCTGCAAAGCGAACATGAATCTTCTAAGTATTTATTGTCGGCTTTACTTGTTGTTCCTCATATTTACAACTACGATAAAAAATCTGAAGCGATCCAACTGCTCCACATAAATCTCACACCTAAAGTCATCCAGATATTCACAGACACACGCAGTATTTTGTGCCACGTGTGCTGCTGAGTGTTTGCTGAGCTCGGTATCCAACTTTGTTGCCAGCAACTGTGAGCCAAAATTAATTGTTGAGTTGCTGAACCAACCCCTGCTGCTTCTGCCCAGCGCCTCGTGGTGCAGCTGTATCCGGTGTGTCATATTCGGCTGGAGGGGGTGTGTGTGTTTCTGTGTGCGTGTGCGTGTACGTGTGCGTGTGTGTGTGTGTGTGTGTGTGACATATTGAGAACAAGTTGTCGATAACAGCCAACTGGCCCTTTCTAAATAAAAGCTGTCGTTCAGTCAGCGAGCAAGGCCTCTGCTACTATTTACCGATTGTGTAACAATCCACTCACTTATCATATTAAGCCCTGTGAGTTGTGTGTATGTGTGTAAGTGCATGCATGTGGTGTGTGCTTGAGTGTCCAAGTGCAGTCATAGTTTATTAATGCGGAGAGCTGATTGACAAGAATATATGTTTTTTTTACTGCTAAATTCATCCTGTCAGTCAGATTGTCATATCCATTAGCTCGGATTGTGTAATTTAGTGGAACAGCAGCTGTATCTGGGCATTCTTCCTCCCACTTGGTGTCCTAATGCAGCTTCAGCAGGCCCTGTCCAGGTTGGTCTGACCTGCTGTGGCCCGGTCCAGCCCAGCAGTGCTAATTGGGCTGTTTTCTATCCAGCTGGCTGCACAGAAGCTGCCAGCTCAGTGCCACCTCTCAACCCCTGAGGAGGGATTGGAGTATGTCTATGAACTGTATGTATGCTCAAACCAGTCGACAGGATTGAGTAACCGACTGACTGACTGGCCGAGACAGAGAGACATTGTGTGGGCAAATGAGCGGAGAAAGGCGGACATTGTCTCAGAGGAATGAGACAAAGACATCGACACAGAGAGATACAGACAGCCTTCATTAACTAACAGCGCTTCGTACATTTATTCTCCATGTACCGTAAAGATTGGTGGAGGGGTGAGAAGGTAAAAGGAGGAGAGGAGGGAGAAAGAGTGAAAGGCCTGCAGATGAGCTGTGTTTATGGGCAGCTCGAGGACTTAAGGACAGCGGAGAACAGGATCCACGATTACTATTGATTCAGAACCAGATTAGGAGAAACTCATCCACCAGCTCACAGACACACAGGTTTTTCTTGGATTTGAAAGCGCTGTTGCTTCATTAGAAAGAGGGAAGTTAAGACACCATATAGCAGGAGGAAAGTATAAAACAGCATTCAAAATGTCACAATGCTACAGGTCTGCTGTTTTATTTATTTAACCATATTAATGTCTGTTGCCTGGCTTTGTTTGCTTTCGGTTGGTGGAGAAATGCTGCATTGATCATTTTTGTTTCCACTGCTGCTTGTGGACAGACTCCTTTACGTCTCACTCTAGATACTTTTGTTCTTTCTTTTCTTTTCCTGCAGCTTTACTCTCCTGCTTCTTTGCCTCTGCCCTCTTCACCCTCTTTAAAATTCTCCCCCTTTACTCCCCCTTGCAATATCCTGTCCTTTCTCTTTTTTCTATGCCTAGACCAATTCTCTTTTCTGGATCCCTTCCCCTTTTCTCAGCCCTTCAGAGTCCCCTCCCCTCCTCCCCCCGCCCCCTGCCCCCCCTCTCACCTCTGCAACCCCCATACGTCTTTCCTGTGGGTCTCTCTTCTTCTGTGCTCCGCTGTTCTTGTTGCCTGTGTTGGCAAAGAGGTAGAAGAAGGCGGTCGGAGGCTAGCTGCATTAGCTACATGCATTATTCATGTGCCCTGCAGTCTGTGTGGGTCTAGGTCTTCTGCTGGCTTTTCACTGGGACACATGGGCCATGTGAAATAGCTCTGTGTGTGGGACACAGGGCCTGATGGAAGAGCTGCACAGGCAAGACTATCAATTCCTTGATTTCTACTCCCTCTTGTAGATGAAAGCGCCAGGGAGTGAGAGTTTACTTCGCAGGTCAACATTTAAGTACAAAATTATGTGGCTTCCTTGGACAAGATGGAGAATGTTTATTCAGTGTCTCTTCTAATTCAACAGCCAGGCTTTTCACAACAAAGCTTTTCCCAAGTGTGTTTTCCTCCCCAAACCAGAGGCCGGCTAAGGTTTCAGCCATATCTGCCCTGATGTTCCTATGAAAGACTTGTCCTATTTTATCCTTAGCCAAGATCTGTCTCTGCCTGCAGCTTTTCTATTTCTACCACATCAGGATTCACAAGCTGTCCTCTTTACTTTTAGAGTGCACCCAGTAAGAACTGTTAACTGAACTGGGCGGTATGAAATTTTAATTTAGACAACCAGACGGAGATGGAGTGCCCTGTCTCTTCATCGCCATGTGCGTTTGAGGCTGCGGAGGAGTAGAGAGAGGGAGCGACAGAGGGAGCGACAGAGGGAGCGACAGAGGGAGCGACAGAGGGAGCGAGAGAGGGAGCGAGAGTGGGAGCGAGAGAGAGAGAGAGAGAGAGAGAGAGAGAGAAAGAGAGACATAGAGAGAGAGAAAGAGAGAGAGAGACAGCGAGAGAGAGAGAGAGAGAGAGAGAGAGCCTTGGGGACCAGAGGAGGGGCCTCTTGGAAAACCACAACCACATAGCTGGTTTGGACTCACATCTGCTTTGCTTGACATACTTGCGTGTTCTCTCTGAAAACATCAACAACTGGAATATAGTTCTGTTTTTAACAGGTTACAAAATCAAGGTAGATGCAGCTGATCTGACTTAATCAGACTTGATAACTTCTTGCTTCACGCTCTAATTATAAAAATTAACTTGTCGTGTGGTTATGCATCTTGTTTATAGGTTTTGACAGGTCTCCCTGATGGTGTTCCTCTGCTGTGCACAGGTGGCCGCACCGGATTGGGATTGGCCCTGATGATCACAAGGACCCCCCTCCACCTCTTTTCAGCCAATCCTGGAGGGGCAGCAGAGCTGATGTCTCAGAGGGCGAGAGGGTATTTGTGTTCTGGAGTCCTGAAGAGACAAGCCACATCACGGTGAGTCACACTCTCACAGTCTTCAGTGGAAATGTGCTTCTTTCTTAAAATATGTGGACAAGCCTGGAGCTCTTAAAAGTGCAGGTTTCTTGAAGACAGAATATGGGCCTATGTCAAATCTTTTTCTGCCTTTTCCAGAGGTTTACCACATGTAATTAATGTGAAGTAGGCCTACCTTATTTTTTAAAATAATATTTCATTGTTAAGATGTACATTTCAAGGGTTGAACCACATACACTAATACACACTATCTGCTTTAGTAACGTGACAAAGGTGGGCTGTTATTGTGTGAGTGAGGATAGTAAACCCTTGGATCGAGTGCTAAGGATGTGCTTGTATATAAGAAATCGCTGGCTGCTGCTGCCCAGAGAGACTGTCATCGGAGATGACTACCTGACTCGGCAAGGGCAGGGAGGGTAAGAGAAAGAGAGAAAGAGAGAGAGCGAGAGAGAGAGGGGAGAAAATAAAAGACAGAAGAGAGAAAGAAGGAGAATGACAGCAAAAACTGTCACCTGACTCAGCACTGACTGCAGCACTACAGCACATCCATACACCTGCAAGCATGCTGCACATTCAACACAGAGACGTCTCTATTAGCAGTCCAAACATCTCCCATGATCTATATGACGCTTCTCTCGGTGATCGAACGTTGTGTCAATAATCACTATATGCAGCTGTCGCTCATCCCTTCTCATTCAAGTCAATCTGCTTCAATCCAGATCAGCGGGAGGTGCTAAAGTGACACCCTGACCAGTGTGGGCCCATGCAGAATGAGGGCCTCTAATCCTCTTAAAGGACAGACCTACACTGCGTGCTTTACTAATACTGAGGCCGGCTCGTCATCGCTGGCAGAGACGAGCTGAAATCTGTTGTAGATGCTGACTGTTTAAAGAAAAGTAAAGATAAATTAATTTAGTATTCTATCTCATGAATATGACCTAAACTGCTTGGAGTCCTCTATTGATTGCGATGCAGGGTGCATGATCTTGCCGTTAAGTCAGAACTCAATGTACAATAAGGTACTTGCGATGTAATGGCGTTACCTTCCTTCTCACTCAACAAAGGCTTGTCTTAAAATGCCTCATACACGTGTGGCAGATGGCCAGAACGTTTTTGCGCTCCTTTAAGATCTTCACAAAAGGCCTGGCTTGCAAAAGTTACCTGCATTATTTCAGATAGCTGATCAAAGTAAGCTCTCTGCAGCTGTTTGCTGGGGCCAAGGTGCGGATCATTAGGTTCCAGTTCCACATTCATCATCATTAGCTGTATTGATCAGGTCTGGGCCACTACTCTTTCGCGTCCCTGCCAAAGTTTCCCTTGCTTTTCTCTGCCTCATGGGCTGAAACAGTCCAACACAGACATGAACAGAAGATGAAGCATACCACAAGACAGCGGAAAACCAATGTCTCATCACCATGATGCCACAAACAAAGGAATCAGCTGCTTAGTCCAAATAATCAAAAACACATTGAAATCTGATTCCACGACACATCCCTGCCCTCTAAAATAGATGTTGCTGTTACACAAAACACAAAAGAAACATGAACATGAATAATGCATCAGCCTTCATACAGCATATTTTTATTAAACCCTGTCAAGGAATTATATGAGGCTCCACAAGCTCAAAGCCAGCGTATTGATTGGCTGGGAATCGTACGCCTTAAGGTTTGGTAAGGATTCAATGCTGACCAGCTTTGCCTCCCTGGGGTTTGACTGAGCCCTCCATTCTTCATTATGTGCCGATATCCCCCCTGTTTAAAGGGCAGGCGAAGAAGAAAGCGCACAGCTGCAGATTTGTAGTGAACATGCAGATTGTAGCATATTTACGTTGAACTCTTTGTGAATCCTGTTATTGCAGTTGTTGAGAATCAGGTCATTTAAGCAAATGTGTGTGTGACGTGTTGTTGTTCATGCTGACTACACTCCCACACCCCTCTCTTTTTCTCATTCAGCCTTCCTTGCTCTGTTCACATATCTGGTTATTCATCGTATTCAAGGCAGGCTGCATGCTCTGAATATAAAAAGAGAGCAGACGAAATGCAAATTTAGCTGAAGCCCAATGCTGGTGCTGAATGCATAGTCCAACAAGACAGAGCTGAGCTCTAAACAGGTTCCAACTTATCTTCTGTCTCCAAATCCTTTCATCTTCTCTCCACGTCTCTTTTTCTCTCTGTGTTCAGCTTGTATGGGATTATGTCCGTAGCTCATATGCTTTCCTCTTTTTGTCTCTTTAGATAAATGGAGGAGAAGGAGCGATGTAGGAGCAGGTCTCCCGCGCGGAGAACCAGCCGGGTGCAGCAGGTGGTGGGAACAATAATACGACGTACACGAGAGTCGCTTAGCAGGTACAGAATGAACAAGGTTCAGAGGTCAGGGAAAAAATCCAATCCAAAATTCAGGAAATGTTTGTAAAAGTAATAAATTGGAATTAAATGTACCCCCTGTGAGGTTGTGCCAATTTGAGAAAATGGAGTAGGTTTTGATGGAAAAACAAGTGAGTATGCAGTAGAAAATGTTGGCACCGCACAGCCAATAGTAGCAGAAAATGCCAACCCCACACAAACCACTGCGGCAACAACTAAACAACTTATATAAACAAGCAAACAATCGAGTTTGGAGAGTGGACAAAACAGCTCCATCCACTTCTCGGTCTGCTGCCAGATTCTGTAGTGGAGAAGAAGTGTGGGAGGTGTGATATATATAATTTAAGATTCAAAAGAAAGTAGCTGTACAGATGGTGTGTTTTATAGCTGAGAAAATACACTGCTATCAAAATGTCTCTCTAAAAAGAGAAAATAATGCCCTAAAATCAGAAGTAAATGTAAAAAAGTAGATTTCTTAACCTGTCATGAACACTCACATATCATCTCTCCACACCACACACTTAGACGCATAACACATAGTGGAGTACATATTCAAGACCTGACTGTCCCTCTCACACACACAAACACACCCCACAGTTGACCACAAATATGCTTTCAAGAGCCCTCTATTCCCTTGTTGTCCATAAAGTCTTTCTCAGCAAAGGAGGCAGTGCAGAGGAAGCCCATTAAACTCACTGTTTGTCATTCTTGGGAAACCATCTCACCATGTCACCAGCTGATCAGGACAGCAGGCTGAAGGAAAGGATGTCACTGATTTAAACATAACATATACAGATACTCCCAGGGTGCATATAAGCTGATGATGTATATCAGTTTATATGAATGTGACCTCCTGGCTACTTGGCCAGATATTATGTGAAATCCTGAGTGAGATTGTTCTCATAGTCAGCCATTGCCTAAAAAAGGAGGCAATGATTTGTAAAAAAAGAAAAAGAAAAGATTTTCTGTACAAAGTATTAGCCTGAATTTATCTCTTGATGACTACAGTGTTATAGCCCTCCATAGAGTTAACCTGTTACCCTGTTTGACCTCCTCAGAGAGCGGTTGCTAGGCGATGGGAGGTCGCAGCGCTCCAACAGTCTGTCCAATCAGAACTTCCAGGCCAAGCTGACGCTGCAGATCACCAGGGACCCGGTCCTGGACAGCAGCACTGGACATGGCTTCATTCTCACCACAAATGCACCCCTGCTGGTCAGGGACATCGCCGCAGGTACGCGGGCAGTGAGCTGGTGACGGCGTGTGTTTAAACTGTGGCATGTTTGTCTTGGTGGATAACTGCAATTTGTTTTCTTCTTCCTTTTCAAATGGCCACCTGCTTTATGCTACAGTGCACAAATACACACACACACACATACACACACACTGACCATTGATTGACTCTCCCCTGGAATTCTAACTGCAGGGCACAGTGCCAGAAAAGCCACAGAAACTACAGAGCAACCGGCTCATCCTTTATAAATTAAATCACTTTCCATTTAGGCAACTTTGATAGGCGAGAGAGAGAGAGAGAGAGAGAGAGAGAGAGAGAGAGAGCGAGAGAGAGAGAGAGAGAGAGAGAGAGAGAGAGAGAGAGCGAGAGAGAGCGAGCGAGAGAGAGAGAGAGAGAGAGAGAGAGAGATTGATCCATTACTTTTATGTCTATCCTGTAAGATAAGCTGATAAATTGTCCTACCCTGCCACCAGCTCTGTAATAGCTATCTGCTGCCAAGTGATAACAGAAAACAAGATTTAATAGACAGAGAAGATGCTAGCAGGGAGACCAGTAGGGGGGGAGGGAGTTGACACCTTGGGGTGTGAGAGGAGTCAGCGAGGACAGGCACTGTGAGGAGGTGAATGTGAGAAAAAAGTGGTGAATGAGGAAGAAGGAGAGAAAAAGAGAGAAGAGGAAGGGAGGGGACTTGAAAAACCGCACAGATCAGGATATTGGCAGAGCTACCATGAAAGCTCAATAGGATGGGGGGAGGGGGGGTTGCTTGTTTGGCAAGAGAGAGAGAATGTGTGCAAGTGTTCCCTGTGTGTGTATGTATGTGTGTGTGAGTGTGTGGGTATAAGCCCGCAAAGCAGTGTGGGATGCCGTCAGTGGGTCAAAAATCAGGGACAGACGGGGCTTTGCCAGTCAGTCAGGGTGGGTGAAAATATGTGTTTACACATACATACACTTAGTATGTTTGAGTGTGTGTGTGTGTGTATGTTAGAGTAAGCTAAAACTGCTGTGCCTCAGCCGTGCTCTGTTGCCTGAAGACAAATGAGTATAAATAACTAGAGAAAGCAGAGCGGAGCCGAGCTGGATGAGACCCAGAATAACTGTAACCCCTCACATCCTGGAGAGATCAGCTGAACATTGTTGAGTCAGCCATGATTAACTATGTGTGTCATTGTGTGTGTGTGTGTGTATATCTCCCTTTCTTTGAACCGAGAGTGCAAGCCCATGTGTGCAGCTGGGTTTTTGTTTAATGCAAGCGCTCACTCTTTTCATTGTGTGTGTGTGTGTGTGTGTGTGTGTGTGTGTGTGCGTGCCTACGTGTAGGGAGTCCTGCAGATGGGATACTGTACCCAGCGGACCAGGTGCTTCAGATTAATGATACAGTGCTGGAGGACCTGAGTGCTGAGCAGGTGGAGAACCTCTTAAGGTAAAATCTATCTATCGATCTATCTATCTGTCTGTCTGTCTATCTGTCTGTCTATCTGTCTGTCTGTCTGTCTGTCTGTCTATCTATCTCTATATATCTGTCTGTCTGTCTGTCTGTCTGTCTGTCTATCTATCTATCTATCTGTCTGTCTGTCTGTCTGTCTGTCTATCTATCTATCTATCTATCTGTCTGTCTGTCTGTCTATCTATCTATCTATCTGTCTATCTGTCTGTCTGTCTGTCTGTCTGTCTATCTATCTCTATATATCTATCTGTCTGTCTGTCTGTCTGTCTGTCTGTCTATCTATCTCTATATATCTATCTGTCTGTCTGTCTGTCTGTCTGTCTATCTATCTCTATATATCTATCTGTCTGTCTGTCTGTCTGTCTGTCTGTCTATCTCTATATATCTGTCTGTCTGTCTGTCTGTCTGTCTGTCTGTCTATCTATCTATCTATCTATCTATCTATCTATCTATCTCTATCTATCTATCTATCTATCTATCTATCTATCTATCTATCTATCTATCTATCTATCTATCTATCTATCTATCTATCTATCTATCTATCTATCGTTTGTGGATAATGAGAAGTAAATTTCGTCACAGGGATCAGTGTCATATTACCAGTGTGTCCGGTCCATCCAGTGACTAAATGCTCGGCCATAGTTGCTTGCTGGAGTGCATTTATGAGAGTGTGTGTGGAGGATTTGTGTGTGAGGGTGAGAGAAAGGCTTAACAAGTTAAGGGCAAAGGTCAGATGAGAAAGTGCTTACTTGACAGCTGGAAAGAAAGATAATGATCTCTCTCATGTGCATGTGTGTGTGTGTGTGTGTATTGTTTCTCCCCCCAGGGACTTGGAGGATTGTATCACTGTGACTATCCTGCGGCACATGACAGTGAGTACAGAGAAGACATCGATGACTTCCCATTAACTCAAAGACACTTTCACAAAGAGTCATAACACCATCCTTCATTACTGTAAAACATAAGCTCTGGTTGTTTCCAAGCATGTGACTGTAAACCCGTGTCTTCTGACAGGATTAACTGCCTTCACATTGCTATTATATCGGGATGTGCAAATGTAAATATGTACGTGTCGACCGTTTAATTATGGCTGTGTGTCTCAAATGTTCTTGGTCGTGCGTCTCAGTCCTCGCATAATTGCACTGCCGCGTGTCTTTGTGTTGCAGAATCCCAAGTCATCCATCATGTCGGCAGAGAAGAGAGCTCGTCTGAGGAGTAATCCAGTTAAAGTGCGCTTTGCAGAGGAGGTGGTGGTCAACGGGCACACTCAGGTCATTCTCCCTTTTCCTATTTTTTGAGACACTATTTTTTCTTCCTTAGTTTGAAATTGATTCCTGTCTCACCACAATGACATCTCTCACTTCTCTCCAACAGGGAAACTCTCTTCTCTTTCTGCCCAATGTCCTAAAAGTCTATTTAGAGAATGGGCAGACCAAGGCCTTCAAGTTTGACAACAGCACCACCGTCAAGGTGTGTATTAAACAGGTTTTAGTTATTGAATGTAAGAAAAGAGGGAATTTTCCCAACTTATTATAAGAATGTTTTGCACTGTGTACACTGAAAATGAAAGATCAAGATGTGACCCTTTAAATGGCCATATAACTGCTACACCACTGGATCACCTTTGATGAAACTTGAATGGCAGATGGGTAATTGGAGGATGCATCTCGTTACTGGCCAGCCCAAGTGGTAGCAGCATCATTCTTGGGCGGCTGACATGTTTGTCAATACTAATACGCCCTATGGAAGCCAATGAGAAGCAACTTCCTATACATATTCATTATATACCAAGCTGAATAAGCCGAATGTACCTATCATACTGTAACTATAGCAATAAGCAACAATTAGACACAAAATAAAGATTTAAAGAGTATATATAGATAGTAAAATTGTGTTACGTGCTGCCTACATTAGTGTCCTCATAAGAAAGTTCATCGGCCCCCTTCAGTTTCTCATCAACATTATGAGACCAAACAGTGGATCTAGTTGTGAAAGCCTTCTTGGAAACGAGTGGGTGTGTTTTTTAATTAAGCCCACCACAAGTTATGCTGGGATTGCCCCAAGGGTGTTAGAATGTGGGTAGGCTGTTGCTGTTGTAGCTGTTCATGGTGGAATAATATAAAAAATATATATACTGTATATATCTTATAGCTTCTGGAGGAGGAAGTTATGAATCATGTAAAAGTGAGGGGAAGAGTGTGCTGTGATTCAAAACAACACTCCAGAGCTGGATTTTGGGAGTAGCTCTAGATATTATCTCTAAGCCCAGTTGGGCATTTGCAGACTTGGAGATTTACTGTGTACAATCATCATGATGAGAGAGAAGGTGGATGATTGGGTCACTAGCTCACCCCGAGTCTGTTGTCTTCAAGAACACATAATTATTATTAATTAACAGGTTTTCTATTTCAGTTTGTAATTACAGCCAAAGCGGAAACTGAGAGGGGGATCAGATTTGACCATCTGCCATCAGCAGACAGAGATGAAGCATGTTTGTCTAAGGGGGTCTGAACTGTTGGTTTTTCACCATTCCAGGACATTGTGCTGACTCTGAAGGATAAACTGTCCATCCGGGCCATTGAGTACTTTGCCCTGGTGCTAGAGCAACAGTACAGCATCACCAAACTGCTACTGCTGCATGAAGACGAGTTCATACAGAAGGTGAAGGAAATAATAGATGCACAAATCCACACATAAACATGCTGTAGTTGTGGATGGCTTTTCATATTAGGTGTAATTTACCTCTGTTCTTTTGTCTTTACTAGGTGGTGCAGAAGAAAGACTCCCATGACTACAGATGTTTGTTCAGGGTGTGTTTCGTCCCGAGAGACCCCATGGACCTGCTGCAGGATGACTCCTCTACCTTTGAGTACCTATTTTTACAGGTCAGAGGAGCTAATTCTAATCTATAGTAAAACATTCTATCTGTCGCCTTTTTTATCCATGTTAGAGACTTTGTGTTGTTCAACGTCATTCAGAAGACCAATTTTGCCTTTCTTACACGTGGAAACCAAGTATAAATGTCTAAATGTTCAATAAAAAAATAAGAAAGTTTCGTACCCACTTCCTAATTGAAGCTGTATATCCGATATTTACACTTGCTCTAAAGCTGATGTAAAACATTACAAAAATAGAGTCAGTATCAAAGTTGAGAAGATGTTTGATGTTTGACAATATAACACAGTCTATTACTGTAGCCTTGAACATTTTTTGAGTTACAAAAAACTCCTGCTGCATACAGTCAGGTATGTGCTGCTATGGAGCTCAACTTTGAGACTATATTTCAATCCTGGATGAAAAGCCTCAAAGCCATAGTTTGTCTTTGCGTATTTGTGTTGCACAGTAAAGCATTGTTAGTGCCACTTATGTCATGTTGATTTATTGTTCTAGAGGAGTCTTTGCCTCATGCTGCATTTGTTTTCGCTCTATGAGACACACTTTGGGTGTCCCAGTGTTGATTTACTTCAAACGATGCTCACAAGCTGTTTATTTTGGCAATGTCTGATTTGAAGTGCATGCTGGTATATTAAACAAGTCAATATGAAAATATGATGCTTTTCAGTTGTACATTAGTATGTTTACTGTAATGTACATGTGTATTTGTAATGTCTGTGTTTCCAGAGTGTCGGGGACGTGCTGCTGGAGCGTTTTGCAGTTGAGATGAAGTGTAACACTGCGCTCCGCCTGGCTGCCCTGCACATGCACGAGAGGCTAGATAGTTGTGGACAGACCAGGGCCTCTATCAAGAGTATTACGTGAGTCATATGTGTGTGTGCATGTCTTTTTAGAGTCACACCAGAGACTGACTCTGGCAGTCCTCATTAAAGATTTTTTTTTTTTATCTAAGGCTTAGAGCTTGTTCTGTTACTGCATTCATTGTATTTTGTGTGGGATAAGGGTACACTCTAAATGCCTAATCTATTTATGGGAAAAATGTGATAAATGCTTTGCATGAGTGCACACGGGTTTGCATATTTGCCCTATTTCCACGGTGTCTTTTTTTATTCTTTTTATTTTCCCTCTTTCTATCTTTCTCGGTCTCTCTCTTTCACACTTGAAAGCTATAAATGCACACACATAAGCGCAGATCTATTTCCCAAAAGACCACCTCACTGACTCATAGATGAATATGATTATATAAGTCATTGCAGTCATAAATACTCTGTGTTTCACAGACGCAGGATTTTTTCACCTAAAATTAAACTGATGATGCAGTCACGGTTACAGTTTGGTTAAAATATGGCTGCTTAGTAACACCTAGTGGCAGCTGTGAGATAAAAACAACATCAGCAGATATTTCTACTGCACAAAACTGCACTTTTTTTAATTTTTAGTAAAGTCTGTATTTTGTTTTAATCCAGTGTTTGCTACGAGGCTATCATTAGCTATGTCATACCGCAGGTTTCTTACCTGTCCTACAAGTCTATATTTGCTTTTACTTTGTCTTAATTCCAGCCTCCTTCCCCATTCAAATGCTGTACCAATATTTACTAAGAAACTCAATCAAGGGACTTGTGCATGTGGGGTACTGTAGTTCAGTTTCAATTTTAGGAGACGTTGAGGCTACAGAGTTCTTCATTATGGGTGTGATTTTTATTCCTCTGTGTGTGTGTGTGGTGATGACAGGAGGGAGTTTGGCATGGACAGCTTCATCTCTCCCACACTGCTGAGCAACATGAGGGAAAAGGACCTGAGAAAAGCCATCAGCTACCACCTCAAAAAGATCCAGTCCCTGCTAGAGCCACGCCAGAAGGTAGATACAGACTGATGGATGGACACATTGGGAGACGTAAAGGGATAGACGGTGACAGTTTAGTAGTGGCTTCAGGGTACTTTTTAGTTGACACTTATAGTATTCTTCCTGAGGTTTAAATTGGTGGTAAAGTCTTGGGAGCAGGGTGGGAGGATGATTAAAAAGGAATAGTAGGTCTGGGGCTGAGGTAATGTTTCTGGGAAAATCCGTGGACTGTATTTGTTTCTGGAAAATTGTTTTGGTCAGTGAGTCAACCATAACATTACCCTGGTTTTCTTTCATTCTACCACCTTGCTGTCCACCTCACTGTTATTCCTCTTTCTTCTTCTTTGTCTATTGCTCTGTTTTAGGTCATTTCTGCAAGTCAGGCTCGGTTGGCCTACCTCACTCAACTGGGAGAACTCATTTCATATGGGGGACGCTCCTACACAGCTACGATGATGGTAAGAGTTAGCAGCCTGATATCACCTGGTGGGTCTGTTTGTGAAGGAATGAACTATGTAACAACTTGATCAGAATTCAGTCTTGCATCTAAATTACAGGTCAACATTCAAAAAGCTCGACAAATCTGGCTGAGCATGACCCTAGATGTTATCTTCCATATTTTCCATCATTATTCTACCTCCTCTTTTCTTTACTCATTTTGTTTTATTATGTAACTCTAGTTGCTCTCATTTACACTCAGCTTCAGGATAGAGAGGTGTTGGTCAGCCTGCTGGTGGGAGCCAAATATGGGATGAGTCAGGTCATCAACCACAAGCTCAACATGATCTCTACACTGGTTGAGTTCAGCAGCATCAGCAGAGTGGAGCTGCTCTCTGAGTCGGACAAAGTCAGCGTACTGCGCATCTCACTGCACGACATGAAGGTAAGAAAGACGTTGACATACTAGACTCTATTATTCATAAATACATAGGCCCCATACATTGACACAGATTTATTTTTAAAAAGAATATTCACTCGCCACAACATATTCACACCAAAGCTCATGCTTGAGTAAATATAGGTCAATCATTTCTCCTCCAATACACAAACAGTATACAGCCTAAGGGGGTGTGTGGTAGCCATATAAAGCTCATTCACTGGACTCAAAGGTGACTCTCTCTCCCTGTTTGTCCCCCTCCATTGCCTTTTCTCCTTTACCCTTACCCTTTGGCCTTCATCACTTTACCTTATCTTCTACAATGCCCTGCCCCTTACAGCCATTTGCCTTACTGATGGACTCTCTGGCAGCCAAAGACTTAGGGTGTCTGCTGGGAGGCTACTGCAAACTCCTTGTGGATCCCAGTGTCAATGTCTTCCGTCTGGGGCGCCCAAAAGTGAGGGTGCACCGGATTCCTGCTGAAGAAGGTGTGTGTGGGAGGTTCGCCGTAATAGAGGGCGTGTGCTATGAATCCCTATCAAGTGAGCAAAAACTGTTTCACTTAAAATAATCACTTTCTGGCTTTGGCCATTTGATAGATATTTTTTACATCACATACTGATGTATGTCAGCAGCCAGTATGGGTACCGTTAGAAAAGCCAGTCACTCAATATTATTATTTTTTAAATGATATCCTGCTCTACTCATTTATTATCCTTGTGTGTCTGTATTTTTCCGGTGTTATTAGGTTATGTGTCTCGCTGCTGTAGTGACTCAGATGACTCAACAGATGAGGATGACCCAATGGATTCTCAGAATTACAAACGCCCAGACCCAGCAAGCCAGGACTGGGAAGAAAGGAGGAGAGGGGAGGAAGAGAAAAGGAGAGAGGAGGAACGGAAAGAGAAAGAGGAGCACAAGGGCAAACAGGAAGTGAAGATAATAGTGACAACAGAAGGTATAGAAAATGAGGGTGAAGAGGAAGGAGGAGCAACAGGAAGTGGTCTACGTAAATTTAGTATCATGGATGAAGAAATGAACCTGGAGACTACCTGGTACCACACTGACCCACGGGTCACCAGCAGCTTCTCCAGCTTGTCCAGTGGCTCCTTGAGTGCTGCCCTGGAGGAGAGCAGTGCCGCAGCAAAAGCCCCATCTCGTCTGGATGCGCTCCGTGGACCATGCACAAGCGAGGATCTACCAGGCTTGGATGTTCACCACCCCTACCTCCTGGAGCCCAAACGCCATCAAGGGCCCTTGCGACCCACCAACCTCAATTACCGTGGCAATGAAAACTCTTGCCTTTGCTTTGCTGACCTCTCCAAGGATGATTTCCTCCCTAGCCCTCCTGAGGCTACTAGTGATGATGACGATGACGATGATGAGGAAGAAGAGCAAGGAGTGGGGGGACTCAGACGCATTTCTAAGATACCCAGCTCAAGAGATTTGAGAATGATTGACAGCATACCTTTTCAAAGATCACCCATTAAAAGAAAGAAAAAGGTCCCTCCCAAAGTCCCAGTGAGGACTAGTTCAATACCTGTAGACAAAGCAGAACAGGCTGAGCACCGCCTCTCCAAGGACGAAGAGAGTCTATTTCTAACACCTTCACCAAATCCCAAACCAGCTCTTTTGGTCAAAGACCCTGCCTCAGAGTCTGAAGATGAGTTTTTTGATGCACAGGAGAGATTTACTCCTCCAGTTCCGGATCTATCAGGTTTGTTTACAACACATTTGTTATGACTTTACAGATGAATAAGACAATTTGTCCGTACCACGTTTTTGTTAAGGTCCTCGTCTATGGTGATATGTGTTTTTTTTTTTATGTGATGGCACTAATGTGATTAAAAGAAGTGAGGGAAAGTGAGGAAAATATTTGTGTAAATCCACTGATGACTTTCTCATTCTGTCTTCTCCCTTTTGATTTGTTTCTCTCTCACAGACGCTGAGCTGGCAGACCGACGGAATGCTAATCGGTTAAGTGGAGGCTGGAATGGTCCTTCAGCTGTCCTGGGGAAAGAGCCATCCTCCCCCCTTGGCAATACAGCCAATTCCTCTAAAATCAAAAGAGAAGTGGAGACGCTTAAAGGCTCCACAAATAAACTTACCAACCAACAGGCTAGTTTACCAGAGCCATCTCAGAAACCTCAAGCTAAGGTCAAACCGCTATTGGCACCTAAGCCCCAACTGCCTCCCAAACCTAAGATCATTCCCCCCAAATCCCCCCAGCATGGAAGATCATATGCCCACTGCAATGGTGACGCCTCTGGACGGCTTTCCTCTGAACTTCTGGAAATGGAGCCAGACACCATGGAGTTCAAGTCTGTCACATCTGGGGCAGGTGGACTGCCTCTCTCATCACCCCTGATCAGAGCAGTGCGGTGCAGCAAGCAACCACTACCCATTACAACCCTACGAACTGAGGAAAAGACGAAGAAGCAAGAAAACAGCCCAAAAAAGAATAAAGATCTTACGCATGAGATTGGAGCACATGTTGTTTCCAAAGACAAAGCATACATTCCTGATGTAAAGGAAACTCCTAGAGTTGAGGGGAAAAGCAATGGGACTGCTCTACCCACAAGAAAGCCACCAAACCTACTCCCTATCCCTCGCTCTAATTCAGGTACAAAGTTAGCCATTCCCCCTCCAGTACCACCCAAACCCACTTCTCCCACCAATTTACACCCCTTATCATTACCTGCTAGCTCTCCTGTCTCCCCAACTGATCCAAGCAAAGGGATCTTCAAGGATAGCGTCAGTACGCCAAATGGAATCCACCCTTGGAGCAGCCGTAATGGCAGCGTCCAGTCAGGATCCAGGAGGGTCTCTCTGAGTCATGAAAGCCTGTCGCCAAAAAATGCAGATGCTCCTCTCACCCTTACCACCTCCCTCACTTCAACCAACTCCAAAGGTGTTGGGGGCCTTGAAAGCAGAGAGCCTGCAAGATCTGGATCAGGATCAGACCTGAGGACCAGCTCCTCCAGCCTGGGAGGTAGACTTCCAGCTTCTGCCCTGAGAGGGAAGATCCAGGCTCTGCCTTGGTACATGACCCGTTCTCAGGAGATTTTGGGAACTCTGGACTATCCCTCCACTAGCTCCATCAATGGAGACACATCTGGATTTGGCTCTGGCTTGTCTGTAGCCAGCGGTCTATCAGACTTTAACAAAACCCCTGTTAAGGAAAAAGAGACTGTGACCTCAAAATCAGGAGGGAAAGAGAACATTTTAGAGGATGGAGCTGAGGTTGTCATAGCCACCATCAAAGAGGCCCAGGACGTGACCTCACACATGAAAAAGGCCAATGGGACAAACGGCTCCCACCCTAATCTGATTTTTAAAGAGAATAGTGCACACAGTGGCAGTGTTTCATCCGAGCAGCCTCAGTCACGGCCCCATTCAGCAGTGGGGTTGGGAGGTGTGTCCAGCATGCAAATTGGGGGTGACTCACCAACCTCCTCAACCGCTGACACTACTCCTCCACAACAGCATCGGGAGGCTTGTGGCTGCCGCACCGTTTACGCCAACTGTTTCAGTGGAGACACTGAGGATGGCATAAGCTTTGATGAGGAGCTCACCATTTATGAGTTCTCACGCCGCACACGCCCCAAACCTGCCCGACCTGCAGCTGTCTCTTCTCCTACAACACCTTCTCCAAAGCCCAATATTCTGTCACTGCTGAGGGACAACCCCCGTCCACTCTCTACTTTCTCCACTGCATCCTCTGAACTCAGTCCTGTAGTTTCACGTCCGGTTTCCCCCACAAACTCATTTGGTGGTCCTCTCCGTACACTTAGCAACAGGAATTATGGTGGGCTTAAGGGAGGTTTTGTCTCCCTACGTCAAGATATAGACCAACTTTTGCTGGTCTTAGAAAGGGGATCACTTGAGCAAACTCAACAAAAATCATTTCAAGACACAAAGCAGGATATCACAGGTATAAAAGTGGGACCTGACCTAAATCACAATGGAACTGAAGGCAATACTACCCCAGTACCGGACCCAAATTGTACTGGGACAAGCATGGCCGCCATGACAGAGGCCGAAAGAAGTCTTCTCCAGGCAGAGGCTCGACGCTTGGCATCTGGGTGTCAGCGGGCCACACGTGTAGGCTGGGCTCCTGATGAAGCCCTACGCTCTTTATCTAACAGCTTCAGTGCTCTAGTTCAGTTGTCTGCAGCCTGCCTGCGAACAAATCCATGCCCTGGTTGTGAAATCTGCCATAATGCGAGTCTGGTCCCCGGGGATGAGGACGATGACAGCCAGGAGGCCATGGACAAGCTGAAGGAGATAGTGGGTTTGTATCAAGAGTTTGTTGGGGCTGTTGAGACAGCTGGAACTGGTGCCGGGGTTGGGGGTAAAAGTGTGGGCCTCACTGGGTCTGGACAGGGTCAGGGGGAGAGTGAAGGGGTCAGGCTTCTAGCCAAACGCTGCACTGTGCTCATCTCGTCCGTTTTCGCACTCACACAGCTCTTTCGGACACGCACACCAGACACCGCAGACACGCCTGGCCACGTACCTCTCAACTTTTGACCTGTGAACTTTACCCACTAATAACCCACTGACTCTAGATGCGACAAGAGAGAAACAGCACAGAGCGATCTGGTGTGTACCCCCTGTGTTCTTGTAGTGCCATGCACACCACTGCACACAAACTTTAACCCACATTACATATACCCACATGGAAAAAAATACACCAAACAAAACCCCAAATGAAGAGAGGAACTTCATTTCTTGGCCTCTTGGTGGACGCATATGGACTATGCATTTGTACATATGAATTTTATAATTATCTTATAATTCTCTTATTTTATGATACAATATGTGTATGTATGTAAGGATGGATTACCCATGTATGTATTTATGTATTTATTTTTACAATATTTGCACCATTGTCTTTGATGTGCAGGTCTCTGGTGGGGAAAAAAACTATGGATGTCACTGGAATTTTTTATTTTTCCTTCTCTTTGAGACAGTATTATGTTATCTATTGCTGCTTTAAAAATTTCTCAACTCCACAAGGTGTAATCTGTAAATTGTCATTTTTCAAGTTTAGTATAACAATACGTTTTACTGACAAAATACAGAAAAATATACTTTATCACACTTACAAAATACAGTTATTAACTGATTTGTTTTATATGTGCACCTTTTTAAGGATTTAGTTTTTCAAAATTACAGTCACATATAAATGGGGAACAAACTGATATTACAAAGCAGGGAGAGCACTTTCGACTGTTACAGATTGCACCTTTTTATGAGACACATACCCTTGTGTAAAGTGTTTTTTCTACCCTTTCCCTAGTCCTGACTGACTCTAAGTGAATGCCTCTTGGAAATACTCCCATTACCCACAAACGTATGCAGTAATAGAACATTAATCTAGTTTTCATCTAAAGTACATTACATATATATTTTCTGGGAATGTGTGGATGAGGCCCAGGAAGCAAAACGGGACCTTATTTATGTAGTTGAAAAAAGGTTTTTGAATAGGCACAAGGGTGACTGTTAAACGATGTCCACATGTAGCAAAGATCCAAAGTATTGAAACACTGAGCCACAACTGTTCCCCACTATGGTTTTTCTCTTTGGCGCACCACCTTATTATATCATACTGACTGACAGATGGAGTGACTGCTGTGATCTGGGGTCAGAACTGTAGATATACATTTATATCATTGTGTCCTATTCTGTCTCGACCTTAGTTTATGGCTATGCAAACATAAACTCCTCATGCCCCACATACTGTATCCTTGTTTTTGTGCTAACATTAAAAACAACAATAGCTGCATTATGTTTGTCTGAATATAATGGGTGCTTTCTTTGTTTGGAATGTTGGCTTTTGTCTTGTTTTGGGAAAACTTACTGCATTATGGATTGCAACGTTGTGCAAAGTTGCATGGCATTAGCATTTGTCAATATAAAGACTCTTGTCTCTACTGATGTCTGTGAATTGCTCAATCACTTTGCTGAGCTAAATAGCTCGTCCATGTCACATGGTGCCAACTCATTTGATGAGCCATCCGCTTTGGAGGACTTACTTGAGCCACCTATGACAACAAGAGGGTAATTACTTGCTTATACAAATATGATGAGGGGGATTAGCCTGAAATCAAGACTGCTTAAGTGTTCAGAGACAGCCGGTGAGGAGGTAGGTAGTATATTTAATCTTCCAACTGGATTACAGAGAATTTTGTCAAGGTGGCTATGCTTAAAAAATAAGAAAGTAGGTCTCCTGTGTGAGATTTCAGAGCTTCCTATGGAGGTCCAGGAGCAGGGTCCATCATAGCACTAACATCAAGACATACTGTATGTCTCAGGAGCATCTCTAGTTGTTCATCAAGCAGGCTCAAACAGTGAAGAGTGCCTGTGTCACCTACGTGTTTCGTTTTTGTATGGTAAAACTGTATCAACTTTCATTTTCAAAGAGGACATTGTGTTTCTACATGAGCGGTCACTTTTCCGTACACACGTACAATGAAGTCGATGTACCAAGAAATGTATTGTTTGGTAATAAATTACACATTGACCTTTGTCGAACGTCTTGGTGTTTGGGTTTTGTCTATCGGCCAGTTATCAACAAAATGAATAGAACAACTTCCAGTTTATGTAAGCTCCCTGTGTAAGTATTGAGTCTAAAAATCTTGTCAGAAGACATCAAATTTACCATTCTGGCATTGAACCCAGGGCTGAATAATTAACAACAGCAGATAGAATGAAGTTACACCTTGGCAGTCTAAATTGCTCTCTATTTATACCACCACTGCACTACTAATACTGTTAATGAGGATTACTGTGGGATTTATTTCCCAGTATTTAGTTGTTATACTTCCATGAAGGCAGTGTTTATCTATGCATGTAGCACTGGAGCCTGCTTTCTCTCTTTCGGTACTGAGGATGTATCTGAATTATTCAGACAGCCAGCTGAAATAGAGAGTAACATCTCCTCTCCCATTGTTAAAATGCATTCATAAATAATGCTAAATGAATGATGAATTTAAAATGTCTAATTTAAGATGGTAGTCAGACAGATATTCATTAGGGTTAAAGGTAACAGTGAAAGAGTTGAGAGGCTTTGTAACCGCAGTAGCTCAGCCCTCCCTGATCCAAAGTCCCCATGTCAGATTGCCCTTAATCTGATCATTATCTGCTGTCTGACTTCTTGACACAGTAATCTAGAAAGTCGCACACGTAAAAAAACAACCCAGCCTCGACAGTGTCGGGCTGCTGTGAGAGACTTTTCACAGAAACAGCAGATAGTGGTGTTTAACTACACAGTCTACTTGTGTTTGCTCCATCCCTCATTGTGATCCAGTGTTAGGTCTGTTCACCTTCAACACAATACATCTCTGTAACAGTGATGATGTGAGGATTACGGTGCTTATATGGGAAATGGACTTGTACTTGTATAGCGCTTTTCTAGTCCTCAGACCACTCGAAGCGCTTTCACCCTACATTCACCCATTCACACACTGATGGCAGCGGCTACCATCAGAACAGTCTAACCATTCATACATTAAGTTGATTTAAAGTTAAGTGTTTTGCCCAAGGATACATCGACATGGACTAGCGGGGACTGAACTGCTGATCCTCCGATTGAAGGACGACCCCCTCCATCACTGAGCCACAGTATAAGACATAATGTTCCAAAATGTACGAGTGCCTCTATTACATAAGCAAAACATAATTTGTCATATTTTTTTTGGTGAATGAAGCTTATTCTTTGAGTAAACATGACAGTTGACACATGTATCCCCTTAAACACCCACATAACAGACTTATTCAGTCAATATGTTTAATAGATAGATTTTTCAACATTTAATTTGGTTGCAATTATCCATTTGACATTTTCATAGTGATTTGGAGACTCGCGCTTCAGGAAAACTGGAAATTATGAACAGTGTTATTTAATGTAAGCGGGGGTGTCCCACTTTCAAAACCTAATTTGATTCTTACTTTCAAAAAGGAAACCCTGGAAGATCCTGAAACGATGGTCGGGAAACGTCACGCGGTGGACAATCAAAATTAAAAGAATTGGAGAAATAGGCCAAGTGAGATATTTACATGGCAGCTTGAGCTTTTTGTGCCACTGAACATTACCCTCTGCCCCCGTCTTCTCTCAGCACTATTACTATTCAGTCTCTCTCTCAGTGTCCAGCCAGCATGCCTTTCCTCTTCGGGCTGTCATACCCAGCAAGAGCTGCTGCGTGGTGACAGGATCTACTCAAGCTTGAAATCTGAGCCCATTATGTCAACAGATGTTACAGACAGGAGAGCGAGCGCGAGAGAAGGAAAGCTAAGTGTGACTAGAGGGAGAAATACATGTATGAAAAACAAGTGATATTAAAGTTCATAAAAAGGACACAAACATTGAGAAGCACTTAGTTGTAAAGAAAATTCATGAATAGCCCGAAAATAAAGAAATGCAGCAATGGTGCATACAATTAATATCAAAATTATTTTTCTTAAATGGCAACGGCTTTCTTCAAAATAATCTTAAATAAAGAGCAAATGTTTTTTGTGGGATTATTTGTTGCAACTAAAGTCAACAATGAACATTTATTTTCTCTTTTCCAATAAATGGGTTTTACCGACATCAATGGGCACTTCTCAAGAACAAAAAAAAAAAAAAAACTCAAACAACACACGCCAGTAGCATTTCATGAAACAAATCATGACAAATAGTGCCTGACAAAACATTTCAGCTCCAACTGGCAAAGATGACTCACGTGTGAAAGGAGAAACTGTTTAAAATAGCCTGCGTGTGTCTGCCGGACAGTATTTCCAAGATAGTCACTGATATTCATTTCAACAATTTCTAAAGTATTAGCCTTCTGGTCTCATAAACATATAGGGCAAATTTGTGGTGATGGAGCATAAAGAGAAACTCAATTCATGACACTCTCCTTGACAATTTAAATAGTCAACAGTACAAAAATGTTTCAGTTAAGTGGCAGAATACAGCCTCACAGAGGAAATGCTCTTGGTCAAACAAATAGAAGAATGTTGTCTACAAAACACCACAGCACCTAGCACATACGAAGAAATAGTTAATTCAGTCAAGTAAGCCTTGCTTGAAACTGTGGAAAAAAGCACTAGTGTTCAGTTTGCTCCAAAACATTTTTGAACAAACAAGGGTATTTCAATTGGACCCTGGCAAAGGCTTTGTATAGGCTAAAGCGTGTGTCTAGTTTATAATATTTTGAACAGTAAATACTCATGGCAGGTGGGTTATCTCACACTGACTGTTGGCCCCCGTCAGAAGTGCAATTTCATTACTGTCTTTAAGTCATGGAGAGTCCGGTGTCCCAAAAAAATATTGCCAGACAGCAAATACATCAGCTTTACTTTTCAATTTACTTTCTCCTCAACAAACTGGCTCCATAACTTCATACAGGTTTTTCCCTTTAAATGCTTTATCTTTCTCTCTAGATCTCTACTATGTTATCTCCAATTCCCATCTTAAATGAGCTTCAGCAGCAGTTCATAGGTGGCATTGATGATTCCCCAGGAGAGCAGTGAACGGTGGTAGTTAAGGTGGGCCCCTCTGAAGAGCATGGCCACACTGCCACCTCTTTCTCGCCACACTGTTAGCAGCACCTCCCTACAAGGCTGGAAGGCTCCACCGACCTGAGACTGAGCCCGGGACTTCACCACATTTAATGGATAGAACATGATGCCAAGGGCTGCCCCCAGCAACCCTCCACACACAAAATCATTAACCATGTGACCTGCCCAGCTAGTGACGTCTGGGAGCTGCTCCTTAATGGGCCCGCGTAGCCCGAAGAAGAGCACATTGCTAGGGCCATTACGGAGAAGTATGGGCACCAGGCCGCGGTAGCACTCTCTGACACCATGCTCAGTCAGAAGTGTCCGGAAGGTGTGGACGGTGTTGTTGAAGCGCCCGTGGTGCCGATGGTCTTGTAGGAGAGTCTGCACACGCTCAAATGGCGTCAGGATAGCCTCTGCTGTTCCTGCCAGTGCTGCAGCAAAGCTTCGAGTGACCAGCTTCGGCACACCGCTGCCATCGGCACGGTCTAGTAAGACCCTTGAGAAGTCCTCGTACAGGCCAAACATGATGGCCACTGTAGTGCTCTTCTGGAGCAGCGGGGGCAGCAGGCCCCGGTAAAGATTCCTCAGCCCATCCCTCTGGAGCTGCCGCACCGCCTCAGTGGCCAACACACCGTGCAGTTGCTGGCGGAACAGCACTTTCTGGATGGGGAAAGTCACCGCGATGTTGGTGAACGCCGCAATGGAGCCGCAGACATAGTGCTTCCTTCGAGTACCCAGCATGGCACTCAGCGCTCCAGCAGGCAGCAGGGCGCGGCCTCCTTTAGTCAGGGCAGCCTGAGGCTGAGGTGCCCGGGCTGACTCAGAGTCCATGGTGCTAACAGCCATGAGAGGCTCAGTGCTCCACAGCCTGTTACTCCTGCATCACATCAGCACCGCCCTCTTTTGTAAAGTGTATACCCTGTGAAAGAATGAAAGAAATTATCTTTAATATGAGATATATTGATTGGGGTCCACATTATTTGGCCCTGTTCATGCTACATGCTGCCTTAAACAAATTGAACTGTTGGTAACTTGTACAACCAGAGTGCCCCAACTTGCCACAGATAAGGGTTAATACACAACTTGACGGAAAAAATGTCAGCTTAGTCATGGGGCAGATGAAACAATGAACGGCAGAAGACGACACTCTGTGTGTTCATTTGAAGTAATTACAAAGCACAGTTTAACATAAAATATATAACCTAGTTTTTCCACTTTTTGAATGAGAAGTTAGTGGCACAACCTACCACAAACAATAGTATTAACAAATCTGCTCAAATGAAAGCAATATCCTCTAAATACCTGGAACACATAAAGCAAGTTGTCTAGGAGTTTTCTAAATGTAGACCAAAGAGGAGATAGTGGTGGCAAGGCCGTTAGAGGTCACAGCAAGTCAACCAAAATATCAGTCCAGAAATACTGGCACACAGTTTCAGTGTGAGCAACCACGCTGCCACATGGCTACTGACCTCTGAGAGCCCGTTATGTAATTTAGAAGTTACCCAGGTTTAAAGTACAGTACATTTGTTCAAGCATTTTAGTTTTGAAGTGTCACTTTAGTTCCAAGCTGTAAGACTTTACACAATCACCTCCATGACATTTCACAGGAAACTACCTGAACTATACTGCATTTACCCGATTCATGCAACATACACAATAAAGGTTTCTCAGATTGGATTTTAAATTCAGAGTCAACTACTTATTGTACTTTCGATAATTGAGTAAACTTGACTGCTGATAGTTCTGGTCTTTAATCTTGCAGAGTCAAAATTTAAAAACAATCACATCATGAAACTTAACTATATCAACAGCTTTGAGCATGATTACGTAATCATCCGATAATGTTCCAGAAGTAAATCTTCCGCGGGACACGCCCTCCGTATCGCTTCCTGCTCACTATGCCTGCCGTGTCACGCCTGTTGTCCTAGCATGCTCCCTGTCAGACACAGACACACAGGCCTAACGTCGCTCCACGGCCCCGTTATGACAAGGACACGAAGCAACACTACTTACTGTATGAGCAGCTGGCTAAAACAACAACAGCAGCAGCAAGCTTTGCACAATGGCTACACTCCCAGTTGTTTAATCAACTTATCCAGCTCGACGTGGCTCCAGACTGGGCCTCGTATGTTACTAGCTATGTTACTAGCTATGTTAGAAAACACTCAATCTCATGTTTAAGACAATAAGAAAACACGAGCACAGGGTCAGATATGATGGACGTTTGTCACAGAAAAACAAATGTAAGCCTAGCATGCTAAGTGTCGAGCACAACCGGAGACTAGACGGACGAGCGTTGGTTAATGATTGGTTGGAGACTTCGTTGATGTCAACAGGCAAACAAACGGCTCATGAGTCGGTCTTTACCTGCCGCTTACGTCGGACGCCGTCCCGTCCCTGAACAGGTCGAGGGCTGCAGGTTTCTGCTAGGTAATTGGGGCACAGTTGTAGGTCGTATCTGCAGCCCGAGCAGCAGCAGGTGACCGAGGCAAAACGCATCTTTAGCGCATGCGCACTACTTGAGATCTGAGAGCATACGGATGGGTCTTGAGCTCATTTCTTCAACGTACAACTAAACTGTTAGTTGATTGTAGAACACTGGGTAGTTGGTAAATTACGCACAACACATTAAGTTTAAGTAAAACCATAAAAAAGCTTAAACGAAGGTTTTCTTGTCGTTGTTTCGCTTCGTCGTAAAGCAGGGTGGAGCGACGGCTTTACGACTGTGACGTGACGTCATTGCCGTAACGCCAAAGACGGTGTCGGTAAATAAAGGTTTAGCTTTGACTGGTAATTTCAAAACGTTTTTGTTGTTGTTGTTTGTTTTTCTTAATATCCACGGTTGTTGAATGTATAGGAGCTAACAGACTAACGGCACGTTATTGTACCAGATATGTCAGGTGACATGCAGCTTTACGTTGCTATCTGTATTCTTACCTTTTGCACAGAGCAGCTCTCTTTAGCTCCACGCTAACGTCGCATGTTACATATATTACAGCTATTACGACTATATGCATTGAACTGTTCTCCGCCACCGAAAGCTAGATTCATGAGAAATGTCAGCGCAAAAAGATTGCGAGTTTTTGGTGACAAGAGCCCGGGAGCTGGTCTCCGATGATCCCTGTGCGGCCAAAGCCTGGCTCATAACCGCCAGGACCCTTTACCCTGCAGATTTCAACATACAGGTAACATTAAGCATTTGTATCAGCTGCTTATAGTCAAACCACCGGATGCGTTTCTCCAAATGTATCAGTCAAGCAACATCACGTGTTTGAAGTGTGTGGCTCCTCTGTGATGAGTTCATTGTTGTGCTTTGGTTGACATGTCTTCACAGTATGAAATGTACATCATTGAACGCAACGCAGAGAGGACAGCTTCTGCAGGGAGACTGCTGTACGACATGTGAGTTACAGTGTACTATGTAACGCTGTGTGGTACAAGGGTTAGTGTCAGGGGCCCTTTACTGACTCTGACCTCACAAGTGCTGATCATTTGTCCATTCTTTAGGTTTATTAACTTTCCAGATCAGCCCATTGTTTGGCGAGAGATCAGCGTCATCACAGCTGCACTCCGCAGTGATTCTCAGGACAAACATGCACAGTTTCTACGAGGTGAGAGGAGTTTAACTCACTGTCAGGAGTGTGACTATGAAGTGTGGGGAACGGTGTTGATTTTGATATCTTAAGAGTGTCTATTTATATGTGTGTGTGTGTGTGTGTGTGTGTGTGTCCTCCAGGGCTTTTTGAGACGCTGCCTGGCCGTGTGCAGTGTGAGATGCTACTGAAAGCCACAGAACAATGTTTCAACACTTTGGAGAAGGCAGAGATGCTGCTCCTTCTTCTAAAGCGCTTTCCCGAGTCTGTGGTTCAACACGGAGTATGTAATAATAACATAGCCCTGATGTGTTGATCTTTTGAACCTAGACTAAATGGAACTGTAACAGTCACTGCTAACTTTCTGCTGTATGTTTAGGTCAATCTAGGAGAGAAATTGTTAGAGGCGGAGGCATCAGAGAATGTGGAGACTCCTGTCAACTGCTTCAGAAAACTTTTTGGTGAGTGAAACACTCACATTAAAAACATTTTTTAAATTCTTTGCAATGACTTTTTACTATTCCTTATTATTACAGTGTGTGATGTCCTTCCCTTGGTCATAAACAACATGGACATGCGCTTGCCGGCCAGCCTGATGCAGAAGTACATGCTGAAAGCAGCTGAATTCTACATCGGCTATGTTACCCGTGGCCCCTCACCTGATGTACAGATACAGGGTAAAGCAGCACTGTGTTGTTGTTGCTCTTTCATTTGCTCTTAGTGCTAACTCAGTGTGATACTTTCAACCTCAAGGTTTCTTGTCCTATAGTAGGGATAGCTCCATATTTGTTCGGTTCATTGCCTGTCTGACATTCTTTGCTGCTCCTCTTGTTCTTTGTTTCAGGCTCTCAAGAAGGTGGCTCTCTGAAGTCACCCACTGTGTCCCGTGGCTCCCAGCGGTATGTGATTGACGGGCTGTCTGAGAAATCGTCAGTGGTAGCAGAACCTTGGGAGAGGCTGTTGGATATCCTCGCTGTGGTTGGAGCACGCTGCGAGTGGCAGGGAGACAAGGGACAGAGGTAGTCCATCTGACTCATGTCACTCAGATTTAACGTTGGTCATACGGAGGCTGAATCGTACTGCATTTTACTGAGAGGTGTTTTTGATTTAGAGTCTACTGTCACTGATATTAATAGATTTTGTTGTCAGACCACATAAAAAACCAGAGGCCCAACAGGAGTCAGAATAGATCATAATGAAATGTAGTTGTCAATAATGTTTAATATAATTAAAATAAAATCAAATTGAGCAATTTGGTGTTACAAAAATATGTTCAGATGATGGTTCCATCATTAAGAGGTCTGTAAAAGTGAGAGGCATAGGAAGGAGATTGTTTTCATCACATGCAATACTTACAGATATTATACACATTTATATACAAGGAGCATTGGCCATTTGAATGTGAGTATAAATGTTGTTAAAAATTTCTTTTTTCGTGTACCTTATGCTCTAGGAGTTATGTGGACATGCTGCAGAGAGTGAAGGAGCTGTGTCGATACCTTCCCGGTCTGGAAGGAGACACGTGGTCCCGCTGCTGCAGTCAAGTGGTCATCTGTGCGGCGCTCGTCCTCTTCCGCAGCGCCTTCCTCTACGTCTCAGCTGTGCAGCCTGCACTCTTCCAAGGTTAGCCTCCATCTTTGCTTGTTCATTTAACTCTAGTTCTTCAGGATATGCATCTCTGCTGTCTTTTCAATGAAAGGTAAAAAGATCAAAAGATGGGTTTATGTTTGGCAGGTCTGAATGCGCTGAGCTCGGGGCCGTGGATCCTTGTAGAGGATTTGAGCTCGGTGTATAATGACTTGGAAGTGGAAAGGGGAGCAGTGAAACACGCACATAAGAAACGCAAGCTGGCAGATGGGAGAGAGAAGACAATGGTGAGGACAGATCAGACATAATTTAAGTGTTTGTAGTCACGAAAAAACGGTGCAAGGTTGTGCTTTATGTGTTCTTAAGAAGGTGACTGTAGTGTGTTTCCGTTGTATCTGCTTCGTTTTTTGTTACCCTGTGCGTGCGTGTGTCATTGTAGAGCTCAGATGATGAGGAAGTGTTGGGAAAAGGTCGCGGTCGACACATTTTGGTGAACAAGACTGAGATGCCCAGCTGGTCAGAGACTCTGGAGAGCTTTCGCACAGCAAGGGAGAGCTGGGACCTTCTTCACTCCCATGATGGCCTGGAAACTGGTCAGCACCTTTCTGTTCATATATGGTTTTGTTTTCCTACCCAGACAGGGTCCAGTCACTCCAACACAATATCATAAATTGAGAAACCACAACAGCTGCAAATTTAATATTCTGGCTTATAAATGCTTTCTCTATACAACTGTCTTTAATTATCTTTAAAGAGGAATTAAGGAAAAAAGTCTTAATAATTTGTTTTTGTAACATTTTAACAGAGTTCAAGAAGATCTGTGCCACTTGGAAGACGGACAGCTGGCTGTGGTTCAGAATATTCCTCACCGACACAATCATATACCAGGCAAGCAACAGTTATGATGATTTTTTATTTGTTTTGTGACAAGGTATCTGCTGCTTTTTTTATTGTCATTCATATTTTTGTAAAGTATTTAATCAGTTTGTACTGGACTTAATTTAACTTTATTGATCTGTGAGGACATGTAGGAATTGGAGGCGCAGCACAGACAAGATATAGCAATACATATTTATTAATGTATACAATATTTAAAGAATGGGGCAAATAGAGGTCATGGAACAACTAATGACAAATTTTAAAATAAATCTCTTTCCATGTGCCTCATTAGTTGTTTGTGTGTGTGTGCGTGTCTCCAGGGACAGTACCGTAAGGCCCTCTCCAGCCTGCACCAGATGGCTGCAGTGCAGCAGCCTCAGCCTGGACAGCAGAGCCCCTCAGGGCAGGCCAGTCTGGAGCACCACAGGGCCCTCATACAGCAGGCGTCCTGCCACTACGCACTGGGAGAGTACAGGGTACACACACACACACACACACACACACACACACACACACACACACACACACACACGCACAGCCGCACACACAGTAACACTCATGTTTTTGCCTTATTCCATCGTTTGGTCCATTTTTCCATATTGTGAATACACGCCTCGCCCAAATATATTGTGTTGTATTATTGTATTGAGCAGTATTTGTTGTACTATTCCTATTCAAATTGATTTACAGTCTCTGTTATTTAATGCCACTACTGTAGATATCTGTTGCACTATATTGCACTGTAATGTACGGATGAGGTTGTTTTGCTTTCATTATTCTAAAATCTGCTGACGTTGGTGTTATTATACAAAATATAATGCTCTGTGGGCCATGCTCCAAGAATGAATCTATAACTCCAACTAGCCTGCAGGTGGCATCATAGTTAATTCAATTTTAGAAGCACCCAACTGCAGCAGAGTTCAAATTTCAGAGATTATGTTCAGACGTACATATATACTTATCAATTTAATCATTAACAGGTTTTGGCCCAGCAAAAAGATATCCATAAGACACGGACAACATGTTCTTAAAACAGGATTTAGAGTACAAGTGACAAAATACATGTAGACAATATATTTTATTGAATTTTTGTACAACATTTTGTATCATAGACTTGCCCTGACTCTCTCTCTGTGTGTGTGTGTGTGTGTGTGTGTGTGTGTGTGTGTGTGTGTGTGTGTGTGTGTGTGTGTGTGTGTGTGTGTGTGTGTGTGTGTGTGTGTGAGAGAATCAGATGGCCTGTGAGAAGCTGCTTGATGTTGTCGGGGGTCTGATGGCCCCGAGCCAGGAACCAAATAAGACTCCAGAGGATCAATGTAGAGTCAAGACCAAAATGAGGAAAGGTAAACACTTCCTGATTCCTGACCTGTGAAGAGCTTTTAACTCTTTATGTAAATTTGACATCTAATATACATCTTTTGTAGCACAAAATGGTTTCATATCTTTAGCAAAAATGTTGGCATCGTGTGTGTCTGTATGTCGACAGATTGTTATGACCATTAACTCAATATCAATACTAGGAAACCCCAGGTTACATTTGATGAAATGTAAATATTAACGAGAATAAACTCACTTTGTTGAAACTACTGTTGTCCCTCGATACAGAAATCATATAACTGTTGTGTCAGAACGTTATGCAGTGACTTATTTTTGTCATATCTAGGTAATGACCTGAGATTGCTTCCCTGCACCAGCAAAGCTGTGTTACCTTTCTGTCTCCAGCTGATGTTAGCCTGCTTCAAGGTACTTAAACTCGTTAAGCCTGTGGAAATGCATGATTTGTCACTATTTGTGTCGAGCCATTATCAAGACTATTACGTTATTAAACCTAGTATAACCCACTTTCTCTTTTTCTCATCTTGTGCGAGCAGCTCCGCACCTTCACAGACAGCCGAGACGACCTGTCGCTCGGTCACGTGGTGGTGCTCCTGCAGCACGACTGGCCACAGGGGGAGATGCTGTTCTTAAAGGCATTGGAAAAGATCTGTCAGCAAGGCGGTTTCCAGTATGAGAATTTCTTCAACTATGTCACCAGTATCCTTTTTTTTGTAACTCACACAAGCCTGATTGACAAATAATGCGTAGAGACAAATGACTTTGTGGTTACCTTGTCTGTGTTTTCTTATCTTGGATGTTGGTTTCCATAAGCTCATGACTTTTGTCAGACATTGACATGTTGGAGGAGTTTGCTTACCTGCGTACTCCAGAAGGCGGCAGGATTCAACTGGAGCTCTTGCCCAATCAGGGAATGCTAATCAAGTAAGCACATCCCATTCAGAAATGTTTTAGTTGCATCGTGACTCTGCGCACAGCTGTTCTGCTGCTGTTTTAAAGAGAACAGGGATATTGATTGACGATCTAAATAGACATGGCCTGTGGGTAAAAATGTACTTTGAAATGAAAATGCTGTTAATGAAGCGATATTGGAAAGAGAAGGGGTTTACGGTTAAAATAAAGCTTCTATCAAACTCCTTCATTGATTGCTGTAGAAGTTAAGACACTTAAATGCACCCTCACTGACTGAGAGTTGTTGAATGTTGCTGTCCTTCAGGAACCCTAGTCCCGCCCTGGGGGTGGAGTTAAATACCCTTCTGCTACAAGGGGTGCAGCCCATGGACAGGTACCCCAGGCCCCTCCTCCCACAGTCCCATCCCTCCCCCCACACCAGTCACCCTCCCTTCATTCCCAACTTCAAGGCTTGTCATCCCTCCAATTTTGATTTGGGCCTGTCATTTTACATCCAGAATTAGTTTGATTTCCTGTTGGCGTTTGTTTATTTGAGCCATTGCTCGTCTTTTTGTGGTCATCACTGTTGTTGTTGTTGTTGTTGTTGTTGTTGTTCTTTGAGGATGATGTTGGTCTTGTTGTGCAGTCAATTTAGATTTTTGCCTTTTCATAACACTTGAGCTCATTTCATTTGTAAACATGTTTTATGTGGTGATGATGAAACTTTTGTTGCGCAATCTTGAATGGTTGATTTATGTAAGGAAAAAGTAACATGCTGTTTCTGTGATTTTTGTCTTTACTGCAAATTATGTCATAATAATACATCTTTGACAATATGTATGTTTGTGTTCATTTAATTTTTTTATCCTTGTGTTTTTTCAGACACCATACCGTGACTCGCGGGATCACCAAGGGAGTGAAGGAAGATTTCCGCCTGGCCATGGAGAGGCAGGTGTCGCGCTGTGGAGAGAACCTGTACAGTGTGCTTCACCGTTTCTGCATCAACGAGAAAATCATGATCATCCAGTCTCTTCCTTGACACCTCGCTTGTGACTTTTGAACCATTTTCCTAGTTGATATTCCAGGCACACTTTTAATGCAGCTGGACTGACTTCATGACTCCAACACAGGACACATTTCTAACTCGCTTGTCTTTATCATCCATCTATGAACTCTTAAGAAAATATGACATCTCCTTGCCTTAAAAGTGAATCTCTCTTTTCAGAGAGTTGGTGAGAATACTGGTTTCCTGAATATACAGTGCTCATGCATTTAACATAGTATGTGTGTAGTTTTCTTCTCAACATGTGCACAACCACATTTGAAGTGATTTAATCATATTGTGACATTTGTGGGAGTCAGTTATGACAAAAGAATTGAGTGCATTTTTGATATTCTTGGGTGAAGTTTATTGTTTTTTTATTACAAACTTGAAGTGTTAGTTCATATAAATGTTTCCATTAAATGTCCTCTAAATGGTTTAAAGAACTGCTAAATGATTTATATCTTACACGCTTACAAGAAATCAGTTTATATTCAGCTCATTGTACAAGATTGAAAATTAGACAGAAAAAATCTGGAAAATGTTCACACTTCTTTTTCACTCCAGAGCACCCACGTTTTTACTCCTACTGCGTTCCCTCTTTCAAACTCTCGCTTCAGACCAATTCACACTTCCTCTTTGCACTTCCTTTTCCTTCGTCTTCCAAACTCACTCCTCTAGTTCTGTCACTGGTGCATTTGGCAGGTCTGCCTCTAGAGCAGCCCTGAGATTAGCCCAAAACAGCCTGTGCTTGGCCCTGTCCTGAGGCCACTCCAAGTATGTCTTGCGGCTCATCATGGACTTCAGCTGGTAGTACTTGGATGGGATCAAGTATTGAGGCAGAGGCTCGAGCAGTACCAGCACAACGCTGTCCATGTTCCAAGTAACGCGTTGGTGGCTGGCAAAGTACAGCTCATAGTGGCACCACTCGCTCTTGACGAAGTGAGCAGAGAGCACAAACACGGAGCGTCGGCTCGTCTCCACACAGGCGATGATGTTCTCAATGATTGTCTTTCCCGGCACAAAGTTTTTCTCATGGCGACAGATTCGGAGCCCTCCTGCGGCGCCTTCAAGGTTTGGAAGGAGGGAATTCTGCACCCAGTCTTCGTCATGCTGGCTATAGGACACAAAAGCATGAAACTTCACACCCACCAGATCTTCAGGTCGAAAGTGACTCATTCGGGTGCGATGTTTGGCTCTGGTCCACTGCCAGATCATGCCTATATACCAGGGGACGTCCAAACGATGGCACAGGGTCACAGTTGCGATAATCACTGCCACCATTGGGCACAAGACGATGGTAACCAGGAGGCCGACATTACAGGAGACCTCTTTGATGGAGATGTCTTTCAAGAGGAAGTCTCTAACGGCCACTGGGTAGGTGCAGTAATAGTCCAATGGCCAGCTCAACAATTCAATTCCTGTGTGACTTTTCTTCTTTTCAGACCTGATGCCAAGACTTATGAAACTCCTCAGAGCGCAGGTGCAGGTGAAGGGGTTGTTACTGACATCCAGGGTTTTCAGTTCGGGGCAGGTTTCCAGCTTGTTCACAGATGGCGCATGGAGGGAATTGAACTTGAGCAGAAGCTCATTCAGAATGGGGAAGCCGTTACATACTGGAAGTTCCCGCAGCCTGTTAGCATTTAGATTCAGAGAAGAAAGGTTTTCCAGTTTTAAGATGGACGATGGTATCACAGAAACCTGGTTGTTCTGGAGGTCCAGTGTCTCCGTTCCTTTTGGTAGACATTTAAAAACAGAAGCTTTCAGACCATTAGAAGACAGAGTCATATTGGTGATGTTTGGTGGCCAGGCACATTCTTCGAGACCATCATAAACCAGGGAGTTGATGCTGAGGTCCAGATGTTGCAGTGACTTCATGAATTGGAACCGTTTGCTCAGAATCTGGAGGCTCTTGAAATTGTTGCCAACCAGAATAAATTTCGTCACATTATCCAGATTCTCACATTCAAGACGTTCTTGACCTTCCACTCTGGAGAAGATGGAGTCAGATAGGGCACAATGGGAGAAGTCCAGCTGGAGGATAGGACTGTGGAACTTTGGGCATGTCATGTGTATGATTGAAGTCTCAATGATTGTTAAACTCTCCACCGGCAGGTTGATAAAAAAGTTGTAAACGGCTTCCTGTGAAAAGAAGAAAGACCTTACCACCGCCCTTATGGCTGTGAAGGACTTCATTTTAGATGTCTGGATCACTTCAGTGTCACTTCGAGGCAATGTGTGCAAGACCACATCAGAGGCCCTCAGATGAGAGACTGATGTATGCAGGACCACACTTACAAAGTGAGTCAAGTCTTTCCAGTTGATTGATATGTTGGTGAGATGAAGATGAGATGTGAGGATTTCTACTCTCTCGCTCAACTGCGTACTCAGGTCTATGTAGCCACGAGTCAAATCCATCAACTCCACGACAGCAAAGAGTGACAGTGCATCAGAAACCAGATACTGGTTCAATATTTGATAATTAGTGAAGGCTATCTGAATCTTTTGAGCATGGACATCCTGCAGACTACCTGCTGTATAACCCTGTTGATTCTCCAGGGAAAGGGTAAGTGTATGCAGTTTCACTTCATTAATATTCATGAAATCCCCGGTACTGATGTGTTGTGCTCCAAGAGCTAATCTCTCTAGTTTTACCAGGGATCTGAACTCGCTGCCAAGTGTCATTGTGAGAAAGTCATTGCAGACTAAAATGAGTACGAGAAGGTTCTCTGTGTGGAGCAGGTACCGCTGACCCGACAAGTTCCTCAGTCTGTTGTGGGACAGGTCGAGATCCTCCAGAAGTGGCGTGTCGAGGAACGTCTCTGGATCGATGTCGTCCAAACCGTTCCACGAAACGTTGAGGAACCTCAGGAGTGTGGTGTTTTTGAAGTCTCCTCGGTGAAGTTGCTGTATGTGGTTGCATGAGAGGTCTAAAAGCTCAGCCGTCTTTGGCAGGTCTCTTGGGACAGAGGACAGGTTTTCTGATGAGCGGTCTACGATGTTAGGGGATGAAGCACTCGGCTGGAGTCCCATCAACATGGCTGCCGCCAAGAGGGCAGCGATCATAGGCCTCATTATTAGTCTGGATAGAAGTAAGAAAATAAACATATCATACTCTCACTCAGTTGCCAGTTTATTAGGTACACCTGGCTAAAACTAATGCAGTCTAATAAAACAGCCCTGCAATAAATCTTAGGAAGTCTATATAGTTCGTTTTTTGTTGAAACTGTAAAGAGAAGTGTGATCTTTTCCTTATTTGACCTACATTACGTTTGATCAGTCATAAGTTTAGGATTACTTCTGCATTCCCATATGCCCCCGAAAAATGTAAAGATAGCAATGACTTTTAATCCATATCAGATTTTAAATACTGAATTTACCAAAGGCATCAGTTTAGTGCATAAATTCAATAATGATGTTTCTAACGTTTTGTTTAATGCTTTTTTTGGTGTGTGTGTGTGTGTGTGTGCGCGTGTGCGCGTGTGCGTGTGCGCGTGTGATCTACTGATTCTGCTATTTTGGCCACAAAATCTAAAAATCAATCTAAAAATCATGGTTGTAAAATAAAATCATAAAGTTTACTTTAAGTGCAACACAATTCAACCATTATACAGTACATAGACAGAAAAAGTGTACTTACCGAGGTCAGATGGACATTTTTTGTCGAAGAAATGTACCAAAAGGTTCACCAACAATCAAAAGTAGTCCGATCAAAAAAACAATAATCAGCAGTTGCTTCTTCTGTTGCTTTGGTTTGTTTTTCTGACACAACCTGTGCTGCTGATACAGTAAATAACCTCGCTGAGAGGATACAGAAATGGAAATGAGAGTAACTGTCAGAACATTTACCTCTTTCTCTCGTACATCCTCTTTTCACTTATTTACTGTAAAGAGCTTTTTACTGATGGGAACAACTATATTTATAGTGCTATTTATGACTACTCAGTTATTCTGATTCAGATTTAAATAACATTGTTCTTTACATGCTGGTATTTGGTGGACTGTGTTTAAAAGTAATTTTACTTCTACCTTGGTTTTGGATCAAACCTAATGTTGAGGGGCTTTGTCACAAACATACCAAACTATTAACAATTGTCTTTACTATGTCAAGTGCATGTATGTTATATGTCCTACTGTGTAAGGGTGTTGCATGAATGTCACATTTGAAAAGCACCTCAGTGTTATCGGGCGTCTTTGCTTCAGTATCATAGCGACCACACTGAGGTCAGTCTGGGTGGTAGATGACCATTTCAACTCAATTACCTTACCGCTAATGCCTTGAAGCAAAGGGTATCCTGGGTAACTGCCCTGTTTACTCTAGACAGCCGTAGACACGGCCTTTAATGTGGAAGGACGAGGAAGGGGATTTTTTGTTTTATTGTGATTGTGAGGCTTTATTAAGGGCAACTGTGTGTACAGACAGACAGATGGACCTTCAGACAAACATCCACTTCCCAACAATGTTTTTAGTCAAGCAGCATTGCTGTTTACTTCGGTCAGTGACTGTTACTCACAGAACAAGAGGAGCTAAATTGAATAAGGTGATATGAGCTGGTGTCACTGGTCTCACCTGGCATGGTTGTGATCAAATCTGGGAAGCAGCTTCTGGCCATAAGACAACAACAAAAAACTGCTTTTTTTTTTCCTTCATTTTCAGGCTACACTAGGTTGCATTTTTCTTCCCTGTTTTTCAATAACTGTCCCCAGTATGTGTTGAACGTGTGAATTCATATTGGAAAGATTAATTCCATTTAACTCAAATGTGAAACTTGTTATGGTACACCACTGAAAACCATAATTTAAGAGGACAACCAATCTGTATGTATCTGTTGGAAACACGGACCGCAATGTGAACTACTTCTTAGTTATGGAGCTAAGATCAGAGTACAAGCTAATTATTGACACAAGAACCTTTTTACAGCAATCAACAGCATGTTTAGAGCGGTGTCCTCAGGAATAGCTCAGGAATATGCTCTTTAAGTGTTGGCCCTCTCTTTTAAATAGTCTTTTTCATTTTTTTTGATTTGGTGATATAATTGAAGAAGCGTTTCTGGAATTACAGGTAAAAAATAATTCACCAGAAGCTTCTCAAAGTATGGTGTGAGGACATGAGTCAACCTTTGTGTGGACATTATGTGGTAGGGAGGGGCTGAGTGGGAGCACAAGTACACCGAGGAAGAGATAGGGAAGTCTGACCAGTTTGTCAGATGGTTAGTGCAGCACCTTGAAGCTTCAGACTCTCTCCTGGTTGTGATCACTCTCCTTCCTCCACCACAATGGGTCTTGTACTTTTCTCAAGAGGATTCACGATATTTAACAGAGCAATTGCTCTGACCGACACCAGCTCCTGCCTTCAAGTGGATTTCTGAAACAAGGTAGACTTCAGTATGCTGAACCACCCTTATCCTCCCACTCTACTCTTACTCGTTCTCCTGTTGTTGGCGTGTAGTTGGAAAAAGGCAGCCTGCTCTCTTGGAGATGGCAGAAAGATCTGGCAGCAGCCCAAGCCGGACCCCATCATCAAAGACCAGTCTTTCCTTCATGATACCTTCCCTTCAGGATTCCTTTGGGGTTCAGGGACGTCTGCCCTCCAGACGGAGGGAGCCTGGGATCAGGAGGGGAAAGGCCCATCCATCTGGGACCATTTCACCCACTCCAATGTCAGTGATAAATTGGCAACCGAGACTGCCAATGTGGCTAGTGACAGCTACACACGCTGGGACGAAGATGTGGAGGCACTGGAGTATCTAGGTGTAAGATCATACTATTTCTCTCTCTCCTGGCCCAGACTCTTTCCTGATGGGAATGCAAAAGGTCGCCCCAATACAGCTGCTGTGGAGCATTACAGCCGTCTCATAGAGAGGCTTCTGGAAAAGAGAATTGAGCCCATTGTCACCCTCCATCACTGGGACCTGCCACAAGTCCTGCAGGAGCGCTATGGAGGCTGGAAAAATTACACACTGGTGGGACTGTTCGAGGAGTACGCTGCCTTTTGTTTCAACACGTTTGGGAGCCGTGTTAGGTTCTGGCTCACGATGCATAATCCATACCTGGTGGCTGTGCAGGGCTATGGGACAGGTGTGCACGCTCCTGGAGAAACAGGGGGTCCCGCTGGCTTTCTCATTGTGGCCCACAACCTGATCAGGGTAAGTAAAACGAATGTAGATTAAAACAGTCGGTACTCAGTGTGCTTTATCTGCCTTGGCCGTAAACGGCAGCACATGAAGAATTTCTCTAATCATATTGACTGTCTGTGAACTTTGAACTCTTCTGCAGTTATATCAGTTTATGATGGCCAATGAATGTTTGCATCCACAAGACAACAGAAAGGGACGCAAGCACAGGCTGCACCAGTGCTCAGTTATTTTGTTGCAATAGAATTAAATCAATTAAGACAATATAGTTTGATTCATGGCCTTTAAACATATAACTGGTGCAGCCAAGTGCAAAGCCTTGATGCCGACTTTTTATTTTACCTTTTTATATGACCAGTTGATCATATTTAATTTTGACAGGTTTGTGATCAGTAAACAGAACACTTAAAGAGACATTACGGTCAAGGTCCACCACATCAGCACATCTGTGCTGGAGCGTAACAGTGTGTGACAGGAAGTAATGGAGATATGCCTCATTAATAATCACTCACGTTTTTGTATTTTAGCACAGATAGTATGTGGACAGCTAACACCATGCCGCTAGTGTGAGGAAATAGTGATTCTCTGGTGCCTAAAGATTGTTTTCATGATTCCACTATAACTTCCACTAAGGAAGTTATGTCTTTAGTGCCATTTGTTTAATTCTTATTCACCTGTTACACAATATCTCAAGTAACTATAAACAACTTTGAATAAAATGTTGTGTTAAATAAGCCCAAATCAAGGTAGACAGTCATTATCGTATCTACTACTGCATTTACAGTACTTGTATTAAATTAATACAATCTATTACGTCATTTAACGCAAATCTGGATCCAGAAGTATAGGTTATGGTTTTCTGTCATTGGAATAACAAATTCTGGTGATGGTGCAGCTGTGGGTGAGATATGTGCTCTCTGTGTGCTTTTTAAAAAGCATGACAAATATTTTTCACAGCAGACATAGCAGGAAAAGCACACTAATACTGACACCAAGAATATTAATGATGGCCCAGTTCTATTCAAGTGACAGTGAGCCAGCAAACTGAAGCTAAATGTAATTTAGCCATCATGCATTCTATTATTTACAAATGTATTTCTCCTCCTATAGCACATAAAATGTCTTCCATAAAAAATGTCTATTGTAATATTGTAATTGTGTCGTAGACTGCAGCACAGTTTATCATAATAATGTGTCTGCTGGGATTTCCAGGCACACGCCAAAGCATGGCACACCTACAACACCCACTTCCGTCCAGCTCAGAAGGGTAAAGTATCCATTGTTTTGGGGTCCCACTGGGTTGAGCCTCAAAGAGGCCAAGCCACTGCTGCTAATGTTGAGCTTTGCCAGCAGTCGATGGAAGCTGCCCTTGGCTGGTTTGCCAACCCCATCTTTGGTGATGGGGACTACCCAGTCTCTTTAAAAATGAAGCACGGGGCGCTCTTGCCCACATTCTCCTCTGCGGAGAAGCTCTGGGTGCAGAAAACAGCTGACTTTTTTGCTCTGTCCTTCGGGCCTAACAACCTCCGTATGGGCCGGGGCCTGGTCCAGTATGGGCAGACTGTGACCCCAGACCTGAGGCGCGTACTGGGCTGGATAAAGCTGGAGTATGGAGACCCGGGGGTGCTTGTGACAGAGGGAAGCTGGTTTTCTGAAGCAAGTGTGGGAAAGGAGGACACAGTGGCCATTTATCTGATGAAGAGGTTTATCAACCAGGTCCTGCAAGGTAAGAGAAGAAGTGAAAAGAACAAAAACAAATAGACATTGCAATTAAGTCAGCACATTTTTATTTTTCCATTTTAATGCTGTGTTTTCTTTCACAGCCATCAAGTTTGATGGGGTCCAGGTGTTTGGCTATTCTGCCTGGTCACTAGTGGATGGATTTGAGTGGAATTATGGCTTCAATGTTAGGCGAGGCCTATTCTACATCGATTTTAGCCAACAAAACCGAACCAGGTCCCCCAAGACCACAGCTCAGTACTACAGGCGTGTTGTCACTAACAATGGTTTCCCCAGTGACGAAACCTCCAAAGAGATCAAAGGCCGTTTCCCCTGCGAATTTCACTGGGGTATTGCTGACTCCACTTTACAGGTAAGAAGAGAGATAAACTGAGAAGAAAATACAGCAAAGACATGCTAAATGAATGTCTGTATTTACCCTGATGTCTTTTTTGTTATTGTAGGTCCAGTTCTACCCTTTCTCACCACAGTTTACTGACCACCATTTGTACACCTGGAACCTGACAGGAGACGGATCATTGCGTCTAGTCCCAGGGGTGAAGATGCAAACCAAACGAGCCCAGTGCACCGACTACTTAGCCATTCGTGGTCATCTTCGCCTGTTCGCGTCCACTGGGGCATCTCACTACCGCTTTGCTCTAAACTGGTCTCTGATTTTACCCCAGGGAGACCTCTCTAATGTGAACACTGAAGCTCTGAGGTAGAAATACACAAACACACAAACATGGACGGTTTTCCAAAATTCACACCATAGATTTTTAGCCCAATTCAATACATTTAAAGATGATGTATGACTCTGTCTCTCTTTTTGTCGACACACATTAACTGCTGATTCTGTAATCTTGTTTCGCATTCAAAAGGTACTACCGCTGCGTCCTGTACGAGCTCAAGAAGCTGGACCTGCAGGCTGTCGTTATTCTCTACTACCCCACACACAGAGCTCCAAATCTAGGTTTGCCTGGGCCACTGCAAGCCTCTGGTGGTTGGCTCAACTACAGCACAGTGGAGGCCTTTCAGGAATATGCAGCACTGTGCTACCAGCATCTGGGGTCCTGGGTTCCATACTGGATCACCATCAATGAGCCAAACAGACTGATAGATGTTTATTCCAGTTGGAAAGAGAAGCATCAGGCAGCTCATAACCTTCTTCTGGCTCACGCTAAAGCCTGGAGGCTGTATGAGAGGGAACACTCGGGTCATCAGAGAGCACTGGTATCACTTGCATTACATGCCGACTGGGCCAAACCTGCAAACCCCTTCCTTGACTCACATACGGCAGCAGCACAGAGATTCCTTTTGTTTGAGCTTGGTCGGTTCTTAGACCCGTTGCTTGGGACTAGATATGAAGAGAAGCATAGCAACGTGGACTATCCAGAAGAAATGAAGGCATACCTGGCAGAGAGAGCTCGAGTAATGGGCCTCCCCGGATCCCCTCTTCCTAGCTTTACTGAGACTGAGAGGGAGGAGCTCAGAGGGACATTGAGTTTTATCGCTCTGAACCATTTTACCACCCGTTTGGTCTCTCCATATCTCCACACACGGGGCAATTTTCAGCAGAAACAACCTCCTGATCACGGCTGTCTGATCCTTTCTGATCCCACCTGGCCCTCCTCCAGCCTGGGGCAGGCTCTTGTACCCTGGGGCCTGCGGAAGGTCCTGAATTGGGTGAGCCAGAGATATGGAAGGGCTCTGCCCATCATTGTCACAGCCAGTGGGGTTGATGATCAGGCTCCCGTGGAGGACAAACTCAGGCAACACTTTCTCAGGAGTTATCTGCAGGAGGCCTTAAAAGGTGACATGCATTTCAGATCCTACAACTCCATCAGTAATGGCCCTCATCAAACCAGAATGTATTGTGTAATCATTTTTCGGTAGTCATGATGTTGAGACAGAAGTGCAGACCCACAGATAATGCAGGTTTTATGATCATATTGCTACCTACTATAAAAAAAACGGGATTTAAAGATAAACCATGAAGATCATAAAAAGAGAGAGAAGGGAAGAGGACAGCAACAGTGTTGATCAGTGTTGTGTTCACACTTTGCTACGTGTGCTCACCAGTATTGCACACGTTGTTTTCTAACACGTGTTAACCATTGTCTCATTGTAGAGTGGATGAGTGATTCTTATCTTACTTTTCTCTTTTATTCTATTTGTCTCTAGCTCGCCAAATAGATAGAGTCAACCTGCAGGGCTTCTACATGTGGAAGCTGCAAGATCGACATGCCTCCCAGTTTGGCCTCTTCACCTCAACCCACCATCAGTCCAAAGCCAAAGTCTCCATCGCTGTCTACAGAGAAATCATCACTCATGGCGGTTTCCCTGAGGATAACACCATGAAGACCTGCAGGTTTATTGAGCTGCGTGAACCTTGCTCTGTATGTGCATGGATGTTCAAGAACAAAGCGATGTTGGTCTTCACAGGTTGCCTCATAATAACAGCCGTAATGTTGGCAGCACTTATCATCTTTGTCATCATCACCAAGAGAAATCAAACAAGAGGCCGAGGTAGGGGGGTGAACAGGTGGAGAAGAAGGGAAGGAGTCCCTGTATGCTCATGTCCACCTGTTAAGTGCTAACCGTGGAGATATTGACTGTGTAATGTTCAGCAGACAAACTGTGTGTGGCTCATTGACAGAGAAGAGCAACAATATATTGTGTTTGGTCCAATGGTGTATGTATCTGTGCTTGTAACAAATGTGTGATCAGTTTACCAACAATTACTGTCAATACAAAGTGTCTCCATCCATTTTATTGTAATAATGGATTATATAGATGGAGGGTAAAAATTGGAAAAGCTATTTGGTTAGTTAAATAACTACGAGATCAACAGATTTACTGAATGACAAAGATTGGCTTGCTCACATGTGTTCTTACAATTATCTGATAAAGGAGGATAACTGCTTTAATTAATTGCTTCCTTACCTATGATCTCCATTGTGGAGAAGTATTCAGTGCCATGATTATATTATCGAAAAAAGTCAGTCAGTGATGATTATATTGTGTAGATCAGACTAAAATGTGACTACATATATTTTAAATAATATATGATAAGTTTAGCTCAGATTTAATTGTGGATTGCACACATCTTTGTGAGTAAGGTAAAATAATATATTTACAAGTGGTATCCACTTTATTCAAACACCACACATGATGCTTGACGCCAAATGTGTGAACCTCCACGGGACAAGGGCGCCCCCTAGCGTCGCAGTGTGAAACAAGGATCAGGCTTAAAAAAAATGGAGAAAATACCAAAACGTACAGCGTATGCTCATGTGTTAGTCGGTGTACGTCAATGTTTGTGACCGTGGACCTCTGAGATAACGTAGTATTTTCTAGGGTCTGTCATCAAAAGCACATCTCGGTTTGTATGAAGTGTGTAATGAGAGACAGACACACAGGTTTAACTGGGCTCATCGGATGAAAACAAGAGGTGCTCGCTGCAGTGAGGGAATGTAACTCTTCATGTGATACACACTTTAGACCTGCCAATCAAAACAGAGTTGCCTCACTTCATTTCGGAGCATTTTTGTCTCAAAGTGTCTCGCGTTAAACGATTACACAGAAACGATTACATGTAATCTGATAGCCATTGTATGAAACCCTGTTCACCTGCTCTGAGACCTCTTTTATTTTGCATTAAAAGGTTGTCGAAATGGCACACTGACCCTTATTTCCCATTACACACCACCCCTGTGAACATCATATGGTTTTATAGCTCTAACGTTAAAACAATAATAACAATAATAATGATAAATTACTCATCAACAGACCAACCAATGGGAGGAGGCGCTCGGGATGGCAATACGGATCACGTGACCCGCTCTCCTCCAGACTGCATGCAGTTTGGTATTAAAATGTTTTCAGTACAACCGACCATTGTGTTGTGACACATTTGAGATGATAGATGCACGTTCAGCTATTTTAACGAATCACGACACCAGCTCGACCACCGGGACTGACGGCGAACAACGAGGCAGCTGTTGATTTGTACGGTTGTGTCCCCCCCCCCAAAAAAAGAGAAGAAGTGCAGGACGAGCTAGCTCGCGGTAGTCAGGTCGGACGGCGGCGAGGCCCCAACCGGACGGGACCACGGGGGAACCATGGCCAACATCGCAGTTCAGAGGATAAAACGGGAATTCAAGGAGGTGCTCAAGAGCGAAGAGGTTGGTTGTCACGTTTGCCAGTTAATGTCACGGCTTTCCTCGTGTATTTCTTTCGCTACGAGGCTGAACGTGAGCGACGCGTCGCTGGCTGTCAGCTCTCTAACCAGCGAGCAGCTAGCAGGAGCTAACCGTGTCAGACACGGCTGTGAGTCCGCCTTCACACACGGGTACTAACGCTGGATGTTACGGTGCCTCCGCCGGGCGGCTCACGGCTAAAGGTGTCGCTGTTCACAGCAGGTGTTCACCGGGCTGAGGAGGCTTTAATAACGAGAGCTCGCGTGGCTAACGTAGCTGGCTAGCTTACATGCCTTCTGTGGTGCCCGAGCTAGCTGTGTGAGATTGATCCGCGTGTGCTGCTCACACATATGTCACCCTGCTTCATCCCGACCTGCGTGAGAGGGCCTGTTGTGTGTAGAGCCGTCAGATGAGTGCAACAAGTTGAGGTCAACTTTTGGGGGTGTCAACTTCTGCTGCACAGGCAGGTTTGAGTTTGACAGCCAGCTAGCTTAACACTTTGCAGTCCGCTGAAGTTATAATGCCTCTGTGCCTTTTCACTCTTTCAGACCAGCAAAAACCAGATAAAGGTGGATCTGGTGGATGAGAACTTCACAGAACTTAAAGGGGAGATAGCAGGGCCGCCTGACACACCGTATGAAGGTGAGGGGCTCGTTTAAACACCTTGTAACCTGCATGCATGGTTGCACACACTTGTTATGACAGAGGCTTTTGATCATTTATAATGTAAACTAAAGCAATTTTGCTTTTAACAGTTGCACTTTTATTTCATGTTTAGAAAACGTCACGATTGTTGAATGATTGTGATGCCTCTCATTTCTTCCAGGAGGTAGATATCAACTAGAAATTAAAATTCCAGAGACGTATCCATTCAATCCACCAAAGGTAGGGATTAATTACTGTCATTGTTACAGTCACAGGACATTGGCCATAGACATTTTCCATTAACTGTACTAATCTGCAAATGATTTCCCTCGTCTCGTTTTCATTTAATCTCTCAGGTGCGGTTTATCACGAAGATCTGGCATCCCAACATCAGCTCAGTCACAGGCGCAATATGTCTGGACATACTCAAAGACCAATGGTGAGTGAATGTGCTCCAGTATTCCTAACATAATTCATCCGTTACACATCCATCATAACACTCTCTATTCGTGTAAAACGGTGTTTCCCCTGCGAAGATCCATTGCTGTTTCTAATCCCCAGCAATTTGTCAACAGAGATGTAACAACACAATCCTCAATAATTTAAAAGTATGGAACTAGCCCCAATATGCACTGATCCAAACATACTTATCTATGTTTTATATTTTAAAATATAAAACATAGATACGACAAAGTTAAATCGATGAGTGAGCCTGACGATGTGGAAAACATTAGTTATTATTAATCCCAATAAGTGGTCACTTCAATAAAATATATTTAAACCAAATGCCCATTATTATGTTGAGTATTGCAAATATTCCACAGCCACTCCCATGCGCACACTTAGGTCAATGAGGCTAGTTGACCTTATTTTGGTGTTGCACTAAACCGTCTCCTGTCTGTTGTTTCAGGGCAGCAGCTATGACACTGAGGACAGTCCTCCTGTCGCTACAAGCCTTATTGGCAGCTGCAGAACCAGATGATCCACAAGACGCAGTGGTAGCCAATCAGGTGGGTCTGCATGTGTATTTATGTTTTTACTTTTGGATATGTATTTCAAATTTTTCACGTAGAGCAAAATGTGTATAATATTGTACTCCATCAGACACTAGATGTCTTCTAGGAATCTGGTTTTTGTAGTAATGTGGTATAGCTCAAATGTTTTCTGCTTGTAAAGGCTTAAATTACAGTTAGCAAATACATTTTTCTGAACTGATTACACCAAGCGTTCAAATCATCAATTTGTCAAAAATCTTGTGATACTTGATTGTGTCAGTGATTTCGACCTACAGTGGCACAAACTGTCTGCTAGTGGTTGGGCTTGTTGATAGAGTGCTGCAGAGCTGCAAACAATTGGTTGATTATTTCACTCGTTTATCAAACAGACAATTAACTATTTTGATCATCTGGTAATCGTTTAAAGCATTTAAAAATGTTGATAGTTCAAATGTGAGATTCTGCTGCTATTCTCGGTCTTGCATTATAATATATATAATATTATTGGGGGCCACAAAGCTATTGTGATGTGGATTACAGGTTTTTATTTTGTTTGTTTTTTAAAGACAAAACATTACTCGTGAAGATTAACTGCTAAGTTGCAGCCTGACTGCTGAGAGAGACTTGTGTTTTGAACCTCTTTTACATTCTTGCCTTACATTGTCACGGGAAGTGAAGAGATACAGGAAGGATTGACTGCTCTGCTTTGTGTAAGGCAGGCGGCAGGCTTCTAATCCAGGGCATTGCTCATGATAAGCACCTCACACATCAGCCTCTGTCAGCAGGACGTATCAAAATCTTATCGACAGGTTCCCATGAAAACTATTTGCACGTTAAATGCTAATCCCAAAGAACAATTGGCTATTTTTTTGTGGTGCTTTTGTATTCTGAATTCAATAAATTAGGCGGACAATTATATTTTTTGACAAATGACTGCTGAGCAGATCTACATCTAAATTGCACACTGTTGTTTACTATAGATGTACTAAATGTTATTATACATTTCAAAATCTTCGCTATGATCATAAATATGATGTCCCTGGGAAATATGGGAAAATATGGAGGTGCCCGTTAATCTATTGTGTTTTGCAATTTATACCCCCAGACCCTTTCATGTTGACTAAATATCCCCGGATACTGATATGATTAAAAGATAAATTATCGGATGCTACCAAAAATATTGCTTTAGAGGAAATGGTCTTGATTGCCATTCTGATGTTAACTGTTGAGTAGATGTGTTTGTTCAGATATTTATGTCAGATTAACCTGTGTATGACTTCGGGTTGATGCATTCTTCTTCTTTTTTTGGGCTGCACAGCAGTTAATTGTTACATGTTAAGTAATATTCGGTGCAGTGCTAGTAAAGTGAAAGTTTTACGTGTAGGCAGTGAGCTGTTTGCCTCCGCCTGCTTTCCTTATTGAAAATATGATCCCACTTTATTAAACGCATTATTACACCTACATACTACCACTAATCCTCGGGTCATGTAGAAACCTTCCTCTATCGCTTAGCAACCCACATCCCGATGAAGCACACATGAAGGAATTAAATGAGCTTAGATACGATTTGATAGATGTTTGTGTTTTTCAACACGGTTTACAGCTGGTCAGAGGCGGGCTTCTACTCCAATCTGGAGTAGAAACCTGAGACTGTTTGGGTGGTTTGGAAGGTGTTGGAGCTTAATTTGTCTAAAAGCTGCACTTGACATTACATGTTCACACTGCATGAATATTTGATAATAACAATAATTGGTTATTGTAATTGTTGTACTGAATAATGACCCGTTCAAATGAGGTATGTTGAGTCCAAAACTTGATTTGTGCGTTTTGAAACGGACTGCTGGGCAGACGTGACTGTCTGGCAGACTGCAGCTCTACTAGTTCCTCTGGCACTGAATGTCTCAGTAGCCTCAAAAGCTTGGAGATAATTATTTTATTGGGGAGCCACACATATACAATAGTATTGATGGATCAAAAGTGCACTTCTACTCGTATGCACATATGTGCTGGGGGATCTGTACCAAGTAGAAAAGCACAATGTGTCAGTAGTTGGCGGTGGTGTGCTGATGAGTCCCTTGCAAACAAACCTACTGTTGTTTTTCACCTTTTTTTTCATCCCGCAGTACAAGCAGAACCCAGAGATGTTCAAACAGACAGCGAGGCTCTGGTCTCATGTCTATGCAGGCGCTCCCGTCTCAAGTCTGGAGTACACGCGCAAAATAAACAAACTCTGTGCCATGGGCTTTGAGAAAGTAAGTATCTCTCAACTATTATCCTGCCCTGCTGTGCATTACACTGCTGAACTCCTGCTGAAGAATAAAACTGTTTCTGAATGTTTTTCTTCCCAGAATGCAGTAATAGTGGCGTTGTCGTCGAAATCCTGGGACGTGGAGACAGCGACAGAGCTACTGCTCAGTAACTGAATCTTGACACCCTCTTCATCTTCCTCTTGATCCTCCCCCCGCACCCCCCACCCCCTCCCCCCCCCAAACACACACACACACACCCCCACACCCACACACCCTCTTCTGAATTCCCACTGTCTCAAGGCGTCTTTTCCCCAGTTGCCCCTCCCCCTTATCCCCTCCCTCTTATCCCCTCCCTCTTATCCCCTCCCTCTTATCCCCTCCCTGATCATCACCTCTGCTGTACCACACTCCAATCAGTCGCTCTGTGAGCTCTTATCTCTGGTTTCGTTAAGTTCATTCAACATTCCACTCATTGCTACAATCAGAACTTCAACCACATCTTCAACCCCTTTTGAAGCAAATGTCAGACTTAAGACCCGCCCACTCCCGCCACTCCCCCAGCTGTTCTGGCTGTGTCCAAGAAGCGGCTGTCAGCGGCTTATCCTTGCCTATGCAGTGCATTTACTTTCATTTGTGAAAACCTTTTTGTAGGAGCAAGTAAAGCATTTCAAGGAGGCTCTTTTGGACCTGATCATGATTTTTACACATCTTCAGCCGGTTTTCTAAACAGGGATTGAGCCGAGTCCTCGACTAAACACATTTTTAAATTGGTATCGCTTTTGTAATTCTTTTGCGCGGTATCCAACATCCCTTGATCACTCATCTCAATCACAATCAACATTTTGAGGGTACTCTAAATTGACTAATGAAACTTACATTTTGGGACCCTTCTGAATCATTATCTTGTGCCACCACTGGGAGTTTTTGAGGGCACTACAATTTCTTTTCAGGTAAAATGTGGACATTCACATAAATTTGGTAAAGTAAATATAGAGCACCGTGTATCAAACATGGAGTTCTACAGACCCAGTGTAGGAAGAGGCTTATTCCCTGTTCAGGAACCAGCTCGTGTCACCGAGGTGTTCACATAGTAACTCTCATTTTCTTACATGACACGCTTCTTCATCTGAACTACTATGCTTCCAACTCAATCCCCACCTGTTCTGTGCAAACCCTTCTACCATTTTTAAATTTTTATTTGCTTTTGGCCTCCTGCAGGAATACATTTGGATTCTTGTTTTTAAACTGAAAGAAAACAAACAAAGAAAAAAACATGTTCGGAAGTAACACAACCTGTCACGAGCCTGGATGGAAAAATAATTCAAAATGAGTTTGAAAAATATTGCATCATCTTAACTACGCCAACAGATAAATATGTCAAAATGATTAATCTGTAAATAAAGATATTAAAGTCTGTGTAAATTAAATCACCCTCTGTCCTCTCTGTGACTTTTCTCAACTGGAACACCTTTCCTCCTACAAGCAGCAACAACAAGAAAGTACCTGGCAACAATATATTGTTCAATCAATATTTTACAATCAGTTTCTTGTAAGTGTAACCCCCATCACAATATTGATAAATATCAAAACCACTTTTATGCTCTTTGACGTTTCGGATCTAACACATGTTAATAAGCTTGTTTGGCTGTGCATAGATTTGAATGAAAAACTAGGGTGAGGCAGAAAATTTACAAGACCAACAGAAATTGATCCTACAGAGAATTACGTTGCTTGTGAAAATGGAGCAAGCGAGCCGATTTTATGACGAATGTGCACTGGGTAATGGATTATGTGCCTTTCTGTACATTAGTACTTTGGACTTGTACCGTGGTATTTCTGGTGGAGCAAGCTCATATTTGTTAGTGCATTTTGAGCGTCAATAGGGAAGTGAAACATGCACTTATCATAATGTTCAGACCACCTTGCTTATACTGAGGCATGCTGAGAATGAACACAATAACAGATGGCCTGCCTGGTGGCATGTTGTTCCATGCTGAACCTCTCCAAGAATATCTGGCAATAATCTGAACACTGCAAACAGGAGAAAGGCTGCTATTGATGTTTGTGTACTATTCAACAACAGTGTGTAATGTAGATCCATCGAAGGACCTCGGGGACAATTTTACAGTGGATTTAACTGTACAGCACAAAAGCTCATTGTGTGTCCTTCCCCTGGATGCTGGGATATCTCTCCAACCATTTTGAGCCTCTCCCCTAAAAAAAAAGATCACGCTTCTTGGCTCATCTAATGGCACTGAGGTCATCCCTCTGCTATTAAAAAGCACACCAAATGAATTAACCTGTTGCATTGTTAGTGTTGAAGGTTTCATAAGACTGATTTCACTTCGCCACAGCATACCTTACTGGATACACTGTCCCGCCGCCTTTTGATGTTTGCACACATTAGAAAATAAAACTCCCACCTTATTGATGTACTGACCTTTACTTCCCATGGGGCGTCTTCAACAAAAATATATATTTGCAACTTTTAATGCATAAAAGACAACTTGTCCACATCCAAAGAACCAGCCATAATATTAATCAAGCACCACTTGATTGATTGATTATATGGTTGTTTCACTCGTCTTTCCCCCTCCATAATACCTTCCTGGGTTTGGCTGTGTGTTGAAGGACCCGGCCAGCAGCTCACCTAGTAGCAGCCGTTTGATTGACAGCTGAATAGCCCAGTGTGTGGTGTGGCGATGATTCGTGGGCATCCTGTTTCTCTCAGTCGGCTGCTGCTATGTGATAGCCGGAGTTTTATTCCCAGGAAGCAGACAGACATGCTGCCTCCCCTGCCAAGCAGCAAGAGCCGGTCCGACCGCGAAGACGGCCAGATGAAATGGTGCCCTGCCATCGGCAACTGAGTTCAACTTGGGTTGAGCGGGCACCATGTGTAGGCCCGTTAGGGGATGAAGCCAAAGGGCTGCTCGATCGCTGGTTGCTCTTACCTTTTTATTCTTCGTGGAGGTGTTAAGAAATGCTCAACATGATTCCAATCATTTGTCTGGCGATGCTGCTTCCTGAAGGTGAGTCAGACAATCCTGCTTGCAGGAATATGATCTATATGCTGTTAATTAGTTAGAGGGATTGTGCTGCTTTTGAAAAACTAAGAACAAATTGAGAACAGTTACGCTGACTTTCAATTTTTATTGTGGCTTTCAAACTATTTAACCAAACAATCTAAGAAGCTTATGAAAGTGATGTTTGTAATTGTATTATAAAGGCCTAAACCCCATTTAAAACAGTTTCCACATCGCTTCTGTGGCTTTCTCTTAAGGAATCACTAAGGGGCATTGAAATATTATTCATAGTAAAATAACGTAAAAGTATATATAATGTATGGCCTAAAGACGGATGGCATTGAGAAAAGAACAATAATTAACAATCATAACAGTTTTACGATTAATTGAAAGGCACAATTAGAACAATGTGATGGAAAGTACTGATTAAACGAAGTGGTCTCCATCCAGAAGTACCGGTACAAAATACTACATTAAAAAGCACTAAGGTTGTTTTGTCAAACACTTGTGAATGACTGATGACCACATCTTTCCCCCCTCCAGTGGCTCACTCGGCTCAGGGTCACTATGCCCACAAGCTTCTGAATGATTTGATGGAGAATTATTCCAGCGCCCTGCGGCCCGTTGAGGACACCGACAGAGCCCTCAACGTCACCTTACAGATCACCCTCTCTCAGATCAAAGACATGGTGGGTAGCTCACCGGCAACATCCTCAAATCAAATTACTAAAGTGCTCATTTTATAGTTTTATAGTTTGATGGCTAACTTGGGACTATTTTCAGTAATTAAGCTCATTCGTCATTAAATCACCAGTCAATCATTTTCACATTCGTCACATTGCACCCCTGCTTCCCGTACAACTACCGAATCGTCAGCCTTGAAGATGTGAACTTTGCAAATACTGTCACCATAGATACACTGGCCTTTGACCAAAACATGAACATGTTGAACTTGGATTCCATTTTGACTCTGTTTTCATCATTACTAAGACAGTGGTCGCCAGAGGATGAGTTGTAGATGTGGATGTGTGTGAATGACAGGCAGACCCCCTGTTGTACAGGCCGGGCTTACTGTTACTCAGCTGTCTCAGGTTTCTGTTCAGGTTCATTGCTGTGTCAGCCCACAGTGAATTAGCACTGTTGCGCATGTGTGTTTGGATGTGTGTGCATGAAGAGAGAAAACAGCCCTCCAACTGAATGTTCCGTGCCTGTGGTGCCTGGTGTTAGTTTGTCATGTTTGAGAAGACAGGAGTGAGGGGCCAGAAAAACAAATAAGTGATTGTGCTGGAGTTTCCTATTACACAAAGCCTTTATGTTTTCATTGGTTCGCTCTGGCAGCGATACCAAAACCACCCGTACTCACCCCCGTCAGCACAGCAACTCTGCTCATCCACCTGATATTGACAGACAGGTCTGGATTTCAGCTGTTGTGATAATCTAAACCCCATGTAATGCTCATAGAGAGTTAATGAGCAACAGAGAAATGAGGAGACCAAGAGGATCTCTCTTTAAGCTGCTGTATCCATTGTGTGTTTGTATGTATGTGTATGTCTGTTCTCATTCTTGTGCGTGTGTGTGTGTGTGTGTGAAAGGATGAAAGGAACCAGGTGCTGATAGCCTACCTGTGGATCAGGCAGACGTGGCATGATGCGTACCTGAAGTGGGATAAAGAGGACTATGATGGACTGGAGGTGATCCACATCCCCAGCAGCCTTGTGTGGAGGCCCGACCTCGTCCTCTATAACAAGTACGCCCGTACGTCACACAAACACACACACTCATTTTCTGATCTTCCTGTTTTATAGGGCCATATGTTGCAGTTTTCATCAAATTCTCATTTTAAAATGAACACTGTGTTACTGTGACATCATGTTAGTAATTCCAACAAGAGGCAAGATTACGCACACGTCACTCTTGGAGCTGACCATTTCCACAGCCATACTAACATTACTCAAGACGGTTCACTAATAATCTTAACAACTTTAAGATTATCTTGAGACTTTGACAGTAATAATCTTCTGAAATTATATGACTGCACAGTAACAAATGTCAAGTCAACAAAATACAATTTGAAAAGATTAAAACTGAGTCAATGTTTCCAATAAAATGAAATCAGCCAGAACAGAAGAAATAAGAATATGCATTATATATATATAGAAAAACATTTGTTCACAAGCATACATTTTTTTCAACGTTTTCAAAACTTTCTGTTGTGTTTTGTAGCTTAGTACACCAGTTTTGTATGTCATAGAATATATAATATAAGTATAATATTGTAATGAATCCACAAACCGTTTATGTCCATACCTACTGAGTTACCAGTTTATCAGGAGCTAATGGAGTCCAGTACAAAAAATCTTGCATTAAATGTATCAGAGATCACAGTGTGGCAGTTTGAGGCTACAGTCTGAATATTACACATTTCTTAATTGTAGGTTTTATTGCAGGACTGTTGTATTGGCTTGTATTAGAGTGTAAAGGTGTGTTTAATACACAGGTAAATCAGTGTTGAAAGAATACAACATACGGTACACACCGTTTAACCAAATAACACATGACCTGTCAATTTGTATCGACTTTTCTCCTCCTCCAGAGCTGACGATGACTTCTCAGGGCCGATGGACACCAACGTGAGACTGCGCTACAATGGAGAGATAACCTGGGATGCTCCCGCCATCACCAAGAGCTCCTGTGTGGTGGACGTCTCCTACTTCCCCTTTGACAGCCAGGAATGTAACCTGACTTTTGGTTCATGGACCTACAATGGCAACCAGGTTTGTAGAAAAACCTGGACACATATTCACTTGTTATCTACAAGGATACTGATGATCTGTGTCATCTAAAGTTATCAGATCAGTTTTGGATGGGGATAACTGAGACTGGCCAGCTTGAACATGAGACGATGCACACATTTCCTCTTCCCTCTTTCTGTGGTCATGCATAAGTGTGTAGATACATTTGCTGAATTTGTCTTCAGTGGCTGGAGCTGGCTGTGTTCCCCCTCTACAATCTACTCATCCGTTACCTTAATTCCAGGTAGACATCATTATGGGCATGGACAGCGGTGACCTGTCAGATTTTGTGGAAAATGTGGAGTGGGAGTGCCACGGGATGCCGGCCACCAAGAACATCATCATGTACGGCTGTTGCTCTGACCCATATCCAGACATCACCTATACAGTGCTCCTGCAGCGCCGCTCCTCCTTTTACATCTTCAACCTCCTCCTCCCCTGCTTCCTTATCTCCTTCTTGGCTCCGCTGGGTTTCTACCTGCCTGCAGACTCTGGGGAGAAGGTTTCCCTGGGAGTGACCGTTCTTCTGGCTCTCACTGTGTTCCAGCTGATGGTGGCAGAGAGCATGCCTCCGTCCGAGAGTGTGCCCCTTATAGGTAAGAGCGTGTTTGTTTAGGATTGTGTTAAAGCGGGTATGAATGGCATCTTTATAATCATTATAGTGGCTTGCATTCCTGCCTGTGTATGTACAGCCTACATTCTGTGTATGGATGTACAGTCTATGATACAGCCTCAAAGAGCTGCTAGCACGGCTTTATATTTGAGTGAAATCTCCACAGACAACAAAACCTATTTTTGTAGTTCGAAGAGTAAACTTATCTCCTGTCTGTTTTTGTTCCTATCTGTTACACAGGGAAGTACTATATTGCCACTATGACCATGGTCACAGCCTCCACATCGCTCACCATCTTCATCATGAACATCCACTTCTGTGGTGCAGAGGCCAAACCAGTCCCCCACTGGGCAAAAGTCCTCATAATTGACTACATGTCCAAAATCTTTTTTGTTTATGAGGTGGGCGAGAACTGTGCCTCTGCCTCCTCCTCTTCTTCTTCGTCTTCTCACTTCCCCCAGGAAGACATACGTCACCAGAAACTCAACTCCCATAGTCATGCGAATGGTAAACCAGGAAGCCACAGTAGCCGACAGGACTGGCAGGGTCACAAATACCCCAGACCTCAGACCCCCAAGCCACAACACCATCCCAGAGTCAAAGCCCAGCACCACATCACCAGAGAGGAGAAGAGCCATTTCTCCGGCTTTGGGAAATATGAAGACTCTAATGGGAAAATCCCGACAGGGGACTGCTGTAAAGAAGACCAGAAGGTCCCCTGCTACCCTGAACACCAAAAGCCTCCCTGCTGTCCTGAAGACAAAAAGCCTCCACCTGAAGGCCCCACTGTTACCTTTGGCCCCTGTGTGTTCTGCAGTGGCTTCCCTGGTGTGGACACCAAGCTGGTGCGCAATGTTGAATATATCGCCAACTGTTTCCGAGAGCAGAGGGCCACATGCGCCAAAGGGGCAGAATGGAAGAAGATTGCTAAGGTGATGGACAGATTCTTCATGTGGATCTTCTTTATCATGGTCTTCCTCATGAGCATCCTCATCATTGGCAAGGCGCCGTGATAATGAAAACATGTTTTTTTCAATTAACTCTTTTTGGACAAATAAAAAAGTCAAAGGGACTATTATGTTTTTTTTTTTATAAACAGGTATGTTGAAAAGTATATGATAATACCAGTAGAGATTACAGTGATGTGAAAATAAACAAATTTTACCTTCACTGTTTTGGCCGTGTCCATACTGCACAGGCTATATTCTTGAATATTAACGTGTTAAAACCCATGATTTCTTGCACATAATACTTCTGTGTCCTATCCATATCAACATTACATTATTTGGAAATAACTCATAATGAAAAGCACATTGTTTGTAATTGTTTTCTGCTGCCTGCAACTCTGATGCATTGTGGCTACTTTGCTTCCTATACAATCCTTACCATCTCTATTGAAAGCATGTTGTAAATGTGCAGCTTGATGCCCATTAATCGTGGCTTTGATGTACAGGTACTTCATCATCTGACCATTGAATACATGTAAGGGGATCTTCTATTAAGTTAAAATATGACCAGTGGAGACAGCACATGTCTTATTCACTACTGTGAAATCAGACTCCTGGGGCTGAGAGATCCAGCGTCAGCGCACACTCCGGACTCGCACAATCATTTCTCTGTTCAAAATCATCCAGTGAATAGTTAATGAGCAAGCTTTGTTTGTAGCACGGCCATGGCAGTGAGGATGTAAGGTAATATGGATCATTAATTATGTAACACAATGAGCACACTCTTCCTAAATCCCCGTACCTTGAATTTGGAAGGTGTGTGCGTGTGCGTGTGTGTGTGTGTGTGTGTGTGTGTGGTGAAAAGAAAAAACTATTGTGGATACCAGAAGTGGAAAGTAAACTGATATGATACATTATACAAAATATACCAAATTATCTGAGTGTTATTGATAACAAATATCAAAGAATTATTAGCCTACAAGATGACAAAACAATGTGCAGACCCAGATTCAAGTACTGTAGTTAATTAGATATTTTAGATACTTTTAATTACAGCTATTTACATTTTTGTGCATGTTTATACTTCTGCTTCACTATATTTCAGCGTTTTTTTATTTGCTATATATTTCATCTTCGTTCAATATTCCTATATATAAAATTGACCCACTACAGTAGTTAGGGAATGCAATGAACAGAAGATTCAGAAAGTAATCAGAATGGAAAGAAGAAGAAGAAAGAAGAAAGAAAAACAGATTTTTAGGTAATTATCTTTCACAGATTTTTGACCACGATACCTTCATTTTACAGTAGAGGGCGCTCATTTACCACATACCATTCCGGTGGCGGATGCCCCAGAGCTTAATGTTTGAAACTGCATGTGGCAAAGTGAGAGCACAAGAGCTGCGCCTCGGAATTAGTCCCACTCTCTTTTCATCTTCTACTCACAAATTTCACTACTGCGAAGTGAAAAAATATGAATAGGCTATTTATTATTCCTCCATGTTATTGCATGGCCAGAGACTATACATCTTGCTCGCTGCAATCCCATAATTAAATCTGAAAGCTATAAATGAGAGTGGGCTAGTGAGTAAAAAATGCTAGGGCGTGCTGTCTGTGGATTGTTATGTTGAGTGTGGGCTCTCCTGAGCAGAAATCCAATGGGCAGAGGAATCATTGTTTTTATCCTCTTCTCCAAAGGGATTGTCATGCTGAAGCGCGAAGCATGTGATAAAAGTGAGAATCTCTTAAATGATCTGTTTGAGGGAAGCTGAATGCATTGGTCTCCATTAGTGCTCAGTGAGCTCCAGGGGCCCCTGGCAGGCTGTAATCACCATGGGAGATGAGGAGAAGTGTGAACCATGTAATTTGAACAGGCGTAGCAGCTCAGGCACTGAAAGAAAGACTACTGGGGAAATTACCAAGTGCTTTACAAAATTTCACACGGAGAGGCATTATCTATTACCACTTAGATTTACAAACAGAACGGGAAAATTACTGTGATGACAATGTATTCACCACCAGGGGTGGAACAGACCCAAGTACTTTTCCTCAGTTACCATTATCAGCACCACTTTGAAGCACTTGTGGTATTTTATACAATACTGTGTATACATATATGCTCTCATAGGGTTCATTTTGCATAATGAGTACTTTTACTTTTCATTCTTTAAGGGGGCTACATTTAATGTATGTTACATGTCAGTCTCTATTTTATTACATGGAAGAGATTTAAATTGTTATTTTGGACTCTTTTTTTCGGTTTTGAAAGCATTTTGACAGAATTGTATATCATTATATACAATTATGCAGGTAGTGGTCATTGACTGATTTTAGGGAACACAATTTGAAGTGTCTAGAACTCAAATTTAATTTAATTTCACTTTACATTTAAAACAGGTTTTGGTTCAAATATTTTAAACTGACATGACACATTATATTAAATAAATAAAATTATCTGACACGAGTGTTATTGATAACAAATACCTAAGAATTATTAGCCTAAGATTTGAAGGAATTATGTGCAGACCCAGACTCAAGTAGCTACTGCAGTTAAGTAGATATTGTACAGGACTCATGGTCAAAGTATAACTATAACCACGCTGCTTTCAGTTGTATTACGTGTCTGGTGTAAGTTAGAGTTTTACATATACAGACATTAGCTCAGTTGGTATAATTGGGGTACAGAGAGTAGAGGAAAGTAGAGGGGGCCCTGGGGGCCCTCGGATCCCTCCTACGCCCCTGTGTTTAACGTTTCCTTCATGGACCCTAGTTTTAAAAACAGCAGCTGCAGGCAATATGCAACTGATTTAGGTTTCCGTATAACCGTCCATCAGTAATGTTATTAGCTTCCGTTTGACATAATGCTCTCTCAAACCTTTACAAGCCCACAACGCACCAGATAGTAAAGGACATGCAGCGTTTAAGGAGATTAATATTCGTTATCCGTGAAGAACAGGACCTTGAGATCTGCATGCGGTTGCCACGGTGAAGGGAACACAATGTTGACGGACATTTAGAAAGTTTGTTTTTAAGTGGAGACTCTACCCTTTCCAACATTTGTACACATTAAGGATAAAGGCACTAAAGGAGCAGGTGGGGGTTTGGAGAGGAGACGCCCATCGCCTCACGACGGACCCAGATTTATACTCTGGACTAGTTAAAACCGTGCGTGGAGTTTAAGGTGAACAGAACCACCAACAGCAGTAATCTACCGTTAAACGACACACTCGTATCTAAACATGAAGAGACCAGGATACGTGTGACAGCGACACTACTTTGCAGGAGCAAAGAGGACACCCGCAAGGTACCGTGCCGGGATTTACTCCGACATATGTTCTAGTTACTTCTGCACATGAAAGTATTTCAAAGCTGAATCCGAGTTTTATTGGTTGACTGTGTGCTTCAGACTTTTTTTTAGCGGACGTTGGGCTTAATTCAATAATTAGCGTTAGCTAACCCAGGTCACAATGCTTACGGAAGTGATTCATGTTAGTCAAATGTCCTACACAGATAGTATAACCCATATAATTAGTTATGTATTAGGAGTGTCTAAGTTGACACCATGACTTTAAATGTTTAAGTGTGTATGGATGACATTGTGCAGTAATACTTATTTAATAACTTAACCTGATGCCTATAACCTGCTAGAGATTACTTAATAACCTAGATAGAGTCAGTTTTATCGGTATTATCCCAAATCACAAATGTTATTTTGAGTGTCAAACTTGGATTCTGTGTATAATTTTTTTTTTTTTTTTTTTTTACGTCCTCAAAGTAAAGATTTCATGGTGTGTTTTCAGGTGTCCGAGAGAAAATACATCTCTGAGAAGATGGTGAGAAATAAAAATACCAGAGGGCTTCCCAATCACTCTTCCACGTGCAAGACAAACAATGCTGGCTCCAAGACTGCAAACAGCAAGGACCTGACGCCTTCAGAGAAAGCAGCCGACTGCAGCGCCCCTGCTATTTCTCCAGAGCTCCAGACCACTGGCCAAGGTCAGCTGGGTTTTCCAGACAGAGTCTACCTGCTGGCGTCGGTCATCTTCCAGAACAACCATCTGGAGAAGCCAGCTGCCCACCGGTTGGTCAATTATGGCAAAGAAAGAGGGCTCCCATTACCCGAAGTCAAAGATGAGGAGATGCAGCGTACAGCGTATGAGCTGGCCTTCAATACACTTAAATGTGAGTGTTAACTGGTAAAGTGAAGTTTGTTGGATTTGTTGAATTCCAACCACCGTTGATTCATTTCAGATACATCACATTGCAAGTAAAGCCCTTTTGATTGGCAAGCAAACACTCATTTGGAGTGAGTATGAAGAACCCTGGGGAAGTTAATTGGTAGAATTGAATATAGATAGATTGATTAAGGGTAAATGGAAGAGGAAAAAAAATGCTTAAATGACCAGGGGGTGTGATGCTACAAATCAATCTGGCCCACAATCTGTTATCTGGGACCGGGGTGGGGTCTGGGTGGCTGAAGTCGCAAGAGACTGTAATCACCATGGTGATAAGGGAGTGGAGGTGATCCGACTGCCAGTGCAGGAAGCTGGCTGGAATTGATTTAATGCATTCTCAGTGGATGGAGAGGTCAGGTAGCACGAACACCCTCGTAGCTACACATTATTCTTTTTCCTCCTCACTATCTAACCGCTGAAATTGCAAGCTGCAGGCCTACATGTCCCACAATTAATGCAGATCACCTCAAAATATCCATCATCACAGGAGAAGCCCCAGCCCTGTTGCAGTAACCTGTATTACAGCTGGGGGTCATAGTACTTACATCATCAGGTGAAATCGACTCGATTGCTAAGGATAATAGTAAGAGAGAATTTAGAGATTATATTGTAACGACATTGTTTTCATCCATCACCCTTTGTTCTCTATTAGAGGATGCCTTTATTACCAGGATGAGAAGTTTTCTGTTACTGTTAGTTTGCTCAAGAGCTTGAACTTGAGCTCTGCTGAGGGAAAATGATCTGCCCGAGTTAATTATAAAAGAGTAAATTAATGCACTTTTTGTTCCGAGTTTATTACAAAGGCAAACATCCTCTATTTTAGCACATCTTACAGTGGTTTCCAGCTACAGTAGAAAGGTACAAACAGAGCAAACTGAAACAAAGGATGAGCTGCAAATGCCATCGTTGGCTAGTTTACAGGATTATTTACACATATCTGGACTGGTTACATTATTCCTGATCTTTACAGGGACCATGGTCTAATAGAATAGTGAAGTATTCCTGCATCTGAGGTTAAATCAGTTTCCGTTGCTACAGTTGTTGTATTTTCACACAACATTGACAGTACATCATTGTTACACAAGAAGAGCGGCTTGGCACTGATTTTAAACTTTGGCAACAGACACATGATTGCCAACTTGCCTTGATCAAATACGGATTTTGGTCACATGTTAGATTCCCTCGGGCTGGCTGTGTGGTGAAATTGGGTGCAGATGAAGTGACACAGCCTGGAAGCCGACGTTAATCTCTCCTCTTCCTCCTCCCACGAACAGCCTGACTTTTGGTGCAGAAATTGATTTGCTCGTCACACACACACACACACACACACACACACACACACACACACACACACACACACACACACACAATGCTTGCAGTCACACACATACAAACATACACACACACACAAGACACATTTGTGCCTCGCCTTGGAATGACTGATCCAAAATTGAGTTTAGGTCAGTTGTTAACCTCAAGAAGAAGTGCTTCAGCAGCAAAAAATACGCAGAGCAAAATACCAATGAGCTCTGGTATTGATCTTGTGATTATAACTCTTATCTGCTTAAAACGAAAAAGATGCTCAGTCAGTTCTGCATCGGTTACTGAGGACACCGACTTATCTGTTGCTGTGGTTGTCAGTCAATACTAAAATATGGAGGGGGAGTTGGTAATCCCTAGTGTGGATTCGACATTTCATAGACAAAGACAAAGCTGAAGTCGGCCAAATGACAAATATTAGCAGTCAAGTTGTTTTCGCCTTCCCTTCTCTGCCTCCTCTCTTTTTTTTGATATCTTGTACTTTATTTCTTTGACTTCTCCCGTCTCTTTAAAAAGCCTTTTTTCACATGCGAGTGACCGTCTGCTTGATCACTGACCTAGAGACAGTATATGTTGTCAAGGTTTAATTCCTGGTTGACTTGTCTTACCTCGTGTTCTCAGTGCTCAAAGTATAGTGCAGATGTTATGAAGTTATGTAAATGTATTTTAGTTAGAATTTTAACTGGTAAAAAAGTAGTTGACCTTGTCGCTGGCCATGAGACCCCCCCCCCCTCCACCCCCCCTCCCTCCTCTTCCCTCTTTCTTTCTGCTGGCTACTCCTCTGAGTATTTCTGCCTCATTGTCCACACTGTTCGGCCGGGCTGCCAGACGCCCTTGTCAGATGACTGTGGCTGCTGTAGCCTCTGTGTGCAACTAGAAAGGTTCTTTGGACCACTTTGTGTTCGGCTGGATTTAGAGCATGAAAAGGGGAAAGACAGTCTTTTTTTTTTTTTTGTCCTTGACCACAATCAGAACCCCTCCTACCATTATGCTTCAGCAAATATTAAATTATACAGGTGCGTGATATGTAAGATAGATTTGCCATTTAGTCCAAAGGCAATTGCATAACTTAGGCATGTACCTGTTTTGGCTCTTCCTCTATTAAATTAATGTGCAATCGGGTGCACTGATGCGAAACATTGTGAGACAAAGAACTGGCTGAGGAGAAGTGGAGCCTGCATTCAGGTCTGGCTCTTTCACTGAGGATTTGTTTGACTACAGTCCCCATCAGTCACTGCTCATTGTGTAACACCTGGATGAAAGCCACTAAACACACATCTTCAACACATGTCCTGCGATGACTATAGTGCCTCCTGCTGGTGCAGGATTTATTTCTTGTTCTACTGATTACAAGTCATTTTTTTCATTTCCACCTCTAGTCCGGAATTCTGATTTCAGAAATTCTGTCTTGTCCCGCCAGTAAAACCCAAGCACTGTCTGCTGTGTAAAGATGTCAACTGTAAGTGATTTATAGCAGAATTTCCTCTGTGTTTTACTCAACCTGCTGTGTGTGTGATTTATAGCCTGCGCAAGACTATGACCTCTACAGACTTAACCATCATGGCTCCCTCAGGGGTCTGTGCTACTCTGTGTGCACTGAGTGGTTATCTCCTCGGGGCTTATCAGGCCTTCTGCAGTAATGGCCACTATTGTAAACCCCATTGACCTGTACCCGCTATAAATTAGACCACTGCTGATGATATGCTTTGTTTCTTCAATTAAAGATAAGCTCTATTACTTGCAAACATTTACTTGTGTGCCTTGCTGTTTGTTTGTGTCTATGTGGACGTAACAGCCTGCAGATGTGTGTTTTTGTCCTGCCTTACATGCTATCTACCCAGCGTGCATTTGGCTGAGACCCAGAGTACAGATTGGCATGATTTGAGATGTTGTGATAAGTTAACAGCAGTGTGTGCGGTTTCCATGGTGTCTCAGACGGGCTGGGCTTACCTCCTATTTGCAGCTTAAGAGGTGTGCCTGTCAGGAATAAGAATTACCTGAGAAGGCAACAATGTGTGTAGTAGACACATACCGCACAATCACTTAAATATTGAAACCCTGGGTTCTCACACTTACACAAACATATGCATCTCATTCCCACCTTTTAATTGCTTATCTGCAGCAACACAATGAGCCTTTTTCCAAACACTCTAGAAACACAACCATGCTAGGGAAATGATCATTTTGCCTATTTTCAGTGTGTAATGAGCAAACACTGTACATGCAGAGTGGCTTTGGAAGCAGCTGTTCTTTAATCCTGATATGATAAACTGGAAAGTGTCCCCGGCTCTCTGTCTCTCACATATTGAAAAGGAGAGCCCACTGTTCACAGAATGGAATGTAAGGGATAAGACTGCATGTGATTTTCTGTGTATTTCAGAGAGAAAGCGTCCGGAAGGCTATAGCAAAACAGTTGCTGCCTTCATGATATGCCAGCCATGGCATGGGAATGAAAATGCTCTATAAACCACACATAGTCAGCTCTCACCACTTTAAAGGTCATAGTTACCTTTTTTCGAGCTACTGTCCAGATTTGATTAAGAAGGTCAAGCAAAATGTAACACTATAGCCTAGGAAGAAAAAAGGACATTTACTAAAAACTTACCAGATGATATAAAAGTGTAATATAAGACAATAATGCTTGTCCATCATGTCACCACTAGATAATTTGCAAGTAACATGTTGAATAAAATCAAGATGATAACAATTCATACAAACACGGTCTAGTCTAGTATGAAATACATGTGTGCCTGCTATTTGGTTTCACTGTTTAGATATAGTCTGTTTATTACTTGAGATGTCGTTAATGTCATTAGTCCTTCGATTACACACACCCACTCACCGCAGACACAATAAATGAAAGAAATGAGGCAAATGAAGAATCAGATTAACTCTAATTAAGCACCATATAAGCGTTTAATCACAGGAAATTAAACCCTCCATCAAATTGAATTATTTTTTCAAATTAAATCACGATCATTTGGGGTGCCTCTAGGAGCCTCTCTTTGTCTTTATCTCTTCTCTGTCATGTTCTCATCATTAGATATGGATTTGTCCTTCGTAGCATATATCTTACCAGCTAATGGATATTAGTAATTCCGTTTGGTTCTGTTTCACTCCAAATGAAAGAGCCTGGACTGGTTTCTAGGGATAATTAAACCTTGATATAAAAGATGGCACTAATATGCAACGTTATTACTCGGACGCATAATTAGTAATGGAACTTCCCATTACCACGTTTCCATCCGTCTACCTAACCTTGTTTTACCTCTCTACCACTCTACCATTTCTGCACAGATCAAGAGCTGCTGGAGGACATCATGATTGACAGCTGCTTTTGCCTCACTCAGCCAATGGTAAGTGAGTTACATTGGAGCAGTATTCTTTTAATACAGCAGTAGTTTAAGAGACATAAACATCGTTTTATCCCTTGGTGTGTGTTGGCATTATGTGACAGAGAGGCACATCTGTTACTGTCAACTCGCTGCTGAAAATCAAAATCCTTTTGATGCTGAGAATAGCTCAACTTGAGTTTTGTAGTTTACCATGCTATTACTTTGTTTATAGCTTTGTTTAGCTTGCACTGTTCTCCTAAACTCTTTGGCTCACAATCCTTTGACGGTGCTCTACTCAGTGCTCCAATATTCATGGCCTGCTGTTGGTACTCCTCATAGGCTACTCTTTGTTCTGTTCTCTAGACCTCTCATCAGTAACAGTTATATTGATGTACTACACTAATACTCTCCTTTCATCAACTCACAAAGTACCTTGTGTCTTTCACATACCCTACAAACCTTATGAATAACAGTTGCTCCCTTTGGAGTAACACATCTAAAAGGTACTATGAGGCTACTTTATTTATTATTACTTTTCTCAAGCAAAACTCCCCATTAATTAGTGATAAAATAAACTACCCCAGTGGGTTTGGATGATGTGGCGTCTGAGTGTGTTCTGTACAGTCTCTATATGTCCTCGAACCAGTGTGCTGAAAGTTATCAGTGATACTAAGGATGCGAAGGCTGCGTAGTCATAAAAGAAAGATTTTTAACACAGCTGTGTACCTGCGGCTGTAGATGAATGCTCTGCTACTTAAATGAAAAAGTATCCTCTGGAGGAGATTGGCATGTACTTTTGCCCTACTTTTATTACTCCACATAAAAGAAGCTGTGGAGAGAGGATGGTGTTCTAGCTGCTTCTCTTCACAGTCTGGATGGTGATAAAACATGCACAGCGCTAGTCTGTGTGCACAAAGCTGATCGAGAATGAAAATGAATGAAAGTTAAGAAAGCAAGAGTTGGTGAATGTCAGAAAACTGAGCTGTCATTGAGTGTACAGATTGTAGACAACCAATGTCTACTTCAGAGGACGCAAACATATTACAGACACAATAATAATGTGTGTTTGAAGCAAATTCCACGACACAGACATACACACAGACATACACACACACACACACACACACACACACACACACACACACACACACACACACACACACACACACACACACACACACACACACACACACACATACTGTAGCCTTGTGAAACATGGCCCTGGGTGAAATGAATGGGTCTCCCTATGTGTTGGCAGGTCGTTACTCTGCATCCAGACAATAAAGCCCAGACACAATGAGACAGTCTTTAGAGCTCACTCTTACCTCCTTTTACACTGCTGGCATCTATAAAGTTCAACCTTGATAGAGAGAATAGGCGGCCTAGAAAAGGGGGGAACATGTGGGTATTGGGAAAAAATGAGAATGAACTTATAGATAGACTTGCATGCTGAAAGAGCCTGAGGTGGATTTGATCAGACTAGAGAGAGGAAATTAAGCTTAAATCCTGCGGATGATGGAATTGAATGACATTATAGATGTGAGGCAAGCATATTAGGTACATGGCCACATTTAACATAAAATATGCCATAGACCCAAAAAGGAGCCATTTGAAACCACTATATCTAGAATCTTCTTGAAAATAGTTTACATAGTAGTTGGCTCTGTCTAATGTTAAAAATCAACATGGTATTAACTGAGAATAAATCAACAGAACATATTAATGTTGTGTATTACCTTATCTATAACACTCATCTGATATTTAACTCATATTCCTTAATTGAATTTAACCATTGCATCTAGCATTTAACATTAACACTAGCATTATTTTCAAATCCAGCTTATTGTCATACCATTTAAAATGTGTTTAATATAAGTAAAGTGAGACAAAGTAAATGTCTTATGTCATAAACCTGCATCTGACTACACAGCAGGCATGTTTACTGTAGGTCTATTTCCCACCATAGGAGGCTGTCGCTAGGGAACTTAGTGACTGGGAATTTACCCACACCCAAGGGTTTAACCTTGGTAAAGGTCAAGTGGAACTTGAGGTAGAGACGACGAGGTCGAGTGCCACAACCTGTTTCTGGGACTGACCTTTTAAAAAAATTTAATTTAAAAGCCTGTGGAATGAATAATGAGTGCTGGCTAATTTCCTAGCAGCAGAATAAACCCTTGTAGCGTTCTAGCTTCTCGGCCCATTAGCCCAGTAGTGAGGATGCTGCAAGCTGTTGCTGCGGTGGAGCACCATCTGTCACTAATGCGGCTGGTGCCCTCCCACCCTCAGGGACAGAAAGGTGGAGAGAGAGAGAAGAGAGAGAGAGGAGAGAGGAGAGAGAGAGAGAGAGAGGAGAGAGAGAGGAGAGAGAGAGAGAGAGAGGAGAGAGAGAGGAGAGAGAGAGGAGAGAGAGAGGAGAGAGAGGAGAGAGAGAGAGAGAGAGAGAGAGGAGAGAGAGAGAGAGGGGAGAGAGAGGAGAGAGAGAGGAGAGAGTGAGAGAGAGGAGAGAGAGAGAGAGAGAGAGAGAGAGAGAGAGAGAGAGAGAGAGAGAGAGAGAGAGAGAGAGAGAGAGAGAGAGAGAGAGAGAGAGAGAGAGAGAGAGAGAGAGAGAGAATTGTAGAGGAGAGGTAGAGACATAACTCTTCCTCCTATGTTTAATTAAGTGGCAGCAGTGGGGTCATGGCAGGACATCCTTGAGCTACTGTATGTGTGTGTGTGTGTGTGTGTGTATGGATAATTTAGTCTTGAATACAAATCAATTGTATCACTGCAGTGCACCCCTCATTAGGTTACCAAAACATCGACAGTGCACTATAACCAAATGTCGGGTTTCATGTAAATTCTGTATTTGTACCATATGCAGCTGATCTTTGAGGCAGAACCATTCACTAATTAAAAGTTTGTGTCTCAGTCATGTTAATCAAAATTATAATTTTGTCTATTAGGCATGGTCTCTCTCCTTGTTTTTCTTTGTTTTATTATTAAAACAGAAGTCACCAATTAACTAAGTAAGTAAGTAGTTGTACTTTTTGTTCTCATGCTCTAGCCAGATGATCGGATGAGCCTCGTTGCCGCCATGCTCTATGACTTCCAGGACAGAAAGTTCCTCCCACGGGAACGCCATGGGAAGGACGAGATTGTACAGGAAGTTAAAGATGTGGAGAGCTACCTCCTCAGGTAAGGAATGGAAAAACAACAAGAAGAAAAAGGAAAAAGGGAGTGGATTCATAAAAGGGAATACAAATTGAGTGTAGAAGAGGTAAAAAACGTTTTTCTTTTGTTGTACGTAGGTTTAAAACCAAACTGGCAGCCTCGCTGGCCCGCTGCAGAATCAAACACAATCTCTTGTCCATTGAGTATATCCTGCCAGAGATTGTGAAGATGAAGCAGGAGAGATCAAGCAGCCTTCCCCTTTACACATGGGTCAACACACTGAAGAGCAGGTGAGCTAAGCACACACAAACAAACACTCACTCACCCACTCAGAAGCAGATGACGTACACCTGTACATGCACACCTGTACATAAGCCCAGGAATGCACTGTAAGCAAATATAGAGTGCAAGCATCTCACACACACCTACATCTACACACATACCTTTAACTTGTGGTGCAGCCCAATGTTTTATAGGCTAGGTGCCTTGCTGACATCCAATTAAACCACTGGACTATGTGTGCGTGTGTGTGTGTGTGTGCTAATGTCTGTTCTTGCAGGCGCCCTGATTCAGTTAGGTGTAAATCCTGCTGCTGTGGACAGATTCAATCAGCAACAACCCTCAGCAAGCTCTAGGACTGTAAAGGTCACCTGTTGGGACTAGTGGTCCGTCTCTCTCTCTCTCTCTCTCTGTGTGTGTGTGTGTGTGTGTGTGTGTGTGTGTGTGTGTGTGTGTGTACGGCACAGCACATTTTACAATTAAAGTATTTTTAAAAGGCCACATAGCAATTGTACACACTATTATTATCTATGATGACAGTCTTCCTCTTCATCTCACCTCTTACCTTCTTCCCCCCTTCATACCTTGTCTTGGGCTTCCCCTAATCTGCTCTCCTCTCTCCTCGCCTCCAGCGTCGATGAGGTCCAAAGTGTCCTGAAGAGGGCGGGCTTCTCGCGGGTGAAATCGATTGGGCAGCTGGAGGGCCAGACCTTCTGCCAGGATCCCCACTGTGGGGATATACTGGTATTCCCTGCTCAGCTGAAAGCTCAGCTGTACACCACCAAGCTGCTTAGCGACCACACACTCATCATACAGGTACCAGCTTCACAGAGAAAGGAGGTTTCTGACAAGAGCAGCCCTCCTCCCCCACAGACTTTAATAAGGTTGTTGAAATCTGTTCTGTCCCATCAATCTTCTCTGATATTTATGATTTCACTTTGGTAATGGACTTGCTCAAATTGATAATAAGACTGAGTTCCCTTATGCCAACTAAGATTAGTTTTCCCTGATACAAATATTTCACATCAGTTCTTCTCATCTCGCCGTACTTCACTTTGAGCCATAAAGAATCCTTCAGTCTGGGAGGGTGGGAGCGGTTTAATCATTTCATTTCTACTCCATTAAAGTCAAGCTGCCATACAAACTGTAAGCAGCACAGCACAGCACCACAACACAATTAAATTGGATTTTGCAGCCAAATTCAATCAAATATTCAACACCACTGCCTAATTAATCACCTCTCCCTCTTTCCATTTTATGATTCTCCATCACAGCTTCTCCCCCCTAGTTCCTCTCTTTTCAAATGTCCTTGTTCTTTTCCACCCTGGTTTGTCTTTCCCGACAAACCTTGTAATCTGGATATCAACTAGAGAAACTCAAGCCAGCCCAGTGGTTCCACAGGGACAAGTTCGGCACTATTTCCAGAGGGGACCCCATTGATTGAAGGACATCTTTGTTGTAATCTGACTGCATTGTTATTCTTTCTGTCTTTTCCTCCTTGGTTTCTTCTCCTCCTCTTTCCTCCCTCCAGTACCTGCTTGCAACAGCTGCTCCAAACTCCCTCTTCTCTCTCATCTATTCCCATCTCAATTCTATTTACCATTATCATACAGTGCAAGTTTTCCTCCTATTTTCTCTTTATCTTAGTTTGTATCTCATCAGTTTGCAGAGTGTTGCTGTGGTGCAGAAACCTATATATAGATGTATTATATGGAAGTCTGTCTCTTTATCAAACTAATGCTTTCACTAAATGTGTCTGCAGGATAAATTTTGCAGCCTGGGCCCAAATGCAGTGTGCTCCCTGCTACCAGAGGAAGGAGATGTTCTTATGTTGGGCTGCTTCTCTGGCCTCACCGTGTCCCACACTGCCTCCCTAATTGCAGAGAAACACAAAGCCAACAGCAATGTTCAGCCCACAGTCTACGTTTGTGTCAGTGATCGTACAAACGCTCAGAGGGAGGAGCTGCAGCAGGCTGTAACTGCCATGGGCTCCAAGAGTAGGCATAAAATGGATGCGTGTATCCATGTATGCGAGACCAAAGAGATTGAATCAGAGGAAACAGCAGTCTATTTACTGTCTTTGTTTTAATGGCACCATAGGCTATGTTTGTCTTCATCTGTCTTTACTTCAATGAAAGAGAGAGTGAGAAACTGAATATTGCCTGTTGGCGTTGTCACACTGATCCACTATGTTTTCAAACTGACTGCTCTTTATTTGAGTAAATAGATTTGTAAAAATAACTATCTTGGTAAAGTGAAGTGATTCAATTTGATCACACTTTTCAGTGAGACGATTTGGGGTAATCAGACAATTAATGATCAGAAAGTAATCAGAAAAATTGGTAGTTGCCGTTGTCAGCAAATTCTTAAAGACTTCTTAAAACCGAATTGTCTGCTGAGATTCTGAACTGTATGTAAATACAGTATTGTATGCTGATAGTGGCTGCCAACTGAGTTTGTCATTAAGGAAACAAGTATGTACATGTAACAAAGCTGACATTTTAATAATTGCATAAGACACCTTCAGGCAGGATATTTTTATACAAAGAAATATAACAGGACATTGTGAGTAGACTTTAATCATTGAGCAAATGTATATTTGTGATTATACAGGGTATCATTAAACTCTAAGTGCATTCTGCTCAGATGTGAAGCTGATTCCAGAGGTCTTCCAGTCTTTGGACAGCAGGGACAAGCGACTCCAGAAGTTGCGTGTCATCCTGTTGACCCCCAAGTGTTCTGTGTCTGCGGTCAGCAATCCGGTCGAATTCATACTGCAAGAGAATGGAGGTAAATAGCGCTCTATGAGAATTTCAGAAATATATGTTATAATCTGGTGTACATTAAGCCTCATATATACATTCTGCAAGAACAGTAACACGGACATGAGCGGAAAAACATTTGTATCTTTTAAACTTTTTTCTTTGCCGCAAAAACAGATATTCTCAAAACTCCTCAGAGTTATACATTTGATCTGCCCATCTGTGTAGATAGAAAGGGCTGGATGTGCACGGACAGGCGTAAACCTTCTGCACAGATCCCCCGCGAAGGGCCGTGTTTCATGTCTCGCTCTGGCCGTGCGAACACTCGCAATACTTGCAGATGCGGCAAATAAATTAAATCCAGCTTTAAACCGGGTTGTGTCCATACGGGTATCGAGCAGAGACACATACGGTTGGTTAGGCTACAAAATATAGGATGCTGTGTGTACAGTGCACTCACAACAGCCTGCATAACAATGAACACACAAATTCATATTCTGTGAATGTAAATTATGCAAATTCCTAACGCTGTATAGCTCTTATTATTACTTATACGCGTTTAAATAAAAAGTCTGTTTGAAAAATATGGAGGTAAATGTTTTGGAGCAGCAATGCAATTTTAGGTTGAAAGCAAAACAATCTACTCAGACTTTATTACTTCCTTTTTCTGTGCTTAAACAAAATATGAAGCTTTACTATGAATAATAATATCTTTATTTATATCATTATTGCTATGTTTGATAACGTTTTAAAGATACTTATTGATGATCCACCCACGACCCTCTCATATGTTCATATATGGACCCTTTAACAAACCTGTCAAAGCAAGCCTAACCCATTTATATTAGAGTTGCTTATGGTAAACCCATATTTATGCACTGCCCACTCGTAAACAGATCAGGTAATAAAAAAGAGATTCTGCTCTTTCTCAGACATAGAACTGCTGCAGGACTTATCCCAGAGCTCCATAGCCGAGAGCAAACTGGAAGCTCTGGTAGCCCAGCAGAGGAAGGATATCGATCACGCCTTGAAGTGTGAGTGTTGAACCACCTGCTCTCATGCCGACAAGCACACACACACACACGCACGAATGCACGCACGCACGCACGCACGCACACACACACGCGCACACACACACACACACACACACACACACAGCATATGAGCTCAGGCTTGAGCACGTAGCCTCCATCACTTCTCTCACACAATATACCTTATACTTACTAAATATCTAATCTTGTATGCCATTAGGCTGAAGCCTGTGGTATCCCGAGGAGATCGTCTTGAGTGTTAATTAGGAATGCTAATGTTCCGCTGCATCGGTCATCCACAGTCCCCTGCAGTAGTCCTTGCATAGTTTAAACAAGTGATTAGCAATTCTCTTTTGTATTGTTTAAATTCTATAGAACTGAATATGGCAGAGGAACCATAGACCGTGTATAAGGGACCTACCTTGTGACGTTGCGTCATATTCTGTCCTATGCAAGTGTCAGGGTTCTATTCTGCAGTCAATGCTTTCCTGCTCAGTGGTATTGTTAGCCTCAGTCTGTCTTGTATTGTTCAGTGCTTCTCTTTCTGTGTTGGTCTGGGTTATGTTCATCGAGCAGTTGGAGTCTTTCTGTTCGGGACAATGAAAACCAGCACCTCTAATCACACTGCCATCCATCAGCCCTCTTCTACATTAGTGCCAGTGTAGATACTTTCTGATAGGACGGTTAATTAATCTTGGATGTGTATCGAGTATTTTGGCTTCTCATTTCACTGACTCTACATAAGCATGCGCATAGACAGTACTCACACAGACAGATACACACCTCTATAGCCCTTAATGTCCCAGCTGTGTCTGAATAACAAATGTTACTGCCTCAGTCCTCTTCTTCTTCAATTCCGCTTCCTTGAAGTAATATTTCACATTTGTTTGGAGCTGATTTGCCATGTCGGAGCAGGTTTTATTTGTTATCTGCCTGGCGTTAATTGTTTCTGTCTGTCTATAATTAGTGAGAAAGAAAGAAATCAAAGCTCAAATGAAGGAAATGAAACGGCCGATAGCTCCACAAATCTACAAGCCAGCAGCAGTTGAATGAAATGAGCTATGTACTGTATACAAACAAACGGTACTAAGCAATTAATATTCAAGGACCCATTTCTTTAAAGGGAGCGCTTGATGAGGAGGACGACTCAGTTTGAATAATCACATTTAATTGTCATAAAATGAGAGGAAGAAACTTTTGACTGAATGTTTGTGTGCCTGTCTAAGTTCCTGCTTTAATTGAACATGAAATTAGTTTGTTGTTTAAGATTGTGACCATATGTCAATAAATCAGCTTTATGTTAATGTCTTGGTAATATAATATACATGTATTATAATATAATAATATAATATAATATAATTGCAACACACAGAGGTTAAATATTACTAAATAATTGTTACGTAGAATGTTGATACAATGCATCCATTTTTTTGTATAGTCTCTAAGGTTTTGGCACTGGTGTACTCCACCTGTTCATCATACAAAGAGGAGAATGAGGAGGTGGTGAGCAGAGCCCTGGAGCAAGCCAAGGCCCGCTCAGAGCAGGAGGGGGAATCAAAACAAGCAAACTTCAGGTCAGCCTCAGGTCTCTGTACCTCAGTACCCTGGTGCCCTCTCTGCATCTGTACCTGTCATTGTCTATCGTTGCCTGTTTGCCTCACTGTCTGTCAGCCTGCTCGGTTGTTTGTCTGTTTCCCTTCAGACAGGCTTCTGTCAAAGTTTCAGCACACCTCAGGCTGGAACTGAAGGTGAAAATATAATCAAAGGTGCCCTTTTATGTCTCTAAATGCTGTGAAAAGGGCAGGAAAAGACATTCTATATTTTTTGTTTGTGTGTGTGTGTGTGTGGTGTAAAGAACTTGAGACTTGAAGTTTACCATTCATCTAGCCCTGCATGTACCAAGACTGACTCCTTCCTGAATTTAGCTGGCCTGGTGTGCTGCTGATGCCTCAGGCTACCATAAATAAAGCACAAGTAATGTTTTTGGTATGGATCGCACTGGCTTTAATTACATAACTTCTGGACTAACATTAATTTACTTTCTTAATTAGCGTGGCTCATGTTTTTCTGTTTCTGTATATGCTTGTTTCATCTAGGCTTACCCCATCCCCGTTCAGCATGCCTGACCATGCCGAGGGTCCAAAGGAAGCACACCCCTTCTTCATGTTGGAGCCCTCAGAACAGAGCAATGGCTGCTTCCTGGCTGTCCTCGGCAGAGAGGTAAGCATCACTTAAATAAAAACCTCACAGAGCAAAGCTTTGGTTAACCCTCAAAGAATTGACAAAGAAAGGATGTTATCTGAATCACCAATATTCACTAGTTTATTTATCTCGACACTAAACTTCTCTACAACAGGATGCCAAGGGTCAATTTATCATTTTGATATTTAATTGCCTCCGCACTGGCAACATGTTATGTGTTTGGGTTGTCCGTTTGTACGTCTGTCCCATTCTGATGAAGCAATATCTCAGTATGCCTGGAGGGAATTAGTTCAAATATGAGGCAAACATCCATTTTTACTTAAGTATAAACTGATCCAATTTTGGTGGTCAAAGGTAAAAGGTCAAGGTCACTGGTCCTCACGTCCAACCCGTTCTTGTAAATGCGATATCTCAGTAACGCCTTGAGGGAATTTCATTACATTTGGCACAAACATCCACTTTAGCTAAAGGCTAGATCTTGGTGGTCAAAAGTCAAAGGTCAAGGTCACTGTGACCACGCCTATCACATTCTTGTGAAGGAGAGATCTCAGGAACACCTTGAGGGAATTTCTTCAAATTTGATCTGAAATGTCTAAAATGATAACATGATAAAGTGATGACATTTTGGACAAACATGGATGTAAACTGTAGTGTAAAATGTCATAGTATGCATACTATGACATTTTATGATATTTTTATGGCATGTTATTACTTTTTTCATGACATTTTTAAGGATATACTTTACTATATTATATTATGATTTTTTTATTAAACTTTTATGACGATTTTATGACATATACTATACTATGACTTTTTAACGATATTTTTACGACAAACTATAATGACACTTTGTATGAGTTTAAAGGGCATACTATACTATGACTTATACCATGACATTTTTTGTCAGTTAAGTATTACTTTTTTTAATGCCATTTTTATGGCATACAATACTATGACTTTTTTTATTACATATTTTATGACATACTGTACAATTACTTTTTATGACAATTTTATGACTAGGACTTTCTTCTGACTTTAAATGGCATACTACACTATTTATCATGACAGTTCTATGCTCTACTATACTATGACATACTATTTCAGGACTTACTATATGGCATACTATACATTGACTTTTTATGACATAATTTTTAATTACATTTTTATGACATTGGCCTTCTATTACAATTTAATTTATTTCTTTGATATTTCTACTTTTTTGGCTTACATTGACTTTTGTATGACATACCGTAGTATTAATTTTGAATGTAATTTTTATGGCATACTGTACTGTCATTTACTGTACCATATATTTTTTCATGGCATAATATTTAACTATGGCTCACTAATCACATGCTTCATGACATACTTTACAATTACTTTTCTGTTTCAACATTTTTTTATTACATTTTTGTGGCATACCATACTATGACTTTTTATGACATACTAAAGTATGACTTTTTATGACATTCTAAAAGAAATTCTATGTCATGAAATGTTTTATGACATACTATACTATGACTTTTTTGTGACATTTTAATGGCATACTATGCTGTCTTACGTGCGTTCCATTGTCGTGTCTCAGGGATGCTTTGAGGGATTATCTTCAAATTGGGTGTCTTCATTGTCTTCTTCGTGTAGAAACAGAGCTCTTTGAATGTCTTTTTTTAAATTGGCAGAAGGGGGAAGGTAAGTTGGGAACCGGGCTACAGAAGTTGACATCAGGTAAAAATGAGCATCACAGTCTGTGACAGGCATTTGATCAAACTTGTGAGACAGAAAAAAGTAGAGAAGAATTACTGTCGGCCTGCTAGAAGAAATGAGAATGTTGGGTCACAGACGCAGGTGTCTGGTCAGAGTCTAATCTGCAACCAGAAAGAAAGTGTGAGATGAAGGAGCAGAACATGACAAGGTGAGTGGGAATGAATGCTGGAATGGGAAAAAAAATAAGCTGTAGAAAAAGACATTTGGTAAGTCAGAATGAGATGAAAGGATGAGAGGAGTGAAAGGGTTGACAGTAAAAAGCTGAGAGAGAGAGAGAGAGAGAGAGAGAGAGAGAGAGAGAGAGAGAGAGAGAGAGAGAGAGAGAGAGAGAGAGAGAGAGAGAGAGAGAGAGAGAGAGAGAGAGAGAGAGAGAGAGAGAGAGAGAGAGAGAGAGACTTTGAGGTGTCTTGGATTTCATTACCCAAAGAAGAAGAAAACAAGTAGGAATCCACCTTTTGTGTGTGTATGAATTACACTTGGAAATTGGACACGAGAAGTGTCTTTGAAGTGCTCTCTGTGAGATTTTTGGACTTTCTTTATGAACATTAATAATTGGGAAGCACTCTGTCTCTTACTCTATTGCATTGTCTAGTCACAGGCTTTCATTGCTTCAGAGAGAGACTCTCCCAGTTTTCCTATTGTAACCAAACTCACACCCCTTTGTTTTTTTTTGGTGGTAGTTAAGTGATGCAGTAAGACCGTTACAGTAGGGAAGCCCAACTCATCAGCCAGTCTCATCAAGTCTGTGTGACCGGGCTTCCCCACATCCTCATAATCCACAACATGGCCGAGTTTACGACATACTCCCTGACATTATGAAATCTGCTCTTATGCTTATGATTCCAGTGCAGGGTTATTAAGCCATTTTACCCCCACTGGGTGTGACGGAGTGCTCTGGTGTCTGTTCCTTTCTGGGCATCCATCATGTTTTATACCTCCGCAGATAGGAATGAAAAGATAATCAAAGTGCTGTAATGGTGCCTCATACAGGATTTTTTTTTCTCCTCACCTCTAATAAACTCAGCTAATCAAAAGTTATTGTGGCACTCTGAAAAGCACCATAAAAATAGCAATTATATAAGTGTTTGAATGCTGTCTGGCTTAAATTGACATCATAGTGGTTCCCAGTAAAGTTCTTTATGAGACCACCATACAGAAACAGCGGGGAACAATAAAGACAGTCATGTAATGCGTTTCTTGCCTAATTTCCATCACAGTACATCACAGGTGGCCTTTTCTCTAAAAGTCCCCAACCTCTGAAGGAAGAATTGGACAGTATTAATATGGGATTCAGAACCATACACTTTTCACTTTGACTTTGTTTTGGTGATTGTTTAGGGTGAGTTTAATAAATTGGGATGTAGTTGTCAAGATATATTGGGCGTCATGATTTTGGATGTAAGTATTAAAACAGAATGGCTTTACCTCCAGCGTGCTGTGGAAGCTAAATTTGGCAGGAAGGAAATGAGAGATTTACAGAGTATGGCATAGTTGGTTAGTGCTGATGGAGAGGAAGTGAGATTTACAGGGGTGAGTGGGAAGAAAGGGTAGCAAGGGAGAGTGTCTGTTGAATAATTCAGCGCCCCCTGTCTGTATGAGTTAGCATCAATGAAGTCCACCAAAGACTGCATTACATTGGTGCTTCTAAAGCATGTTTACCTTTGTGCACAGAGTGAGTCAACACAAATAAGAACATGCGCGTGTGCAAAATGCACTTTCACACATTACGGACCGCATACCTGTGTACATTGAATTACAAACATATTTGCATTAAAGTACAAGCATGCACTTAAAAGCAAAATACACACATAAACCCACACAGGCTGCATGTCCCTGTAGTGTACACTGTGCTTGTGAATAATTCAGGTGTTGAGGAGAGCAGTGGGCTGCTGTGAGGGCTGGTGCTGAGACAGCAGGTGACCCTCCAGTCAGCAACAAGGACATGGTGGATCTCTCCTCCTCTTTTTTGTTGTAGTCAATATTACATTTGGTGTACAGCACAGGCCATTCGTTCTTTTTTTTTTTTGGTATGGTAAACAGATGTGTTTTTAAATATGTTTTCACCCTAAAAATGATTCGGTCATGTCTTACAAAATAAAAGCTATTGCTTTGTCACTTCTCAACAGCCCGAGCCAGTGGTCAAAGAGGAACCACATGAAGTGCTTCTCAGGGCAAATGCCACAGGCATACTGGACGGGATCGGCTCCAACCAGCTAACCAGAAAAGAGCAGCGGAGACACACCAACAGGATGACAAAAACAACCCATGCTCGCGCCTCTCAGCCCCATCTCTCTGCCAGTATTCATTCCAAAAACCAAGAGACCATGGGCAGCCACAGCACTACTTTGTGTGGTCATCGGGAATTTACTAACAGGCAGCAGTCATCACAAGGTGCGCATGAATATTCCAGCCCTGTATCTTAAGTCAGTTGTATGTAACAGGAACATGCAGCTGACATTCTGGTAAAATTGCTTATTTGCTTTCTTGATTAGTTAGAATTTTTGCAGGATTGTCAGCACTCTCATGTCTGTTCGTTAAATATGAAGCTACAGACAGCTACAGCTCAGTAAAGGTCACCATCTCCTGGCTGTAGTTTAATTTTTACACAAATACAAGAGGTTTCAATCTTCTCATTTATTCGGGCAAAAAAACAATAAGCGTTCTTCCAAAATGTCAAACTATTCTTTTAAGATTTTGGCCAAGAGGAGTAGCAAGAAATAGTTTAGTTTGAACAGAAGTAGTTCAGCATGTAATGTCTTGTACGGTTATTCCTCATCCTCTTTTCTCAATGTGTTCAGTACTTTGGTCTAAAAATATGGTCCTCTCCCTCCGACCTCCATCTCATTGTTTTTGTCCTTCAGGAAAAGCCAGAGCAATGCGCCTGCAGGCCTCAAAGAACACAGTGTCCAGCTCCTTCGCTTCCTCCAAACCAGGAAGCAGCGCACCCAAGAAAAGCATCACCCCTGAGTCAAACACTACAACTACCCCTCCTCCTGCCACCCCTCTGGCCCGACCCCGCAGAGCTCATCAAGAGGTGCTGAAGCCTGTGGTGCTCGTCCTGCCTCGCGTTCACTTCCCCGACTTCTTCCCAACTCAGCTCAGCCAAACAGGATTCAGCCCAAGCTTAAACTACAAGTGGAGGCCCCCAGCTCAAACTGTACCCCTCCCCAGCTCCAGTGGTGGTCTCTCCAAGGATGCTTTGGACAAATCCCGGCCTCTGTTTTGAGCTCACAAACAAAGTTTTAACTTTTCGTGCCAAAAGCTTACTTAAATAAAGCCAGTAGTAGCTACATCTAACACCAACATTTTTTCAGTGTTTTTGATCTGCCAAATTACATAGAGCATGTAAAAGAAGTCACCTTAAATGCTTCTAGAGCCATTATTACGTGTCATTATTACAGTGTCTTCATGTGCCATAAAGAGCACACACTGCCACAGTCAGAATCTAATCAACTGCATTGGAGCTGGACCATTTCAATGTCATTACATGATGAATAGCTTCTATATTACATTCTACTGACCTGCAAAATTAAAGGAAATTCAAGAAGCTACTCCTTTTTCTTTTGGTAATGCATTTATTGTCACAACAGATTACATTTACATGGTGTAGAGATGAGTGAAGAACAGAACTGAAATGAGTTACAGCATCTTTCTTGTTTGTTTTGTTTGTGTGTGTTTTTTCTTCTTCATTTCGATCAGACTGCATTCACAGAGTTCATGTGGAGTGCAGGTTGTGGACATGAGCCATAGGAGCAGTGTAAAGGTTTAAATAGCAGTGACGGCAGACTTTTTTTTTTTTTACTGCTCTATGTGCGTATTTGTGTGTGTGTGTGTGTGTATTTTGTTTGTGAGTGGGAGTAGACTAAAGAAAATAAAATATAGTTAACCCTTATTGTATAGCACCGATTTGATCTTTTACATGCTGTCCAAGAAGGGCAAACACTATCGTGTTCCACTGTTCATATAGCCTTGAGTCCCTAACATCTGCCAGTCGAAGCCTGGGATTGGAATTTTCTTGCTAACACATAAATCTTGGGTGTATGCATAAAGATTCCTGAGGAAATTGTAAAGTTTGAACATAGGCAATGTAACATTCTTGAGCTTTTAAACTCAGTTTTTCTATAATCTATGCAAAAAAAAAAGTACAATCTTAACAAATTAAAAGTTTCAAAATACATTAAAAACTGTTACCTTCCTTTTGCTGATCTACTCATCCATCGAGAAACAGAATGTAAAAATCTGACTGACAATCCTTAATTGTGATTCTGTAAATGGGGTAGAGAGTAACATTTTTATTGAGGAATGGGTCAGAAATAGGCCAGATTGTTTTGTGCCAGTGTAAATGCAGTCATGGTCATGTTGAGATGACTTGTGCTAAGAGCATCTATTCTTTGTGTGTTCACCACTCTTCTTACTGAGACCCTTATCAACTCATCAACATAAAACATATCTCATCAAGAAAACATGCAAAACAAAGCCCACATCTGTCCCATTTTCTGTCACCAACACCTCATCTCTCCCTCATATCTACAAGTTTTGTGCCCTACATTCTCTCTTCCTACATACAATCATTTACATACACTTTATCATTACAATCACTTCATTCATCCTCAAAGGAGATGTTAAGTTTTAGCTTGTTTCAAGTCTGGCACACATCGAAGCGATGCCATTTGGTGGGAGGGAGCGTGTTGGCGGGTCTTGTCTTTCTGGTCTTACTTCCTTTTCTTATTCACCTGTTGAAATCCCATGACAGCAAGTCAACACCTTTTCTGTCCTGGAAGGCTCCTGTAGCTTGTCGTCTCAGGCGTCTAGTCCATGTGCTCTTACTGTGCTGATGATGGTTTTTACAGGAAGGGACAGAGCATAAAAGAAAATTGAGTAAACCAATGAGTGGTTCCATAAACTAGATTGTTAACAGAAATTGTGTCTTTTTCTTCTGGGTTATCCTGAAATCTGTTTGTAGAGTGCTTGATCAAGTAATCAATCCAGCCCAGAAATCCACACACAGTAAAGGCCAATGGAGCCTGCAGGTGGTTTCCACTAGGACACAGCAGTGATCAAAGGTCAAAGATCAACCAGTGCTACCAGATTTTCCATTCAGCCTCATGAAAGCCATGAGTTTTCTCGTCTTTTTTTTTTTTTTTTATCATCAGGCCTACTGGAGAATCGCTCTTCTTCCCTTCATCTGCGGTGGTGTTTGTTAACATATATGTACATCGTTGGTTACCATGGCTGGTACTGATTAGGTGTTTCTGTGGCGATAGTGTGTGAGTGGCGTCCAGCAGCGGCTGGGAGGGTGCTGTGGTCCCTCGTGACGGTCATTGCTGGGGGAGTTCAGACGGCTGTTTCTTGGTTTTCAGAGTGTCTATGAGAGACTGGACTCCACGCTTCACGCTGGTGGTCACCCGGCGGGTCACCGAGTCCGCAGAGGGTGGGGAAGAGGAGCCAGCACGTTGGGAGGGGGGCCGTGCCACCAGACACTTCTGGTACCGCAGCTGAGGAAGAGGAGGACGTGGTAATTTAGTTATGATCATTTGAGTTTGGGGGGAAAACAATATGCAAGATGTATTTTACCTGCAGTTTCTAGGTCATTTATTAAAGGAATAGTTTAACAATAAATGTTAAGATATTTACTTATTCGCTGTTTTGCTGAGAGTTAGATGAGAAGGTTGATACCACTCTCATGTGTATACACTAAATATGAATCTACTGCCAGCAGCTTAGTTAGATAAAACAATGTTATAGTATGTCATACAAAAAAGACATAGTATAGTATGGCGAAAAAAGGCCTAAAAAAGTCATAGTATAGAATGTTGAAAAAAGTAATTGTATAGTATGTTAAAAGTAAAATTTTTTTTAGAGTTGGTCGAAAAAAGTAAAACAAAATCATAGTATAGTATGTCGAAAAAGGGTAAAGAAAATCATAATATAACATGTAAAAAATGTCATTATTTTATGTCGACAAAAGTCATAAAATAGTTATAAAAAGTAATAGTATAGTATGTTTAAAAAAGTAATAAAAAAGTCGTAACATCGTAGGTATGGTATGTCAATCTTTTTTTTTATAGTATAGTATATTGAATAATGGCATAAAAAAATCATAGTATAGTATGTTGAAAAACGTAAATAAAAAAGTAATTGTTCGATATACTATACTACGACCTTTTCATGCCGTATTTTACATACTTTACTTTGACTTTTTTATACTTTTTTTTGACATACTATGAAAAGGAATAAAAAAGTATAGTATAGTATTTAACCTGTTGAAGTTGGTGCAATTTGGACTACTTTTAATAAACTTTTAATAAACGAACGAGCGTGTTCTGTGCAGCAATGGAGGCGGAGTTAATGGCTCTGCAGACTTAGTTGAGCATGTCCTCTGCAGCACACTTTTAAAGGCCGCAGCTCATTGACTAAAATTTAACATTTGCTGCTGGATGCTGAATATACTCTCGTTACAACCAAACTCTTAGAGTCAACGAGTGATGAGCGGTTCTCGACAACACTTGGAACAGAAAGTACACTTGTTTTACACAATGCAGAACTATTCATTTAAATACAAAACCTTTTTAATATTCATATCATAATAGTGAGAATACAATATCTAACATCATCCTTTCATAACAAAATGTATTTGAACTTACCACGCACGCTGCCTGCACAGCCTCAGACACATTGCCTGCGTTGGGGTCGCACCAGAACGCATGGCACTGGAAATGCTGGCTGCCAGTGTCCATAACGAAGGCAAATGAGTGCACATCTCGCCCCACGCCCATGAAGGACAAGAAACGAACTCGACACTCCACCAACACCTCTTCTTCCTCTTCCTGCACACACAGGCGAGAGGAGAATTACATCTGTGTTAAACTCTCTCTAATCTACGAGCACATTCACATCTTGAATTCATCGGCTACTCCTCAGGACAGCAACAAAAGGTCCCTTGCCTTTTCTTTGATGACGGCCAGAGTGGTGTCTGCAATACTCAATATGACAGGAGTCCAGTCCTCTTTGCCTGTGGTGGACACCAGACTTTCTATGGCCCCATTTATGATGTCCATACCTGAGGACAAAACACAGGAGAGCCTGAACAGTGAGGCAGCGCAGGATGTGTTATGACATGTGCTTCTCAGCATTAATTAAGATTTACCTATGGGGCGAGACACAGATGTCATACCCAGATACAGCACATGAAACTTCTGCACCAACTCAGTCTTTGGCATGGGAAACTCTGCAGATAGAGAAAACACACACGCACATTAAAACACACCCGCAGGGAATTTTATCACACGACAACATCTAACGCAAAGTTCAAAAAGTAAAGTCCGCACATGATAATTGGCTTGAACTTAGGAAATAAACAAACACTTGTGAATATTTTAATATTTTAGTGTGCTGCTGACATGATTAGGGCATGAAAAATATTTTCACACACGAGCATGAAGAATTTCTGATTTTTCTGTATGAAAACCCAGCTGTGCTAGTTTACACCGGCCTGTAGGCAGAAGGGATGAGTGAATGAGGATGATTATCATCTGCATCTCAATTAGCACAGAAGTTAACATCAATTATCCTCAGGATTTTGCTATTAACACAACATAATTAGCTGTGTAAGCTTGAGATGACTTCTGACAAGGTAAACGCCAAGCGCTGAAAATGGTTAAATGTTTAACTGCACAGTTCAAAGATTGTTAATCATCTCATGTGCTAATAGACAAAATTATAAAACTTCTGCACAATACTAAAAACGGCACAAGCATCCCCCTCAAAATGGTGAGATTAATTATTAACTATTTGCTGTTTCGCTGTAGTCCACATGGATTTAAAAAAGCAGGCCCCATTTCAACATGGAATTAATTATTATTGAGTCATAATAAAATGGTCATTATTATTGAATGATACATTTACTTCAGTGGGTAACAATGCATTTATTTATACAATTAACATTTGTAATGTAAATATATATGTAACGATATATGTTACTTATATTGAATGGACTTTAATGTGCTGACTTTTGTCTGCACTCATTAACAAAAAAAAACCCTAATATGAATTGAATGCAATGTTGAATATCAAAAGGCCAGATACCAAAATGCATTACACAGGTATATTACAAATTGCACCTATAAACGCCATTATGTGTATAATTTGAAAATGTTCCGACTTTACAACCTCTCCGTCTTTTTTGTTATACTTTCAAGTGTGAGATGAAAGCACAATCATTTGAAAGATGCTATAATCATTTATATAATTTATATAATGACGAGCAGGCTGTCAACAGTGATGTCACGGTGTCCTGGAGAACACCTGCACTTCACCTCAGCAAAGTGAGAAGTTAAACCACCGGAGGTCAGTTAAGTTAAACTTTAAAAAGACATAAACCAGCCAACATATGACAGTTTCCTCATTTGAAGTTTTATCCCATTTTGCACAATCCACATCCTAATTATTGAGGACAGAGATTAACAATTCATCATGTAATCACTATGGACTGAATGAGGGAAATCAATCAGGGAAAATGGCTTTTACCTGGATTCACCTCATCAGTGTACTCCATGAAAAAGTTAGAGGTCCTAATATCTCACACATTCAGTATGAACTGCTAAAGCTCTGAAAACAGTCGTTAAATAAATGATGAATAAGGGGTTTTTCATGCATTAATTCCATATTAAAGTAGAGCTCAGACAGGCCAGATCCGACGAGGACAGCAGGGCCATTATCCTCGTGTTGGCGCCTATCCCAAATCATTGGGCGCTAATCTCCTAAAATGTGTCCCAACAGGGGATTGTGCACACTCCCAGCCACCCTAAGGAGATCTAATCCAGGCGAGAACAAGAACTGTTTTCCATCCACTGGCTTTGCAGTGAATGGATCTCTAGAGCTCACTGGATGGTCTCTCCACTGTAAGGACAACACGGTACCAACTGGTTACTTAAAAGACTAATAGTTCAAGCAAGTAATAGCTTTAAAAGATGTGAGGGATGTTTCACCAATAAGTTCTTTGATCCTGTGGTCGGGATGGGCGCCGCGGAGCACCAGGCCTCGCCTCAAAGAAACACTAATTGGGTTTTAATGAGGTCGACTTCCTCTGTAAGTGAAGAGCCGATATAGTTCTTTTATATTTTGATGCTGGAGCTCCTTTCCCTCACGCTCAGCAGATACACACACCAGCTGAAGATACAGCAGAGGAAGAATTGCGCTGGCGCTCTTTCTCTTTCTTCCTATAATTACTTGGGACTGAGAGGAACAAGCGGTGGGACTTAGCGAAATAGGAAATGGTGAATAGAATTAGCGCTGGGAGGATAAAGCTCAGTGATTGTGGAGCGAGGAGTTGTTCTGAAGTCAGCATTATCTGTGAGTAATTGAACCAAACACTACTACCTTTTTTGTTCGAAAATGTTCACAGTTGCTCTTGCGGCGATAAGGTCATTTTGAAAGAAAACACATATATATGGTTTTAGATGTGGAGGAATGCTGTAATGTGAGACAAGAAACCACGGCAGGGAAGATAGCACACGGCTGACAAATCCAATTCTCTCAAGAGGGAACTACAAAAGAACTGTGTGTGTGTGTGTGTGTGTGTGTGTGTGTGTGTGTGTGTACCTTGTAGGGGTACATCGGAGCCAGTCTGGGAGGAGCTGCTGGCTGCAGCCTTGGCACTTTTCCTTTCAGCCATAATCTAGAGAGGGAAGGGGGGAGAGAAAGAGAAGACAAGAGGGTAAGAAAAAAAGAAATGAGAGGAAAGCGATCAGAATGGGAATTGGGAAGATATGGTTGGTATTAAATAAGCATAAAAAAAAATATTCTTCAGCAAAGAATTATGAACACAAGTGAAAGGATAAGACTGGTGAGATTCTATATTTCTGTTGTCAACAAATCCAATAAAAAGACCAAACCCTAGTTTTTTTTCTCAATACTTTCCAACTCCACTAATATATTTGTTTCTACTGAAGATGCAAATCTTTAAAAAAGGGTCACACATATATACTTGAAGTTTTGCAAAAGGGTAATTTCCTAAAACAGCTTGGCGAGAGTTAACTGTACAGTGCGGGTCTTAATCATATTGAAGGAACATGTCTCCCAGTGCAACGATGTAGCTTACTGATGTCTTTTAAATAGTTGTTGGACAATAATGGAGCTTCATAGCACAGAGGAATAAGCTGTATCGGGCTTTGGCTTCACAGGTATTACTTGTTAAAATATCAATTCATTGTCCGTTTCGCTTCTTTTCATGGAATTTGATGACAATACTAAAAATATGAAATATTACCATCCATATTCTTTAAAACCCTCACTTCCAAATGGTATGTCTAAATTCAACCTTCTAAAAAGAAATCTTTCTTTCTCTCTTTTCTTTGCTTCTGGTCTTCTGCTGCAGTGCACTCACTCTTCAAAAAAGGTGATATAGTCTGCATGGCCCCTGCACTGAGCTGCTGCACTCGTCCTGCTACAGATACTTGATTAATTGTAGGTGTCATTAATCAAAGTCTATGGTGAGTCTGCAATTCTACTCACAGGGGAACATGCAAGAAAAATACACATGCCCATACACACACACACACACACACACACACACACACACACACACACGCACACACACACACACACACACACACACACACACACACACACACACACGCACACACAAAGGAAACCCGCTCCGCGTGCTGCACACCTGCAAGACTCAGGTCACCAAGTTTCTCCGCTGCAGTAAAGAAGAAAACTACCAGTGTGTTTAAAATAGGCTGTGTGAAGAGTCCTGGTCACATACACGTAGAAATACAAACACAACGATTCACACTCGTTCCTCAATTCAGGGTAGGAGATAAAATGAAGGGGAAAAAATCATTCCTTTTTTAAATGGGTCAATAGCCTCTAAGGTAACAGATCTGTGTTCCAGGTAGATTCATCCTTTACAAGGTCACTGCTGGTCTTATGACAGACCGGCTTCTCTTTGTGTGCAGAGGGTTATGTGAGCCATATCGCACCACATTGATCTATCAAGCAAATCCAAGGAGTTCTTTCTACAATAAATCATAAAACTGATTTAACTCAATTATTGATTAATATCACAGAATATTGCTATGTTTTTCATATGCTTCTAAATCTCATCTTAAATCCATTATTCCAAACATACTGTGCATATAAATCTTTCCCATGACTTTCTTGATTCAATTTATGTGTGTATGATTGTAATGGATATCAAAATATAAAGTTTGTAGCTGTGACTCATGCAGTGTTAATTTCATATCTCAGATTTGACTTAGCTGTTTGACTAGTTACGCCACTATTTAAGTCTTTCCATTTCTTTCTCTTTTTTACAACATTTTTTTATGACATATTGTACTATGACTTTTTTTATGGCATTTTTCTATGGAATTAAAAACTATAAAATTGTTATGACTTATATACTATATATTATACTATGCCTTTTAAGGCAATTTTTATTTCATACTGTATTATACAATGTTTTTTGGACATACCATACTATGAATTTTTTATGATTTCCATTTCCTGCCACTACATTTTTTTGACAGCTTTAGTTACAAGTTTAGTTCATTAATACAATTAAAAGAACGAATTATGATATATTTTTTTATAGGTTAAGCTACCCAGCAGTGTATATAAAGTAATACAAATACAGCTCAACCACTGCTGGCTGCAATATTAATAAATGATAAATCCATGAATGCATCAATAATTATAATCCTATAACATGATATCTATGATTTTGAAATGGGTCATTCTGCATAATGGATACTTTTACTTTTGCTACTTTCAGTATATTTCAATGCTAATAATTGTGTACTTTTAATTAAGTAAAATGAACGAATGGTATTGCCACTTTTACTTAAGTCAAATATTGGACTACATGTACTGCATCTCATTTTCAGTAATGTTCTGTCTCTGGCAGTAATGTTATCTGATGCTACTGGTTCTTGGAAGGAACAGATTTATGTACTAAATTATAAAACAGCTGGGACAAAATACATGCAGGCCAGCACACCGACATTTATAAAAAGGTAAGTAAATGTAACATGATTATCAAGTGCTGTGGATGTGGATGAAACTGTAATCCTGCTTTCCGTTGTATAACTTTCAGAATGCTCTCCGATGGAAAGAGTAAGTTCTAGGAATAACATCGATGGTCAACCATCTAAATCCTCTTCTAGATGTTGGCTAAAGAAATATCAAAACATTATCCAACATTTTAGCTTCTCCTCTCAAAGTCAACCCAGAGAATGAACAGTATTTTAGTGAACAAATGAAGGAATCCAGCTTCTGAATGATTCACTGCTCTGCAGTGGAGAGAGCAGATAGCTGCGGTAATGGTAGGTAAGCAGGACAACTAGATATACTGTGGAAAGTCTGTCTGTTGAATTAGAAGTAAGCTTCTACACTAACCTTGCGATGTAACCATGGCAACTGTACAAAGATGCCAATGCTCAAAAGACATACAGCTGTTACTTGCGTGACATACTGTAAATCGGACAATAATTTAACTGACGAAAACTAGACTAGAAGTAACAAAAATGAAATGACTCAAATTTGACTAAAACTTAAACATTTTCAATTGCCAAAATTAACTCTGGACTCATGTCAGGCCACACACTTTTGGTCCATTCAAGTTATATGATGTGAAAGAGAGAATTTACAATTTTTATGACTGAATATAATGGCATTAGCATGAAACCTGCAAAGATCTAGATGTGCAGACAGAAACCTTCTGGATATCTTCAGAGTGAGAGGAAGAGTCAATCTACACAGAGTGTGAAATACTGTCCAGCAAGTCTATACTCTAGCTTGTATTGGAAGTGTATGGATTTAAAAATGTCTGAGACTAGGGCCATCAAGATCCACAAAAAGAGTGAGACTTCATTCAAAGAGAAGTGGACATACTGGAAGCTCTCAAGAAAACCACAGCGACAGTTTCAAGTTCCAAGACCTTCCATGCCTCACCTTTGTGATTCGGGACAGGAGCCTTTGGGACCCAGTGAGGGAGATAACAAATTGTTGTTGTCCCTCCACAAAATTCACCCTGTCACACACCAGCTGCTCCCTGTTCGAGGCATTAGAAGCCCTGAAGGGTATTGTCATCCCTCATACGGACCTCAAACCTGACAATAGTATGCTTGACAACTACAAGAACCAGCCCTTCAGGGTGAAGTTAATCGACTTTGGTTACAGAGGCATCAGGGCTTCAGCTGCCACTCAATCATATGATGGAGCCTCAGACATCGATGGTGCCAGTGAGGGAGATTCAGACGCTTACTAAGCTCCTGCTGTGAACTTTGACAGAGCTTCAGTTCCCAGTGGTTCAAAGGTCATAGACTGATAGTGGTTCAGTGACAGAGACATCACCAGTGCTATGTACGATGACAGGACTTCAGCCTTCATTGACTGCCATGATGGAGTCCCAGGCACTGCTGCTAATTCCAGTCATGAAGGTTGAGACACTACTACTCAGCTACAGCCACCACTTATTCAAATGATGGAGCGGCAGCTGCCATTAGCTCTGCTTATAACGTCAACATTGACCCTGATGGAGCCAGGTAGGAGATTCTGTGTCTGTGGATCTGCAAATTATTCTGCTGAGCGACAGGGGCTAAACATCGAATACATCAAACTGATCCACAACAGGCCCAAATGACAACTGTATGTTTCGGCATCCTGGCGAAGTCCTTTAGGACATTTAAAACTCCGAGCCCTCTTTCCGTGGCGACCAGCGCCCCAACAGTTTGTTATTTCCCTCACCTTGAAGTTTGCTTTGCTTGCCTTTGTGGTATTATGGTGCTCAGTACAGTGAGCACAGTGCACATGTGGGAGGAGAGGTGCAGGTAGGAGGGTCATTCAGATGAAGCAGTGTATGGTGAGTTGTTGTTATTTTGGTGGAAATTGGGTCTTAGACTTCGTGCTGAGAATAGACGTTTCAGAACTGCATCTGTTTCTGGAACATCCAGCTGGTGCCAATCTCAGAAGATTGTTTCCTGCATTCAAAAGTCCACTGTGCATTTGATGGATTAGGATTAGGTGATTATCATCAATGCGTAAAATCTGGAAATATCTTGTTATCCTATTGAATTTACCAGGTATTTGGTATTAGATATAGATACACACACATGCAACTCTTTTCTCGCTCTGTAACCCAAATCTTATCTCCTCTCTTCGCTTTAAAGGCTCTTAAAACGTCCCTTGATCTCTCTCCTTTAGCTCTTACTTCTCTAGAAAAAGATAACAGAAATCTTGTCAGGGCACTGCAAATGTGTTATGCACTCCTGGCTATTAGTTTTTTTTTTTATAACATGCATGTAGCATCTAGTTTACAACCTTAAAAAGAACCACTGGATAACTGCATCAGCAGAGAAGAGGATTTCTTCTCTCTTCAATAGTCACCCTGATTAAAGCTTGATAGCTTGTCTCAGAGCAGCAGAGAAACTCATTCATGCAGAGTCGGCCACGGTAATGACGCCCACCTTAGAGCAGATTTCGTGGAGACTTGTCGCGATGGCTGCGGCAGGAGTATCACATCGGAACACGTGGCACTTCAGCACTCGCGTGTTCTTGTCTCTCGCCACGTAGGCAAAGTCCCTGAAACACGGACAGAAGACACGTAAGTAACAAAGAAACTTGATGGACCTCTGCAGCAGATTTACCAAACATTTGACTTCCTGAAAGGGGCAACAAGATAATAATAATAGTAATAATAGTATTGGTAATAATAGTAATAATAATAATACAGATGATTCAGTAACTATACCTCACCAGGTGGGTGATCATCCACCCTTTACTCTTAACTTCTATTTAACTTTCAATGAGTTATGCAATTTTCTTTACACATTCCCGAGCCGGACTCTAACTTTCATGCTTATATGTGGAAGGAAACGTAAAAGAACAACCCCCAATAGAAATCACAATTAACTGATGGAGAGAAAAAATGAATCATTTTGAACAAAAAAGAAAAGAAGCAAATAAAGAAAGAAGAAAGCAGGTTGCTTCCTCCATAAGTGAAATAATTTATTGTAGCATGAGGTAACTGTTGTGTTTATGTGTGTCTGATAAGGGAGAGAACAACTGTGGGATATTTGGGGTTAACAGAGTACAAAACATAAGTAATACCTTCACTGCATTTTCAGGCCCATCACATTCTATCTCTTTGTAAATTTTCCTTATTGACATTTTCTTCCATCTCATAACACTTTTTCATTCTATACTGTATGTGGGAGATTTTATCCACTTACTGTTAATACACTGAATAGCTACGAGCTGGTTTTGTTTTTCAGCAGCTAGAGTATATTTTACCCCTCAAAGCCTCCTGATATTACTCCTTGGAGAGCCATCTTTGGACATTGTTTCTTATTAAGATTAAAGCTATCTCCCCAGAGGGCACCTATCTTTGGGCCAATATGTACGGGTATGATTGCTAATTTGTATTTTACATTCCCTTCATCATTTTTCTTGAGTTTGTTGGATTCATTTTTGGCATAATCAGCAGATTGAAACATCCAATATATTACTATATTACTGTCCATTTGAAATTCCTCCCATTTTTTGAGCCCACATTTTTATTCTCATTCTCCTCATCAGAACAGTTCTATTGGAGTGGGTTTTATACATTTTCTTTTTTCTTTATTGTAAGAAGGTGACTCGTTTCAGACATAAAAAAAGAGTCCGTCCTTTGATATGTCTTCTATTTGGAAACTGAAACGTTCCAACCCCCCCACTGCATCTGTCAGAGTTGTCAACCGTTCAACAATGGAATAGAGACCCAGCAAGATGAATTGCAAGAAATGTAAAAAAAATGACAACACAAAATTATCATTACCCCATTTTACATCATGATATACTGTATTTATCTATTTCTTGCTGGAGGTCTGCTCTAATTAGTGCCCTCATTTTATGTGAAAATGTTGCTTCATTATTTGTGTCATTTACAGGCTACCATAAGCTCTGCTGGTGTTGTCGTAGTTCCGGTGCTTGACACTTGTCATGGTCTAACAAATTAATAAATTACTTAAAGCAACTTTAACATATGGCATGTTGTGTGCGGTTCCTCCGTAAACAACAGGTTTCTCTGTCCGTAGTCATTCCTCAACTGAAAACTGTGGTTGCCATTTTTTGGGCAACAATGACACAGACACACACACACACACACAGTTATATACAGTTATATAGGAAGGCTGATGTGTGTCCCAGTGCCTGTGGAACTATGTGCCAAGCTCTTCACAGTGGTGCCACACGGAAGAAAAATGAGATTATGAGGGTGAGACTGGGAGAGGAAGCTCCACGGGGAAAGAAATTTTCTGCAGAAAGTTGATGGGAGATGAAACACAGCTACGTGTGGGAGATAAACACACACATGCACACAAGATGAAAGATACACACATTTCTTCCTAATTAACAAGTGAGACATGCTGCAGAACAAAAAGGTAGGAGGATGTGTTTCTAGTCAGGACTTGAAGGATTGAATAATCAGAAGCAGAGTGAAAGAGGGGAGTGGGGACATGCAGTGAAGCCAACTGGATGTCAGTGTGGCCAGATCCAGTTGAGCAGCTTCATGCACACACACACACACACACACACACACACACACACACACACACACACACACACACACACACACACACACACACACACACACACACACACACACACACACACACACACACACACACACACACACACACACACACACAGTGCACACTCCAAAATAACCATAGACGCAAACAGAAATATGGCATTTATCACAGTGGGCTCCTTGTGTTTATGAGTCCATTATCCGGACTGTCCCTTCAGCTTAATTGTGTGCTCACACACTTTGGGTCGATAATGATCTGCGCCGGCGGCCAGAAGGGAAAGTGCAATGTGATGTGTGTGTGTACGTGTGTGTTGTGTGTATGCATCCAGTGCACTTCGTTCAGGGACAGTTAAACAGTGTGTCACCAATGCAGCAGGAGTGGCCTTGCCTCGCATACTGCACATGGTTCTTTTATGACTTCTGGACCCTCTCTAGGGGATCCAAATGCTATAAAACATCATGCAACTCTTAATAGGAAATAACCCGTGGCTCGCTGATGATTTACCACCAGTGATTTAGACCTTTAGTAGTTGCTGCTGCACTCCTGTACAGAGCAACAGTGACTCTGGATGAAGCAAAGCCAAACAGAGTTGATTGCACAAGGAGGGTTGGGAGTTTGGCACAATGATTTCTGAAAACAAAAGAGAGACACGATCACAGTCGAAAAACACCACAAAGAGCTGTTACCTTTCTCTGGGTCCCGGGAAGCAGAAGGGAGGTGGGAAAAATAAGTGAAGGAAGCACGGAGGAAGAAGGGAGAGGGTGGTGAAGGAAATAGTAATGAAAGAATGAATGAGTTCCAGAAAGAAAGTGGGACGTTGAATTAAGAGACAGGAAAAATGGCAGGATTGTGTTATGCCAAAAGAAGATTGAAAGTAAAGAGATTGAAGAGAAGGTGGAATAGAAAAAGCAAGGGGAAAAAATCAAGAGAAACGTTAATACACACGACATACTGAGTCAGAAACAGTCACGATGCTCTTTCACCTCAATTACAGTCTTCCCAAGAGATGTGTGTTTTGTGTTTTATGTTATGCGTGTGTGTGTGTGTGTGTGTGTAGCTCAGGTCTGTGTACTTTTCATTTCAGTGGCTTAAAGTGTTCCACTACATTATGACACAGCACACCTTTTCTGTTAGATGTGCCAACATAGCGCACGCACACACACAAGCGCACACACACACACAAGCGCACGCACACACACACACACACACACACACACACACACACACACACACACACACACACACATACACACACACACACCTCGTTGTTACTGCAGCTTTCCCTCCCCCTACTCCCCATTTCCCTCTACCTCTTCCTCCTCTCAATCTCTTTCATCCTCCCCTTTGCATTCGCTCTTTAATCTTCTTCTCCTCAGCTCTCTCACTCTCTTTTCTTTTTACAAAAGAAAAAGCCCCAAAAAGAACAAAGATGCAACACAGAATGATTCATATCAACAGTGTAAGTCATCACAGCCCCTCTCTTCCATATCATACTCTGTGACGCTCCATTATCAGCAACACTATAAAGGAGGCACAAGCTGAATAAAGAACAAAGGGCTAATTCAAACATTGACTTCCTTTGATTCTATGATGATCCACTTAGTAAGAAGCCGTCTGCGTGCGTGTGTGTCTGCACGTATTAAAATTCACCTCTTTCTCTCTGTGTTTCTCTGTCTGAATTTCATTCATGATTTTCTTTGCTCCAAGTCCATTTACTTGCCATTCTACTCTCCCCTGCTTCATTTCTAATTCAGACATGCCTTCTTCACTATGTCAGTCACTTTGGTGGAATTGGATTTCAGTGTTGAAATTTTGAATGGTCCAAAATCTGCTCTCTGCAATGTCCCCCATTTCTTTCTCTTTTTTTTTTTTTTTTTTTTTTTTTTTACATCATATGAGTGTCAGGCTGCAAGTGTTGCGAATGCTTTATTACTGATGGACAAACTACATCACACCTGATTTAAACCCAAGACAGACTCCTACCTCCCCAAAAACCTACAGTTTTCTCATGATCACATTGATTTGACTGAGACTGAGCCAGCAACATCTGGAAATGTATCTTTTTCTCTCTGTTTTACGCCTGAAAACTGGACATTTCAAAATCAAGTCATATTGAGATGTTTTTAATACAATTACTTAAGCTTGGTGATGAAAGGCAATGCAAAAGTATTGACATTAAAAAGCTATCTTTCTCAATGATCACACATTTAAAACGTTTTTGAGCTAATCCCACAAAACGGGTATTGTCATTAAATCATATTTATGTTTACTTTGCCCGGATGACCTCTTAGATAGTATAACCCTGAATAGGTAATGATGCAGAGAAAGAGGAGACAGAATCTGCAGAACATGAGAGATTCTTTACCAACCAAAGTCAGTATCATTTTAATTATATAAACAGTATTTACAAAAAAACTAAACAAATTATATTCTGGTGGTGGAGAATAACTAATTATTTTCATTTTTATTTATTTTTTTATCTACAAAAGAGACACATTTTGTCTAAAGGTTATTTGAATCAGCCTTCTGAAACCCTATGCACATAATGTTTATGTTATTGTAGAATGTAACAGGATTTTAACGTGACCTCAGTACCCTGCCGATACTTGTTGGTTGTAATGCAATCTTTTATAGCTCGCCAACCAAATTAGGGAAAAGAACAACATCAGACTTGTTGGCTGACTTTGGTATTGAGGAGCAGTTATCCCTGACCTCAGTTCATGGAGAGGCTGACACACGGTGAAGAGGGAAAGGCTGCCAGTCAACGAACAACAGCAGATGAATGACACATAGACCTCAGAGATGTAGGAGAGTTTTTGGGAGGAAAGTGAGGGGACAGATGGATAAAATGTTGAGAGAGGGGAGTGTTAAAAGGCAGAAAGCCAGAAAGCCAAACTGAAAAGGTGGAAGTGAAGCAGAGAAGAACGAGGTGCGAGACTCACTAGGGGCTGGATTGCGGAGGAAGAGATTGAGAGCAAAAGGAGAGGTAAAAAGAGGTATGACATGAAAGGTATGAAAGCAGAGAGATGAGTTAAAGCAATACTCCCACCACTCGTGCTCTTTCCTCTCTGCGCTCCACATATTTCCAGAGCTGTATAAAGGATGACTGACTCACTACTACCAATCTCTCTTTGATCCTGATGGCTCCGAGGCAGGCTCGCCTGGAGATGATGCGTACAACTCGGAGATTAAATGAGGTCACGGCTGCAGATGTACGGTGAACTGGGTGTGAGAAAGTCTCACAGAAGCGTCAGTGTCTGCAGCTCTGACATCACCCAACCATCAGTAGTACAAACAGCACTGTGTGTAGTAGTAACATTAGCATATGTACACTTGAAGGAAAATCCCACCCATGCAAACCTAAATATGGTTTTAGGTTGTGATATCAAATGCCTGATGCACTCCCCCATTTTAGTTAGATATTTAGATCCCCTATACCTGACATTATTTTATGATTCAACAAATTGCATAAAAGCCACCAAATACGGTGTATGACTATCAGAAGCCTGAACAAATGCTGATGACAAGCGCAAGAAGAAAAAATCTATAATTCAAAAAATGCTGTAGAGCACCGATTCTGAGGTTAGTTGTGAAATTGATGTATTTGCCTCCATTTTAATGGTTTTCTGCATGAAATAAGACTATTGATTGTTAGTGTAAATGCAAGAAAGCTGCAACCAAAACCAGATTTTTCCCACTCAGATGACGGTCAATGAGCTGTGGCGACGAGCTGAAGTTAGGGACCGACTTAAAAGTGCATGCATTCCCCCCGTCCCAAATCTGTACTCTGTTTCATATCAAATAAAGGCAGAAGAGATTAAAATAAACTGATTATATTTCCATTTCCATTAACAATAACACTGCTTTCATTAAACTCGGTTTACACTTTTAAGCCATGGTTCAAATACAAATTATGTTTCATTATTTGATTCATAATTTTTCTTCTTTTGTCTTTTTCCCCTTTACATTTTTTTGCCATAAACAACACCTTTTGCAAATGTACTGCGCAATAATTTAGACTATTTTCACTGATAATACTGTATAATTAAAATGAGTTTTGACAAACTTTATACACAATGACTTTGCTATGCATCTTTAGGTGCTAAAATAGCTAAATAAAACTAAAGTGTTCTCAACTGCTGCAGTAAAAGAAGCTTTTTAAGAGGCGGTGGAAACAACACAAATGTAAGTAGTCCCCAGCCTGCGCTGCTGTACTTTCTTCTGCTCTGTAGCTTCCAGTGTCGCGCAGTAGAGAATCTCCAAACCATCTGTCACACGCACACACACACACACGCACTCACACACACACACACACACACACACACACAAACACACAAACACGCATAGCGCCGTGGCATCATCATACACACTTCACACAGACTTCAATTATCAAACAGCTTTACGGAGTGTCTGGGAAGTGCAGGCCGCTATGCTAATGCACTTACATATGCTAATTACAGAGCCAAATGCTGATTAGAAATGTCTGAGGAGGAAGTTCTTGTGACTCTCCTGTCAGCAGAAAGTAGACGGGGAGGCAGAGAGGGCCAGGTGTGTTTACAGTGTGTGTGTGTGTGTGTGTGTGTGTGTGTGTGTGTGTGTGTGTGTGTGTGTGGAATATGCTCTACTTCTTGATTGCAACTGAACTGGTAACTGTATGATTACTGACAGTGTTGTGACTTTGGCTTCAGTCCAAAGTGGATGTGGATCAGATCCAGTTTTACAGTCAGATGCAACGCTGAACTGTGACAGGTGAGAGCAACGCGAGAGTGGAGACAACAGCTGGGTGGTGATTTAGAGGAAAGCCCTTTCATCACACTGTAAAGAGAATAAAAAAAAAAACACCTCACAGGTATATTTAAATGTAGCAGCTGTTTCCCTCCAATTATTCTCTTTTAAAAGCTTTTTTTTTTCTTGCAACACTTAAGACTCTTGTTTTATAAGCTTACTTAAAAACCTGATGCAGCATAAACTCATCCTCAGTAAAACAAAGCACTCTGCAATTTCCTTAAGATGAATACAATTATCAGTACAAAGGCAATATGAACACATAAAGATGACAGCTTAATAATATTCAAGATAATTATAAGAAAAAAATAAATCCACCCTAAAGCTCCCTTTGTAAGTGCTAAAAGTGAGGGAACAGTTCTGCTGTCACGGCCTTCAAATGCATTACTATTTTGATTAATTCAAATTCTATTGATGGACCATTTTAATCTACATTTATTCCGCTGGAAAATTCTCAATTTTCATCCGTCCAAACTCAATAAACATTGCAATACACTGCTGCGAGGACACAGTTTAAAAAAAAATTGGACCCCTGAGTGCTGATAATTGTGTTTGCAGTAAACAGTGTCTGTAGCTCATGACTGAAGTTAATTGTAGTTGATTGTAATGGGATGTAGAATAGGGTGATGAAAGTCAAAGATGAAACCAGAAAGAAGAGATGCAAAGTAAACACTTTACAGAGCCATTAATCGGACTCTACAGAGCTACTGACAGATATTGGCTTAGTTTTACAGTACTGCAATATTGTTAGTGTCCACTAACTGGTATTTACAACTGTATCATTGGCATGCTTAGATATCCAATATTCTAATTAGAGCCTGAATAATAATAGATACTTCTGATATCATTATCAATATTTGAGAAATAAACATTGGCAAGTGTTCATTTTTTAAAGCATTTCTGAAAGATCCCCTAATCTAGTTTTAAATCAATTGTTTGACATTTTTGGAAATAAAACACCTCTTCTCTTAGCATAAAGACTAGAAGTACACAGTATCAGTCACTGCAAAACAAATCTGTCATTGTGTGTATGAATTAAACAAATGACACACATGAGGTTAGTCTAGTAACTTTGGACATAGCCAGACTGTTTTCAGTTTTTATGCTTAGCTAAGGTAGGCGCCTCCAGGCCTTTTCCTCCGCTGAGTAATACCAATCTTCTCCTTTCTCCTCAACGCTCAGTAAGAAACTACCATATTTCCCAAAACTATTCCTTTTAAGGTGGGATGGCACAATGACAACAAGTGTCTATAGAGCAGGATCTTGGAGTTAATTTGGATCCGACTGAAAGCAACACCATAAAACCACAGATGCACTGGAGTACTTAAAGTCTTTGTGACAACCGAGCAGGGTAAAGCCCTCTGCGACCTGGTGAATTAGTCATGGCCCACAGCCATTAAGCCTAATGTAGAATGTCTGTGCATAATTACCTCTCTACACCGTAAACTTGTTTACAGCACCAATATGAGCCGCAAAAAATGAGCACCAGGACCAGAGGGTGCAGCGAAGGAGGAGGCGGTACCTCATGACACACACTCCCTGTCTCTATACGCACGCACACACACACACACACACACACACACACACACACACACACACACACACTGCCCAAGGCAGCAAAGAACTAGGCCAAAATCAAGTCAAAATAAAAATAAAATAGTTGTCTACAGTGTATTAAACAGCGTACACAGCCTACGGCGCTGCTTGTGTGATTTGAGCAGACAGTTGACGTTGTTTACAACAAAAGCAATGCATCAGTTTGATTCGCCCTCAGTGCCTCTGCATCATTTCTAAGAAAACGTACAGATTTACAAAGCTGATGGTGAAAATGGTGTCTTACTAAAAGGGAGAAACACACACAACCCCAGCTTATGTTCAGGCAGCTTTGTGACCCAATTCCAAGCATTCGGTGTGGCAGAGAGGTAAAGGAGAGCGGGAGGGGCCACAAGCTGAGGAGACACACACCATCCATGTGTCAACACTCATCGTATATCATTACATATTTAAGAGCAAAGATAGGTGGGTGGGCGAGATGGAGAGGGAGAGAGAGAGAGAGAGAGAGAGAGAGAGAGAGAGAGAGAGAGAGAGAGAGAGAGAGAGAGAGAGAGGGGGCGGGGGGGGGATAAGGGATGAGGGGGAGAAAGAGTGATTCTGGGTGGGCGAGAGAGGGAGAAAGATGATGTCCTGCTGTTCTCTCTGCTCTTGATCATTTATACATCACACTGCTCTGGATTGTGTGTGTGTGTGTGTGCGTGTGTGTGAGTGAGCATGTGTGTGTACACAACTGCCGATATTCTCAACTGAGACAGAGCTTCAGTGAGATGTCACTTCAGTATGACGCCCCCATGCATGATCTTACTAATGTGTGTGTGTGTGTGTCTGTCTGTGTGTGTGTGTATTTCTGTGAGAGAGAGAGATAAACAGAGTGTGTGGGAGAGCGCAGGGATTTGGTGTCGGGTTAGTGTTGAGTTATGCCAAGCTCTACTCACAGTGCAGTTGGTTTCATACACTGTATGCATATAACCTAATTAGCTGCATCTGCCATACATCATTATGTTTCATGCAGATAGTGAACAGTAATTAGTTGTCTTGCGTCCTCATTCTACTTGAAGTAGATCTACAGATTTAAAGGGTCAGTTCACCCAATTTACAAAACATTGCTTGCTGCTTGATAAATTTATTCATCTTTTGTGTTCTTTTTCAAGCAAAACTACCAAACAGCCCCTTGTTCCAGCTCCTCTTTTTTGTCTTCTGCAATATCAAATTGATAATTTTGGGGTTTTGGACTGTTAGTCAGAATTTAGAAGACTCGGACTTGTGCTTAAATAATTTGCAACAAGTATTATTTGCAATTTTCTGACATTAGACCACACAACTAATTGATTAATTCAGAATATAATAATCATTCTTACCTCTAGTGGTATCTACTGTAGAATATAGATCGTTTGGGTTGTATTTGAGATCGTCACCTCTAAGATTTCTGCTGTGAACAATTTTCATAAAAAATATTTTGTGTTGACTTTAACAACAGTTGGCTGTGCGTTGTGTGGATTATCCAGAGAAGCAGCGTGAAGGCAACTCCTTTGTTTAAGGGGGAACCTGGGCAGGTAAGGCCAAAAGTGTCTGTACGAGTAGATGCCACAAAAGGTAAGTAAAATGGTGCATTTATAATTTATTTTGTAAATTGGCATGAATGTTGATGTTATATTATTGCCAAAGTTAAATGACATAATACACAGTCTGTGTCTTTATTACAGACATTGTTGTTTGGTTTTATTTGAGTTGTTAAATGAAATTGTCTTATTTGGGAAAACAATCTCATCACAAGGTCCAGTTAGAAGCTGTTCTGGAGCTTTTGATCATATATGATCTTCATAGTTTGCTAGTTTAATATTTAGAATTAAATGGTTAACTTTTTTTATCAAATCTGACTCCAACCAAAGCATCAACAAATAACTAGATTTGATTAGGTCCCTTCGCTGATTATTTGCTCAAATTCTTCCAAACAAGGAAGTTAATACATTATGAAGAAGGAAGTTCATTTTATGAATCATTTCTGTCATATGCATTGACTGTGTTATAACTCTGTTATGTTGTTCATTCTGTACATATATCATCTATTGTACTTCTGTCCATCCGGGGAGAGGGAGCCTTCTCTGTTGCTTTCCCGGAGGTTTCCCTTTTTCTCCCCATTAAAGGTTTTTTGGGGCGAGGATGTCGTATGTGTACAGATTGTAAAGCCCTCTGAGGCAAATTTGTAATTTGTGATTTTGAGCTATACAAAATAAATTGAATTGAAATTGAATTATGTATAGCTTTCAATAGCAGGTTTATCTCATTTGAATTACAGGAGTTAGAGGCGTGTCGGGACGTGTTGCCCTGTGGGGACCTCAAATTAATTTACTAGTTTTTACCTGCATCTATTTGCAAATCATTGGATTGTGAGTAGTCTGATCTCGAGCTGCAGACAGATTTTGAATCATAATCATGAAAAGTGATAAATACATTCTTCTAAACACACTGTCAAAATAAGTAAATCATTTGAATAAAGTGAGATATTGATTCTGAAATAACTAAGAGGGGATGAATTCCCCACCTCAGACATTTATTCTGCTAGGCCCATCAACAGCTGCCCTACAGAAAACAAACCTACATCAAGCACTTCCAAACAAGTTAAGTATTCAAATCTATTCAGCTTAAACCGTCTGTGGCCACTTCTGAAAGTCTGAATAGATGGACGGGCTTCAGGCACCAGTGTCCTGCTGTGTTCAGCTCTGTATGATCAGCGAACATCAACATCACCTCACATCGCTGCCCGCCACGGCCCGGGACCAGCGATGGTTTATCAGGAGGAGATTTATTGGCTGGTGGGGCAAGGGAGGGGATCTATAGGAGTAAAAGGAGGAGTAATTCGTCAGGAAGACAGGGATTACAGCAGGTGTGCCTAACAATGCTAATGTGAAAGAGAGAGAGGGACGGTGAGAGAAGGTTTGTGTATTCCTGAGTGTCTTTGTTTGTAATTCTGTCTTTGTTTGTAATTCTGTCTTTGTGTGTGTGTGTGTGTGTGTGTGTGTGTGTGTCTGACATATGACTCTGGGCTGGAGAGTGAGTGGGGACACAGCTCCAACCGTAATGACCCTTCAGAGAATGAGGGTTTCTGGGAGGCTGGCACATATCCTGACACGAGGTGTGTGTATGTGTGTGGAGAAGTGGGAGTGATATATTGTAGGTAGATGGAAGGAGCTGACGTGGAAGAGCGATGACTTGCAGGGAAAGATAGAGGTCTGTATGGGGCTAAAATCGGAGCAGGAGTGGGATGGAAAGGTCATCAATCACTCTGGCGTCTATCGAGTTGGTCTAGGTGTTCGGACCCCGTCCCTGGGGGCCGTCAGAGGGAGCCCTGCATGTTAATTAGGGTTACGGGGTCCTTGACATCAGCAAATAAGCTGCGGTTCAACTGGGGCGTCACGATTGGGAGAGTGACTGCTACAACCCAAACATGCACAAACTCTCTTCATTGACATAAATCGAGGTGATCGCTAGGGTGTGTTCAGCATTTAAATATTTATGATACTGAGGGCTCGTGTCTCTCATCTCCTCTTCTTTTCTCCTCTCTTCTCTTCTCTTTTCTTCCCCATCTCCTCTTTTCTTCACTCCTTTCTTCTCCTCTTCCCTCCTCCACTCTCTCCTTTTCTACATGCCACAGCTGTCCACGGAAGGTCAGCAGTGGGGGGAAATAAGTGAGAGCTGGAGGGAATAAGCAAGCACTGATGCCCACTAATGAATATGAATGAATTGTGGATTCAGTGTGTGTTTGTGTCATTACATAGTTGTGCATGTGTGAGTGTGTGTGTGGGTGCATGCTGGCACATCTGCTGATGAGCCATTAGTGAAGAAAGGTGACGCTAGTTTGCTTTAATAGCAGGAAACACACAGACATCACAGGGCTATACAGAGACGCTATTAAAGGCGTACATCACAGAGGCACACGCCCTTAGTTTTAAAACACCAAAGTCTCAATCCTAATCAGTGTCACATGGCAAGGACAAGAAAACAAGCAGGACCGGCCCCCCTAATGTCGTAAATCATTTCACTATGGCTTTCTGTTCTTTGCTTAGTGTTTCCCTGCTAATCCCTCATCCTCCTCTTCCCTCCTCCTCCTCTGCTTGTTATGGGAGCTACTCAAGGAGAGCGAGAGGGGGGAAAGTCCACTTGTGCATACAGTGAAGGCATTTATCGTATGCACGCACACACACACGCACACGCACACACACACACACACACACACACACACACACACACACACACACACACACACACACACACACACACAGGTATCTATCCTCACTTAAACAAATTCAGAATGCAGTGCAAGACGTATATGTCAAAAATAGTAATGTTTTGGCAACAGAACACACACAGACATAAACCAAGTGCAATATCAAACAGCTCCAAAAAGCTGCAACACGCACTTTGGAAAATCCCCACAGCTCATCCTCACTCTTTAATCCTGTCTTTCTCAGTTACTTCATCTCTCTCTTCCTTTCTTCCTTTCTTTCACGCTGATATTTTTTTCCTTTCTTATCTGGCTCCCTGAACTACTTGCTCATGTCTCAGTGACTCCGGCTGCAAACCTGCTGCTGCCAGCTATCGTCCCTACACCTGACAGCTAGCCAGCCAGGGAGAGAGAGAGAGAGAGGGAGGGAGGGAGGGAGGGAGGGAGAGAGAGAGATTAAGAGAGAGAAAGAGAGAGAGAGAGAGAGAGAGAGAGAGAGAGAGAGAGAGAGAGAGAGAGAGAGAGAGAGAGAGAGAGAGAGGGAGGGAGGGAGGGAGAGAGACAAAGTACACAGCTTGAAGTCAAACACACAGCAGGAGGCTGAAAAGTAAATGAGTGAAAAAATAAAGGGATAGCTAAAGAATGAAAGTAGAGCTGGGAGCTATGCGTTGTGTCCTCTACACAAACAGAGCAGTTGGAAATCAGCAGAGGAGAGAGACTTGGGGTAATGTTGAGATAGAAAGAGAGGCAGTAATGAATGACTGGAAGTAGAGAGATGGATGGCTGGATGGATGGATGGCTGGATGGGGAGACTACAGGAGTGAATGAATAAGAGATAGGGGTACTCACACAAGCAGACATGCTCGCCCCGTTACAGACGACTACTTCCTTCCCTCGTTAGCTCCAAAACCACGGTGACATTGCTGTAGCTGCGGTACCCGGGGGTAAAGTCTTGCTGTCTGCCTTCTCTTCTCTCCTTCTTCTTCTTCTTCTTTTTTAATCCTCTGGGGCTCCTTTTTGCCCTTCTCTTCTCCCTCTTTCCTTCCCCTCCCCCTGCTTCTCCTCCTCCTCCTCCTCCTCCTCCTCCTCTTCCCTCTGCTACACCTTTTCTCTCCCTATCTTCCTCTACGGTCGGCTTCTTTTGCTTTGCTCGCCCGGTCCGAAGAACCTCCTGCAAAGTCCTGCCGTGTCCTGCTCAGTGCAAGCATGCACTGCCTCTCCCTCCCTCACTGGCTCTCCATCGCTCTGTTTATACCCCACTCTCTCTCAAAAGCACAGCCACTTTTTTTTCCTGCACTCTCCCTATTTGTCTCGAGTATCTTCTCCTTCTCCTTCTCCTCAGTTGCTGCTATCTTTGTCCCTCTCTTGTCTTACTGAAGCTGAAAAAAGGGAAGGCTTACACCCCGTTAAAGTGCAACGATGGGACAAACAAAGAGAGGGAGAAAGAAGAAGAGGCAAAGCGCAGCCAATGGCACAAGAGGGAGGCAGAAAGAGCGCTGGAGACAAAGAGTGGAAATAGCGCAAGAGCATTACAGACAGAAAAAGGGGATGGAGAAGAGGGGAAATACAGACACACCCGCTCATTCACCGTCACACATATACACACAGAGTGCTCCAGATATAGACCTATGACTTCATCAATTCAAGCCCGTGTGCCGCCACACACACACACATGCATGCAAACGTGTGTACGCGCACACACGGGTGTGCACAGAGCCGGACTTGCACAGTGCTCCAAATATAGCCTCATGACTTCATCGAGGAGCTAACCCCCCTTCGTCCCGCAGCTCTCGCCCCGCTTAAGAGACAGGGGGACTCATTCATATTGAATCAAGCTGAAGGGGAGAGGGAGAGAGAACATTCAGGACAAGGCACGGAATATTCCTCAGACAGATGCATTGAGAAAGGCACGGGAGATGGAGAGAGAGATGGATGGAGAGAGCAAAGGGAGCTTTACTTTGAGGTATCTTTCATGCATGCATTCAGGAATGTTAGTCTGCAACTGCTTCAGTGTTTCTAAATCATACACTAGACTGTAGAAGGTGTATGTGGACACGTATAAAGACAACCAGACTATACACCCATATGTGATTGTCTATCTCACTCATTATCTCACTCCATGGGCATTAATATGCTGCTATAACAGCCTTCACTCCAGACATCTTTCAAACAGATTCATGAACCTGGCTGGCAAGAATTTGCTCCCATTTAGGGTGTTAATGGTTGATTATGAAGTCCATGTCCCAGTTCATTCCCAAAGGTGTTGGATGGGTTTGAGGTCAGTGCTTTTTCCAGACAAGTCAAGTTCTTCCACACCAGACTGTTAGTTATTTTTAGTTTAGTTACCTAACAGCACAGATCAACCAAGACGACAGCACCATCTCACCAGCACTGCTGAAGCCCGCTATCACAGCATCAGCCCTCGGCAGACTCACTAAGTATCCAGTAAAATAGAAAGAAAATCAATCATGACTCTATTATATATGCAAAAGTCCCCTCAACAAACACACATGTTGAATAATATAGAGAAAAAAATCAAAAGAAATAATAAGCCTCTCACATTTCATTCATTGATATATGATGAGCCCTTGGCTATAAGCCAGACTCACCTACACATCAGGAAGCAGATGGATTAGATCAATAGTATAATGATCGCCTCCTAATACATGCTGCAAAATTTTCTGAGCTAACCCAAGTGCAGATCTCTCCATACACATACATACACACACACATTCCCCCTTTGACCAGAGTTAATAAATGTTAATTTTTCTCTTTTGATAAAACTCAAAAAGAAATTTAAATTTTTGTGTCTTTAGTCTATCCATCCTGAATATACAGAATGTTAATGCCAGATAATGCACAAGTTATACTACTATTAATATGTAATAATTATCCGTAATAGTTAAAATTATGCATTCTCTGTCTTTAACTATGATCAAAACACATTTCTGGATTCATGAGCAGGGACACTGTGTTGAAATACAATACAATACCTCCCTCAGACATTTGAAGCCCACTTAGAAGCCCACTGTAAAATATTATTGCATTGTTAAAATGTTCCTAAATTGAATTTAATGGGTCTGCCCAAACCATGAAAAACAGAAGTACACATGGATGGTGTCTACATAATTATGTATACTCAGTTGCACTATATTAGCTTCTCTGGATGCACAGACTTTGAGTATAGTGCACTCTAGTGGCAGGATAAAGCTATTCCAACCCCCAAAAGATTTTCACACACACACACACACACACACACACACACACACACACACACACACACATAAATCGCTCTACAGATGCTGCATACTATAAAACAATTTGCTGCATATACAGCAAATGCTCTCACAGTATCAAATATATTGTAAGTCACACACCCTCCCAGCCAGGGTGGGATTTTAATACATTAAAAATCATGAGCCTGAAACCAAACAGAGGAGTGCAGACTGCAGATTTTAAAGGACTGGTGGGAAAAGAAGATGGAGAGAGTGGAGGCTGTAATGCTGTGTGTGTGTGTGTGTGTGGTGAGAGAGAAACAGAGAGAGAAGCTACAGCCTGGGCCGACCCTCTCATCTTCCTTCCACTACATGCTTTATCCATTACCGCTGAGAGAGTCTGACACTGAAAGTTTCTCAATCCTCTGAGACGGAAAAGGATGGAGGGACTCTTTTTCTTTACCTCTCTTTATCCATCTCGCACGCACACACACACACACACACACACACACACACACACACACACACACACACACACACACACACACACACACACACACACACACACACACACACACACACACACACACACAGCTACTTTGGACTGCAAACCTCCACCACTTTTCTCATTTGTATGGTTATTGTGTGACACGTCCAAAGTGAATCTATCAAAGTCTCTTGGCTCTTAGTGGTTTAACATTTAGTATTAAGAACAAAATTTCACAAGACTAGTATGCTGGTGTGAAGATGTTATGTACGTTAAGCTCATATATGGCTATTTGCACATATGCAAATACCCCTACATGCCTCATACATATTACATCTATGCATATGCATGTTACACCAGCACTAATGTTTCCAGATGTGTACAGGCTTTGTGTGAGTGTTTGAAGTGATTGCTCCGTGGGCTAATGGAAACCCTGAGGGGCCCATATCAATGAGGGCTCTGCTTGTCCCCCCCATTAGCAGCTGTGCAAGCCTCAGCACACTGTCAGCTCAATAGTGAAAGGTTAAGACCATGGGACATTGCCAAATGACTGAGGGTCAGTCTGGAACGGAAACATGGAGCAATGAGCATAATTATGTAGTTTTGAATGCAGTTTGTGCAAAATCGCATCGAATAATAATGAGGTTGATTTCTCTGATGATTCGTTAAAACTCCTGAATCAGCAAGAATGTACCACACATGCATTTTACTGTGTTTTATGTGACGTGTGTTGCACACACTTATGTGCATGCCTGAAGCTTGATTTATGCGAGTTGTTCTTTGTGTGTATGTTCAACAGTGTGACACCTGGAATCGCTAAAACAGCGGGATCAACTCGCCAAGAATGTCTGTGTATTCATACAGAAGGTTTCCCAAAAGGAAAAAGACATTTTTGATATCCACCTACCTGTCGTGGTCTCGGCCGACACCCCAGACACGGATGCTACTGATTGGCTGAGAGTGGAGCAGGCTGTGATCATCCGGGTCAACCAGGGTCAACATGCGGTCTTGAAGCACAAGCAGCATGCCTTTACCCTGTAAGACCACAAACAAGGATAAACTATCGCTCCGGTTCAAAACAAGGGGTTGCAAGATGATTAAAACAAAGTAAAAGAAATTATAATTTAGGTTACTAACAGTCAGGAGCAAAAGCCCACTTAATTCACATATATATATATATATATATATATATATATATATATATATATATATATATATATATATATGTGTAAGTGGGCTTTGCTCCTGACTGTGTAACCTAATATATATATATATATATATATATATATATATATATATATATATACATATATATATCTTTCCATTAAACCATTAGCGACAGTCACCTTACACACATCGACGTTTCAACTGAGAAGGCAAATCATACTTTGTTTGAAAGTCTTGAAACTCATAGACATGCAAACTGTGACAAGGTGCATTGCTTCACTCACAAGCCAAACAGTCAAGCAACATGCCACCGCAGTGTGTGAACACTGACCTCTCCCCAGACACCGGCTGAGTCCCGTATGTCCCTCCTGCAGTAGGACAGCTGTCTGATACAGTGGTGGACGGCCACGCTGCTCCTCCCCTCAGACAGGTCCTGTTCTGCCATCTCCACCCAGCCCAGAGATCGCACTGGGAACGACTGGAAGGAACACAACACACACACATTTGGATGATTCAGTTGGTCTGTTATGATAAAATAGTTGGTGAGTGACATTGCTACAATACAGTCTCACGGGTCAGGCGATTGGACGGGTTATAAACAAACCAGCTTTAGGTGCTAATCTAAAAGCACTTTGCATTAGATGATAAACTTAAATAATAAATTATGAACCATTTTGTTTGAAAAATCTTTCATTGCTCAGGAAAACTGTAATTGTGCACAACTACGGCAAGTAAGACAGGTCAAAGTTGAAGCGAGATGTCACTCTGAAAACAAACAGTGTGGGTAATACATTTACTTTTCCCTTTCATTATTATCTTCCGAATACGTTTGGCTAATCTGAGAGTTTGTTTAAAACCTGTCCGATGCCTTTTGCCCTGTCTGACTTCTTTACAGCAAACACTGTCCAAGATCTCTGTAATTAACTTGATAAGTAGATCGTCACCATAACTGAAACACACCATGGCCAGAAGTGCAAAAAAATAAGGTCCAAGTTGAAATTACATTGAACATTAAGTATAAGAACCAACACACAACATAGTAACACACAGACATAGTAACTCAAACAAAGTTCCTCTTAAAGTTTAAGTTTGTTTACAAAGGTAGAGTACAGTATGCAGGGACAGCTACTGTACTATCACAAAACAGCCATCAGGGCAACAACTGAGAGAAGATTGCAGGACGCATAAAATATGAAAGACTGTGTGTGCGTGTGTGTGTGTGTGTGTGCAGTATGTGTGTAGACTGCCTCAGGCCAGGCGCTATTACCATCCTCCTCCTTCTCTTCCTTTAACTATTTCTCTTTCTTTCACTCTAACACAAAAAGGAGCTCCTCTCTGCTGAGGAAAAATACATTTCTCAAATGCTCTAAAAGGTGTCAAGCAAACATGCACTCCAGCGCACGCAAGCACACACACACACACACGCAAGCGCGCAGACACACACACACACACACACACACACACACACACACACACACACACACACACACACACACACACACACACACACGCACACTTCTCTCTTGTTCATGCTCATTAAACATTCACACATCCTAAGATCATAATCTGAATTCCCACACTGTTCCCCCTGTGTTTCTGGGTTCCACTGAGATGTCTGAATATCTTAAGCTTTTCTTTTACTTGTATTTGAATTAATAAAACATGTGTAAGTCTTATTTTCTGTCCTTTGTGATTACATTTTTTAAAAACAAAACAAATCCTGACTAAAAAATAAAACGTACATGGTTCTTTTGGTTTTGGGGTCTAAAATACAATATGACATTTGCCTTTATTTAATGCCTTATTATTGCACAAAAGTGAGTGTGCAACCCTCAACTGCTAATGTTGGGTTAGTTAAATATGTCCTTTGCAATAATGTTAAAATGTGTTTACGATCCATATGCTATTCTTCTGGCAGAAAATGAGTTTGGCTGCAAACACATTCCCCATAGTTCAGTTCACAAAGTAACCACTGAGTGGCACTGCAACAAACAGAGAGAGAGGACAGGATGCCAGTAAGCAGGCTATTACATCATACAAGTCTGGCAACTTCCCTTCTTTAACACATACATGATTTGATGAAAGGCTGATATTTGGTTCAAAAATAAAGTCTGACTGACTTCATAACAGAGGATTACGTGTTCTTGAAATTTCAGAGTTACCAAACAGTCATTTATATGTGTGATACTGTGTAAGTACTACTAGTATTTGAATACAGGACAAGTCTAATAGTTGAACTCTCACTTTTAGACAATTTGGGGCCTTTGCTTGTAATTGTAATTTAGTCCCAACTGGTCACCGCACACATTGTGTGTCCTTAAGCAAAACAGATCATCATGAAACAATATGAAAGGGTGACCCCCCCCCCCATCCCTCCCCCTTCTTCAGTAAATAGATCTGCAAACTGTGACACAGAACAGACACGAGCCATGGATCTTTATAATTTTGTACTGCAAAAATCCCAGCAGATAATTGTTCGTGGCCACGATGTTATTTCAAACACAAATGTAAAGTCTGTTGTTGCTTTGATCTTACCATTGCCTCTGGATTGGAGAAGGTATTGTTGAGGTCCACTGTCTCAAGCTGGGCTGGGGCGCTGCAGGGAAACAGCAGACATAACAAATAGCCAGAGTATGTTTCCTAAAATAGTACATGAAAATACACAAATTGAGAAATGATACATAGGTCTTAAGTGTAGAGTATGTCAAGGTGTATTACTTGAGTTTAAGTGCCGCATAGCGGAGGGTAGCCCCTTCGAAGGCCTTGAGACTGGGATCTGGATAGACTGGATAGTCCTTCAGCTCCTGAAGCAAAACAGACAGACATTCAGAGAGAGAGACTAACGTCAGTGGTCGACACTGGTGAGGGAATGAAGAAGATGAAATTCTTGATTTGACCTATTTATTTGATCTCATTTGCTTTGTAATAACTGAGGATGTTAATACTCATTTTAACTTAATATGAGAGATATTCATCTATGTTGAATATGGACCTCAGGCCAGCCTAGACTGATATTACTGTGTGCTCATTTCAATCTAATAAATGAAGTAGTGAAAGCCGAGATATAACACCATCAAGCTTTTAGGGAAAGATACATACTAGAGACAGCTATGCAAAAAATTAACTGAAATTGACCAAAGCTAAAAAAAAAAAAGAAGCTATGTACAGACACCAAAATTCAACATTCACTGTATTGAAGGATTCCAGTGTGTCACCCAATGTAACAGTATGACTCTTTATGTTAATAATAGTGATTGGATGACCGAGAGCAGCTGTTGGTCTTTGGTAAAAAAAAAGGCTTTTCCCTTGAATTTAATAGCACACTTGCAATATTCCCATTCAGACCAAAATGAAACAATAAAATTAAATAAATATCACAAAAATAAATGTAAACTTTTACAGAGAGAGAGAGAGACACAATTTCAACAAGTGAATACCCAAATAAAATGACCCTGTGACTCACGTTGGCTGTGCAGGTGGTAGCGATGAGATTTGGTCCAGAAAAGGTGACATCATCTAGGAGGGTGGAGGAGGAGGAGGGGGATGGGGAGGGGGAGGGGGAGCGGGAGGAGCCAGAGGGTGAGGGTACGGGCTCCACCGAGCTGTCAGATATCAGACTGCTGGGGCGCTGTGGGAGACAGAGAGAGAAGCAACATGAGAGAAACACAGAGACAGAGAGAGGATGATCGCCATCAATCTCTAATTTAATGGAGGTTCCTCCCTGTCCACAGCTACACAGAAAACACAGTGAAACCTGCGGTTACATTTGTTATTAACAAGTCACTATTTTTACTTTTTAATATATCTTTTGAAAACAGATGTTATAAATGCTTGCCAAGATAATCTTAACACACGGTCCACTTGTTCCATTTTCAACATTAAGATTGAATTAATTTCATTTAATATTAATTAATATTAATTTGATAGGTACAAATATATATACATAGAGAGTCTCAAAAGAATTATACAATGTAGTGTATCATAGCATTTTTAGCTACTGCTAATTTCCAATGCTCATCCCTAAAAGGGCCTTTTAAATATAAAATTATTAATGACTTTATAAATACATATCTCAGATGCTCAGTTTCAGTTCCATTGTTAAAATCTCATATTGGAGGAGACATGTCATTGACACCCAACGTATGAGGATAGCATAAATTTTTCTTAATATCCCAAAATCATGGCTACAACATTTGACTCACTGAATGCTGTATGTGGATGTGCAGGTTTCCTAAAGCATCCTGTTTGAATTGTTTTCAGTTTGTTTGCTGACCATGTAACCTTTAAACATATAGTACTACTATTATTCAGATATTCAACATAATAAAATATTGTGTATTTCCTCTGGGGATTGAGAATGTTGACATAAAACAATCTTCAGCTTTAATGAAAAAAGAATTCTAGAACTTCAAAGTCCAACACTGGATGAACCTGAATATGTAGCTTTGCACACTACAGGTTAAATAAAAAAGACGTGTGGCCCGGTGAGTCTGACGCGCGTTGGTTCTCTGGGTCCTCTCACCTCGTTTGGAGGCTTGAGAGAGTCCTGCGTTTCCTGTTGTGGGTCGTGCTCCTTGTCTGGCTCATTGTCGGGAGAGGTGTGTTGGTCGCCGGAGGCAACAGGTCGGTGGTACTGTGTGGTGCCAGTGGGGATGTGCCAGAAATAGACCTCTGATGAATCCGAGATCTCCCGCCAGCCCGGGGGCAGGTCCCCCTCACTCCATACGTCTGCTGATGGATGACAGTGACACACAAACCCATATTGCATATGAGTACATCACACAAATATTCACATATGCATGCTTGCACACAGGAGGGCTCTGCAAAAACACATGATCGTGACATATCACAAAAAAAGCTGCACACACACACACACGCACGCACGCACGCACGCACGCACGCACGCACGCACACACACACACACACACACACACACACACACACACACACACACACACACACACACACACACACACACACACACACACACACACACACACACACACACACAGGGATGGACAGGGTAAATTTCAGTGATGGTCAGCCTGTCCCTACTCTAGTTTCTGTTGTCATAGCAACTCCGGGGCTCATCCCCTGTAGTCGAACCCAGTGGGCAATAGTATCTCTTCTTTCCTCTCTCTGCTCGTTTTCCTTTTTCCTTTCTACCTTTTTATATTTCTCTCCATGCCCTCATATTCTCAAACTATTGCTGTGTCATACATCCTTGGCAATCATCTCCGACTAAATACAGCAGCGCTTTTTTTTCTCTTTTTCCCATCCTATTTCACACCCTGCTATATGCAGTACCCTATCCTTCTGTCCATCCTAATCACTCTCTGCGCCATAAGGCGGCTCACAAGGGCCTTAAAGGTCCCAGCAGTATTGCCGGAGTGACTTGCTTGCTTAAGAAGAGGCTTTTGGTAAATTTCCAGATTAAACAGTCTGTAGGAGGTAGAAGGAGGGAGAGAGAAGGAGTGGGAATGAAAGGACAGCGCAAAAGAGGCATGATTAAAGGCTGACACAGATATGCAAATAGAAAAAAAAAGGAAAAGAAAAATCAGATGAAAAGACAAACACACATATCGAACCTGTCTCCCGTGGAGTCTGAGGAGAGGGTGTCTCCTGGGACAGGGTGGTCCAGCTGGAGTCTTCATCTTCTGATGGAGTTTCAGGAGTCAGATCCATTCTTAAGCCCACTTTAGGGAGCCCACTCTTGGGTTCAGGATCTTGCAGGGCAGGGGGTGCCCGGTTCCTGGTAGGGGTGTTCCTCTCTGCAACCCGGGCCTGTTTAGGGGAAGAAGGCGGGTACTGTTGCAGGAACTGGTTCTCATTGTTGGGGTGCAGCTCGACCTTGATAACCCGGGGCTGGGAGCTCCGAGGGGGTTTTGCAGGACTGCGTGGACTAAGCTGAACCTGGGCACAGAGCTCCTCTCTGATCTGGGCTGGAGCATGGCTCTGGAGGTGGTTTTGGTTGTCTGGGACCCACTCTGGGCTGTTGGTGGAAGAGGAGGACGTGGGAGAAAGCGGGGCTTCCATCACCACTGGTAGCAGGGGCTGCCTTGGTGTCGGTGTGGGGTCATCCTCCTCCTCCTCCACCTCCTCCACCACTGGCTCCACCTCTTCCTTCTCTTCCTGGCAGGTCAGCTTGCTGATGGGCTTCTCCTCCTTTTGGCTCTCCCTCTCCTTAGCAGGGCTGGCCTGCTCTTTCTCTGGGGATGGCTGCTGCTTCTCCTCCTCCTTGACCTCTTTGTTTCCCCAACTGAGGTCCAAATCCCAGCCCTTCCCATGATACTCCAAGAAGCTCTTGGTCCTTCTACGGAACGGGGGCAACTGCGAGTTGTCTTTTTCAAATTCTAGCCAGTCAGAACTGGGATTATTGATGAGATCATTGTGAATTTTTCCCTCTGTATTGGCCCGGCTCAGCTGCAACTGCTGACTCTCAGCTCGTCTCTGCATGTTAGCCCCATTCTTGGCCAATTTGGGGTTGGTTGTATTAAACAGCGAAGAGGAGGACGAGGAGGAGTAGAGGGCAGAGCTGGAAGAGGACTTGGTGGGGAGACCCCTCCCTCTGGTTGCAGGTTGGTTTTTAGAGGACAACGCCAAGTTGTCACTTATCCCCACGGCGCTCCGCACACTGGTCATTGTATACCTCTGACGGCTCTTTGGCAAGGTGGCCGAACTTCCGGTTTCCATGGACTCCTTGATGACATCTCGCCCAAGCAACTGGTTGTGTGACGAGCGAAGGCTGAGGGAGGTGGGAGGGGTGGCGGAGGGGCCGCTGCGGTTAGCCAGACCCACATTAGAGGGGGAGGAGCCAGAGCGGGAGAGAGGAGGAGTTTGTACTGACATCATGGCTGACTGGAAATACACTGCCGTGATAGAGCTGATGAGAGAAGAGACACTCTGTCAGAAGTCATGTAACAGTGTAGAACCAGATATGCTAGACAATACAACCCAACTGATACTGGGTTTTTGACGTTGATGCCAATGTTGATACTAGAGATTGTAAAAAAAATCATATACGTATCATTTGTAAATATATATACATACTGTATATATATTATTTTTTTACACAAACATAACATTACACATTATATTTTTGATAAGGATCCTTTAACCTGGATTTAACTATACTTTTTTCTTTAGATTTTGAAGATATAAAGATAGAGAAGGAAGTGTTCTTCATCTTCCATTTTCCCTATTGGCAGAGTATAATAACACTCCTTCCTGTGGTCGCAAGCTCCTTTTATGCCTTCTCATCTCCATGGCTGGAAGATGGTTGGAATATTTGTTTTCTCTGGCCTCTTGACTTACATCCTGTACTAAACTATGATGCTATAAATAATATAATACAAATATTTGTCTTAAAATAATTTCTGGCCCAATCTAATCTCTGGGTGTTTTCTCCATGTGTGTCTTTGACATCATCACAGGGGGGGTGACATCATCAAGTTGAGACGTTCAGGGCTGTGTCACTCATTTGCATTTCTCTGATGTTACAATGGAACACAAAGCAGATAACAGCATCTTGCTCTTCGCTCTCAGGCGGCAGCTCAGCCAGTCTGAGAGGCTTCTATTGACACACTATGGTGCTGACTATTTCCAGCCTTACGCCCCTTTACACGTAAGGTGTCTCTGTTGAAGTGTTGTAAAAACACTGCATCAAAGACATAAAGCTGGATTGCATTTGCATGATATTGGGAGTGAGTCATGTATTCATCCAGGGTCTGACATCGAAAGCCAGAGCTGAGCAGTAAGCCAGTCTGTGGGGAGGAGAAGTGGCAGCTCTCTGCTAACTAGCTAACCGTGTCTCTTTTATCTCTGGATGGATCAGCCCTGTGATGCTGAACACAGGCAGATGGATAGCAACAAAGACAGTAGCAGAGAGTCATTGTGATCTTAAGACACAGCACATGTACGGGTTGCTCCACTGTCACTCCTGTTTTTGAATGATCTAATGTGGTTGCAACTCTGTGGAAATCTGGTAAACAACTGAACACGGACGCAGGTAGAAAAACATGCCCAGGCACGCAAGCGTAATGTATAAACATCCTGTCGCCCGATCATACACACACGCACACACACACACACACACACACACACAGTGCTGCAGTCATTACCAGCGCCTTTTCTCAGAAAGATGGAAAATACAAACACAGCAGATTTTAAAGCACGACAAGTTCTTGGGAAAAGACAGAGGCAGGATTTTGGAAAGAGCAGAATCCCTGGACACGGCACTTTGTTCATGCGGGGCCCCTATCCGCTCCCTTCTCCCCGGGTGGTTGTCGTGTTGTCCCTATGTCACTGGGCAAGACAACCAAAACAACCTGTTTGTGCTGAATCTGCGCTCGCACTCCGGGGCTGTGATCAGACACAAACACAGTGTCAACAGGTACAAACTACCTGCTCCGAGCCGCGCAGCCTCAACGGAGTACCAGCTTCTCTCAACCAGCAACGCTTTTGTCAAAGATCTGGCTGCTCTAATTTGTTTGTTACCACCCTAACTAATGGACTACGTTGTCTGTAGGCTCAAATTGAATTATTGGCCTTATAAGAAGCTTTCAACTAAGGATGTAAGAAATCCATTCGTACCAAGCTAAAAGCCACAAAAGCTGGAGATTCAAGCCTTCCACCGGAAAGCCACAAATTGAGCCTTGAGCCACTGAAACTGAAAATCACAGCAAATATGTTGCATGACTCAGAAGACGAATTACACATCCTGACACAAGCCCTAAAACAGACAAGGAGTAATAAGCAAGCAGCATTTCAACTCCTTATTGTCCCTTTTTTGCGATTATTTTTTATGATTACACATGAGTTGCAGACAAACTGGACCATCCTTTTTCTTTCTTTTCCCCCTCGACAATGCAGCCCGATCTCCATTAGTTAAACAAAGTGGAGCGAAGAGAGGATGTGGGGGGAGTGGGGAGGAGAGAGGATGCTTATTAGAGAGGGAGAAAGCGAGAATGACACAGCAGTTTGCAGGACAGTGGGGTATAGTCAACACACAGAGGTAGTCAAACTGTGGTTCTCAATACATCTGTTGTGCTCTCCAACAGCAGAGGTCATTCATGAGATGCACAAGGTTTTTAGCAGCTGGTCAGGGGACAGCAGCGCAATGTGTAACCTTCTCATAAAACAATTACGCAACAATAAACTAATCGTGTCTTTCTGTTGCTGCTCTTCGAGTGTGCTCTGCTTACACTTCAGTAAAATGTACAGTGATACAAGACAGAGTATCAAACAAGCAGATGTCATATAAGTCTTGCATAACAATAATAATACAACTTCTTGACAGACAAAATACAATGTTATCTCTGTTTCTGGAGCAAAGTGTCCAAACACGATCCTTATCTGCTGATCGGTCGGCCTGTACACAGCTTTACAGACAAGAGTGTTTTCACACCTGAAGGTCACCCTACAAATAAAGATCACTTCACATCAATAACATGCTTTGGATATTCATCATCAGGTAATATCTAGATACTGACAGAGATCATAGCCTCAATCAAGCCTCCTTTATCAACTTACTCTCTGTAATGGGAGGCCTCTTTCCTCAACTCTGAACTGCACCCACTGCTTCAGAAATGAAATGCAACAGATGAAAGCACGATCCGGGGACAAAATTAACTTGAAAAGTCGATGATGTCATGGGCGGACTATTCTAGCCCCGCTCTCCTTGCTGCCGTCTTATTAAACTCCCTCACCGCGGTTTCAGAAACGGCGTTAGATCATCTTTAAATCCACCATAACGCCGAGGAAGCACATAGGCATCGGGATCTGTTACATCCACTCACCGCTTCAGTCAGCCTCCGGGCTTCTGCTCCTCCGCTCCCACGACGACACACTCACACACTCGCACACACACTTACGCACACACAGTAGTGAGCAGGTCCGAGGTCGACAGCCGCTTTTAAGTTGCAGTCCGCCCGTAGCTGCAGCCGCCCGCCCGTATCGGATCACATCATCTGCCCTCCCAGCCCGGCTCGGTGTTCGCTGGCGGCCAAGCTGAGCTTTCTCTCTGCGCCAGAGGATCCCGGAGCGGCGGAGCTCTCAGCCAGCCGGCCAATCAGCGAGCCGGACGCAGGACGCTCGGCGCGCGGAGGAGACGCAACCATAATAAATCTACCGGCGTTATTTTGCAACTCAGGTAATGAAATCACACATCATCGGAGTCTGACGTCATGCAGTATGGAGAAATGTGAATGGTCGGGTTTATGGTGATGATCACGTCTTCCCTTATGAAACACACGCAGCTTCAGTTCTCGTTGGATAAATATTGGGAGGATTTACTCAAAGTGGTCCTAATTTTATGTCGGAAAGTTATTGTGATACAGAGGACACGTCCACACTAGTAGCGTATACTTCATTAAGTCATTGTTAAAAAATGATTACAATACTCCTTGAAATACTGTTTTGCACATCAGTGAATTTGAAAAGCAATTACAAAGTAACAAGGCGGCCAGAACAGCTTTTAGGGATAATTCTTTTTAATGGTTTTACGAAGGCTCTGCCTTTATCAGAACAAGATCATCCTCACAGTGCGTCTGTTTTTAGTTAAAAGTCTGGAATACCAGAAAGCATTTACCTTTCTGTCCTTTTACAAAGATACAGTAAGTGTATTACTGAACATTAAGACATGACACTAATTTAAAGCACTTTGTCAGTTTCAGCAACAGAGCAGACACTATTATAATAAGCCTCTTTCATACGTGGTTAATACCCACATAAGATGCTCAAGCTCCCCCAAAAGGCACATAGGTCACATTTCTTACTCACAGGAGAATTTAAATAACAGAAAACACTATAATGTATGGAAACAAATAATTAAAAAAAAGCTTCCATGTTTCATCCTCCACATAATATTGTAAAACCCTATATCCAACAACTTGTTCAGCTTTATAAAACATCTCCAACAAAAAGTCTACACACACACATTTGACCAAGTATAAAATCGATTCACTCTAATCCATATTTACACACCTAACACACTTTGACCTTTCTCCTCTGGTGAAAATACATTCAAGCTATGAAACACATTCCTCAGATGGACCCTCGCTGGCTCATTACAACTATCTGATCCCTACAGTCCACTGGCAGGCCCCTCCCTCAGTGCTTTGTGGGTGGAGGTGAAGCGATGTGGAGGACAGGGCCAGGGGGTCACACAGGCTCCCGGTGCTCCAGGAGTGAGGCAGGAGTGGAAGGGCGACAGGGCGACTGGAGGAGGGAGGGACACGACTGGCTAGAGAGGAGGGCGGCTGCTGGAGCTGCTGGTCCGCTGCAGAGAAACACGGAGATGAACGGATGCAGCGCAACACTCCATCTTCTGCGGAGAGGTAGAGGGACACAGATAAGAGAACTCAATTGCTGATTTTCACAGATATTATCACGGCTGCCTTGGCTCATTAAAAGCTCATCACATGCAGTGCCATCATTAACAAATGCACAATGACTAATACAAATGTGAAGTGTTCCATTTGTGCCTAGCCTTACTGAGTGCATCATTCAGAGGCGTCAGTAAGCTCTTCGCCTCCTTGTTGCCTGCGTGAGCGGCTCGCTTGTAGTATTCAATCGCCGTCCTCCGATTCTGCTGCACCCCGAAGCCGCTCTCAAAACACTGACCCAAAAACAGCAGGGCGGTGTCGTCCTGCGCACATGAGCAAAAACAAACATGCGATTTTAGCTATTTAATCTTCACGAACATGAGGAGGTGGTGGCATTTGTGCAGAGACAGGCAGGAAACGTCATGTTACACGTTATAAACCAACACCAGGAATATAAATAGACATAGGGGGAATATGTCACTATTGAAAGAAGCACAACAGCTCTGTGGGACTCAACAATGGGACAGTTAGCAATGCTGTAGCTCTAAAGGGATTTGAAGTAACAGTAATTAACACTATTTGCTTCAACACAACTGCTAACCGAGTGACAGTAGGGAGGTTTTACAAATAAGCGGGAGACAGTGGGGATACCCTGTTGACAAATACAGAATGAATGTAGAGTGGGAGGGGAAATCTCAGCAATAAAGCCATAGATAAAACTCTAGAAGCATCTAGAAGGGCACTCACGCCGCTCTCTGCTGCCATCTTCAGGAAATGGACAGACCTGCTCCCGTCTCTCACGGGCTCCCGAGTGTAGACCGAGGCCAGGCAGACCTGAGCCTGAAGAGAGAGAGGAACAGAGAGGTGGTTCACTTCTGTTAGGATGGACCGGTTTACACGCACGCACGCACGCACGCACGCACGCACGCACGCACGCACGCACGCACGCACGCACGCACGCACGGGTAAATAGCAACAAGACGATTGTTCATTGACACACAGATCATGTATAATTTGAGTCTTCTCATTTTGTTTTGCTTTTACGTACACATGCAGTAAACTAAGTGAGAAAGCTCCTCCAGGCTCCACTTTCTAAAACTAAACAGAAAACAAATGTTATTGTTATATTTTCATGGCTCAACACTGGTGCACTTTTCACTGGCTCTTCTTTAACGAGTTAAAGGAATACTTCACCAAGAAAATGAATATCAATCAACACATCAATTATTTACCCCGTGTTGCCTTAAATTCTTGAAGAAATCCATGTTTTACTCTCATGACTCAACGGTGAACAAAGAATCAAAAACCAGAGCGAATACTTGCATTGAAGTAAACGAGGGCTGCATTTTACCACTAGGACCACCAGGATAACTTTCTACTATATTGTAGATTCCAGGTCAAAGTACGTCGTATATGACATACTTAATATTGCCCTGAAGATAACATTGTGACGTTTTGATGAGGGCTCTGGTGCGATCGTATCCTTTCCAGAAGCTTTTTATTCCAGCGTTGAACTGCAATTTATTTTTGGAGACTTTGTTAAATAAATTCATAACCATAAATGCAACACTGAATGTTTTCTATGAATATTTATAAATCCATCCTTGTAGAAAGCCGCTATTATTTTCGTGAGCCGTCCACAAGCAATTCCTGATGCCTTTGGTCTTTCGACTAATCAGAGGCTGATCCTTAACTGTGTGGCACCTCTGTTCTCAAACACAATTACAAGAGATTAAAAACAAAATATGGTAATAACATAATACGGCAACTGCGGTCAGAAGAATAAATGCTCAGAAATATTGTGTGTTTGATTTCACCTTCAAGGCTTCAGAATACATAAAAAACACATTTATGAATAGAAATGGGCTTAAAGGCTTATAGTTGTTAACTAAACAGAGTAATTTGCATTTTAAAAACCCACCCTCTATCATAGCGTCTTGGGAGTCCTATTGTTAACAAAAGCAAAACCATATCAAAACATCCGTTTACAAACTCTCACACAACTCCTGCAGTATAATCAAAGACCTGTTTACCCGGCCGCATGCTCACTTCTCCCCAAACACAAGCACATTGGAAGTACTGAGCATACGACGAGATAAAAAAAGACTTGATTATACTTCCATGTTGTACTATATTATTATTATGATATCATTAAACAGATGTTTTGATATAGTTTTGCGGTTGATAAACGCGGCGCCCAATTCTTTCAATCCATCAAGGATTTTCTCAGTTTTTTGATTCTCCCTTCACCTTGGAGACATGCACTACTTTTAATTAACTAAGTTTTCTTTAAGAATTAAAGTTAACACGGAGTGAGTAAGCAGACACTATTAATGGCTCTGTTCTATTAAAATGACCCAGTAAGCCATGACGGTGTGAGAGTGAGCCAACATAAACAACAGGACCCTGAAACTGAAGCAGCTAAAGGGAATTCAGCTAACATTTATATTTATTTACTTAATTATTTATACCTGTGCTTTTCCTACTGTGACATGCTAAAAATCTGTTGACAGAAGACTTCTAAATACATTTTTAAATTATTAAAAGTTGAAGTACAGTTTGATATCTCATAACAATATACGAGTAATGTAATGTAAATAATTTTAAATATTGTCAAACAGTACCTGAATGAACAAGAGTTGCGAAGACATTATTTGAAATAATTAGGAAGCTTTAATAAGCTTTTGTGATGATTTCATACCTTGCTCAGTCCAGCTGCAGCAGCCTGTTCTAGTAAGCCGATGGCCGTGTTCAGCTCCTCTAAACTCTGGTGCCCCCTGCTGGTCAGAAGCAGCTTGGCGTAGCGGTACTGAGCCTGTCTGTGACCACCGATTGCTGCCTGCCAGTAGTAGTACTGAGCCTGGAAACGAAAACACAAGAATCACCTCAAGACTAGTTTCTCACACAGGAGTTAAGTAAGTATGATGTTTTTCAGAATGATGAAACGCTCAAGAAAATAAAGTGTGTTGTCTTGATTCTCACCTTGTCTTTGTCCTTGACGACTCCTCTACCTTTCTCATAGCACACACCCGTGTTGAACTGGGCCTTGCTGTAACCCTGCTGAGCTGCCGCTACAAAACATGTAAAAGCCTCCTTGTAGTTTTTACTCTTGGTACTTTCTAAACCTGTCAGAAACAGAGAGATGAAGAGATCAGCTACAGACAAAGGAAAACAAATATTGCCTAATATGCGAAGAACTTGAAGACTAAAAAGTCTTCATCCGAGTAGGAATGAAAGTGTGAAAAACATTTTTTTTTTACTGTGTAAAAAAAAAAAATCAGTACCAATGATGTTGAGGATAACAGGAACGTTGGTATCTCCCACATGTCTGAGATTCAGTGCTGCTCCTGCCAGCCTCTCCTCATCAGACTGCAGGTCCTGAAAACAAAGAGGAGGATAAAAAACAACAATAATCAAGATTAGATGACAAGTCAGTCCTAAAGAAAAATATGCATCGTTTATGAAAATAAACTTCAAGGAGGTAGATGTCCACCTTGTCATTGGCATCTTTTGTCTCTGTGTTGTCTCGGTTGGCATCATTCTGCAGAGGACAGGATGCTGACAGAAGTGACTCCTCTGTGAGTCAGGCAAGAAAAATGCTTTAATATCCTGCTCCTACAAATACTAGATGAACAACATTTTGAGATAAATATTGTTTTTAAACAATCTTTGAACTATGACTACCACAGAGCTCAGAACAAACCGGGTATAGGAGACTCCTGGTTCAGGAGTGCCCTCTGTTGGTCAGAGATGGAGCAGTCAGCAGTCCGATGGGCCTGCTCACTGCTGCTGTGAAGACTGGCGTCGCCTGAACTGCTGATGCTGCTCTGGACCTGATCTTGGTTCTGTCTCTCTGGCACCTCCTGCAGACACAACACACTCCTTCCTCTGGGAAGGACATCTCGTCTAGACACTAGAGAACCCAGACAGGAGCAACAAAACAAAGTCAGGATTCTGAACACACGATTATATGAAAAGGTGAACCATAAGTTGGCCTTTTGCTTCTTTACAATAATTCGACTCACAGATCTCCAGCAGAATGCGGTAGTCACACTTGTGCAGGGTGGAAGGTGCCGTCAGGGCTCCAGGGATCGGACTCGGTTCAGAGCTCGAGGAGAACTGGGAGTGGATCCTCCTGCAGATCTGCATGAACAGAACTGCTGTAACACCCTGTGGAGAAACACTCATTCATTCATTCATTCCCTGCGACACCTGGTACGAACATACTGTAATCCAGGGATGGTCAACACTCTGCCGGCTTTCACTCAATCCAAAACTCCACACACTACAAGCCCTCCTTTCAGTAGAGGGCAAGAACTCATCATTTGTTTGCGTTTGCATGCACACACAAAAAATGTCTATGCAGATAAATAAGGTTATGAAAGAAATCAGAAAGGCCATGTATATGCAGGGAGATTGGTCGGGAAGAAAACCGGCAGACTGTTGGGTCTCCATGACACATTGTTGGCCACCCTGCTGTATACATAATGAAGTAGTAGTTATCAGGGGAGACCACCAAGTGGTGCTAAAGGAAAGAATCAGCAAATTGCAAAGAGAGAATATGTGAGGTTAACAAGTGTTTGTGACCAACTGTGAACCATATCATGAAGTGAGCAAAAGGCCAAATACACCAAAATGCCTGATTCACATTTGTTTAATGGTTGCATTTATTTTCACTTGGTAACTCGAACTTCTAGTAACAATTACTGTGATTCCCTTGAGTATTTAGTTTATACACAATTGGGAAATATGTTAGGTTTTTCACATTTGAAAATGTCACAACAGAAGACGTACCCATCCCACAGCATCCAGAGCCGTGTAAGGTGACGGCTCAGCAAAGCCAAGATGAAAGGTCCTCCGCTTCTTCCTCCTCTCTCCATCCTCCTCTTTTTGAGAGCTGACAGAAAAAGAGCACAAACAGAAAAATGACAATTTAATGTTGATATTGTATTGAGGAATCACATAAATATTCTGCTTGAGGCACAAGGCTTTGTTTCTGTGCCCTCGACTAACCCTCTTCATGCTTACAGGAGATGCTACTGGATGATGCAACCAGCTGAAAGGGAGGCTGTGAGGGTGCTACACGTCAAGAACGGGTTCAAAAGGAGGGGTAAAGGAACAAGAAAGGAATGGGATGAGGGTCGTCTCTGAGGTCCGACCTTAATTCAAAGGTTTTCTTTTCATCAGCTAATAAAATGGCCAGTAGTTTGAGGGCAAAAGGAGTCATGAGATCAAAGTTAAAGGCTCAGTGCTTTTCTTTACTAATTTTCAAGTTTTTTTCCCCCCCCATCAGACTCAAACAAAGTTTGAACAGTGAAAAAAGAAAAGGGTCGAGGTGTGGAAAGTACCTGCCATCAGAAGAGTGCTGAGAGGTGGAGAGGATAACCGAGCTGTTAATGACCTCAACCTCCCCCAGTCCCTGAGACTGACCCTGGTTCTGGGGCAGTCGCAGGGGGTTGCTGCCATGGCATCGATGCAGAACTGAGAAGTGATGGGAAGACAAAAGCAGCAGAAGTTAGACATTAATGTCCAACGTTCTAATTTCATACAAGGTTCAGCCTCCTCAAAACTACGTGACAAAAAAAAAAAAACATGGTCCGTCAGTTCTTAAAAAATCCGAAGAAATTTCCTGGAAAGAACGAGTGAGTCGGTTATTGCCATTTTATTACTTTGGTTTCCAGAGGAATTTTCCAGAGATGACCATTAAAGTAAACATTTAGTCATTATCTGTTTATCATTGGAACTTAATTCTCTATTTATGTTGACCTGTAAACTGGCTAGACTGTAGACACCTTTCATATTTCTGCATGTGTAGCTGATCTGCTGACAAAAGACTGGTATTTAGCTAGAAGTCAAAACTGTCTCACCTTCTACTATAATGAGCAATAAATTAAAAAATCCTTTTCAAGGAACGTTCTACAAATACGAATCAGTTACTTTCGAGCAAATTATAGGAAACTACGAAATGTATTAATTTAGTGGTAGCAGAACATGTACAGCGGCAGTTCTACAATATCAAAGTCCTGAAATATTATCCAACTAATAATGAACAGGGTTTTTACCTCATGCTAATTTTTTTTATAGGTTTCCCAAAATATGTGTAGCGCACACAAACACAGTACAGGAAACCACAAACGTAAGTTATGCAATTCAGTAATAACTAATAAGTAAGTCAATCCATGGCATGTCAACAAAAAAATTATGAAATACATAAATTCATACATTGGTACAAGTATTGAGGTGGAGATAAAAAAAAAAGAAATAGTCTTAAAAAAGTTAAGAGACAAAGACAGAAAATACACAGTATTGGTTGGCCTAAAAGTAGTACAAATTAAAAAATATCTCGCCATATATGGCGCCGGTGTTTTGGTACAGTTAAATTAATGTTTGACACTTTACATTTGATCCTTTAATGTATGTTTGTGTGTACAACGGCATTAACTGTATATATTAATCGAAAGGCCAAAACAGGAGTCAAACTAACTTCTCTCACTTAGACCAAAATAAACCGGGGGGGGCGGTGTCAGTTACACTCCGAGAGTAAAGTTAGAAACCAGCGAAAGAAACTGACGTGTTGTGTGTGTATGCATTGACTTCGCTAGCCGTTAGTTTAAAACAACGGAGAGCTAACGTTACACTGTACAGGAATCACAATAACTGTTGTTTATGTCTCAATAAAAGCGATAAAGAAACAACTTGGCGCGTGACGTTAAAAACAGAACAAGTCAATAGAATGCCTCTCACCTCTTCCAACAAAACCCTGAACTCTCCACATGGTTAGTCTGTGTTTAACGCAGCCGTAACCGAAAAGGCATGTTTAGTTCCCTCTGAGGCTCGTCTGGCCCCATGAACAGCGAAAGCTGTCCGTCCACTGCAGCAGCTCGTCCGCAGGTAAATATTAAAACGGTCACGATAGAGGTAGCGGAACACCGGGAAATGACCCGGAAGTGCCTCAGATGACGCAACTCAGAGAGCCTGAGAAGGTGGTTCACTGCGTCACAGCGCCACTATGCGGTGTGACGGGGGACGACTGCCTCACACGAGGGGTCGTCCCCTCATTTCATTCATTCATTCATTCAGGTTCTAATATAGGCTGATTTAGGTATTTTAGACTAGATATTATTACTTTTCTACTACTTTTAGGCCAACCAAATTAAATAAATAAAGATCCCCCACAAGAATGTTTGTTTAGTTTAGTTTAGTGCAGTGGTTCTCAAACTTTTTTCTGTCACGCCCCACTTTGGAGGAAGAAAAATGTTCATGCCCCACCACCCCAACAAAATTGTAACAAAATGGTCCATGTTGAATTTTTATTGAAATTGCAACATTTTGACTCCTCCATCTGTGCTTTTTCAACTAATAGATAAAGAAAATTGCAACCACTTTCAAGTAAACCAGATTGCTCCATCAGACAAAAACAAAATGTGTTAGAACAATGCAAATAAAGTTCTATCTGTCCAAAAAATAACTAATATTTGGCAAAACATAGCTTATTGTGGCTGCAATTAACCTGTTTTACACTGCATATCTTTTCAAAACAACAATAACGTGCAACCTGTGCAAAACCAAAGCAAATGAGGTCAGATATGTGTGAGCCATCAAGTTGTATCAGTATTAGTGGCTGCAATGAGCCTGCTTTCCACTACAAATCTTTTTAAAACGGGGTGTCAGACTTGATACGGCCACTCTCAATCCATGCTCAATATTGAGGCACAAATCTGTACTTTGTTTGGAGAGAGGCAACAGCAGAGCAGCCGATCTCACAGAGGTAGGATGTGGCGAAGGGAAGCAGAACGCCGCGTGAGTCACCAAGGATCTTGGCCGTCGCGCATGCGCAACCGTAACCTGTTAACGGCGTAACGTAAACATTTACACCAAAGTACAGGCATTTCGCCATGTATTCATTAATGACTGCTGTGTTCATACCAAAAGCGCTGCGAATTTTTCGCGCGAGTAGATTAAATACAAAGTCACTGCACAGATGCGAATAACGCGAATTTCCGCCGGACGGCGCGAATGACGCGACGCGAACAATTCGCCTCATTCGCGTGACGCTGTGTCTTTAAAGCCAATCAGCGTTGAGAAGCTCCGCCCGTCATCACTGACGTCTTACGAGAAACTATGGAGGAGAAGTTGATAGACTGGAAGCGGCAGTCATCCCGATCCTGGAGAAGCTGTGTGCGGCTACGGATGATGTTATGAACCCAGACACGAGGGCGTTTGATGTTCCGACGTTTGTGGGACTTCCACAACATGTACAAAGCAGAAATAGTGGTTATTTCTTTCACGTTGGATGGCGGAAATTAACTATTTCTACGGAGATAAGCCACGCCCCCTCCGGCGCGTCTAGCGCGATGAAGCGAATTAACCACTAATAGTCCGGGGAGTAAACTCACGTGAGTAAAGCGGCGCGAATATTTGTATTTTGGTGTGAACACAGCAAGTTTTATGTCCGTGTACTTTGTACTTTGTACTTTTGTAATATGTGAAGTTCTCAATAAAGTTCTTGAAATAAAAATATTCTGCATATCCCCCTGCGCCCCACCTGTCATACCACTGCGCCCCACTAGAGGGGCGCGCCCCACAGTTTGAGAAACACTGGTTTAGTGTGAAACAAGATTTGACTATGGCAGTATCTTTGAACATGTGCTTTTCTTTAATTACAAATATTTTATTTTCTCTGTACAAAGAAGATGACAATTGGGTAACACAAGGTTAGAGTGCTCTTAATAAGGTATTTATCTCTCTTTTTTAATGTTTAACTCTAAATGCTGCACGGGCACATTCATTTTGATTAGTAGCACAGGTGTTACTCATGACATTAACAATGGCTCAGTTATAGTCTGTGTGTCTCAGAAAGTAGTGACAGTAAGCCAGTATGCACAATACCAGGAGCCTGAAACTGAGGCACCTAAAGGGAATTAAGCCATAATTAATTTGATTGTATACACCCACACCTTTTCTACTGTAACATGTCCAAATATTTTCCTTGAAAAAAGACTGAGTCAGGGATTTAATCAAACTTAACATCACATTTATGGAACAAGATCCGAATTTTGACCCACACACAATCATAAAAAGTAGAATAATATAGATGATAATGCCAAACAATTAACAGACATCATTTAACATTTTGTCTACCTGTCTATCCATCCATCCATCTATCTATCCATCTATCTATCTATCTATATCTATCTAAATGAATAAAGGATTCACTCGTGGGTTCATGGGTTGATTTCCACCACCCACAGCTCATCAGTCACCCTGCAGGACGGTTTGGCTTTTCTTTACTCGGCCCATAGATCAAACAGTGACGCACGTCCCGACTCTTCCTGGAAACACACACTCTTCTAGTCAGATGGGGCTTAAAGGGGCCTGGAGGGAGGAGATCTGCAGTTGTAAAGTCAGATTAAACTTGGAATAATTCACTTCTTGACCAGTTTCCATGGTGACACAGTCATCAAATCTTTCACTTACCGTCGTCCTCGGGCGAATAAGTCTAGCCTGCAGTAGTTTGTAATGTTTGAAAGATCTCTTGCTGCACTGCCAAATGATATTTGCTTATTCGCCAGAGGCCAAATTTGTCTGGGCAATATGGAAAACACTGAGTTGAGCTGGAAACAGAGTCCCACCAGACATGACTAATTGAGCAGTTTGTGTTTACCCATGTTTTAGTCTGTACTTGAGTTCTCGAGTTTGGGAAATTTAAACCAAGGAGGAGTCTTATGAAGTGCTAAGCAATTTTTGAAATCCTATTTGCTTTTTTTTGTTTATTTTTTTTACTTTTAAACCATTTCCCCCCTGTCACTGGAGTTTACAACTTTCTGGCTGCCTGCTTGTTGTTGGCAGCTGTTGTAACATTTACTCAATTACTTTCCTGAAGTACAACTTATAGCTACTTATACTCTACTTAAGTACTTTAATTGGATGCTACTTTATAAAGCTATAGTTCTACTTTTCATGTTACGGTTTAAAAAATAAATAAATGAGCCTCTAAAATGCAACACATTGTTAATGATTAACCCCAACTGTAAGGCAGTGTCTTGTCATGTTTCAGATGTGTATGAGTTCAGAAAATTGATGCATTACTTTAATGCAGTACTTCTACTTGTAATATAGTATTTTCTGTTCCAAAGCATTAGTGCAGGCTCCCCTTTCACACAAACACCACACACTCACTGCTGCGATACACCCCTCCACTCGCCTCACCCCGACCTCTGGAATCTCAAGCCCTCGTACTTCTCATGCAGAAGAAGGGGAGGGAGGGCAGACATGGACAGACGTGCGGTGAAACCCGACTGGATGACCCTTTTATTTTGTTAGCTGTGTGGGCTGCTGTGAGGATGTGTGTGCGTGTGTTTGTGTGTGTGTGTGTGTGTGTGTGTGTGTGTGGAGGGAGGGGAGAGGGGATGTGGGGAGGATGAAATATGTCTTTCTTATCATAGGCCTTGACCATCTATCCACATAATCTGTGGACATTGAATGGAGGATTACAGAGATTTGTTCAGAGCAGACTGAGCCTCAGCTGAAGTTGTAGATTTAGTTTGTCTGTTTAGAGCCCCTCAAATAGAGAAGACATGGTTTCTGTTAAAGTAAAGACGTGACTCCTTCTACATCTCTACACTGCAAGGCCATTGCAGCAAATCCTTCAAGCCTCGAACAGCGTGAAGTGAGAGAGAAAGAGTGAGATTTGTGTACTAAATTAAGTGAAGGGGGCGGGGGATTTAAAGAAAAGACACAGGGGGTGTTTCTTGCCCCTCTCTCCCCTTTTTTTCTCTCTCCCTGCTAGTCTCCTTGGTCACACACATGCACACTTCCTCTCACACACACACACAAACACTGACGAGGGCTCAGTCCTGCTATGGCCACCAGCACCACCGAGGAGAGCTCTCCGGTCCCGGCCATCACAGCAACCCGGCAGCCTGACTTGGAAACTAGCGTAGAACCCGGCTCAGCAGTGATGCCTGAGCCCAGCGAGGCCCAATGTGACGGAGAGGAGAAAGAGGATGAGGAAGAGGAGGATGTTGGTGGAAGCTCTGTGCAAGTGAAAGATAATGCAAGAGGGCAGAGTCTGGACCCAGAGTGGGTGGAGGAGAGGTTCAGGATCGACAGGAAGAAGCTGGAGAACATGTTGTATGGTGAGTGAGCTGAGATGTTCATAATACTGTCAATACCATGCACATAGTCTCCGTAGCGTTCCACTGGCACCGTTATCACCTTCATCCTCACACTCTTTACCCTTAAATATTTTTTCCAGAAGCAATGTCATGCCACTTACATTCTGTATGGTTTATGTGTATCTGTGTGGCCTGTCTGCCTGGGTGTCTGATGTTTGACATGCGTCAAGATGGGGAGGCAGATCCCTGTCCCTGTGTGCCCTTCCTCACAGCCCCTGTTATCTACCTGACCCTGTGTGTCTGTCAGGGCCTCCAGCTAGCGGCGTCCTTGTTGTCACCATCGGTGTAGCTGCCATCCGCTAAGCTCCTGTTGCTGTATCACCATGATTTATGACCCGCAATGGCTTATGCATTCAGAAGTCTCTTTCGCTATTATCATTCCTGCCTGGGAAGCAGAGGTAACTGCCTCCGTTAGTTATCGCTGCCTGGCAGGTTTATGACAAATGCCTCCCCTGTGTCACTGGGGAAACTCTTTCTGTGTGTGCTACTGCTGCAGATAGAGGATGACGTTTGTCTGTTTGTCCTCACACAGACTCTTGATGGGAAAGCTGGAGCGAATTCAGCTCAGATAACTGTGGGCTGTTTTAGTGTGCGTCAGTCAGGCAGTAAATGTTGTATCTCATCCCCTCAGGTGATAACCTGCCAGACTGCACTTGAGACTTCACTATGAGAGGCTCAGGAGTACTTTATTTAAATTTTTTTTTACACATTCTTTCTTGTTCTTGCCGTTGTTTTTTTGTTTTTTTTTTACATTTTCTGGTCAAGTGGGAGGTCTTTGCGTCAGCAAATGCCATTGATGTGATTAGCTGTCTCTAGGCTAATTTGTGGTTTCCCCCACCAACCACCACCTTCTCTCTCCACCCCACACTGTTCTCTTCCCATTCCTCAGCTCTGGCCAGCGTAACCCCTGGTGATGAGGGGGGGGGTGAGGGCGTTCCTGCCCCCCCCCCCCCACCACCCCCTACCCTGTAAATGTCACCGCGGAGCGATGGCCTTTTAAAATTGTTTATGTTCCCGACAACCTCTTGTTCCAGTCGCTTGGCAAATCTCAGGCAGGTCAACATTTAAATGTTGACTTTGCACACATGCTTGATGTTGAACACTTGTGCAGTAAACAGAGGAACTTTGTGCTGCTGACCAACACAACGTGATGAATCGCACTGCAGGCATTTTGAAATGTGTTTCCCTTTATCTGTCTCTTCGTTTTTTTTTTATTGTTTGCTTGCTATGTGTCTTTCAGCTCCAAAGCATGGAGATGGTGAGACAGGAGAGGAGTTTTTTGAGAGAGTAAGTAGAAGTCCACACAAGGAAGCATTTTTATTCATAACTAAAAGAAAACCTAGCAGCTCGCCTCAGTGAAGGCCACAGCTAATTGTTAGTGCATGAATACTTCTGGTTGAATGTAGCTTAGAAGTCAGTAGGAGCATCGTCATGTTAACGTTTGTTCCATACTCTTCATCCAGTAATTACTGGTTTTATGGAGGTGATAATTGCAGTCTTTGAAATGCAAATGAGGCTTTGTATTCTATTGTCGAAGAGATCTGCTGTGTTTCGGGACGTGTTTATGTGTGTGTTCCGATATGTGTTGCGATTTGTAGCATACGATGAGAGCTCATTCTTCATTCTTCATTTCCTCACCCTCTCCCATTGTTTGTGCTTCCACAGGTGATGAGAGAAACTGACACTCAGGTGAGATGGCCGTCCAAGCTGAAGATTGGAGCCAAGTCAAAGAAAGGTGACACCATATCAGAGCTCTGTGTTTCGTTTCCTTCCTGTCGCAGATATTTCCACGTTCCAATGAATTGATTTACCATTGCCCATGTACTGCAACTGATTTTAAATATATAGAACCTAAACTGAACTCCTACATTGATTTAGATCCACATGTGAAGGTGGAAGGGAAGAGAGACAATGTTTTGGAAGCCAAAAAGAAGATACTAGAAGTGCTGGAAACCAGGGTGAGGGGCTGTGGTGCTTGATTATCACAATTTGTCTAAACAGTCAATAATGTATAGATGATGACGTGCTTTTACATGTTGTCTTCTTTGCTATAAGAAGTTCTTCGGAAAATCAGCTTGTTGTGAAGTTTAAGTTGTAGGAGGGAAATACTTTGTAGCTACTGTGTGCATAAGGGCAGGATCTTTTTCATGTTGAATCGGCACCAATGACATGGAAATGACATCGTAAAGCTAAATTAAGCATTGAAAAGTAATCTGCACAAATTACATGGCGTTTCATATAAAATCCAGGTCAACAAGGTGACATTAAAGATGGACGTGGCCTACACAGAGCACTCCCACGTGATTGGTAAAGGTGGTGGAAACATCAAAAAGGTGATGGAGGTCACATCGTGTCACATCCATTTCCCCGACTCCAACCGCCACAACGGTACGGGAGAGAAGAGCAACCAGGTAACAATCTATAATGCATGAGACACTAAAGCAGCATTTTAATGAGCCACTGACTGCTGCTTTGACAAGACACATAAGACAAATGAAATTCAATATTCATTTGTTTATCATCTTCTACCAGGTCTCCATCGCTGGACCCATAGAAGGAGTGGAGGAAGCCCGGAGGAGGATAAGAGTGAGTGGTCAATGTACACTCTGAGCAGAGAATGCCCAGGATTGATTTTTATTTGTCTCAAAATGCAATTTCTTCACTCCGGTCACGACACAGCAATCAATAGAATGATTAATAGAATGTCTGGCACAAAGAAGACAGGTGTATTTGTCAAAAAGCCACTGTCTGTCCCACGTCTCTTTATTTCCCCCTCCGCTCACTGTCTCCTCTCCATCACACTCGTACCCTTGTTTTCCATCCAATCTTTCCTAGGACCTGCAGCCATTGTCCTTGACCTTTGACCTCCCAGTCAGCCTGGCGCCCCAGGCTGTGCCAGATGCAGGCTCGCCGCTCATCCAGCAGGTAGCGCAGACTTTGGGGGTCAGCGTGAGCTTCAGGGCCGTGCCATCTCATCCTCAGGCACAACCCAACTTCTACGAAAGCTGCTGCACCGTCTGGGGCCTGCAGGGCAACGCAGCTGCTGTCAAGGTTAGTGTCAAACATTTGAGAGTCAAATTTAATCCACTTCACAGTTCATGCACATTAGAATAAGTTCTAAATTATGTATAATATCATGTCATGTATGTGTATATATATCATCCCCTGGCAGAAGGCGACCTGCATCCTGATGGATCTGTTGCTGGGGTCAGAGGTCACAGGCGGCACAGTGAGCAGCCAGATGGATGTCACATCCCAGCAGCATCTCTTCCTGTTGGGGCAGAACGGAGCTCACTTCCTGAGCGTCATGCACCAGACCCAGACCCAGATCATCCTACCAGACCTCAGTGCTCCTCAGAGCCCTCCGTCACTGCTCATCCAGGGCAGCCCTGACGGAGTGTGCCTGGCTCGGCAGCAGCTCATGGTACGGTCGCGCCGTTTTGTTTTGTTTGCACGGAATTAAATAAAGAACAATCATGTGAGGTAGCAAGGGCGTATGTTTCTTTTGCTTGCATGTGTCAAAACATTTTTCTTTCATGTATTTGTGTTTTCTTAATCTGTTGTTGTTTGACATTCTTTGTATGTATGTGTCTTTTATGCCCATCTAGGACTGTCTGCCTGTGTGTTTGATGTTTGACATACGCGAAGACGGGGAGGCGGATCCTTGTAAACTGGCTCAGATGATGCAAAACCTGGGAGTCTTCATTAGTGTCAAGCCCAAAGTAAAACAGACCAGCAAGGTAACTTATAACTCATAACTTTATCAGTGAAGCTTTGCTGCTTTGTCCTCGCCCCTGTCTTAAATGGAACTGTAATTTTGTTTTTGATGCCTTTTTTAATTCACTTTCTAATAGGACTACACTATAGAGCTTGTGATTGCTTATTTTATACACACTGGATTAAATAAGACATGTCTATGAAATATTTCTAGAGTGTTCACTTAGATTTTGAATGAAAAACTCCTGTCCCCTGTAGTCTTGTATACTGTGGTGTGTTGAATACTGATGTACCACTGTATATATTTATCAGTCAGTGGTGGTGAAAGGTCTGGAAAGGAACATTTCCTGTCTTTATGAGGCCCGCCGTCTGCTCCTCGGGTTGGATTCCTGTGAGACTCCCAAGGTAACCGAGATGACCCCTGAACCCACGCTAGCCGGCAGCGGGCTGGCCAGCTACTGGCTCAACATGTTGCTGCAGCAGCTTCGTCTCTCGGAGCAGGGTGAGCATGCGCACATACATCTGTGCATCTGTGTAGGTGTGTTTGCACCCAAATGCCATGGAAAATTTGAAAAGCCACCAGAAGTGCAACATAATCATACATGGTAAATTCTGTATTCATAACTCTTTTGTGCAGTCTCTCTTTATCAATACAGCAACTTTTCTATATCAGCTATTTGTTTAACCTCTTGATTACCCCCCATTTCTGACAGTTCTATGCAGGCTGTGTTTTAAGCAGACATTTAAAATATGATGAATGGATGTTTCCCTTTTTACCTCAGTAGTACAAACTAATATGATCTTCATTCACTATCATGTCCCTTGTTTTTGCTCAGGCTTTGTGCCAGCTATCACTCCAGAGCTGCTGACTGGTACTAAGCTCCGCCCGTCACCTCCACCAGGTCTCAGCCCTCACGCTGATGAGGGGAGGACAGGACTGAAGGGAACAGACAGCCGGCCGCTGGAGAAGGTTTGACACAGTTAAACTGTTTAATACAGTCTGCCATCAGTACGAAACAAATCCTTCCTGATAAATAAACCTGTAAAGAAATCAACGCTAAGCACCAAATTCTCCTTCAGATCCTCGAAAATGAGGACCAGTCTGGCCAATCAGAGGATGAGAGTACTAAGGTTGTGATGATGTCATCATCTGAGATGTGTGATGCGGTCGGCAGCCTCAGCAGGGTGGGATTGATGGCACGGAGGGGGAGTCTGCAGGGTCCTGAAATTACCAAGCTTTTCAACCACGGCAGACGCCATTCAACAGGGCAGGCGCTAACATACAGGTGAGCGATAACTGGAAAAAACACCTGTTTTCATCACTTGTGAGGTCATTGTGTTGGCTTACATTAATGCCCTGATGAATCTTTTAACTAAACATTAACCGAAGTGTAATTCAATTCAAAACCAAGTCACAGCCTTTAAGGGGACCAAGGTTTTGTCTCCAGATGGAACATGGGTATTCACTCCAGGTTTCTGACTTTAGCATGGTTAATACACACGCACACGCACAGACACACACACACACACACACACACACACACACACACACACACACACACACACACACACACACCTGCCTTTGCCAGATTTGTCGAGAATCTATACATTTTGACATCATCTATATTTTCCTTTTGTCTTCCTTTTATCATGGAGCAGACCTTAATATAATCCATAATTATAAAGTATCATAACCAAACTTGTGGTCTAATTACAAAAAAGCAAGCGTACAAAGACTTCAAGTAGCCTATAATGATATCCATGAGAATATTACTTAAGAGACAGAGATGGTGTAGTGCCAGTGGAATGTTTGTGGCTGCAGGAGTTAATACTTTCCAAACTGTTTTAAGAAATCTTATGTATAAATTTATTTGCCGGCTTAATGACTCTGAAAATTAAATCATCTTGGTTTTATCAAACATAAAGTTTAGTACTACACACTACCAGTCCCAGCTGTAGAGACATTGGTACAGCTGTCTCTTTATAAGACATTAGGTCTATGTATATTAATTGTGCTTTTGTCTCTTATGTGGACCCTGAGTCTGAAATAAAAGTTTGTTTGATTGATTGATTGATTGATTGATTGATTGATTGATAACTCTGTCTTTCAAACCCTCCTGTAGTTTTGCTGCTGTTGAACTCAGGAAAGAAAATGTTGATAAGTTCTCGAATGCTGGACGTGGCCATCACCGTATAACCTGACCATGTCTTTCCAGCCGTGTGTGTGTCTTTATATGAATGTGGGTTTCTGTCTCCTGAATGTGCCAGATTGCTGAACGCAGAGATCGAGGGAGGGAGGAATGAGCGAAGAAACAGCCTGAGGAGAGATGTGATGATGGCTCAGGATCTTCGTGCTGACTCATCCAAGGCTGAGGTAAGAAAAAACAGGAATCAAGGATCTCTGTTTCCTCATAGAATGATGCACTGCATCTATGGACAACCTTATTTGGCTGCAACTAAAGCTCAGTGGAAAGACAATCAAGTCTTTCTGAACCCCTGAAAGATTGATGACACTGGAGGTGTAGAGACTTGTAGAGGAGAAGGTGTAAGAGAGAGAGAGACAGAAGACACACAATTTAACACTTCAAACCTCTTTACACCAAACAGCAGATGACAAGAGAGATTGAAATAGCAGGAACATGTTTTGTGATGTGACCTATTGATTTGCACAACCCTGAACCAGGTGCGATTTGATTTTGAGAAATGATTTTTGTGTTTGCTTGCTTCCCTTTGTATTTATCATCGCTCACTCTCAAAGGTTACTGAGTGGAGGATTAACAAGTTTACTACGACAACAGCAGGAAGTGTTGGCTTCCCCCTGCCTGTGCTCAGCAACCAGAGAAAAAAAGAATTCAATTTCATGCATTATTTACCCTCTCTATTTTTCTGTTTGTGCTTTGTAGGATTATGACTATGAGAGGAAGAAACTGCTGGCAACCAGAGGTTAGTGCTTCTAAATGTTTAATATTTCCTCCTGTCCGCCTGTGGTTTCAAGAGCTCTGCACAGGCTTCTGCAGTGGCAATCAAGGCACTGCTAAGCAAGCAGTTCTTTTCTTTATTGATCTAGTTGCTGTATTCTGCAGATAGCTGTATTAAAACACATTTTGCAGCGAAATTTAGCCCAACATGTCTACTGTATATTGTTGTTTTGCTTGTCAAACAGCCACCTATATACAGCCAAGCTGTTGTTTTTGGAACTGAACGGAGCACAGATTGGAAAAGTACTTTAACTTAGCTCCTCAAACAACACTAAATAAAATGAATTATTTAGTTTGTTGGAAAAGTGCACAGGTTTTGGTCATATTGTTGAGAAAACATGATTTAATATCATACGATTATCCAAGATGAAGTGGCTTATTTAGTTTATTCAAGTATGTTATGGAGGCAACGCATTAATATCCCGAGCAGAGGCAGGCTTGTGACAGAGGGGGCCCGTTTCAGTGCTGTTCACTGCCAAGACAACTGATGAAGAGGGCCTGTTTATGGGCTGCACTGTGCCAAAGTTATAATAGAATAGCACTGGCACTCCTACTTTATTCACACGGGGCATATACACAATGCAGACAACCCACACACATGCATGCAGACACAGTTGTGTGCGTACTCTTAAAAGCACACATGTTTTCTGAACACACACACACACACACACACAGGAAACAGTACCTCATCCATCATGCAGAATGAGAGATACTGGGAAGATCTGTAGCCAAATGGTACTAAATTCCCTCAGTGTTGCTTTATGGGATTATGAATTAGCAGTTTGAATGGGCCATCTGCCTCGCAGTCATTAGGACACCCATATGCCAGTATATGAATGGGACATTTACTCACATAAACACACACATAACACACAAGTGAAAACCTACTAATTGTACTCTTATTGATATCGCACTGTTTGGAGTGCTGTTGCAGTTTTTATTTATTTTTTATCACATATTCACACGTTTCCTGTTCTACTGTCAGAAGAGGCCCAGGGTCACTTGTTTGTCATTTGAGAGGGTGTATCTGTCTCAGCCATTTCAGTTTTATTTAGTATGCCAAATGCTGGCAAGGAGAGGCAATGTTTGTGATTCATTATTTAACACCTGAACCCAGCTCGTCCAATTCAGAGGAGACGTTGAAAACCTGCAATGCATTTTCATGATGGACTGACTGAGGCTAAACAGTATGCATTGTCGTGTGCTTGAAAAAGTATCTGTGTGAATTCAATTTTTTTTACTCTCGTGCAGCTCCAAAGTACAGCATTCTGAAAGTGTCTGTCCATTCTAAAGATCCTCTATATTTCTAAATGAACAATGGATCAATTGAGTATGTGTAATGTGGGTGACGCTCGTAGTGTCAAACCCACAGAGAATTATCACCCGACTGCAGTTTCCTTTAACACGGAGGATTTAAGAGTCTTTCAGCTCATTGTTTTGGTTTTATGTAACTTCGTACCTAATCGCTGTTGTTTCCAGATACAAAACACTCTGATAAACCCACTGTCCGCTACCTGTCCAGCAGCAAACAGCAAACAAAGTTAGCGACTAGCTGTTGAACATAGTGGAACATTCAGCAGCCAAAGAGCCATATATTCCTCTCAGGATCAGGCACTGTTTGCTCAATGTGTAGAAATCAGCAACTGTTAGCTGACACGCAAAGTGATAATATGTCAGTTACGTTTCTTGCTTGAGTCGGCCGCCCCTAAGTTGCCAGAAAAAAAAGAAGAAATTCAATAAATGCAAGTTTTAAGTCAGAATGTTCCTTCTGTGTGTGTTTGTATGTCAGCCATGCAGCGGGAGCCTGTGGTCACAGAGGTGCAGACGCCCACTGACACCTGGAGTGGCCTCGGCTTCTCCAAGTCCATGCCGGCCGAGGCCATCAAGGAGCTCCGCAACATCAGCCGACGCAGCTACAAACCCTACCTGAGCATCAGCAATAGCCAGCAACAGGTACAAATGAGCGTCTGGTTTACCAAACTGAAATAAAATGGACTTGATTGTTCATTTGCGCTAGGAGGCTTGACTTTTGCTGAACCTTTGAGCTGCAAATACAGTTTTTAGTTGCAGTGCGGTAAAACAAGCAGCCCCTAACACATTCTCATTTAATGGTAATGCTCTCTAACAGTTTAAAGCACTTAGCTTCACTGTGTGGTAAGCACTGCCGATTTGAACGCTCACTTACCTGGGGCTTGATATCATCGGCTTAGTCAACACAGCCACTCCTCAGCAGCCTGTTTACATGAGCTGTTTCAGCTCTTCTCCCTGGCTCTTTATAAGCCTCCTGAATGTCTGCTCTGTGACTGCTCTGTAGCCTGTGAGAGAGAAGCAGACTCACTTAGGTTAATAAGAGCAAGAGGCATTCCTCCAATTATTTTCTTCTTAGACCCGGGCAGATGGGAGGAAGCATTCGCTATGCCCATTGCATTAGTAATATCCAGTGGGAGAGTGCTACGACCACAAGTCAGCCAACAGGGGCCAATGAGCTTTCTCATTAAATCTTTGGATCTATTGATGTCTTATGTCCACTAAAACCCCCCTTACACTTGAGAACATGTGATCACTTGTAACCGTTTGACCTCTAGCCGTGACAAAGAGAGGAGGGATGGAAGAAAGGGATTATGACAGAAGTACAAGGTGCTGCTGTGACATGTTTGCAGATGAAAGAAAAAGTAGTTCATATTTAATGCTGGTACAATTTCTGTCTCCTTCTAGTCATGGGCTGCTCAGATGGGAAAGGTGTTTAATGGGAGCAACTGTGACAACTGGAGGAACAGATGTGGATCCACATCTTCATCCCTTCCTGTCCCATCTTCCTCCTCCTCCTCCTCTTCCTCCTCCTCCCCCTCCTCTCCCCCGTCCACTTTCGCCTCATCCACCTCCTCCTTCCCGGCGTTTGCATCCTCAATGAATAGAAGCAGGAATGACAAACCCTGTAAGTATTTGTTTAGGCTCGAGGAAACAGAGTGTGTCACTTTTTCTCTGCCACCTTTAACATTTTCCTCTGAACTTTGACCTTTGATGTCTAGCGGAGAGCTTCCCAGGCAGCAGCAGCTACTTTGAAGGTGCGTGCTCATCGAGGAGGGCGTCAACATGCAGTCAGCGGAGCCCCTCCCCCCAAATAATAGACGACCTGCCTGAGCTGCTCAGCCAACTTGGCCTAATTAAATACATTGACGTGTTTGAACAACAAGAGGTAAACTTCAAAAATATTTTTTTGTCGTGTCAAAATACATTTTCATCATCACTTACACATGCAACACGCTGTGTGGGGGAACCTTCAAATGGATATACACAAACAGAGAAGCTTGTATCCCCCAGCAAAGTGAATGAATGAATGAATGAATGAATGAGCATTATGATGCAACTGCTCTCTGTACTCATCCAGATTGACTACCAGACATTCCTCACTCTGTCTGATGAGGATCTGAAGGAAGTGGGCATCTCCACCTTTGGAGCCAGACGCAAGATGTTATTGGCAATCTCAGGTGAGAATCTGATGTCAACCTTTTAAAGCGATAGGTGGTGTTCACCCCTTCTCCTGAAAATGATCTAGTTGTTTATCTTCCTATCCAGACCTAAACAAGAGCAAGAGGAGGCTGTCAGATACACCTGCAGTGAAGCCTGGGTACTTGGAGGGCGGTGCTAGTGGCCGACTACCGCGAATCATGGATCTAGAAGTTGCGGCTCAGAGTAATCGCTGGTGAGAGGAGAATCCCAGCAGCTCTGAGCTCCACCTGACTGACGTGGAGCTATTCAGCCTCTAAAAAAGTATTCAGAGATGCTGTTGGCAGTGCAGAGTTTAAATCTGCTTGTTAGTCCCTTTTTTATTATAAATGGATAAGCATGGAATTGCCTGAAGAGCAGCAAACATTATGTAAACATTTGAGTCCAGTGCCTTTAATCTACAGCCAAACCCCAAAGCTTTTTATACAAAACCAAGACAAGGAGGTCTTCCCTTCCAAACAAGAAACAAACTGTATGAAACACAAAGCACTATGTTGATCCTTGGTAGTGTCTTTCATCATCATGAAGTGCCTTTCTTATGCAAACTATAACTCCGACCATGTGTTTAATTCCATGATAACCACTACATTTATGTAATTGTAAATAGATATTTACAAAAATAAAAGACATTGTACTATGATAGTGAAAATAAATAAAATGTTGCCGTTATCCATCGAGACTGTATTTTTTGGGGGCCTTTTATTCTTTTATTGGAGAGTAAGAGAAATAGTGAATGACGAAGGTCCATGGCCAGACTCCGGGGCCAGTCTGTTCCTTAAGTCCCTGAGCCACCAGGGTACCCCTCAGAGCAGTGTTTTTAATTCAAAAGCACATGTAACCCCAGCTGTAGTGTGAACTGGTCCTCTACTCAAAGCCAGAATCAGACCAACAGAGGGCACTGGTGTCACACACTGCACTTATAAATTCAAGTCACATTTGAGTTGCATGAAAATAATGGAATTGTTTCAGGAGCAAACACAGTGGTAACATCATTAGAGCTCCTGGTGGACAAGGTGGAGCAGCAACAATCAGATAGGGAAAAAAATGAATTAGAAACCCAAATAGGTAAATGCATTTAGTTGTGTGAAGGTACAGTAATGTGACACCTTTTAATGTGGTTTGGTTTCGCCTGACTGCTCACCTAAAAGTTCCAATTAAATTTATCACTGTTGACAGGAGTGAAGCCACTGGAACCGCTGATGAGTTGTTTCCTGTTTAATTTATTTAGCAGAGGGCTACACCCAGCAATTTAGTGCTATCAGCTGGACCACACTGACAGAGTATAAATGACACCGGTATGATCTCTCTCTAATTTTGCAAATTTAGAATAGTGTTGGAAACCACATCGAAGCGAATGCTCCAAGAAACCTCCACCAGGGGGTCAGGGGGGGCAGGCGGGGTGAGGGGGCAGGCGGCGGGGGGGGGGCAGGCGGGGGGTGGGAGTCTGATCTGTTCAGGCGCTCATCAAGTTGGCTGGTGCAGCGGCAGCTGAGCATGAAAGAGAGTGCGAGTGGAAGTGGTGGGCTGTGACAGATTAGGGAGAGATGATCCCTACTTATTACAATGTCTCTGCCAATTACATAGGCAGGCTTTAGACAAGTGATCCTAAAATCTGGTCCTCGGGCTCTGAAGCACTGCTGGATTTCCTTTCCGTTAGGTAGTTAATTGCACTCCCTTGTGGTTGTGGGACTAAATCGGTCCTTGATCAAACAGCTAGAATGAAAACTATACCTAGAAGGACCAGCAGCACTCTGGACCCTGAAGAGAGCCACTTGGACTTTTCAGTTGCTAAAGTGGCAATCTTGGCACGTGGCAGAGTTATATATAGATGAAACTGTGAGCAGACTTCATTTGCTGCCAGTTTTTTTTTTTTATTTAAGTGGTCTAAACTCAATATTAAAAATATGCAGGATAAATTAAAGCTTTATATCATCAGAAATGCCTTTGAGTGAAGGAAGATAGTAGTTTTAAAGCCGCTATAATCAATATTGTTGTATTATTAATGGATCAAATTACAAACCTACAGTTTATTATCTCTAGACAATGCAGTTCCCCACAGCATTATAGAGTGTTTCACTACCTTTCGGTATATTATTTTGGTTTAATGGCCCACAACTGAACTGTTTTGCTTGAATCTCACCGCTCTCATCAGCGTAGTTTTCAGCCACAGCACGCAGTTGTTTTTAGCGCAAAAGACCTGGAAACCGACTGCATGCTACCAAACGACAGGCAGACAGCAACTTGCATAGTGGAGCTAGGACCAAATAACAATATCTCACATTAAATGGCAAACTTCATCAAGCTGCTTCATTTTGTCCCAAAAAGGGCCACCAATCGACTAAAACTCCCCCTTTGTTGTAGCCAATCACCAGTCTCCATGGAGACCCCGAGCCAATGGGAGGATCCCCCAAGCCATCTGTGGGTAATAAAAAAGCTGCAATAGAGAAATGAAATAGAGGAACTAAGTGCCCTGAGGTTAAAACACAACTACGCAGCTCGCTTACTGAGATGGAGATGGAACTCCAGGATAGTGAGTGGGAGAGATGAGGGAAATAGAAACAGTAATTAGAGAGAGAGAGAGAGAGAGAGAGATAAGTGAGCGCTGGTGTGTAGATGTGTCTTGTGGTGGCAAAAAATTTCCATCTAAATGTGAATACTTTGGAATTTCGATTATTTGAATATTTCCAACTTGTTCCTAGCCCCGTCATACCTTTTGTGAATTATGGATGCAACTTCTGGTCCTTCCTAGTGACTGCAAGAGTATGCTACAGGTACAGACAGTAGGAAACTACAGGCCAACTTAAAAAGGAATTATAACATGTTAAGTGGTGGGCTTCTGCGGTTCTGATAGGTAGATCTTTTTACTTTTGGCTAGCTCTTCCCGTTTCCCATCTTTGTGCTAAGCTAAGTTAGCCGGTTGGTGGTGGCTTCATATTTAATGAACAAACGTGAGAATGGTATCGATCTTCACATCTAACTTTATAGGAAAGATAGAGAAACGTAATTCCAAAACTGGCCAACGTTTCCTTCATGGTGTGATAGGCCGTGTTCCCACATAATTCATATTCCAAAAATGAAGGGAAAAAGGGAAGACACCTGCAATATTCTGCAAACTCTCACAGACGCAGCTTCAGTGAAAGGAGTAACCGGTACCAAAATTCATGCAAGGTGAGGAGTAAGGTGGAAATAAAACAAGGAAAAAAGCAGCACACACTGCATGTGAAGAAAGATGAACGAATGAGACATTTTCTTTATAGCTTTTGTCATGTAGCTTGATGACAGAAGAGGACGTTGTACGAGCCAGGGTCCCAGAATTGGATGATTATACACCCTGCACAGCTTCTGGCATAATTTGATGCACATAGTTAAGCCCATTGTCTATTGTATCTGACAGAATGTGTTGTGAACTGCTGAATAGGCTGTTTTAAACCAGAAGATTCGGTTGTCCTCTTAGCCTCCGATTGTTGTTACAATGTGTTTTCAAAGTGCTGAGCAGGCTGTTTCAAGCCAGTGGGGTCATCTGTTCTATTAGCCAGTGATATTACAAAAAAACACTCATTAAGCTTTTATGTTCTTTTGGGCACTGCTGGCTTTGTGATTCTCCTCTCTCAAAGGCAAGTGATTCGAGTAATTTTTTTTTAGCTGCAACCATTTATGTCTGCTTCTAACAGGAGGGACTACTTTCTCAAGGTTGGAAAAGGTCAGAAATGATGGAGGGCTGTGATTGTTCTACTGGAGAGAAACCCGAGCTTTAGAGAAAATAAAACCAAAAAAGCACGAGAAACTCATATAAAAGTGTTTGTGGTTTCACAGTGAGGAAAGAGATGTGCTTTTATTTCATCATGATTTGGTGAAATAAGATGAAATGTGAGGCTAGTGCTGAAAATGAAACATTAGGAGAACAAGAGACACATGGACACAGACCTGTAAGGTTCAAAAGACACCCAAAGTGCCACTTTACTTAAATGTTCAAAGTTACAAATAAAAGTTCACTTAGTTGACATAGTGAGGATTTCAATTTTAAATCACGAACATATCCAGTGTTGGGAGGCAGAACAGAGCCTCTTCTCTGCTCGCCCGACTTCATGTGTCCTCCCAGCTCAGGAGCAGCTTCTTCCTCTAGTGTCTATTCACAGCCAAACAGCCTCAGAAGCCCTACCGACCAATTAGTAAAAGAACAGCTTGCCGAAACGCCATAAGTTTGGACTGTAGGCCTCGTAGTTCGCTTTTCCTACTCTGCTATCGCTCTGCAATGCCACTCCCTACCTCCTGAGATTGGGAGAAGAACCAAAAAGACACTAGACAGCATCAACATAGCAACAAAGTATTGTAGCAGCCAAATAGGCATCACTTTCTGTTTGAGATGCATAGAGCTAGACCTGGCCAGGTAAATCTCTCTTTTACAGAAACACGATGAGAAACATGCAACAACAACGACAATACATCATTTATCTCATTGCTTCCTGGGCTTTCTGGGACATTCAAGATCAACGATTAAATAATTTACAATCCTCCATGAAATAACAGAATGAGAGGGAGCATCTCAGAGCCTGGAAACGTGTTATGGGAACATCTTTGAACACTGGAAGGAGCCCGACGGTGGAACACAGAACATGAGAATGAAACCGCTGATGGAAGTACAGGGAGGGTTTAATCCACAGTCTGGCCTTCCTGGAGGAAACATATTTACATCCAGTACATCAGCTAATGTATCTGGGCTCACAGACTGACCAGAGGCTCTGACATGGATGTACAGAGATAGGAGACAGGGACAGAATAGGAGACAGAATAGGAGAAAGAAGGCGATAGAGGGAGTAATAGGGAAAATAGAGAAGCAAGTCCATGTTAGAAGAGGTTAAAGATCGCAGGTTTGGGGGAAGGCAGAGGCAGAAAGTGGACAACTTGAGCAGAAATCTGACAGGGTCTTGACAGTTGTTGAAATCTAATAGGTTCTCTGTTTTCCATCTGAAAGTGAAACACTTGAAAATGAAGAGGTCGGATGAGGTTCACTGAAGAGAGAGATATGGATAAGGGACATAGATCACAAGAGCAAGTTCAGGAGCCAAAAGATGGACTGCTGCCAAAGTAACTGGAGGAGGAGACATTGGAATGGCTTCAGATCTGTGCTGAGTTTCCTGGTCGGCTGATGGCGGAATAAAATGGAGCGAAGCTACCAAACATAGCCAATCTCGTCATCCTTATCGTCTTCCTCGTCCTCATCGTCCTCGATGGCTCCTCGGGGGTGAATCCGGCCCCGTCTTTTCTTCTGCCGGCTCCGCCCGCTCTGTGATGGCTCCTCCTCCTGGTCGTCCAGGAGAATGACGGCACCACCGCTGCCAAAATCCCCCGATGTCTCCTGGTCCTCATCTTTAGGGAGATTCACAAACACAGACAAACTTACAGGTTAGAAGCACATACGGAGTCCTGTGTAACAGAGTGTATGTACCGTGTGACTCCACGCCAGAGATCAAGTAGCGTGGGTCCAGGGGCTCATGGTCACCCTTTGCACAAGTTGAGTTGTCCAGCACAACTATTGTGTTTTTTTTTATGAAATGCCGAAAAACAGTTGGATGGATCACTGTGAAATTTTGCATTAATTGCAATACCTTTTGTAATTTTTATCCAGTGCCATCATCAGGTCCAAAATAAAATAATTCCCATTTGCCCCAGTTGCACTTTGTGTTTAGTCCTAATGAAGATTATTAGATGTGTTAGCATTTTGCTCCTTAAAAAGCCACTAGCATGGCTAAAGAATCTTAGTCCGAGCCGACCATGGCAAGCCAACTATATTTATATATTCATGACCGACCAGTATATATATTCTGTTCTCCTATCAAGAAATAAATGGCAGCACAGAAGAAGAGAAGAAGAAGTAGACACAAACCTCCATCCATCATTCCTCCACACAACACAAGGCTTTAGTTGTGTCTGGCTAATCTCAGTTAAATCAAGTTACAGCTGTAAACATTTTGATGTTAAATGTTGTTTGGCACTGGTGTTGCATCTTGTGTAACTACAGCGCAAACAGGAGTCATTATCTCAGCTGCTGCCTCCAGCATTTTGTGAAATTGGGACTCTAAAATCATTTTGAAAACAGTCTATTTACACTTGGGTACAAGAGCACTCTAGTTGAGTGGCACCGTGTTAAAACCAGGTTGATGTACTCGTGTTTAGGCTATCAAGCAAAGAGCTACTGCATTGCTACCTGTTTCTTCTATGCATGGCTGAACGGGAGAACTCCAGGCTGCTCCAACCTGGAGTTAGATGAGCTTGTTAGACCGGAGACAAAGGACTGCTGCTGTCAGTGTGTGTGCGTGTGTGTGTGTGCGTGCGTGCGTGCGTGCGTGTGTGTGCGTGCGTGCGTGCGTGCGTGCGTGCGTGTGTGCGTGTGTGTGTGTGGCACCGGAGAGACACCTCATCAATATTGGAAGCTGCAATTACTGGCTTTGGACTAGACTGGCATTCGAGTGAGCTGTAATCTGTGACTGTGAGCTGGCTGTTTGATTGGTAATCAGTATATCTGCCTGGATCCTTTCTAGCTAATTATTGTGCTTTTTTCCAACAACGAAATCCCTCGGCCATTGATTTGCAGCAAAGTGCCTCTATTGGCTTTTTGACCATTCCCTTTGAATTCCCTCCACTGGCTTGTTAACTATGAGTTTGACATATTAAAGTACTTAATTATATACATTATTTGTCTAAATGCATCTTCTTGGATGCCAACATCAGCCAGAAGTTTAAGTATTTATTCTCCTCTAAGGTGCAACTTAGTCACTGCTACAAATCAATGTATATAACAAATCTTTTGACACTGCTCTCTGCTGACAAGAGTGATGGATTTTCCGACTTGATTTGCAAGACGCTAGTGTTTTATCAAAACTACATGAGCAGAATATCAGAGGCAGATAGATTCAGACATTTGACTGATCGTAAACTAGCTACACTGGCTCCAGAGGCATGCCTAATGTTATCTATTTCCTAAATGACCACTGATGTGTAGATACCGGTAAAGATAAAGAGAGACAGCGAGAAATACTCAGCAAAGAAATAGAACAAAGTTGGAATCGTGGTGCTGTAAGTGTTTCAGTGGTACGTTATGTTTTAAAGAGAAGCTTTGCAGTCTCTCTTGTCTGTAGCAGCAGCAGATTACAGAGAGAGATAAAAGACAGACATACAGCAGTCCACCTGGATCAAAGCATTAGCTCTGAAAGGCAGCTAGACAAATGGGAGCCAATAAGGGCAAACACAACACAACCAAAACCCTTGTTTAGCTTTAAGTGAACATGTGGGTGTGTCAGTGTGCCTGTGATATGGTCTTACCGCAGTTCGGGTTGCCTTGTTTTCTGGAGCCAGCGATCTCGTTGCCATATTTGTCCACACACCAACACTGGCCAGTGCTGCCATGACACTGGGTTGGTTTGAAGTAGCCCTCCTCAGTACAGCGGGGAATATAAAAGCCTAAAGATGGGAAGGAAAGAAAGGAAGGAAGGAGGGGAAAAGGTTAGAGAAAGAAAGAAAACAGCCATATGAAAAGGGGGAAGAGGGTGGAGAACATTAAACTGAAATACTGAGAAGGGTAGCATCTGATCCCTCCTCAGCAGAGGTCGCATGTGCTGTAGTTGTGACCAAAGTTCTTGTGCATTCACAGAATGAGATCAACAATCAATTACTGCTGTGAAGGTTGCAGGACAACAACCATACATCCTGCTTAGAGAGAAGCAGTCATTTTCAATAACACACACACACGCACGCACGCACACACACACACACACACACACACACACACACACACACACACACACACACACACACACACACACACACACACACACACACACACACACACAGACCCAGTTCTGTTACCTTCATTTGACCCAGCCCAAGCTTTTTCAAGCTGTTTGGTTGTGAGCTGGAACACTGAACGATTTGCCCGGAGGCGACAGAGAACATGTGTACAAAATGTAAAAATGTACTTTACAGTGTGTGTGTGTACCGTGTGTTTAATGCTACTGATTTGAAACTATTAAAAAGGGATCACATTTTTCATGCTAATGTGTGCGTTTGGTTTCTCAGACAGGAGTCAGTGACTGACAGCTGTCAATCATCCAGACTGACCTATGAGGCTCTTCCTTCGACTCTGGTTCTGGATCCTGCTCTTCTCAGCTTGGCAGGGCAGTCCTACAACCACGGAGCATTCACAACAGTTTAATTGTCAGAGCTTCTTTTTCTACCAGAATTATTTGACTAAAAATGGCTGTTTCTACTCTAACATATTCTTGATTTTGTTATATTGGTCACTCTTTCATTCTTCTATGCATTCTCCTAAATTTCCTCAGTCCTCACATTGACTACTGATTTTCACTGCCTGAATTTATTCTGTATCCTCCTCAATCCATCATCCGCTTAAAGGACCACAGTATCAGTACAAAAGGCACATTTCTTTTACAAACAACTGGTACCAGTAATTGTTTTCTTGTTACATTATTCATTAATTTGCATCAATTATATTTCTCTTGTGCATTAGTCTCATTGTTTTGCTGCTTACATCTTATTATTGCCTTTGTCCTTCTTATTTAAATGTCAGTTTCTAGCAATCAGTTTTTTATTCAACCGTCTCCCCCTCCTCACCCTCAGGTTTCTGAAAGCAGTAGCACCACTCGTTGTTTGACAGCTTGCCATCCTTGAAGGAGTCACAGGAGTTGAAGAGGGGCTTCATGCACAGCTCGTACTTGTCCAGGTAAATGGCACTTAGCTCTGATTGGTCCAGTAGGAGGTCAAAGTTCATGTCAAGCTTGTTGAACATCCAGCCCAGTGATTCCTTACAGATGGGCAAGATGCTGGTGTCAAAGTCTAGAGGAGAAAGCGGCACAGAGAAAAAACAGATAATGGAATTTTTGAAACTGCAGAACATGTCCAGGTCACTTACATTTTTATCTTTTTCAAGTATCACACTGAGATCCGAGTGTGTCTGAGTGCATGTGGTGGCAGAGCTGAGATATGTTCAGACAAGTTGACATTACAGAGAACAGAGCAGGGTCGCTGTCAACAGCTGCTCTCGTGAGGACTGAAAAGTGTGGCTGTTCAACAGGAAAGGGCACCCACACACACATTTACACACACATTTTGTGGGGTGATGTACTCACGTCCAGTGGTGGAGTCAAAGCTGTCAGAGGATTTGAGGTCTCTGTTGGCGTCGAGGTGGAGAACTCCGAACCAGTCCTTTAGTCTTGCAGCCAGACTGTGGAGCTCTGTGTCAGTGCAAGCTATACACACACACACACACACACACACACACACACACACACACACACACACACACACACACACACACACACACACACACACACACACACACACACGCACACACGCACACACGCACACACACACACACACACACACTAATGAGGAGCGGGGTAGTTTTCAATCTTCTGCTGTCATCAGAAAAATATATAAATATTTTTTTATTGCTCCTTATCAAACTTTAATTTCATTTCTTCTGTGTACTTTTCCTCTCTGTGTCCTTTCTTCTCCTTTTCTTATCCGACTCTTCTCATTGAGTAAACACAGTGGAGTGATATCCACAGCGGAGCTGCTATCTCTTGACAGTTACCATAGGAACCCAATTGGACATGCACACACACACACAATGGAGTTTCCTTTTCTGCTGTCATCTTTATCTGTTTACCATTTAGTGTTCTTGTTAAGATGATTGATTTTATCCAAGTAGGAAACAACACACTCACTGTCACACACAGTTACAACCAAGGGACAAATGCCAAATGTCATCTTGCAGTGAGAGGCCACTTGAGTTTACCCAGGGCAGAGATAAATCTGTGTGTTTGAGTTTTTTTTCTTCAAATATTACATTTTTTATTTTATCTTATTATATTTATTTTTCAGTGTAGAGTTAGGGAAAGGAGAGGGCTATGGCGTGCAACAAAGGTCCCAAGGGTGCAATCAAACCCGGGATGTTGTTGTTATACGACATGAGCTGTAACCACTCGGCTACCAAGGCACTCCAGTGTTTGTGTTTTTATGTGTGATCACACTCCTCTGCGTAACAAAAAAGAAAGCTGATCCGACACTGCCATGCAAGCTGATGCTACTCTCCATACTACTGCCCAAAGAGAACGCAAACACTGAGAACAATATTTTTTAATGATATCCTGAATTAAAAGTACATAGCAGCCTCTGTCTGCATAACAAATCCCGTGTTCCTTCAGCTCTATGGGACTGACAGGGTCTGCCTGCAATCCAAGCAGACCTCTGCCTCCGCCTGTCTCCCTCTGCGTCTCTGTCTGTCAATCTCCGTCTTCCTCTCTCTTTCTCTCCTGAATTTGAGTGACGTATTTTTTCCCGATTCTGTTTCTTTTGAGCAGCTTGATAAATGTGCCTGAAGGACACAAGTCATTCTGCACCTCGTGCTGAGCCTTCCAATCCATAACGCTCCAGCTTTGTCCCGGCTGACAGAAAATGCAGAGGAAGGTTGTTAGCATTCCCGTTGCCAGGGCGACATACATATATATATATATATATATTTATATATATATATATTTGAAGGAAAAGGACAACTAACCTACTTGAAGAACAACGCATCACTTACACATATATGCATAACACATAACACATTTAAAAGTTGGACTGTAGAGGAATTCTGACTCAAAGGAAAAGTTGCAAAATCCGTCTGCTACTTCAGCACCACGGACAGCGCCATGGTTTTATCAACACACAGCACAGCGAGAGACGCTTCTGAAATGCTCTGCGGCGCGTCTGGTGGAAGCACAAGCATTGTCAAGAGTGGCCGCCATCAGCTCCGGCGGCCGCGTAGCAGCCAGAACGCGGCACAGCTGCGCCTGTTGGAGGCTACTGATATTTCAGAGCCATGGTTGGGACCATAGATTCTAAGGGGGATGCATTATGGTCATTTTGCAAACAAGGGAGATAGCTTATACCCCCTTCTAATCACCAACTGAAACATGCAAAGGTTTTCAGTGTTCAAAGAGTCATATCTAAATACATATCACAACGATTTTATCTTGAGAATGACTTCCCAATGTGACTCATATGCAAATACTCTGAATCCCTCTCTCTCTCACACACAAAGACACACACACACACACACACACACTCACACAGTTACACAAAGACACTTTCATAGCGATACGAGAGATGATTGGTTGCTGTCTGTGAGGATCACACTTTGCCGTCAGTGGATAAAGTCGTCTGCAGGTGCATTCAAGTCACACACACACACACACACACACACACACACACACACACACACACACACACACACACACACACACACACACACACACACACACACACACACGGTACAGAGCCAGTGGGAGCTTTAAAGAAGGTTGACAGGCTGAGAGATGTTCCTGTTGAGTCACACTCCTCATTCTGTTGCCAAACCATGTTCTGCATCTTAGCATGGCTGCAAACATGTGCAGGGCATACACAAAGACCCACACACATAAAAACTGTATAATAATAGTTTGGGATTGTGTCATTATTGCAGTTGCTATAAAACAGAGGACGCCCCAGGAAACAGACTGGAGCTGAGGAGGGGACTGATAACATTTATCTGGCTGGCTATCCGTGTGACATTACCTCTGGAATACCAAGGTGGTATGTGTGTGTGTGTGTGTGTGTGTGTGTGTGTGTGCGTGTGTGTTTGTGTGATATCCCTTCAGGACCAGACGGATAACATTTCAGAGTGCTCTTCATTTCCACGGTCTGGAGCAGAGAAAATACCAACAGCCACAACAACATGATCCATCTTCCCCTCCTAATTAAAAGTATTCCTCTGGCAGGAGTGGAGTCTGTAGCATATTGCTCTTGCTTTATCATTCATTAATTTGACCGTTCTTCATCCCCTCACCAAGTTTTCCTTTCTGTTCCCACTCACTGCAATTTGATTCACTCTGCTTTTGTGATTCCTTTGTTGCCTTTGAGGACTTCATGCTCATTTCCCTCTACTGCCCACTAATTTCCAATCCCTCTCTCTCTCCTCTATCTTTGTCAATTGTCTAAGATTCAATAGAAGCCACTTATCACACCTGGCTGTACCTAACTGGGTTTCTCTTAAACTTAGAGGACCATTTAGATATGCCCCGCTCTTCTGTTTCTTTCTTTCACCTAAACTGCTTTGAGTGCTTCATTTCCCATCTCTCCACTCACACATCCCCCTTTAGAGTCAAGGACTGTTTCAGTTTTGATATCCGCTCCCTTTGTCCCTCTCCCCCTTTCCTCCACTTTTCCCACTTTTGTCTCCACTGTTCTCTTTTCCTCTCAAGTATCTTGGACTATGCACTACGCCCCACAATGAGTCTCGATGGACCCCTCTTATCCCTCTCTCTCTCAGAGCTGAAAACATTCACACACTGGGACAACACACAGAGATAAAATGGCCTGTTAACCCAGTCTCTCTCTCTCTCTCTCTCTCACACACTCTCTCTCTCTCTCTCTCTCTCTCTCTCTGAGCCACAGCAGGGTCAGGCAGGCTTAAAGATGTCAGACACACAACCAACATCAAAGCCCTTCCACGGGCGGTTACAAAGATTACACAGTTATGGCAGAACTGGATTTGATGTGGGGCTCAACAAGTGATGTTGCTGCTCTCAGTAGAAAACCCAATCAAGTGTCTCAGAATCACTTCACAGAACAACACTCAAAGTTTGACTTAAATAAAAAATGGGTCATTCCATGACTGGAGCCAAGGTTTTCGATTGACAAGCATGTTGTTTGGTTCATGTTGTCCATGTTGTCCAGCCGGCTATAGACAGGCTGTTCAGGCCAACGGTAACAGGTATGACATGTATGCCTATGGTATACAGACATTTTAACTAGACTAAGAGTCTTCAGCCGTACTAATGTTTTGGACTGTCTAAATCTGCTTTTCAAGTCCTGTACACTAAATCAGTGTTTCCCGGCCGGTGGGAGGGTCTTCCTGCAAGGAGTCATGAGATGATTAACAGGATAGGAAAGAAGAAAACATTGTTCTGCTTGTTTGTTCACTGACATTTCTCTTTGCTTTCTTTCTTGTAAAATTACATTGTGATTTATATGTGTTTTAGCAGTAAATAAAACTGTTAAATGTAACAAAAGCGACAATAGATAGTGACATAAAAGCAGTACCTCTGAGAAGAAGCCTTTGGCTAAGAAGTTGCAGTTTTAGAGAAATAAAATCCTCTCCCCTTCAAATATGAAAACAGATGTATCCTTAAGTGGACATGCACACATGCACAGCGACAGAGACACAGGGCTTAAGTTGCCAGAACTGATGTTATCTGCTCCACTTCCAACCCATCACAGATTGTTTGACAGTGAACTTTTCCAAAGGATGAAGTGGTAGTAGACAGCCAGACATACCAACTGCTTTCACATAGGACAAGAAGAAGAATCGATCAGAGTTGCGGGTCAAATATCAAACACCGACTCATGGCTGGGAATTACCTTCTTATTCGTCTTCCTTCCTTCCTCCCTCTTTCCCTCTCACCTCCTCGCTTCTGCTGTCTTTCATGTCTGCAAACTCAGATCAGTAGAAACTGGCAGCCAAGAAAACCCACAAGCCATCAGTTTTTTACCAGACTGACGCACACAGAAACTACCAGCTGTACGTAGAAAAGTAAAGCTAAACTGCAAGTTTCTCATATAATTTAGAAACAAGTTCTCCTCTAGCTTTCTGGACAAATTGAGCACAATTCAAAAGCTTGTTTTATTATGATGAAACCCCACTCGTTTGCATTTTCAAGATCGTTGTGGACAGTAGAGTGAAGACAAAATGAAGTGCATCAGTATCTGTCATTCTGAATCACACTACAGTCTCCTACAAATCACATATACTATTAATTGACTTAAGAGAATATGTTTAGGAGGAAATGTAATTGGTGCCTAGATAATATTCAATGATAAGTTCCGGGATATAATGCAGGAAGCATAACATCCTTAAACTGATACCAAAGTGTGGAAGCCAGCATGGATGTACAAAGCACAAGACGTTGACTGTTGTCAAGTTGTCATGTTCAGGCTACTAAAACATTTGGAAATAAGTAATTGCTTTCCAAAGTCTGACACTGACACAGACAAGATAATGAAAAGAAAACTAAGCATAATGGTGGCATGGATTCTATTAGTTATGCTGTAGGTTACAACTTTAAACTATATTTTTTTACATTTTGACAAATTGCCAAATCAGGATTTATTAGTTCCCGTTTGCATGTACAGCAAACTATCACTGGATAATTAGGTTGTGGGGGCAGCAGGGTTAGCATGTTATTCCAGACATCCCTCTCCCCAGCAACATTTTCCAGCTCTTCCTGGGGAACCCCGAGGCGTTCCCAGGCCAGACAATATATAATCCCTCCAGCGTCTGGGTCTACCCCTGTGCCTCTTAGTTGGACCTACTCGAGAAACCTCAAAAGCGGATCTGCTCCGAGCTATGAGCTCCACACCCTATAAGGCTGAGCGCAGCCACCCTACAAAGGAAGCTCATTTCTGCAATATCATTATTTTGGTCACTACCCAAAGTTCATGACCATAGGGGAGGGTCGTAACGTAGATGGACTTAAATCGAGACGTTGCCTTCCGACTCAGCTCCCTCTTCACCACAACGGTTCGGTACAACACTCGTGTCCCTGCTGACGCTGCACCGAACCCCCTGTACATCATGCTCATCTCATTTCACCCTCAATCAACATCAACTAGATTTGGTTGGGCTCACCTCCATGCATAGCACTGGACTATTTTGATGATGAAAAAAACTTCTGAATCTATAAGGAACATATTTTTTGTATGATTTCAAAGTGGATTTATGGACGTTTATGCGTGATGGACATCAGCTATAATGATATCTTTGGAAGGCGAGTCAAAGTGAAAATATATGTATGATGTCTGTGTGTTCAGATTTGACTGGGTTAGGACTGTGGCATCCAACGAAAATGCAACTTATGTGATTTTTTTTATCTTACCGACACTTAAGATGTATCTTATGTAATGAAACCATCATACCAAACATGTGCCATACCCAGCGACATATCAATTAATAGTTTATTCATCATTAGGTTTGTCGGAATTGTGAGTTTAATTAACAAATCGTGTGTGTGGTGAAGCCTGACCGGAGTGGCTTGGAAAGTGGTAGGAGGCAGACGTGAGATACTTTGACCAGAAAACCGAAGGTGTTTATTTACATAAGTAGCTCTGCTACACATGTAACCTAACATATACACAAACAATATAAAGAAAAACACTCAACTCAACTCAACTCATGCACAGTAATGTTCTCCCCCCGTAACAGCCAAAGGCATCTGCTTGATTAGAGCCTTCAATCAGCAGGATCTAGTTTGTACCATGAGTGCAGGTGAAACTATTTACTTCCCTAAACATGTTAAGTGACAAAAGCTATACCGTAAACACCTTAACTTCAAGTAGAAATACTGTTAAATAGTTTAACATATGGCATACCTTGCAAACATGCATAATAAATCAGAATCAACCTAAATACATACCTTTACATAATCTACTTCCCCACCCCATACTTGGACTAACCCCATGATGTCACTGCTGATATCATCCAGTATATAAATAGAGGAAATGGTTGGGTACCTCCTCCTTTGGACTCTGAAACACATGGTGGGTATGGTAAGTAACAACAAAAAGATATGATTAACTAACGAAATGCCGCACTGAATCAAAGAAATATGGGGACAAATGGTGTGTTCTCACCCACTTTGTCACAGTGTGCATCTTGTTTATTGGCGATGCATCCTCTTTGATCCCTTTTCGTTTGGCACACATATGTAACAGTCTAGCTCCTTCAACAGATGTGCTTGTGACTGCCATTAGAAGGTGATTGAGTGCAACATTGCCCAATTACATATGGTGACAATCCCTCCAGGCCGGTATAGGTCGTGAGATAAATGCGTCCTCCAGACTAGTCAGGCTTTGTATCCCCGAATGGGTCTCCTTTATCATTTATAACTGATTAAATAAGTTTGTCAGAGAGGGTCTAAATCCAGACAGAGTAAAACATGTGTGGTGATCACCTTGAGACATCAGTAACACTGTCTGATCAGATCAAAAGGCAGGTAGAAGAGAGACTGGAGGTGGAGATATGACACTTTTTAACAAGGTAACAGACGGAGATATAAATGAACTGACAGTCGGATAGGAGATATGAGGAATGTAGAAGGTCAGATTTATTAAAAAGATACAAGGGTACGTTTGATTTTCTTTGCCTCAAGCTATAAGCTCTCCAGAACAATCTGACGGGCCGTGAGTTAGGTTATCCGAGATAATGATCAGTAATGCACTGGGAGCCAGACAGGTAGAGCTATAAGTGAGACAGTTACAAAGAGACAGAAACTGAACCAATTTGAGTTTTAACCTATAGGAGTGAGGCTATTTTTGTAAAATGAACGAATCTTAAAGTTCATGCCTTTTCAATCATTTGTTGTTAGGATTTGGATTTAGGTCATGTTTTGATAGAGGTTTACAGTCAGGTTAGCATGAAAGTTGGTGCTGATAAGGAAATGGATACGACCAACAAAAGAGTCCTCAAACCAAAACACAAATTGTCATTGTTTTCCTAGACGCTTACAGATGACCGTTTCAAAGGCAAATGTTTTACTGAGCTGCCATGTCTCTTGTTAAAGGCCCTGCAAAGGCTATTTAGACTTCTGCTATGAGCGGAACAGGCTTTTTTTTCACAGCCAATATTTTGACATGACATAGCTGACAAGCTGTCAGCCATCATTCATTTTATTATTTACACATGTGCTTTTCCTACTGTGATATGACCATGTGGGAGTTGCTAGTCAAGACACAGAAGAGGGATAGTTAGGCAAAATAAGTGAAAACGCCTGTGCAGGTGAACAATGGCCGTGTAGTGCCATTAAGGTTTGCATTCTCTTATGCATCAAAAACTATTTGGTCAATACTGCATTCATGCAATTTTGCTACAGTGGGAAAATCCCCCGTTAAAACAATTTGGGATTGATCATGCATTATTCCGAGGAGGATAATTCCATTTCTATCCTTGTAGTTAGAGCAGATAAACAGCCTAAATTAGCTACTTTTGCTTGCATATTTAGTATTTGGAGCGGTTCGTTAAGTGAAACCAGATACAAACGGCGTATGGCTCCTTTTGTATCAGGAGTTGGCGGCATTGGTGTTGATATTGGATTAATTTATTTAGATGTAACAGTGCTAGCAGCAATAGTGGCTTTACAGCCATTTTATTCTCTGTTGATAGTAGAATTTATTTTCTTCCTACTCGGCTGGTCATCGTTAGCGCCTGAATTATATGCCGTGGTTAAAGACACTGACTGTTAGGAGAAGGGACGCAAACAATAGTCTGGTGGAAAAACTAAATGCCCAACCGCCCACATGACATCCTCACTAAGTGGTTTTACATCACCATAACAACGTACCGGCAAAACGAGGTAGCTTGTGAGGAAACCATAAATATTGTTTGTTTTTTAAGTGCTTACACAAATGACCACTGCAGTGTTTTTTTTTTTTTTTTTTTTTTTTTTTTTTTGTGAGGACAGTCTCAAGAGGACTTACTGAAAATGCTCCACTGGCACTCTTCACACTAGTCAGCACTCTGGAAACAAACCCCTAAGCAATTGGCAAGTGTTAGGAGAGGAAGTGTGGAGGCAGAAGAGAGGAGAACACAATCTGTCCTCCTGTGTGCTTTCCATGGAGCTGTGAGACAGAATTGCCAGAAAATAAATTTATTCAGCTAGGGGATTAAACCCATTGAGCCTCTAATGGTTCTCTTTGGACGTTTTGTTAAAGTCTTTCTTTGAAATTAGCTGAGAGAAAATGAACTATTGTTCCAAAAATATCTTCGACCACAACCAGAACAGCCTCAACACACAATCACCAGCAAGATCGCTTTGTGTCAGCTCGAGTCTTTGTTTTACGTGAGAGTGATGATACTCGACATCGCAGCAGTGGCGCCTCTGGGATGAATGACAGATCAAATTAAATCTCAGTGCCTCAGTGTCAATGTGTTAACCTTTGCTGACAGACAAACGGCACCAATGGATTTTTCTGAGAAAATCAGGTTTATGTGATCATTAAGAAAGATCTTAATTAGTCATTAAAATAAAGATTAAATCAAATGTATCAATTAACATATACAATTGGCCTATAATTATGGCCTAATCTTTGTGAATTTGTCATTTCTTCTCAGTTGCAAACAGTTTCTGCCTCGTGTCTTTGCAGTTTTAAATACTTAGAGGCTTTGCAGGATCCATTTGTGCCAATATGACCCAATGTCAAAAGCTAAGGGAAGGGTTGAACTCTATTTGCAATATTAAAAGATGTATCTCTCACACATGTTTGCATTGAATAGAAGTGCAGAAAAATGTGAGGGACCAAAAATGGATGTAGAACTTTAACGTAACACTGTAAAACGATGGATTTTATAAATGAGCAACAGATAGAGATGGGAGAGTGTGAGATGTGAGTAACACACAGGGACACGTTCCCCACGCACCCACTTACGCTGTGAAAAATAAAGGTTAATGGTGCAGTTGAGGCAACGGAACTCAAAAAATATATTTGAAGCCTCCCTCTCTCCCTCAATATTCACCCTACACTCCACATAAAAGCATACTGCAGCACACACTTACCGTAACTGTAACACCTCTTCAAGTTTCCAGAGTAATGTTTTCCTTGTTTTTCACGTGTCATGTCATTTTTGTGGGTTTCCTGTTTTGTTTTGATATTCACCTCTCCCTCTCGTTTCAGGTAACTTCCCTTCCTGCCCTTGTGTGTTTCCCACCAGTGTGGTTACCTTTCCCCACCCTGACCAGCTTCATCTGGTCCCAATTACCCCTGCTCCTCCCCCGTGCATTTAGTCTGTGTGCTCCCCTTTGTCTGTGCCACTTTGTCTTAGTACTGCTGCGTTTAGCATTGCAGCATTTGGTCATAGTGCTCTTTGTTACCTGTTTTTTTTTTTTTTTTTTTTTTTTTTTTTTTTTTTTTTCTTTGCTTTACCCTGACTGCCTTTTGCCTCGTCCTTGTTTGTGGATTTGTTTGCCTGAACCTCTACTACTAGAGACTGTTTGAGTCCTGCTTTTTGAGTCTTTGCCTCAGTTACTGTTAAGGCCAAAGCCACCGCTATCAGTCAAAATCGGGGGAGTGGTGAGAGAGGGACGATGTTAAGACAGAGATTCATCTAAAGAGCTGCTTGTTGAATCTTCCTCCACTTCCTCCTCAGTTTTTATACATGAATCAGCTCTTTTTAAGGCGTTGCACTGCTTTCTTTTGTCTGAAGCTGGAGACTCAGTGCTGTCTTTGATGGTGGACCATATTGCAGTACATACTCACTAACTGCCTCAGCATGAGAGTTGGCACTCATGGCAGAGACTGGTTGTCTTCCTCACAAGTTTAATCTTTGAATAGGAATGTTATTAATAAAATGGGTATATCTCATTGACTTGGGTCCAATACTGGACTCAAATAGCTGGATGGGGTATCTGTGACAATAGGCTGATCTGGTTTTGGATATCATTACTTTAAATAACATTTCAGTACAATTGTACGTCTTTGGTACATTTTGCTTTTTAGTGAAGCAATGTTTGTTTTCTCACATAAAAGAATTATCTAAGTCACATTCACAAAGTGAGGCATACAGCTCACTAATTAAACGCTGGAATTGGATTGGTACTCTGTATCGGCCAAAACTCAGGTATCGGGACTGAACAAGGTCCTAAAAGTGTATTTCTAATAAATATAGTCTGCTGAAGAATAAAGCATGTTTTACAATTGGACTGCTTCAGAAATACCAGAGTCACTACATTTGACCTTACACCATTTTATTTTAATGTCCCAAATTATGTATGAATTTCATGCACGAGGTAATGCCCTCAAATATCCCGACATTGTGTCCACAGCATGTACACTACGTGCTCTTAGTAATCCCACTATGCATTACTTCGCATTTTAATATGTGAAAATGACAAACACCTATGAATAAAATGACGATTAATAAGTGTCGCTATCCCTATTTACTTCTCACTAGAGAGTAAACTAATTAGGGTCTGTTAAATAAAGAGTAGCGGGTGAATGAGGGATTGATTTCCAACACAGCCTCGACCGTACCCTAATTAGTGGAGTCAAAACAGGTGTTTTCAATCAGGCTAACGACCTGCTTTGTCTTCACTCCTTAGTTTGCCTGAGAGCTGCAGGTTCTTCGTGCCATGTGTGATTCAATGAGGATTTAACCACCCTGGAGTAGAAACACATATTGGCATTTCATCTCCTTGTGCCTTAATGACTGTAATATCTTGTACTGTGATGCCAGTGATATGAATGTGCTTAATAATCAAAACACAAGAGTACTACAGCTGATAATGTACATGAAAATGTCAGAGCGAAGTGAGCTCAGTTGCCTCAGCAAAGCCTCTAACGTGAGGATATGATGGAATATGCTATATATGGAAGTCTGAAAAACAACGTCTATATGATTACTTTTGCTTGATCTAAACATTGCAGTGCCACTTTAATTAGATTAGCTCTGCCTGTCTAGCTTATGTCTCCTGATGTCAACTCACCATGATACTTACCTCATCTGCCCTACACACACACACACACACACACACACACACACACACACACACACACACACAATGATAAATGTGTATTTAACAGTATTCCCAATTGTTCTTTGTGACGTTTATTGTGATATCAAGGGTAATACAAAGAATACATAAAGTATATATTTATTATCAAGATATATAATTAAAATGGCTGTTGTCCAATTGATAATGATATGTTTACATATTGTCCAAACCATCTGATATTCTGAATCTCAAGTGTAAAAGCCAAATTGCAACAAACCACTGGTGTGGTGTGAAAACACAACAACCCTGTTTACTGTAAAAGTGATGCTTATGGAACTGGCTGCAGACTCAGATGTTGTGTGAACAGAGATATTATTTACCAGTCTGGTTTGAATGTGCAGACCAGTTTGAACCTGTGGCTATTAGTAAACATAGAGGAGTGATAGCACATACCTAAGTGTTGCAATCTTTTGTCTGTTACCATAGGAACACAATCTGTCACACACACACACACACACACACACACACACACACACACACACACACACACACACACACACACACAGTGTTTTCCTCACCTACTGCCATCTCCATCTGTTTACCATTTTGTGTTGCTGATCTAATGAGAGATTCTATCATCCCTGCTATCTCTGAATGCACAAATATTTGGACCTGCTATCTAACTGATAGTCTGAGGACAGACTGTACTGAAAGTACAGAGACATTCATGAGAAGAAGATCCAGAGAGAGAGGAAATAGGAACATGGGGAAAGACTAAGTTTAAACTGAAAACTTAGAAAAAGAGAGAGAGAGTCAGATAGTGAACAATTTAATGCTGCAGGTTGACACCGTCCAAGATCTGGAAATAGATTATCTTTCTCGACACACTCCCAGAGTCAAGCTCTTAGCAGACGGAACACATAATTATAGTTTCTATTGAACAAAGATGAGGAGGAATTAATTAGGCAGCAGTCAAGTTTGTAAAACATAGCATCACTCTCTGTTCCCTCCATCATTCAGTCTTCAACGAACGAAGGAGAGATTTAGATATAAGAGGGATCCGTCATTAATTAGCAGACACATTTCCTTTGTATTGAATGTGGTGCCCGATGAATCTCGGGATTCTTATAAATGCTTCCTAATCAGAAAGTGATTAGAAATGACCTATGAGGGCAGAATATGTGTGTGTATAATCAAATATTTAATATTCCGACCAAATAGATGGATAGGTAGATATACTCACAACACACACAAGCACACAAGTTAAACCATCCCACTACTGGGCCATCTGGGAGAGAGGAAGCCTGTTACAATAACAATCCATCCTTTTCTGTGCTGCTTTCCTTTAGATTGCATTTCTCCTCCAGAATCTCTCCATTCATCTACCGAAATCCTATTTTTCATGACAAACAATAAGACACACACACACTCACTCCATCACTGCTCCCTGTAGCTGTCAGAAAACGGGTGGGGTGCAGGCTGGTGGGATGGGAGGGGGAAGACAATAATGTGAGAAAGGGGAGAGGTGACAGCAAAGGAATGGAACAATTTGAGGGATTACCAGTGAAAGTGTGTGTGTGTGTATCTGAGGCATCCACCTGAACTGAAAGTGATTGACAAGCTCACAACAGATGAAATGGACGTGGAGAAGAGGACTAACTATGTCACAGCCTAAATGACAAGTAATTTGACTTAAATCCATCTGAAAGAAAAGTTACAGAGTAACTCTGGTAATTTACTTGAATAGAGAGCTACGGTACTCACCAGCCTTTTCAGTCTTATGTGGTGGTTTGCTGAGCTCCTGACCAGGCAAACAGGGACACAGCCCGTCACATTTTACTGAGATCGTCTTCCCAGACAGGCAGCTCTGGAACTCCAACTTACACTGTGAAAAAACAACACAAACATGAGTAATGGAGACTTTATTTGAGAAACTCTGGGACTCTGAAGGGTTGGGAACTCCACATATAGATACATAAAGACTTAGGGAGTGCTAGGTCTGTACAAACTGTTATATAATGTCCTCGGTGGCTCTGGAGGAGCTCTGTAAAGTATAAGAAAACAATCCAGATGACGTCACCACAGTTATCTTGCTATGGAATTGGAGTAAAATGGAGTGTATGGAAAACTTTATTGGAGTTGAAAAAGGAAATGTTTCCACCAGGTAGTCCAGATCAAAATATTGCCTTTGTTGAAACTATTATCTTGCACCTAGCTTAACACAACTACCTCATGCAGACTAACAATATGCATTAGAAGACATGGAGAAAAATCAATAATTAGAGGTGAAATTCATAGGTACTATCGAGTTGCATCATGGGAAGTGTAGGGTTCAGTGTTTTTGGAACTTGAACCTGGCAGAGACTAAAAATCGGGATATTTTGGGGCCACTGCTGAACCGCTTATGACCGTTCATATTAAAATATGTCTTTTTGGAAGTTCAAGGCCCCGTTATAAAAAATAACCTATAGCACAGATAAGGAAGAATCATGAATTCTGGACACTTCATTTACAGACTGTATCAGTGTGTTATATCTGTGCTCCAATTACAACTGAACAAGGACTTTGAATTTCAAACTTTCTTTGTTGAGCTGATTAAGGAAAAGATTTGCTGAGACAGGATTGGCCATTTATCTTCGATGAACAGATGTGTCCATTAGGCAGCCATGTAGACACACCATTAGACAGAGATATGGCCAGTGACATTCTATTATTCACTGCAGTACAAACCTAATGCGATGCAAAAAAGCAAGATGGACTACTTTAGAATGTAATTTAACAGTATAAATCTCATTTCAGGTAAGTGAGGGGTAAGACATAGTTTGGACTAGTTGGGGGAAAAAATCCAATTACAAGATCCTTCCAAGAGGAATAATGAAAACTGAAATGAGTTATGTAAATTCTGTTTGCAAGATGATGACGACAAGTTTTGTCAGGTTGAGACCATGACCGTGCATAAACATCTATACACATATCATGCATCACACACAAGCTTAGCACTTTCATTTCCTATGTTGTAGTTCAAATCCATCATTTCCTCCCTGTCGCCTCTTTGATAGCGCTGCTAATGTTGCTTAATGAAATTTGTTGACAAAGCAACAGCGCTCTGTCCTGTTCTCATCATTTTGAATCAGCTGTCTGGGGAGGGAGCGAGAGAGAGAGAGAGAGAGAGAGAGAGAGAGAGAGAAAGCCCAGGAAATGGATGACCTCCCAGAGTCACTGTCAGCGCACTGAGAGGCCCCATGAATCTTTATGTATGTCTCTCTCCAGGGGTTAATGTGGTTTTGATGAAACAGTGTTTTAACACCTGACTCGGTGGAGTAAAAATAAAGGAGGAGAGGAGAGGAGAGGAGAGGAGAGGAGAGGAGAGGAGAGGAGAGAAGAAGAGAGGATGATTTAAGAGGAGGGAAGTAATGGACTAAACTTAGTGGGCTGAAGCCTCTCAGGATAAGAGCACTGTCCTCTTAATAGGATATTGAGTGTGTGTGTGCGGTCACGATGAGGGAGGCATGTAATGCAATAATAAAACATGAATAAGCTTGAGACCAGCAGCTCACTGGTGAGCAGAGTTTAGGTTGGGCCACAGGGACCCATCACTCCACCAGCTAACTGAACCCCTCCAACTAAATTACCGCAGCAACCGGAGGGACTTCCCAGCCCTCTTCTTCCTTTTGTTCTTCCTCCTGTTTCTCCTTCAACATTTCTGCTGCTCAGCACAGCTTCAGACACATAGGTCATTAGTAAAGCCTACGTCCTGACTTCCTCAAACACTAGCGATTGAATCTCCCAGTCAACACGTTTCATACCTCTGGGTTGGAGGCTTAACCTTGAAATTAAACTGAAAACAACATGACCACCAAATGTCTGGAAGTCCATAAATTTCCTGCAGGGCTGAGCCGAAAAATACGGATGATGTGTGGATGGACATCAAGCTTCCCCAGCAAAGAAAACATGACCGCTGTTGAACTCAAAGGTTTGCTTGTATTGATTCTGTCTCCTTGGACACTACTGTCACTGCAATTGATAAATAATACTGAGTAAGGGGCAACAGTGTGTAGGTGTGCTCAACGCTTATAGCTCGCTCTACTTTGACAACATTCCTGTCACAAAGGCCTCGATTCAGCTAAAAATATGATTCAGCTCCAAATATGTCTTATAATATATGAGGCTCTCGTGTATTGAATTGTGCTTTACCTCTTGCAACCAAACAATTATGAATGTGGATGTCAATAAGAATCCAGTCTGTTATACCAAGGATAGACCCACAATGCTTCACTTCTTTTTTCTTTTTTTTTCAGTCACCTACTTTTCTTCTTCAACTCCTCAATCTGAACTTTCTCTGCTCATTTCCTTCTTGCCTTTCCTTTTTCCTCTACCATGTCATTGTGAGTTTGTGGCTATGAGTCATGTATGTAGCTGAGAGTGAGATTATGAGCAGCGGTTAGTAGGTGGAAATGGGGCTAGAGTCAGATGAGAAGATAGAGGTTGAAGAGCTTTTCTGAAGTGTCCTGAGATGATTTGTATTAGCTGCTGGAAAGACCTCTGATGGCTGACCCCGTTCCCAGTCATTTGCATAACAGAAATGTACAACTGAAATCAACACAGTGGAGGAGGACAGGAGTCAGTACAGTAAAATGGGACAGCAGGGCGAGAAGATGAGGCAGGAGAAAGTGAAAAGGTGATGACAGATTAGAACCATTAACATATCATCTACCGAGAAAAAAGTATATATTTACACCATAAATTATATAATTCAGTGGCTCTTCAAGCGCTGTTGTATGTCGTGAAGCAATCCTGTCCTTGTTTTTATGGTTAAAAACAAAAAAGAGAGCAGAAGAAGAATGTAAAACTTAATGAAAGACAATCAAAAAGAAGGGATGTCTCACCCTGGAGGAGTAGGTGTGTCCATCAGATCCACACACAGGACTTGACTGGAGCCCCGAGCAGATCCTACATTTCCCATGAGCAACAGCTTCAAGCCTGTGCTTGTGGCCTGCACCGCCTTTCCTGGGTTTCACACTGAGAGAGAGATAGAGAGACACATTTGGAGAGGTCATGAATTAGAATTTTGACATTACTCAGTGAAACAAAGATGATGTCTCACATACATGAAAACAAACAATATCTACAGTGTTTGAGCAAAAAGCTTTCTAATCTAGTATGTATTACATTCTAACTTTAACATTACTCTGATAAATTTATGTGTGGGAGAAAATTGAAGTGCAGTAATAACTTTCCAGGCAGGAATATCATCCAATCTAGCAGGAGCAGTTTTCTACGAAGCAGAAAGTTTGAAAAGTGTTTCTGGTTGTCAGGGTCAGCTGACGCAGAGAGAATCCTGATTGGTCCATCGAGGCCTTTTCAATAACAAGCGTAATTGCGTTTGATACAAATCTCGCAGCAATTTTCTATTTAAGTGCTCTCACTGAACACCACGTTGCCTCCTGATCCATCGAGCAGAGATGGAATTAGAGCCAGACTCTTTACAGAGAAACTAATGTGTTGACAACAAATGATGCTGAGTGAACATCAACTACTGAAGTGACCAGGTGGAGATTCCAAAGTCAAACAAACTCTTTCACATCTACGCTTTAAATGCTAAATCTAAAAACTCCCACATGCTGTCTTGTTTACTGCTGGAATATTGATTTATTCATGACATTTTGGTCTGCTCGATTGCAAATGACAGATCTTGAGTGCACACACGCACACGCACACACACACACACACACACACACACACACACACACACACACACACACACACACACACACACACACACACACACACACACTCACCTATTCCTATATTACTAACAGTGGACTATTACTGTACACTGACAGTTTGGACCACTGCCTCTGGTCATTTTGACAAAACAAAAAGTTTTTTTATATAAATGCAAATATTCTTTTCTATATATATTTAATTCAATAATTAAATAAGTCAGTCAGTCCCTTTTGTGAGACACTTATGCTCTGTAAAACTACAACATTCAAATCTCAGGCAGCATGTCAGCCGCTTTCTTTGTTTAAGTGTCACACTCACCGACCGAGCCGTAATCATTGCCACGCAGATTAGGCCCGCACACTGCACTGATAAATACAACACTGCTGGCAGATAAAGTAAGATGGAGGAACAATAAATCTTGTAGGGTGATGTTTGAGATATTTCCCCTGATTTGCCTCTCCATCAAATCCAATGCGTCTCCCCCTCTCCTTTCAAGTATTCTTTGCATTCAGTGAAACACCAGAATGTGTTCAAGTCATTAGTGGGATTTGAAGTGCAAGATTGGATTGGCCAGGAACATTAGCGCATGCATGAAAATGATTCACTGATAGAGTCCGCTACAGAGAAACAGAAACTAGAAAGTGATATATCTTTTTCTCCCTCATAAACCACTGGACTTCAACCCCCTGCTGAGAGTTTTCATGTTGCTATAATCTGGTCCTGCAGCCCCCTCACAGCAAGACAAAGGTAGATACCAATTAAACACTTCAAGGCTCCATAATATTTTTGAATTATAGCCGGATGGTAATAATGTCCAGGCCGGGAGCCAAACATCATGGCCCAATAAGGGAAGTCAAGAAGTCTGTGGGCAGCTATATGAACTTCAAGATGAGAAGGTTATGCTTGATACTTTTTTTTTTTTAATGACAGCTCTTTAGTAAAGAATGCAATTAATTTGCTTGAGAATTTTTTAGTAAACACAACAGTAATACTTAAGTTTGTTGTTTGCTGAAAACAAAGTTTACATTAACTGTATTTCTCAACATCTGTTTGCAAATTTCTTAAAAGCAACAAAGTTTGGATTGTCCCTCTGAGAGGACACGTTGGTCTTGTGCCAATTACTGCAACTAATTATTATCATAATCCAAAGCTTCAGTGATTGATGATTATAGGGAAATACTTTTAGGTGAATAGTTTGACATATTAAACAGCAAATAGGACTTGTAATTGATGCAATGCGAAGAAAAGCATTCAAACCAAGAAGGAGCTAATGACTTGTGGAAATCAATTAAACCCAAGAAAGAGACAAAAAGCAATCAAATGTCTTTTGGGGGAAATGCTTCTTGAACTGAAAAATTGAAAAACCTCAAAATTGGCAACATGACAAGGTTGAAAACACAAACAAATTGGGTGCTGACATAGTCCAGAAAGCAAAGAGATAGTTTGATTAAAATTAATTGGTGTTGAGAATATGTGTCTGTATGTCTTTCACTGAAGCAAATTGTATTCGTCGACACTGTTAACACACAAAACACAAAATTTAACTTTATTGCATGCTTCTGCTGTTGCAATTTATCTTACGAGCCCTGAGGCACTTTGAACGAAAGAGAAAGTCTTGGATCAAAGCAGCCACAACTTTACTGTTTTGTTGTTCTTTTGTAGATAATGCTGCTGCTGAATCAACACTAAAGTTGTGTTTGCAGCACTCTTTAACGGCTCAAAAAATATACTTAAAAGTGGAGTAAGCGATCGTTGATGCACTCCACACCCAAATAAATGCAGATTTACCACCCCTTCTGGCTCCCACTGCCTTTTTCTTTATACATTCATGGCATTTCCCCTCTTTTGCACGAGCATTAACGTCCCTTGTCGCTGTGTTGTGTGGCTCAGTCCGAGCCATTTTGTTTGGTAGCCAGGGGCTGTGTCTAAACACCGGATTTGGTTTTCAGCGCGCACGGAAATTGACAAAAAGTGTATTGGATTAGAATTGCTGACTCCACCTTTAACATTGTTTTATCGTCTTGATACTTCATGACTGCTTGCCATCTACTTTTTTATAGCGTCGCCTTCCTGACACTTCACCCGGGTAAATGATGGGAGGAGCAATGGATCAGTGATTAGTGGACGGCCCGCTCTACTGAGTCACAGAGCCAATGACAACAAAACCAGGGGTTAACACACTAAAATGTCACATTACTGGTTCTTACCTGTGAGTTGGCTGCTTGTGATTGGTGCAGATGGCTGTCTGGTAGTCATGGCTGACACACACCTTGTGAGGAGGGCAGCGCACCTTCAGACAGGGGTCCTTGGTGGCGTCTGCACCTACGGGGAGAGATCAGGGATCAACTTAAACATTTACAGCAGGAGAATTAGCTCAACGTAGTGCTGAAGTAGATGCAGGAAAACATCAAGCTTTTATTTTTGTTTTCCAGCTGGCCGTTAGTATCGTTCTTTTAACTGAAGCAGGAAGAAAAATAATGAGTTGGAGAAAAAGACGGAGAAGAAGAATTGTAATAGGTATGAAGTAAACGTTGAGTTTTCCGCAGTGTGAGCTTCCTAATGAGGACTATTTCCTCTGAGCGTCAACCCCATCTTCTTCCAAATCAATCTCTGCAGTGACATTATTGCTGTGGCAGCCAGGCACAGCTGGCTTGTGTCCAGGGTGACAAAAGATCAAAGCAGCTCATTGACTCTGAGCATTGTGTCATTTCACACTAGGCTAACAGCACAAACCCACTTTCATTTGACAGACAGAAGAAACAAGAAAAAAAACAGAAGGCGGAAAAGGTGAAAAAGACCCAATGGCAGAAAAAACAAGAGCTTTTTTTCACCATCAAGGACCACACCGTAACTATGTGGGTTTAATACAATGAGGAAGTATCAGGTGTTAAGGATGGATGAATGGATGTGAGGAAGGAGATAAATGTGGAGGGGGAAGTCGATCATTTTGGTCAGTCAATGACGGATCTATTGTAGAAGAGGACACTCACTGAAGGAGATCCATCTCAGGAGTTTAGAAGATTAAGGGCTGTCAAGATAATCAACAGATTTAAATAGAGCTGAGGTAAGCATGAGCTTGACGGACTTTGTTGGATGAATGTAGGAGCAGTATGCCTGAGATGACCAATGACCAAAGAGAAGAGTGGTTTGATCTGAGATACCCAGTCTGGCTGCTGTGGAAGCTGCTCCAATGTGGAGGAAATGGTTGGAATGGTGTTCTGAAGATGTGCCAGAAAAGGAAAAGTAGTTTTCCTGTTCTGAAAGAGTGCGGTGAAACCTTGGAGGATTACCTGCATGTATTTGGTCAGTTGCAAGCTGTAGGGCTGCAAATGACGACTTTTGATAATCTATTGAAATTAATAATTGACTATTCTGATTAAGAATTGCATCATTACTCAGTGGCTCTTTTTTTAGCTATCAGCTCTCACATTTTGCTTGAAGTTGTTCTGGGATAGCTAACTAAAAAGGCAATAAAGATGAAGACTTCATAAACAAAATACGTATTTCAATGATCTGTTCTGCTGGTACAACAGCAATGAACAGAAATCAAGTCCTGCCATGGACCAAACAGGTTACTATAACAACCGAACATATATAAAGGTCAATCGATAGAGAAAGCTTTTTTAGAAGCATTATTGATGTCCATCACTTGCACGTATCAGATACAGATACGCTTCCATTTGATCACATGTATTAATCCACACTGACGCCGTGAGACACAGGTCTCACAGAAACACCACATCTATTTTTATGCTTCAAGTCCTTTTTTATCGCGTTTAGCTGGGAAGTCGATAAAAGGGTCCACAAAGTCTGTGGCTTTTTATAAAACATTCGGGGCAGTAGCCTCGGATGCCCAGGACTAACAACGCTACTGTCCACGCCACTGAAGTCTGCCACTCCCCTTTTTAAGAAATAACTCCTCCACAGTGCAGTCACTTTCAGTCATACTTGCTGTTGCTGTGCGTAACTATATGACGTCATTACCTCAACAAGTCGTAATATTGCCAGTATCCCAATATCATTTTTTTTTATCATATTAAAAATGATACCGGTATTATCTGTATATATGGCAACCCCTAAACTGTATCTACACTGACTGATTAAGGCTCCCAGTCTGTCTGTGAGCTTAACTGTTTCACCAAAGGCAGGTTCCCTTTACTCACTCGCAAGGGTGGGTGGGGGAATAAAATCAATGACTCAATATATACAAACATGGTTGTTTTCTTCCCATGGAGCCTACATGAAAACACTTTCAGTCCAGTAAGTTTCTGCTGTCAGTCAGCCTGGGGTAGGCAGTTTAGCCAGCCGATGTCCACTCAACTCCCCAGGAGCTGCTGCTGACAGACGGCAGAGATGGACAGAGAAGTCCAAACGCAGACAGCTGTTTAAATCACATGAAGACGGTGTGGATTGGAGTGAAATTCTCCCACAATTTGGAGGTTTTCGGTCATGATTGTCAACACCGTCGTCATGCAGCAACTACCACGTATAAATTCCTTGGCAACAAATTTGTTCATCGTTTTTTGTCCACTACATTGAATATTCACTGAACCCCTAGATAGGAGTCTGAATATAAAATGTAGAAGCGGAATGGAGCATATGAGAGAGTCAGAAGTATGAATGGTGTTGTCAAAAACATTTGGATGGATTGGGGAGGCATTGGGGAGGGAGGTGAAAAAGTATAGACTAGTGCATGAAGGAGGAGGCGAGAAAGAGACTTGGTTAGCCCGTGGTGGGGCCCCTTGGGTTGTTGGGTGGGGCTCTTGGGTTGCTGTGTTGACAGAAAAATATTGGGAGGAGCAGAGGCTGTATTGATGTGTACAGCTAAGGGAAGGGGAGGGAGTATGAAATGCTGTGTATGCATGGGGATTTTGTTCAGCCTGTGAACACAGGGAGGAAAAGAATGATGAAATAAACTGAGAAAGGTCAGCTGTGCCTGCTCCAGAGGGAGCAGAGAGGGAGCATGACACAGGGGAAATACCACCCGCCCTGCTGCGATTTCATGTGTGACTATCCTGGAGGTGGTTGGTTTCTGAAGCATGTGTTTGTTGTTGCTGGAGTATTGATGGAAGCTGAGTAAAGTTGACAGTAACTGGCTGTGTTTTTCCTGCTATTAAAGGGAATGATTTCCCTTTTGGAGCGCATTGGTGACGGGCCACGACCCAGTCTCCACTGTTGGGTTCAGATTGCGGCTATGAGGGTGGCTGATGCATGTAGGTGGGGGCGTCCTATGCGCCATGGATTGCTGAGAACCGTGAGGGAAGTGGCAGATGAGGAGAAGGGTTGAAGCCGATCTTGCGACTATGTCAACCCCGACTCTTGGCTCTCACAGACGGAGCAAAGGAAGTCTGAGTGGACGTGGACTCTAGACTGGTGATTATGGTGACCCTGTCACCAAGCTGATGAAAGAGATCAAAGACAAAGTAGGTATTAAGCCACATACAGAGACCACTTCCTGTCACCATAGTGACACAATTTAAAATCCAAAGGTAATTAAGACTCAGCACACAGTGTACAGATCAAAGCCATGCGTCATGTACAAGTCATTAGCATGTGGCTACTAACATTATATAATAACAGTGGACTTGTCTCCATTAGGGGCCTAATGGGTTGTGTTTGAGCCACAGCCGGTGTCTGCTGTGAACATCAACTAGTTTCTGACCTGTCACACACTGTGCTGCAGTTTACATGCCGGTTTATCCGCGTTAAATCAGAGAGAGAGAGCGAGAGAGCGAGAGAGAGAGAGAGAGAGAGAGAGAGAGAGAGAGAGAGAGAGAGACATATGATGGCAGTTCTCTTGTCTCCAATAGCAGTAAGGCTGTAATCTCAACAACCATCGAATAATGAACGAATACCTACACGTATCAGCTCTTAACATACATAACTTTGAACGTATCTGGAGCTGTCAATGCACATGGGAGAGCTTTCTTTATCTTTGGGAACGAACGCACACAATAACGATGGTGAAGCTTAGATAGTCTCGTGGGAAATGCACTGTCTACATCTGTCATAACTGAGCAACATTGTTTCCTTACAATCTGTAAAACACATACACAGATACAAAAACGCATTACGAGCCTCCATGCCCTCTCATATTCTCCAGAATGCAGAGAGATGATATGTTAACCTTCCTCCTGATGGCTGTCTGATCTGTGTGTTTCTATCGCCCGCTTATTTGGTCCATGTCCTCACCTCCATCTATCAGTGCTGCAGGAAATTCATCTTATTTCACTTCGCTGCAAAATGACTTTATCACCGCGAGGAAATGAGAGATGAAGGGAGAGTGGAAAGTAGGGATCGAGGAAAAACGAGGCTCGTATCTGGTTAACAGGACTGGAGGACAATTTAGGATTAGTGCGTGACCTCCACTCACAGACAAATTGGAACTCAGACACACACATACAAATAAGCAAGTCAGTTTGTGCACCTACACACACAAGTACAGAAAGCACCACGTGTAGATGATTACACAGATACAACTTTCTCATAAACAGCAAAAAGATTTGGAGAGACAATGACGCTCTGAATGTAAAATAGTTTTTTAGCTGACGTGATTTGAAAATGTAAGGTATCTATGAAGAGAGGAGAGGAGGGGAAGAGAAAGAAGCAAAAAGCAGAGAAAAGAGAAGAAATGAGGAGAGGAAAGAGAAAATTACAGGCTGAAGAGGAGGAGGAGGGCGAGGAGGAGGCAGAGAAAAGAGGCAAATGGAAGAGTGTAGGGTAAAAGAGAGTTTTATCCATCTATTTAAAGCTTGAGTGAGCAGCATTGGCGGTTAAACCAGCCAATCAATTGTAATGCAGAAGCACTGCAGCACACTCTCGCCACCTCTCTTTCACTTTCCTCGAGACGAGTCTCTCACCTCCTTTTATTCCCCTCTCTTCTTTCTAATCTTAAGTATGACTTCATTCTCATCCGTGTGTGTGTGAATAAGACAATATTCATGAGCAATACAACTTGACACGCCTATTGCATATCCATTCATTCCAAAGTGCCAAGTAAAACACATTTTCACACTCAAACCCACATTTTTACCTTGAAAAATATTATTGATTTATGTAAATGAACAAGCTTGTCTGTTGCTGATAAGATGTTGCCAAATGTACAAGTGTGAAGGATTTGTGTGTGTGTGTATGCGTGAAGTCAATATTATTATTCTTCATCAGACACTGCTTAGCAGAGAAATCGTGAAGACGCAGTGCTTTGAAATTGGTGGGTGATAAAGGAAGGAATATACGTTATGTGTGTATTCTCTATAATGTTACAGCTACATGAATACGAACAACAGCTCTGCACATGGACACCACTAATTTGTGTAGCCATTGTCCTTGTTCGTATGTAAGGTTGACTGATGACCCCTAGGTGCTGGGCTACACAGATGGAAGAGTCGACAGATTAGCAAGGGCACAAGACAACAGCAGATCATTAACAAGTGAACAGAAATGTCCTCAGATTGATTTCAAATTGGGCACATTTGGACCTCTCTACGTCTGAAACAGACACAGTTTAGTGCTGGTTGTCGTTTTCAAACATCTGTTTGAATACAAACGCTATTTTGCGGTGTAAGATTTTTAAATGAATATCTATTTCAGTCAAAAAACATTTTAACCAAATGGTAAATTTGTTGTAAAATGCTCTTTAACCCTGGGAGACCAGCAGGATTTCCGGCGACCCCGACCAACGATCCGGGGTCGGGAAGGAGCCTCATTAACTCTAAGAAAAAGAAAAAAACGGAATGGCCATATTCACAGGGTCAAGATGTGTAAATGAAAATTATTCATGTGTGATGATCTTAGTCCCCATAGTAGCCATTTCACATAGTGAGACCATTTTTTTAAAACTTGTCGTTACTGTATAAAATTACCTGTTGCAACCTATAATAATAATCACGATGATTACAGCCTCATTTAACTTTACACCCACAAACTAGAGACCATGGGCCTTCTGAGAATGTATGGCTTTCCTAGGTACATTGACAATAAGGGCGGTTTCACAACAGAAAATCCTTGATCCTTTTTCAATTCCCGAATGGTAAAGAAATGGTTAAATTTAGCACCAAATCTGTGTAACAAATAGTATCAACCCAAAAATTGCTACGCCCTTTTACACTTTCGCAATCCATTTTAATTCAATAATTCATTTTTATTTCTGATTTATGACTCGAACAACTTGACACATACTGCTGAGCTGCATCTCAAATTACTCTTCAGGTTCCCAGCTTTCAGATGATGTACACCACTTCTATGTGGTGTCAACTGTTGACCTGCTATCTCCCTCTAAAAAGACAAACATGTTTTTTGGTTGGTCTTTAACTGTTAATGAAACTCTCAAAGAATCTGTTGTTTTTGACAGCTGTCAAAGGGTTGATATGCCCTTGTACAGTGCAGCCTTGTGAGAGTTTTACAATCAGACTTTTTTTTTTTTTTTAAATCTGTTGACATGGACACCTCATGGCTGTTGTACTGCTGTGTTGCAGCAGGCTTTGAAAGTGCTGTTGTTGCTGCAAACGCAGCATCATCCCAGCTACCATCTGGTCAGATCTGCTTTTATATACTGGGGGGGAATCAATATACTTCATGGTTGGTAGCTCATGCTCAGCGAGTACAGCAAGAACATAAAAGAAAATATATATTCCCCGCTGAAATCAAAAGTGGTGCTGCATCTTAGGAAAAAAAAGAAGAAAAGAATGAAGAACAAAGTCGTTTTCATTAAGCTCATGTGAAATGATGTCCATATACAGTGTGTATCTATAAGGGATGCAAAGGAATATGTGAAGGTATATGGTTTTAACAAAAGCCTCACCATTACACCTCACCATCGTACTTATGTCTCAGCGATCATAGATTTGTTCCTTTGTGCGTCTGCTGTGTTACAATAAACCCATCATTCTGCCCTCGCTCTGCCTTCCTGCCATTACCACAGTTACACTGCTCTCTTGTGCACATTGTACCTCTATTTCCTCAACTGTGGATGAAGGAGGTGCATATATTGACTTCCATCCCTTTCCTCTCTCCCGCCATCCCTCCAAGTCCACAGCTCAGGGAGCCACAGAGCAAACACAGCCAGCCAGAGGAGGGCTGGAAACATACGGTTAGAATAATCTTATTCAGTTTATTTAGTTCGGATTCAGCAGTTATTTTACTTGTGCAGATGTCAAACTTTCAAACACCGGATATTTGATTTTGGCATGGAAATTCTTCTTCATGGCAGATTGACTGATTTACACACTTGACCTGACAGTGTCACAAAATACCCATGTGTAGTTTTTCAACACATAGACTGTATGTCCATGTCCATATATATTTCTCGTCCCTTTGACTAATGAGGAAAGTTGTAGTGAAGGCTGAAAGTTGTATTTTTATCATTAAATTACAATCAGTGGTTTTTAACATCCTTTTTTTTTTTTTTTTTTTATGGATCCGCTCAATTGGATACTGTGGGGGAATTTCAGAGTGTATTACTTTGCGATCCACAAGGTCATGGTTTTGATCCATTCCTTCACAGGGAAAATGTAGAATCTGTCTACGGTAACTGAATCACTTTTAATTGCATTAGTGTGTCATTGTTGCTGTATCGTTGCTCTATTTTTCATTAAGGCAAGCTGCATTTATGGAAATTTACAGTCTAAAGTGTGCACAAGTCCTCCTTTAAAAAAAATCCTGAATGATCCAACCCTGAACATAACTCCCAGCCATTTAATTGCATCAATGCACTTTATACTTGAAGCTGTAACATTTTATGACAATTAAAGTTGACAGTAAATTGCCCTACTCATCCACTTTTTTGTCTCCTCAAGAATTGTTCTCCCTCTTTCTTTCACCCTTAATGTTCCTGACGAGAAAAAGTGTCTCGAGAATAGAAGGGTAAGATAAAACACTCTTCCTGTGTCCTCTAATACTGGACGGAGGCCAGAATGGAATGCAGTGATTGGATAATAAAGATAGTCAGACTCCAATAGAAGAGACTACATCGCCAACAAACCCTGTCAGAGAGAAGAGGGTGACCTCTAATTAATTGCTGCTGAGCTGGACATGGGTCAACGGGGTGTTTTCGTAATCTGTGTGTGGGTGTGTGCGCTCCTTTATCGTCACTGTGCTCCATTGTTCTCCCCAGCCACTGTTTCTAATAGTAAAGTAAACACGTTTTACATTAAATAAACAAGAGCTGACTGTTATTTGAAAAATGAGCATCACTTTGAGGCATTGATAAACTCATTAAAAAAGTGATTCTTCTCTTTCACCTGGGGGGTGGGGGGGCTACAAAGAAAAAGACAAGAGTTGGAGAAAGAAAAGAGAGATAACAGAAAGACAAACGGATCAGGAGGAAATAAAAAGCGCTTCTCGCTCCGCTTTGTGAACGTTCCTCGGGGTCTCACTGTTTGGCCTACGAGAGGCACTGAAGCGATGGATGACAGCGAGGAATGATGGAAGGATGAAAGCACAGAGAGGGCCTCGGGGAGGACGCAGTGATAGAACGGGTTCACCATCCATAAAATTAATTATTGAAAACATGAGAAAATCATATTATTGTGGATGTAACTGGAATAGAGAAGATAAACAGGCTGCGTCAGTTTGAATGTCAGAGAAGAAGCCACAGTGGCTTACGGGAGAAAAATATTTGGAGAGGGAGAGAGACTATTGACTATCGCTTACAATGAATATTCATCACTGCCACACAACCATTATACACACAACAGCCCATTCACACACATACTTTATTGTGAAGAGTCCTAAGAGAGAATGTTTGTTAAGCTGTTGCTGGCAGCATAGCATTTTTTTAAGAAACAGTATGAAAGCACATAATCAAAAAGCCTTTGAAGGCAGCTTCAGAGCAAAGATGCATTTCAGGACAACATGTGCACGCAACAGAGCATTCGTTTCAGGTGGAAGCTGCTAATTGTTTCAAAAAAGTTGTACATAAACTGTTACGCTTGAGGTGTGTTTATAATTCTAATCATCATCATGGAAAACGGAGGGAGCAGAAGTAAAATACAATATGCATGAAATAGGCTTGTTTGGAGAGGACAGGCACGCACTCAGAGAAACACAATGGCTGATACTGGAGTCTCTAACTGTGTCCCTTCTCACAAAGAAAGAACAGTCAGCAGAAACGAGCAACGTGCTCCCGATAACAGCCAGTTGAACCAGGTTGTACGGTCTTCATCGTGGCAAACAGGTCAGCGTATGTGGAATACAAAGGGATTCAATTCAAAACACGTTATCTGGTAGGATACCTGAAACTCAACAATTATAACGGTCTTCTATGGAAATGCTCACCCAGCTTTTGGCTCATTTCACTGTGTGTGTGCGGATCATTTCAAGACTGAAGCTGTGATTCACACCTCATTCGTGTGAATATGCTGAGGCGTTTGTGCAGTCTGTGTTTATTTGCCCCAAACAGCCTATGTACCTTGCCCAGAAGTTAGCTGTAAGCTAGCTAACAATGGACACACTGACTGTGTGTGTGTCCGTGTGTGTCTGTGTGTCTGTGTGTGTGTGTGTGTGTTTGTTAGCCTCTGACTGATCTAAGAACTCACCAGAAACTTCACCTCTTTGTTACCTTCCTCCAATCGATTAAAGCTACTGGATTTTTGTCTAGCTGTTCATGTCAGGGTTAGAAGTGAATGGCCTGCAGCTGTGCAGGAGGGAAAGGTTTTATTTTATCCATTCATGATTTTTACTTTGCACTAGTACTATGTCTAGTGGTGTATTTTCTTTCTTTCTTTTTTTCTATCTTTTGTTCTTTCTTTCTTTCTTAACTGACCATGTGTTGCTGCCAGACAAGGAGTTTTTGTCAGTTTGACCTTTCGTCAAATTCAGAAGAGGTCACAATGAAAACCACACGCTTGACTCACAGCCTGATTCTTTGTTCCTTTTTTTCCTCTGTCCTCTCATATGCACACACACACACAAACGCACATACACACACACACACACACACGACAGATCTGGCCTCTTCTCTCACCTTCAGTGTCAGGGATAATTAAATGTTTTTGCTCTGTCCTAGACTGAGGCATTCATTAATCTAAAGCTGAAGGGTGTGTGCGTGCGCGCGTGTGAGAGAGAGAGAGAGAGAGAGAGAGAGAGAGAGAGAGAGAGAGAGAGAGAGAGAGAGAGAGAGAGAGAGAGAGAGAGAGAGAGAGACAGAGAGAGAGAGACAGAGAGAGCATGAGTATCAGAGCCGTGTATCTCCTCTACTGTACTTCTATCTACTCGCCTCTCCTGTTATTATCACATTCACCATATTAATTGTACTAAAACAGCTCTGCAAAGAAATATGACACACCAAAGCTGTGCATATCCATTAGATCAATCTTTTATCTAAAGTGTGACAAATAGGAGAAAGACCAGACTATATTCATTTAATCTAGCTTAAAAAGCCATTTCAATATCCTCTTTCTTGACATGTTTTGTAAAAGGGAGCCTGTGTGCTGATCTAAACACATTTTGCCCCCAGCAAGACTCCTTCACGAGTGAAGAGTAAAATGATACTAACGTTACATGTGATTGAACATCTCACATTTAGCTCCATTTAAAGGGAAACAATAAGTAAGGTTTGTTCAGCACATGTGGACTCAACACCAGTGAGTCACTTCGTTTCTACATGAGCTTATGACCTATCTGGCTTTCACAACTCACTGCCTGACTGATATGTTCAGTCAGTGAGCTTTTGCACTCTCAATCAAAAGCATGCGCTTGAATTAAAAATTTTGAATCACTGAATGGCAGATCTCTATGAGATCTTTATATTTCCTGAAAACTGAAAGATACGTAGTTCTACGTTGTTTTAAATGTTTCATCAGAGCTGATAACGAGAGAAACTTGTAAATAACCAAACCTTCACGACAGACCACAACATCTGTGTTTGAACTGACTCCAGTACAGGAAGATTCTCAGGGAAAGTGACGCTATTTATTCGGGCTGAATCTGACAGCAGCACAATATGGCTGCAGCTCTTTTGTGTAGATTCATATAGGCTTTGATACTGTGGATTACTGTATGTTACCATGCATCTTATCTCCCATTGAATTAGATTAAAACATGTGTAATTGGTTTTGTAATTACCTAATGAACAGAACACAATGTGTGCATCCGTCGCATTTCAATTTGCATTTGATTTACCAATTGGTTCCACATTTAGTTTTCCATTTGCCAACTCATCAACTGACTCAGCAGTAGTCTGGAGCCTTGTTGTGGCTTCTACCAGGATTTACAAGTGTTCAATGACAAAAAGTTCAGGTAAGTGGACATGAGAGCCGTGTTAAATCATAAGGTATATCAACCTTGTGTTTTTCACCATGACACAGAGTACACGGTGGAGGGATTAATTAATCCATTTCATATTACATTTTTGTAAATTATCTTATTTGGCTATTTATGAATCACAGTGACTCGTCTATTCTTTTTATTAATTATATCTGTTTAAATATTTTTTATTAAATCATTTGATACATTTTTCTTGTTACATTATTATAACATCAAATATCAGTGAAGTAACTGCTTTGTCTCTGAACATTTGTGAATAAATGATAAGTAAATAAATAATATCCCTTATACATTTTAAACACTGATTAATCATGCGTAGTTGTTAAATATTTGTTCAGATGATGATTATACTTTTATGGCTCTGCCTTTTCAATGTGTCAGGCTAAGTGCTAAAAAAAAGAACCTAAATATATGCTGTGATGCAGATAGAAAAATGTGATGCCCACATGCATGAATATTTTGTACTCTTATCCCGAGTACAAAAATAAAAGACGAAAACTGACTAAAAGTAAATAAACTGCATATGTTTTCCATATACTGCAAAGTTCAATTGAAATGTTACCCATGGTAATCGCAAGCAATATACAGGATTTCAGCACACTACACCCATGTTAGCTTGTTAAATTCAGCTAAGCTGGAAGCGCAAACACCAGAACTGACGGGTATTCTACTGTGCTATGAAGAGAGAAATCTTTACCCGAGCACATCACTGCTCACTTGCTAAATCTCAAATTACAATTTTTGTGTTAGCCTGCACTAACAGACCATGGTGTTCGTACTCAAGCTAACCCTGGAATTAGCTCCATGTTACTGACAGGCCTAGCTTTGATCATCCTGTGTGCATTCGCCATGCTCTATCTGGTTCAGACGACGAGCTGCAAGCTTGGTTATCTCTCTTTTTCACACTGCCATTGCTGCACACAACCTAAGACAGGGTGGAGAACTAATTGTGCTAAACACTGCTGTATTATATCCACTGTTTTATGGGATCTGCCGCCGAGACGGCAGTGCAGAATAATTTAAACTCAGTGTAAAGTAATGACCGGCTATGAGAGTATTTATTTCTCACTAAACCTGGTAATCTGCAATGATCCGACTCTTACTATTAAAAGACAAATAGACCTACATCAGTACTGAGATAGCCCAACAACATATAGAGTATATCAGAAATATATGAGATTAGTCAAATCAGCTAGAACAACAGGAACAGAATGGTCACAAACATTTGGCTGTATGTTGGCTGAAGCAATTTCTTCCATGATAAAACCCTCCCCATCCTGATGAAAACTATGTTGCATTAATGGATCTGAAGCCAGGAGTCAACTTAGCGCAGTAGAAATACTAGAAGGAAAGGGGAACAGGTTAGATCTCTTTTGTTTTATCCGTAGACTAACACTATTGTAAAAACTATAATGTAACGTCTCTGTTGGTTGCCTTGCACCACTGCGCTTGGCTGTAGTTTGCCAATAAATAGCTAAATGTCACAGCTCCACAAAAACCTCACGTTGTTAAATTACTGTTTTTGTACGGATTAAATAAAAGAGATAAAACAAGTTCATTAATGTGGTTTGGAGCTCCTGTTTTTTTTTTTTTACTTTGGTGAGAGCCGAGCTCGCTGTTTAACCCTCCATGTCTTATGCTACGCTAAGCTAACTCAGGACCCCATTCACAATTCAAAACAAGTATGTTTTGATATGATGCTTTTAATCTCCTGAAAGATGAACTTGGTGGTGCTGCAAAGTGACACAAACATTATTTTCTGAAAGGAATAACCATCGCAGCATCATTACCAAGCTCAAAAGCAAGTAGACTCAGCCAAGGGGAAAGCACAGTAATGTACCTATCCATCTTAGTACAAAAACACTAATCCATCCTCCCTCTTACATACACATTGCAGTACAACATCCCATATGGAAGCAGGCCAGTGGTGGCACAGCCCCAGGGTGGGAGCGGAGCAGCCAAACACTGAGGTATAGGGAGTTTGTCATGTCTGTCCGTGGGCTGTGCCCTTAACACCCAGAGATGATTAACTCCCAAACACATCCATGTCCTGTATTTATATTTAACAGGGGTAGGCAACCTTTGGCAGGCATTCCACCATTGGCACAAAGTAGCTCAACCAAAGGCGCACTAGCAATAAGTGTGCAAGATTTTTTTGGAAATCTTGAGGTGCCCTCTCATCTTTCACAACCATTGGCTGTTGCGCGGCCTCTTATTTACAGTAGTTTAATTGCCTTATTCATCCACCTGCCTTACTCTGCCTCTCATTGGCTAACTCATTGCCTTACCGTTTTTATTGCTGAAGATTGGTGGAAAGTTGGTATAGGGTTAATGATTTCAACTCAGAGGTTTTCATAATGATGGCAGCCTCCTTATATAGTGCTCTCATATTATTACAATGTCCTGATTATGGGAGAAAATGTCTGTTTTTTTAAATGTTGCTAAGCACTTCACCCTTTTTTCAAAATTACAGACATGTTGGAGATTTCAATTTTGATTAGTGTGCCATATTGACAAAAAAATGGCACTTCATATAAAAAAGGTTGCCGACCCCTGATATATAATGAACAGGAAGATGTATGTGTGTGGAGGTAAAAGTTAACTTTTCTTTCATTATTCTTCCACTCTTTCCTCTCGATCCTCTTTGCCAGACCTTCCTTCTCCTCATTATTGGATGACTTTCTTATCTCCGAGTTATCCTCTGTGCAGGCAATCTCTCTCAAGTGCTCTCTAGGCCTTGTACATCTTTGTGTCTCCTCCCTCGAGACTCTCCGGTGCCACTGTCACTTTCACAAGTTGGCATTTAGCCTGGGGGCTTGTGCTATGATCGCTTGCAATGGCTGTCAGCTCACATCCTCTTAAGTTTATTTATCCTAATTTACGATGATCACAGGAGGCTCTATTGTCTACGGGGCACAAAGGGCAAAATGAAAACAGACATACAATCACGCACACATTCAGTCTTCTCTCTATGTGATCTACTGTTATGTGTGTCTCGCCTTGAAAACAGTCTGTTCAGCACCGTTCACAACACTGTAGTCCATTGATTCACGGCTTCATTTTGCGTTCAGTTTGTTGTTGGTTTTGGCTCTGTCCTTTACTGGAAGTGTAGGGCAGTAACAATCCACTCTACTCACTGTGGTTCCATTTGCTAACATTTACCCTTTATTAATCACCATTTCTCTCGGCACAAGTTCCTGAGGGCCTATTCTTCCGTACCAATTCTTCTTTTGCATCCTAAACAGAAATTGAACTGCTTTGCTGATATGATTGGTTTCATCTGTTCATTAAATTAACAATACCCTCGGTGTGACTGTGTGTACTACCTTCCTCTGCATCTCAGCAGGCTCCAGGTATCATTGATTACCATCCGTGTGTGTGACTGGTTAATTCACTGCATACGCCTGAAATCACTGTAGCGTGCACGCGTGCGTTTCAGCTGATAGTCCCATTTATGTGTTAAGGCTCAACACTGCGAGCGCTCACCCCTCTGAAAGAGCGAGATAAGAGCTGAGCCGAGGGTCGTGGATATTGAGTCACTTTTTATGATGTGGCCAACAAGCCATTAAAATCAGAGCGGTAAACAATGTTTAAAGAACGCCTGGGGAGCGAGCTACAAACCCTTAGCACATTAGACTGAAATGAGATATTTGTTCTTGCTCCAGCTCACACTCCATTTAATACACAGACCTGAGGTGCTCACTGTTGTTTGTTGCCCTATCTGTCTCTTTTCTTATCAGTTTCTCTCTTTCTAATTCTTTTAGCTTCTCCAGGCGTAGATCAAAGATGGTTATATATGAGCATATATTAAGAAGTAGTGACAGAGTTTGGGGAGATTAAAGATGGACCGATGAGGAATGGGAGAAGACAGACAGCATATCTTCACAGAGACCGAGGCTCAGTGATTTGGAGAAATAGCTGATGAAATATATAACGACGAACACTCTGCTGGGAAAACACAATGTCACGTCTAATCAGGCTGATTGGCAATTTGGAAGCTCCAGATTTTCGAGGCTTTTGTTTGTGGATGCTACTGCCAAGCCAGAGTGCATCACAAATGGCTTCCGTTTCCGCTGCCAACATGGTTCCCATGGCAACCACTTATTCACTACCTAATCTAATTAGGCAAACAGACAACACCTGAAATTGTGAACCTAACTTGTATTGTCTTCTCTCTGTCTTTGTCTGTATTGTGTCTTCTGAGCATTGGTTGCCAGACTCTCCTGTGCTCCTCTGGACTGGCTGTGATAATGGGGCACTGCCTGCAATTTGTAATCCTCCCTTTGACTCCCCCTCTCCATATAATGTATTGCAATCACAGCCTCACAAATGTGTTGGGCATGCCCATAGACAAAAGCCGAGAATGAAATAGCCAGAATACTGATTTTAACATTGGTCATGAAACTGTTATCAGCTGCCAAGGACTCTTTCTCCCTTCTTGTCTCTCTGTGTCTGTGCTGGGGCTTTCAGGGCAGTTCTGTAATGGTTTCAGATGGGACAGAGCAGAACATAATGCAGATGTAGAAAACCGGTATTAAATAAAAATGTATAGTTTGACTCTAGAAGAAGGCTAAACTGACCAGGAGGACACGTAGCCTTAACGTGGTGAAGCATTAGGTGTGTTTCTGTGGCTGCGAAGCAGTTGGTTCTTATTGTATCACAGCTCAGTAAAAGAAGTAAAAACTGTTAAATGACAGAATTTGTGACTAGTCAACAGTGTACTTCAGCTTGTATTGTATTAAGATTGTTTGACAGCAGGCATTTTTTGCCTCCTTGTAAATGGGAAAAGTAAAAGTAAATGTCAGGACGTTGCTGACATTATAATGACTACAAGGCATCCGCTCTCACTCCAGATTGCTGTAGTCAGTCACAGGTGGGTGGAGAGGAAAATCAACAACCACAGTGTGAGTGTGTGTGTGTGTGTGAGTGTGTTTATGAGCTTACTGTGTGTTTTGTACGAACAAAGAAGACCAACGTGGGTGTGGGCGCTCATATCCCTTTGTCTGCTTATACAAAAATATTTTATTTTGCCTCAACAATGAAAGTCATTTTAAGATTTTGAAACAAACATCAAAACAAGTTCTCTTGAGTTTTCCATCAGCAGTTTACTGAAATGTAAAGCCAAAAACCTAGGAGAAGCTGTTCACTTATACTTTACTGCCTTTATGAGGCCCGACTCTTAACTGAATTTCGAAATAGTAGTTTGACAAGTTAATCTTGACACAAGGTCCTCATCTCAAAATGAATTCAGATGCCATTAAAGCTGGATCATATGAAGGTAACTGAGCAATCTTCATTCCCTTTGAAAGGTCCAGCAAAAGCAAGTAAGTGGATCTCGTGTTTATTTCTTGTTTCTAGTTTTAGTGAAAAATATAAAATTTGTGATAAAGCAAATTATAAAAAAATCCAACCTTTGTTTAGTTTATTTATTGGTTTAAATTCAAAGTGGGAGAAACGAAAAAAAGACTTGTATTTTCATTTCGTCCTCCCCGCCACCCGGAGGCTACTTCACTTGGAAGAGAGCAGCTCCTGCAAAATGTGTCTTATTGGTCCTGGGTCTACTTTGGGCATTGAATTGGTTCACTACGAACATGAAGCCCTGATCTGAGTAGCATGTGTCTCTTTAATCCACCCACAGGGCGAGCTGGGCTGCCTGGGACACGGGCCAGTGTCACCCACACAGACCTACCTCCTTACAGAGCTATCGAGTAGTAAGCACATCATGTACAAAGGCCTAACAGGTTAACCATCCATGACTGGCATGTGATAGGTCAATGAGCTGTCACCATGGAAACAAGTTAATGTGGCCAAGGATTCTACAGTCTGTCTGAGGACAAGAAGGGTTGTCACATTTAAAGCTGGGGTCGGCAACACTTGAGAAACTAGTAAGAGTATGCTATATTTAATAATTATCCAACTGAAAACCCCAGCCCAGTGTTGCCAACTCTTTTCTAATGAAAGTAGCGAGCTGCTCTAGTTCCAAGTCGCCAATTCGGCACCACTGACAGTCTGTCCTTTCAGGCCCCCCTCCAAAGCCACTCATTTGGACCGAATGAAATGATTATTGCAGCTTATTACAGTCCTGTGACAGCCACGGATACTGGATTATTTTCTGTTTTTGTCAGAACATTTGGTTTATGGATTTTTGTCGGGATATAAAGAGAATTACAACAAATAAAAATTAAAAAGGGTTCTAAAATGCATTACCTTTCCTAGCTGTCCCTGTGCAACGTGTAATTTATAAAACTTTAATATAAGGACTGTTTTCCTATCTTTTAATATCACACTCTGTGCATTTTGACCAAAGGAGAGTGAGTACTGATTCAATAAATGTAATGAACAGCTAAAAAGAACTACAGGCAAAGTAAACTTCACAGTGCTCTAGTAGTATTACTGAAATATGGATTATATCACTCTCTTCATAATTAGTGTATTATTCTCTAATCAGTTCCAAAATTAGAATTTGGATATTTTGAAAAGCAAAAATCAAATCCAAGCAAAGGTTTCATCATATTTTCTTAATCCAGCCAAATGCAAAGTTCAAAGTATTTTAATTAAATTATTATTTCCATCTTAGTCACCGAGATCTTGAGTGATGGCAACCATGGAGCCTGTCAGCTCTGTGACCTCTACTATGAATATGGGGAGAAGATCCCTGCTGAGTTGCTGTGACACGGTCAAATTATACTTTCTGACAGATGAAGAATGTGTAACTGGAGCTGCAAGGGACAGCATGTTGGCGAGTCTTCTTACTAACGATTTCCTGCAGGGCACAATTACACAGGGGGGGATGTGATAATTATCACCAAACCTCATAAAATATGAATCAAATATGTTTAAAAATGACTACAACTAATTCTCGCAGGCTTTTCAGTGTGTGCGTGTGCGTGTGCGTGTGCATGTGTGTGTGTGTGTGTGTGTGTGTGTGTGTGTGTGTGTGTGTGTGTTTACGTCACTGTGGTATGTTGATTCACAGTCCCCCATTGTTCATCATTATGTAATGTCCTTCCGATGAACTCAATACTTCAGAAACAATAGAAAATACGCAGGCGTACGACGTGAAGCGGTGCCGAGAGAGAAATATCAAGAACAAAACTGATGAGAGAATTTAGAGAAAGTGAGGATAATGTTTAAAGAAAAGTCTGAAGGGAGAGAGAGACCTCTGTAACTGCAAAGATTGAGACACACATAAAGCAGGGTTGCAGGCACTGTATTGCTGCATGAATATATTTTGTGGGAAGCAGCACTTTATATAAAATTCTGTCGGTTTAGTAAATTGCCTTCCAGAGAAAACAGACGGAAGATGTCCCCTCCACGGGATGCTACGTTTGTGACTTCTTCAGTCTTCCGAGAAAATTGCATGTGAGGTATTCTTATGCTCAACATGTGCTGCCATATTGCTTCTACCCTGTAATATGAACAATGGATACATGGAGACACCACAGGTAACTGATTTATCCCATAAATAAATAATAAATAATAAATAAATGTTCATAAAACAAAATTAATTCACATATGTTGGCGGGAAAGTCTCTCTACCCACACTATACCATTTTAAAACACGACCAGACATCCTGCTCTGTTGCTGTTTAAAAAGCACTTACAGTATCACCCACATCATACACAGCTTCTACAGCTTAGTGGTGTTGGAGCTTCTTAGTGTGCAAAAACGTTCAGAAAAAGATAAACAAATAAGCCAAATTACAGCCTTTTTCTAATCTACAAACAAAACGAGCATTACTATCCCAAGACAATTATCAAACCTACTGTCAAATGCAGATTACAGAACTTCCATCAGATCAAAATACACATAACAAAGTAACTTAATCCACTTATCAGCTTCTAATATGCAGAGACTCTGTGTAAAATAAGGCTCTAATGTTGTTACACATTGTTAAGTCTCAGGAAAGCCATCCATACTGGCAAAAACACAGTCTGGGAAATTCATACCAGCTACAAACAAAAGACAAAAAAACAATTATTTGAAAACAGGTCTGCTGTATTCAGACGGATGCAGGAACACAGAGTCACACAGGAAACGGAACTGTATGCAAAACTAAATCAACAGCGCAATCTTGACGCGTTGATATTATCAGTATACTGATGAGAGGGGATACATGTTCATTTCATGGAAGCAAAGCAGCCAACTGGGCTCTTCTGATTCTGAAGCTTTCTCAAATTCTGCAGGATTAGCATGGATTCAAATGCATGTTTACACACAGATCCACAGAAAGATACAAATCAACTGCTGGACCTCATTAATCCTGGAAAACATTTACCACTGGTGGATTTGATCGCTTGCCGTTCAGTTTCACCAACAAGTAATTTGTGATCCCACTGATTCCATTCATTAGATGCTACAGAGGGAAGCATTAATCGGCAAGTGATTCATCAGGGGACTGGATTCTCCCCCATCAACCTGCCTGCTGCTGATTAGTCTCCAAGGGCGACCAGTGACTCATTAGTCAATCTGAGATCAGCTAGTGGTGACTGATGGCGCTATCATTTCTGCTGTATTGACCCGCAAGTATGTGCTGTGGTCACACTGGTCATTTCAATATGATGTTTGTAATCTCACGACACCCACAGAGATATCAAAACAAGTCAGTATTGTAGCTCTGTTTAGAACAGGGATTCAGGCATCATGTCCCACATTGGATGACTCATATTCAAAAGCCTGTCATGCTGACACTGGCTGGAGTCATAAGGTGAAGCTAACACGTATGAGTGTGATGCCTGCAGTACCAGCTGGGTGAGAATAGAGCCCACTCGGGGTAATTCAGACACATGGAATCAGCAAATGTTCCCAAAGCAGAACAGATTGATTCCATTATTTATTCGCTGTCTAATTGTTTTTCTGTCCATTACTCCCAGGTGTGCCGTTTGTGTAGGAGAAACTGCACTGTGCATAGCGATATTAGCAGCTCTGCAGCAGGGGAGCAGTCACATTGCAGCTGAAGTGGATTGCTGCAGCAGAACAAGGCGAAAAAAGATTGAGAAAAATGTTTTTTATGCATTCCCATAAAGAGTCTAATTGGCACAAAGCTCCTCTTTTCTTCAACTACACTGAATGCCTCTCCAGAGAAGTGCACAGATGCCATATTCTCAAAAGGACAAGTCACCTCACTATGTCCTGTCAAAGTGTTGCAGTGACTCACACGCATGGAGTGTACCGGTTGATGTGGGCAGTGGAGAGAAGGAGAGAGATTTCAGGAAGAATAAAAAAAAAAAGTTCTTTATGTAGTTGTTAACTATGATTAATTGCATCAGGTACATTATATTTTGTAGTTCTGACCAATATATTGGTCAGTGTAACATTGCACTCACCAAATTAAATAGTAAAATGTCTAAAATAGTTTCAAAAACACACAAGTGGTCAGTTGCACACACAGGTTGAAAACTAACCTAAGATGGTAAGGGGACCTTCGTTGTCATGGTAATAACCGTAACAGTAATAACCATTTGGTTAAGATTAGGGAAAGATCGTGGTCACTATTATTATATACTGTTTATTCACCCCACATTTGAGTGTGGGCTTTTGGAACAGCTATACATTATTTTGCTAGTTTTCTTCTAACCTGACCTCAACTTTTGTGCAGAGTTGTCCAGAGTTACAAGAATAAATCCCAAGTTGTAACAAACTGAAGTTTTCCTTCACCACGTGGATATCACCACAGAGGAACATAAAACTGTAAACTGGAGAGCGACCTCTGGTTTGACTATGTGTCCTGGTCTTAAAAGTGAATCTAATGTGCCTTAAACTTGCAGTATTTCTACTGGCCAGCAGGGGGCGACTCCTCTGGTTGCAAAAAGAAGTCTGATTGTACAGAAGTCTACGAGAAAATGACCCTACTTCTCACTTGATTTATTACCTCAGACAACATTGTAAACATTAGTTTATGGTCTCAATTGCTGGTTTCAAGTGTTCTTCAATACAGCATGATGTTCATTTAGTAAATAATGGTCTCATTTAGAGTAAAATTGACCATAAAGCAGGATATGGCCTACCGTTGCTACCACGGCGTTGTCCGGTCTGGAATTTGTCTGTGTTTTTGTCTTAGAACGTTAACACTTTCACAGTGTGTTTCCCTGAAAGTTAATTGTAACATATCGTTCACCACTGAAAATGTCTTATTCAGTATTCGGTTGTGCTTAGCTCCACCCACTGCTGTGTTACTTCTGGTTAAATAGAAAACAAGATGGTGATGGTCAAACACCGAGATGGCGACAGCCAAAATGACGAACTCACGCGTCAAAACGCCAGTCCACAAACCAATGGGTGACCTCATGGTGAGTACATCCACTTCTATTATACAGACGGGAAAACACAGTCAAGCTGGATACGACTAAAGGTTTGACCTAATTAGTAAACAAAGTCCATGTTTGGAGAACAGTGTTTCATCCATATACTAGTTTCACAGGAACAATTTTCTTTCTGTTAGTCCATCGTTGTTCAAGCATCTAAATCAGGCCTTTCGATGTGCTACAGCTGGGTTTTAGCACAGAGGATTCCTCCATAACATCTCATGTATTTAGTCCCTGGTTGAGAGAATGAAGTTCTGTTTACTTTTTGTCTTTAGTTCTCTCTCAGACACTAGAATATGATGCACTGAGGCGAGGCTCTTCTCATTAGGCTCAGTTTCCACGAGGAGCTGGCCCAGATAAACCTGCTCAGCATGTCTTTCCCTGAAGAGTTACAGTTACTGTGCTAGATATGCAAAAAACAAGCCAGCACCGAACAGAGCAAACTGTGGTAGAAAGATTTAAAGTCTGTTGTGCTGTTCAGAGAGCTGTAGTGCAATCAACCCCCCCAAACTAAACTATGAGTGAGTGTGTGTGTGTGTGTGTGTGTGTGTGTGTGTGTGTGTGTGTGTGTGTGTGTGTGAGAGAAACAGTGAGAGTGTGAAAAGAGAGTAAGTGAGTGTTTTGCAATAATTGAGTTTAGTCAAGAGTTACTGGGATCTATAAGCATTACACACTTGAGAATGATTGATAAGTGGACTTGGCATTGTTGCTATGGTAAGTCCATAAGCAGTATCAGACTGTGTAAAGTGGCAGCATTTAGCACAACACACACACACTCACATATATATATATATATATATATATATATATATATATATATATATATATATATATATACACACAGTCGTGTTTTCATGACTTTTGGGGATTTGCATTGACTCCAAGTCTTCACCCTACAATGTAATGTAATTTACTTTATTTGAGGACGCACATTTTGTCCCCAAAACGAGGGCAAGTCCCAACAATGTGACTGTGTAAACAGGTTTATGTTCCCACCAGACCGGTACAACACGCCCACACATCACAGTGAAGGGCGATTGAAGTTGTGAAGATGTGAAGTTGACATAAAATAAGTATACCTCACATTCAAGTTTCATTATATTAACACTGGCGCAAACATTCTTTCAATACTTATTCTGAAAATGTACAGATTACCTTACTGTCTTAAACCGCTGTACAGAGTATCACTACTTCTATCATCTAATGTGAAACAGTTTTAACCATTGATGTATATGCTATTTTGTTGTATTTATTATACTAGCTACATATGATTTGTACCTTTAAAGCAGATGGCTGCAATTTCAACATGTATATAAAGTCCCAGAATTATTTTCGGTTTGTTTATTTGTTTCTGTTGAGCCGATCTTATTACAGTGTATGATATATGAAGTTAACAAAGATGGATCATCTTCATCTGAATTGAAAGTCTTCAAAGTCATTTCACATTATTTGCAACTGAATGGGAGTGAATGAGCGTCATATGATATGATATATGTAAAGTTTCTTTAGTTGTGGCACATGCTTTTAAAGGCTGCTTCAATTAACTTAAAAGAAACCGAAAATTTAAAAGATTAGCAGTACCTGGTAATGACCACATTAGCCTCTGTTTGTGGAATCATTTTTTCTAGCTCAAGAAAATGACCCTCTTGACTTAACTGAGGATAAGTGCATTATTACAGAAAGAGACTAAATGAAGATTCCTACCGACACATCGTACCTGCATTTTGTCATCAAGATTATACTTCTGTCAGTATTTTCTATGTAATTTAACAAATTAATGTCAAACCTCTCATTGCATCAGTGTCTCGTGTTGTTTAGATTATTGTCACAGTCTAACAAGCCAATTTGTCTGATTTCCTCTTTTAGATCACGATGTACTGAAACAAGTAGCTGATCAAGCATTTAATGCCAACCACAGACACAATTTGGTCAGAAGTCAAAGTATTTATGTTTGATATCCATTCTCGGCCCCATACACAGTATGCATTAATATAAACATTATATTACACACAAACAGCGGGGCTCACCTTGGTCCAGAGACTTGGCAGGAGCCCAGCTTTTGAAGTAGTCATCCTGTTTGGAAACACAACAGAAGAAACTGGGTTATGAAAACAGAACTCTGTATTGAGAATATCATTGAATTATTTTGCAGACCAGAGAGAGAAAAGCCCAAATACTAAACCAAACTACTGAGAAATCCTGTCCTCATTATTCTCTCCTTTTGTTCTTTTATACTTGTGTTGTGTAAAAATGAATGAATGCAGTGAAGAAGAGGAAGAGGCTTGTTTGTACGTTTAAAAATAGTACACAAACATACAGAGAAACCTGCAGAAGACACACTGGGGAGTAAATAATGTTACACGCTCTAGTAAATAATGGGTTTAACTAGGACAAAGACATTTAATGTCAAGGTCGAAATGGACTTCTGCTCTGAAAAAACAGTTCAGAATAAAGTGTTGTTGTTAATAAGAAAAAATTACGAGAGGCAGGGAAGGATTTCGAAGTGTTTCATTTTAGCTGCTGGGGTGTTCTCAAATCATACTTAAAGAAATGAACATTATTCTTATTGTTCAGAGTAGTCTACAGTCATGTAGAAAGCCTCTTCAATTGGAGTTGAAAAAAAATAATTGGCTTGTCTCAACTGAGCTCGGTTGAGAAGAGGTTTGGATTCGTTAAGCCAAATACACTTTGATTCAATGGCTCTATTCAGACTGGATTTCCTGCCCAGCTTGCAATTAAATGGCCCATTATGAAAAGAGTCACAGCTTGAACATTGCTATTTAGTGTTACATGCATATCACATAGGTGTAAGAAAGATTGGTTTATAGTCTCTGAATTTGATACAGAGAAATGTCTAGGTGGTGTGTTTTCACTTTGCGATGCAGTAGCAGCCACTGGTGCAGCAAAAGCAGTTATGCATTTCAATAGAGAATCTCTGTCATGCGAACAGGTTGACGCTCAGCAAGATCAGCAGACGATCAGCGGATCTGTGGAGTGTAAGTGACTTCATAGTCCTGACTGAACCTTCACCGTGAGCGCCATTTGCGAGCCATTTGAATTTAAAGGCACAATGAAAGGTTCATAAAACACTATAATCTAGTTGTAAGCATGTGTAAGGACATTTTAAGGATTTTTCAGTGTACTGTATTTTCAACAATTACAGCTTCTGCTATGAAGACATTTCAGAATATTACAACAGTTTTACTACATCGTCATAATAAACACACATATCTGCTTCCAACCACATTATAGTGTGTTATCAACCATTTATAAAAATGTTTATATTCCACTTTATAAAAGATAAAAAGAGGGGGATAACATTTTACAGAATTAGGTTTGCACTGAATGTCTAAAGTGCTTTCTTTGAAACGTGAGCCACACACACACACACACACACACACACACACACACACACACACACACACACACACACACACACACATACACACACACACACACACACACACACACACACGCTCACACACAGCGTTGGTGTCTGCATCTTAAGTAGTGCCCAGAGCAAGGCATATGTGTGTCAGCAGGGAGTGAGCCTGTGTCAGTGACCGCCGGGGCAGAGAAAACCTGCCGGGTTAGAAAGCAAGTTCTCTATCTCCTTTATTAATAAATTAAGAGAGTGAGTTCTCCAAACACCAATCAGAGTAAAGCAAATTCTAACGCAACGTAAAGACAGTTTTTTGGAACACTGGGAATAAGAAAAAAAACATAACGTATATTAGAATGAATATCTACAGTCAGAACTAGAAACCAGAGGTAGGAACTAAGTACAGGCTCAGTGGCCACAAACTGGCAATCAAAATAGGAAGACACAAAAAGCCACCAAAAGAAAACTGAATATGTGGTCACTGTTTGACAGGTGAGGCTCATCATACAATGTAAAACATTCAATGAAATAGGGGAAATGAGACACTATGTACACTCCATTGTCAGCTATAGAGAAAAAAGATAACAGTTTGGAGCTGTATGTATAAGGCCCTAATAGGTCATTCAATATTAGAGCCACTGTTCTGCTCAGGCAATGCTTTTTATCCTTTATATGCTTCAAGGTATGCACATCCCAACATATCAGATCTGTATGTGCGAAGAGGCAAAAATACTGAACTGATGCTCCTAAAAAGACAATTTAATAAGTAAAGTTACAACATTTCAGGTGACTCAAGGTATGAATCCCAGGTCGAGCCGGTAATTGATGCAGACAGGAGTCTTATACACACTGTGGCCAAAATCCTTCAAGATTTTGTAGAAAACCTTCGAAGGAAAATTGAGCATATTAATGCAGGGTTTTAAAAAAAAAGGATAATCAATAATAAATATAGGTGTAATGTGCAGGTATCTGCATACTTTTGGACGTGTTTGCTTAAAAGTATGAAACCTACCAAACCTCTAGAGCAACATTTTAATATGCTGAACTATACCACGTTATGGCTGACCAGCCACCCAACCTGCTGTGCATTTAAATCAGCAACACCTTTCCAGCTCTGCAACAATGTCTTAAAGCAAGTGCCAGACAAAACACTACAATGTGGCCTCCAGGAAGGTGCTGCAGAATGTTTTAAAATGGTATTATCAAATCACAAACACAATGGATTTACTTACCTCCGCTTCCTTTAAATGATTGCAGAGGAGAGAGGCAGAGGAATAGAAGGGAGAGAGGAGAGAAAGAAAGAAAGGTCAGTGATAATGGCAAAGTATGCTTTGTCTATCAGATCTATTACAACCCTGTGTTACTCATTCTGAATACTGAGCTCAACTCTAGAGATTCATTTAATAGGAATCTGATTCTGAAGGCGGTAGAATACTAAAGGATGCACACATACACACACTCACGCTTGCAGCCTTATGAGATAGCCTTATTTGATGTGGCATGTAATTTGAAACACATCGAGGGCAAATTGTACAGGCTTAGAGTTGAGGCACAGCATGAAGAGAAGGGGGGGTGGGGTGGGGGTGGAGGGGGGTTGGGGGGGTGGGGGCGGGTGGGGGGAGATGCAGGGGAGTTGTGCAAAAATAGAGGCAAGAGGAAAAAAAGGAATGGGAATTTAGTGCCTTTTTTATTGTGGTGGAGAGGAGAGGGTTAAAGTTTTTTGTGGCGGTGTTATCTGAATGAGGGTATATAGGACTGAGGGTGTTGTATGTTCTGCCCTTACAAGTCAGTACACAGCAACTACTTAGGGAAGGAATCTCGCTTTCTGACGTCTGTTGTACCAGACAATAATGGCATCGAAAAAAATCTCAACTGAAGCTTACAAGCTTAGCAGAATAGTAGTGACTGCTAACTTAAGTTTTGGGTCTTATTTAAATGATCTATAGTGCACAGTCTAAAGAGCATGGTGCGTGTCCAACTCTACTTTTGCTATTTAAAGTAATCTGGGTGCAAAGTATGGGGAAAGGGGCAAAAGGGTTGTTTTTAGTCTTTTAATTTATCATAGGTGTGTTTTGGCATAACGTGAATTAAACCAATCAGAGTCTTACCCCGCATTCCCTTTAAAATAAATAAATGGGTGCGCCTATACCTGGCTTATTGCTATTCCAATGGTGGATTCGGCAAATTGACAAACAGTTTTCTGCTATAAATTTTTTTCTGAAAGGCTAAACGCTAACAAATATGGCTTAAAGCAGAATATGTTTTTCATAAAAACATGTGAATTTTGGAAATTATTGCATCTTTCTTTTTTCAAAAGATTTGACTTCTGGACTTTAAAACGCTCTGGACGTACTGGAGATGTTTGGATCAGGAGTCGGAATAAATCCTAGGCATCCACCACTGCGATCTAATTCTACAAATAGTATAATACTAAGAACACCAGTGTGGCCTAAACTTTATCTGCAAAACCAAGAGGTTGCACAACATTCAAATATTGATTTCGAATTTGAATGTCAACGTTAAGAATAAAGCTTTGAAGCTTCCAACTACACTTTCTGTTACTGATTAGGAGGGCACTCTGTTTACTATTTCTTGCTGTCCGTTGTTCCATCTGGACATTGGCGACATGTTGGTGTTTTCTGCTGAGTTCATTTCGACCTGCAGCTCCAAAGATGTTGTGTGTAAAGATAAAGTGTTTCATCTGTTATCATTAGATAACAGCATTTACTGTGTCCAGCAGAGGACTGCAGCTGAGGTGCTGCTGCCTGAGGTTTTTTTTTACTAGCTGGTATTACTTAAAGCTGGGGGAGGCAGTTTATTTAGAAATGAACTGTGATTGGCCAAAGACTCCTGTCACACGCTGTATTTTCTAAAGCCCGACACACAACTAAAAGGGGGTGCAGGAGTCTGGTTTTCTCACAGACCACTCAAATTACAACATACTGAAAGGTTATTATGGAATCTTTGCCCAATGATTTGCCCGGCTTTACGGTTTGTGGTTGCTCTTATCATTCAATATAAGTCTCAGGGATGACCTTTTCTTGCCTAAGACCCTCATTAATATCCTAGTGCATTCATGTCAAAAGCACGAACTGGCTGTGGAGCTTGCTGCAATATTGCCCCAACGTCATTCAAATCTTTAAAAGAGATAAGTGTCATTATTATCATATCATCTTTGTTGGAGGTGGTGCTGGAATTTCCAGCAGTGAGCTTCACATTGAGGGAAGTCTTTCAACCGTGTCCATTTAAAGTTGCTAACACTCTGCAGGAGCTTGTTGGCAAACAAAAATTGAACCGCTTAATTAAGTTTATTTAGGGTTTAATTAAAATCATTTTAAAATGTAGCACAACAGCTGTCAGGGAAAATGGGATTCCTTTATTATAAAACTTTACATGATGCAGTTTATTTAGCAGTGCCACCATTTTAATTATGGTTAATTGAGTGCATGTCTGTGTTAAAACATCTTTATGTCCCAGTGAGTAGTTCCATGAGACGTTGCTGTCTAGCAGCTATATGATCAAGTTAAACAAGGCTGCAGTGTTCAGACAGCCTCCCCAGAGCAGGAGAAGGGTCAGACATGTCAATGAGGAAACGTAGAAGGAAAAGAACAAACACGACTTGGTGAAAACTACAAATCAGCATACACGGGACACTTAGCAATATGGTTACTTGGCTGTGTTGTGCTCATTGTGAACCCCAGTTTCTAGTGGCAAAGTCAGACTTTCTGTCACAATCACCCAGCTCCTTCTCTTCATTCTGTCTTTCCCTGCCACCAGACTAACTCTCCAGTCATTCCAGAACCAGCCACTCCCTCCTTCTCTGCAGTAACCCCTTTCCTGCAATTCCCATCACCTGACCTTCCACGCCCACCTGCTCACCTGTTTCCCATTTCCCTAATCAGCCTAGAAGTGTGTATATATATATACCGGCCCATTTCCACACATTCCCTGCCAGGTTATCACGTTTGAGACTATATATTACAGTCCCAGAAACCTGGATATGCAAGCTGGAGTACTCTGATAGAAACTACTGTGGCATATAAACACCTTATCCAGGTTAAGGTATCTCAGTTGGAAAAGGAATGACACATTTGCATATAACATGCATATTACATAAAAGCCAAACCTGCACCGACATTGGGACAGCTGGATACTTTCACAATGAAAATGAGATTCATAACAGGATCCCTCTATGTTCAATGTAAACAACATATCCAAAATAAGACCAAAACCATCATATGACTCAAAGCAGAGATACTAGCAAGCGTGTAAATGTACCCATTATTTGCACTGCAGCAAAACGTCACTTTGTCAAAAGTGGGTTGTTAAAGCACGAATGCACAAATAACCAGTGATTTCATTTTACTTTGAGGACAGTTTTACTTCTATGATGACCTCTTCACATTTGTCATTCTATCCCCTAGCTCTCCAGCAGGTCGGTTAATTTTTTTCCCTTTTCCAGTTCAAAGTGATGGGCCTGATCATCTGATAGCGGATCCCTGAGGAAGTTTCTTGACAGTAAAAGGTAGCAAAGGAACTGGCTTGATACACAGGGGAACCAGAGTGGGAATGGTATCAGCGCGATTAGCTTCTCTCAGCAGAAGTACTCTAACCTTCACTGAACGTGTGTGTGTGTGTGTGTGTGTGTGTGTGTGTGTGTGTGTGTGTGTGTGTGTGTGTGTGTGTGTGTGTGTGCGCGCGTGCGTTTTACACAAATACTTGCATTAAAATAAAAATAGGCAAAGCCATGCCTGTAGTGCTGACTAAAGATGTCATAATCGGGATGAGGATGCAAATCTGGCCTCTCGGTGGAAACTAAACAGCCTTAAAAATTTACTGCATACTTAATGCATTTTATTCATGGGTGTGGGACCTTGCCAAATTCCCTCTCACATCTTTTCCCCATAGTCTCTAATTCATTTCCCTCTCCTCATCCTCCTCTAGTTCCTTCCTCTGCACCAAGTCTCTGCTCTCCTCCTTAGGCTACATCCTACCTATAGCCAAGGACTGGTCTGGGATCTGGTCAGCATCACGTGAAGCTGATACATGAGCTTTGTGAGCAGATGGCAGAACACAGCATCAGATTACTTCATTGTTCGGCCTCTGCAGAAGTGAGGAATGCTGAGTAGGACCAGTAGAGGCAGTTTCGCTTCAACAACAATACTGAAGTGGAAAAACGCTCCCGTTCAGAAAGGCAACGTTAGTAGGAAAATAAATATCTTCGTGCACCGTGTGAAGTCAACCAATCCGGTCCTGTTCACATAATGAATCACCATACTTTATAACAACCTTAATTATTTGACCTAACTCAAATTCTCAGAATGCTGGACGGTCCTATATAACAAGATAATCTGTGCTTTATGGACGTGACATATTCATAGGGGTCGTAGCTTTTTATATAGCATGTTTGTATGGACACATATGTTGGATCAGTAGTTTGCTACGTTACATGCTATTAACCTTATGACCAGCACTCAAACCCCCAGCAATGTGAGGGCATGATTGTTATCCTTAACTGACTGAATGATGTGAGTATAAACAAATGCGTCAGAGCCGACATGACTGCGGCAGTCAAACTGAAATAATTTACACCAACAGTGAAAGATATTTGATTGATCGTGGTCAACAGGTCCTCCAACAGATGTTAGTCTTTTTAACCCTTAATCCTTGTATCCAGAATCTTAACAGACATTTTGTCAGCATGCTGTTCAGAAATGAAAGGTGAGGATTTAACAGTCTATGCAAACTGTACTAAAAGTTAGTTTGTTTTTGGTTTATAACCATTATTTCAATAGCATTTGATGACTATATTCTAAACATGGAATAGATGTTGAGATGGATTTCATAGAAATACAAAATTGGGAAAAGATAACACTGTGTCTGCTATGAAAGCCTTCAGGACTCTGGGATCCACCATCTCCCAGGACCTCATAGGACTTCCAACATAGACACCATCAGGAAAAAGTCCTAGCAGAGGATATACTTGCTGCGCCAGCTCGGGAAGCTCAGCTTGCCTCAGGAGCTGCTGATCCCGTTTTACACTTTAATTATCCAGTCTATTCTCTGCACATCCATCACTGTGGGGTTTGGGTCAGCCACCAAACAGGACAGGAATAGACTACAACAGACAGTCAGGACTGCTGGAGTATGTCAATTTCTGCGCCTGTACTTCAAGAGCAACAATTACCTGAGTTAAATTTCCTGTATTTTCTTGGCCATTAAAGCTGATTCTGACTCTGAAAAGTTAAATCTCTTAAAAACACAAATGTATCCACAGCTGAGCTGTGAAGTAAATAGGGAAATGGACTGAACAAGAGAATGAAGACATACATCAAAGCAAAGGGAAGAGAAGAGAAAAAGAAGGGTGATAAAGGGATGTCCAGGAACAAAAGAGAGATTGAGGACTAAGGAAGAGGTGGGAAGATGACATGGAAACAAAGACAGCGTGGGGGAGAAGAAGGGGTGAGGAGGACAGATAGCGGAGGGAGAGAGAAAGAACTGAGATGGTAGTTTGCTTTCCTCCAGGGCAGCTCCTCCTGAGTCTATCCAGTATTCGTGTCTTCAGCTTCCAGATTGACAGGCAGCATCTCATTGACATGAACAGACAAGTAACACTGAATATAACATGTGGTGCTGAGAACACACGCACACACACACACACACACACACACACACACACACACGCACACACACACACACACACACACACACACACAGATGGGTTTGAGGATAGCTACACAAACTAAAATGAATAGTTTGTTGGAGTTTACTCAGACTTTCTGGCCTGCTCTCAGTCTAACCTTCTATTGCCTCTCTCTCTGTCTCTCTCTCTCTCTCTCTCTCTCTCTCTCTCTCTCTCTCTCTCTCTCTCACAAACACAATTAAGCTAAAGTCTTATAAGTCATATTCCAACAATTAATTCCTTCCAGACTGTATCGTTACGCAAGGATCTGGTGAACCAATGACAACATTTGTATTCACAGCCAATCCGGCTTCTCTAAACTGAGACAAACGACTTCTTTTCTTTCTGCTTACTTCCCCCCTTGGTTTTCTATTTTTATAGCCTCCCTCATTCATCAATTCTCTTCTCCTCTACTCCTCGTTTTCACACTGCTGAAAACATCTCTCAACTGATCCAGAATCTGAACAATGTGCCTCAAAGCCGAACATAAGAAATATGCTTCCTCTTCACTCTGTCCTCTCTTTTTACGTTAATGAGGGAAAAACCTTCACCAAGCAGCTTGTTATTCAGAATGTCTTGCCATCTTCACGCACTTCAGATTTCTTTCTTCTTTCCAATACCCTCTCCAAACTCACTTCCTTTCCTTTTTCTCCTATTTCCTCTCAATTTCAGGATATTGAACATGAAAATGAATCGATTACAAGTGAAGAGGAGTCAGTGGAAAAAAGGAGCGATAGAGTTGGTTTAACAAAAATTGTAGTGAGTAGAGAGGGAGCACCAGGAGGAAAACTAGAGTTTGAAGAAACAAAGAAAAAAGGGAAAGACAAAGGAGGAGACTAATAATGGAGCTCTGGGAAACAGCAATCTTTGCACATTCCCTAGTGAGAGAAGAGAAACTTTGAAGCAGAAGAAACTGAGTGAGAAACACAGATTGAGCACAAATGACAGAAAGAATATGTATAGAGGCACAGAGTTGGTGTAGATGTATGACACTTTGGACTAAGTCATTGGTTATCAAGGCTTCCAGTTATATTTCTAGCCAAATGTAATGTGATACTTGAAATGATGCAAAGAATCAAATGACTGAGGAGACTTTCCATGAGCCAGTAAAGAAAAGGCCCTCTTAGACCAAAAAGTATATTGAAAACTAACAGAATGTTTGAGGACTATTTGACAACAAAATCCCTATAATCTAGAGTGAGTACTTTATATATGGTTGCACTTGTTCGAGAGACGTTTTGAGCCCTGCTTACGTTCTCACTTCCAAACACCTGGCTGCTCGCTGCATGAAGTGAGAGTGAATGTTGACTGTTGGGTTTTGGAAAGTAATTACTGAACGCAGACACAATTAGTACACTGGTGCCTTTACCCCTCCCTATTCATCCTTGACTTGTACAGTACGCAGAGACGTAATTACTTGAAATTCGATATAACACATGTATCATGAAAGTAAATGTTTCCTTTTTAATGCCACATTTTGTGCTACAAATAACAATTTTTGTCATTGATTATTCTGTTTAGATTTTTTTCTTTTAATCAAACAATTGTTTAAAATTGCATTTCGGTCTCATTAAGAATGATATAAAACCTAGAAAAGAAGCATATTCTAACATTTCAGAAGGTACAGAAACTGGAACCAGAAATCTTTGACATGATAAATGACTTGAACAATAATCAAGTACTATAGCTTGAAGGTTGAGTTACTAAATGGATGAACAAAAGACTGACTGACTGTCCAAAAAAAGAAAGTCAGTAAGTGTCAAGGATAAAGGACAACAAATAAAATCTCAGCCACACTTTTGAGTTAAACAGATGAAATGAAACAGAGGAGAATGAGATAAAGGCGGATGGCTGAAGGAAATTGGCAAGGCAGAAATAGAAAGTCTGAAACACTTTGCTTGTGATTCAGACTTTTTCTCCTCACACCTAGCTTAGTCTCATATTTGTAACTGTTCCCAAGTCACTTTTGTCTGTCAGATCAGCATTTTTCTAAACCTATCAGCAGCTGGTAGGCATGTCGAGGTCAACCTCGATCTAGATCTAGGGCTGGGGGAGACTGAGGCTGGTGGACACAGTGTAAGAAATAATAGATAAGACAGCATATCACTAGATCAGCTTGACACGGCCACATGTCCGCTGCCTGCAGCCCCTGGCGGTGTGATTGGTTGAGGAAACACAATAGTAAGTGTTGCTCCTTGTCTTTTCGTCTACTTGACTTCAGGTCTGCCGGACAAGTGGACTGTGAATGTAGGTCCTTGATCTGTGAGGTGAGCTCCACCAGCGAGTGTGCAGCGATACGCTAGATGATGATGAATAGACTCTGCTGGCTGCTAACAGTCTCAGCTCTCACACAGTGCATTCCTGTGGCTGCCATGCTTCCATAACCTCTCCTTGGTGTGAGAAACAAAGCCGTAGCTGTCTGTTTCCCCTGTTCCTGGAAGAAATACTCAACAGCTTGCTCTGAGCATTTCAGTTCCCCTCTCACCCTCTCTCTCTCCTCTAGCAAGTTATACATCTTTAGAGTGGACATTAAAATTGTTTTAATAGCTCACCTGCTTCTTCTGTTTTCTGCCTGTGTTGTCAACACTACATCTAAATGCCCACAACTGAATAATCTCTGTGAAAGCGAAAGTGAGATTTGGAAAGAAAGAGCGGAATTTACAGAGAAAGAAAATGTGGGCGAGCATCTCTTTTTCTCTTTCTGCTTTCTAACGGGTGGCTAGATCTTCAATTTGTTGCATTAAATGGAACCTAGGCAGATAAAAACAGATACATTGGCTGTAATTGAATCCATATATTTGCATTGATGAGCTGCGAGACGGCTTCAGAATAGAGATAAATAAAAACACAAATGAGTAAGGCACAAAAAATGAGGGCAAACGATACAAAAGAGACTTAATATATTCATATGGAAACTATGATTTTCTCTCTGTGTGTCCCTCTGCAAGAGACTTAATACCCTAAACAGATCCATTGGGTCTCACTGTGAAATTGTATGAAATGTGAAGAAAATTATGTAAAAACAATGTGAAAGGCAGTATGATAGTATTGTGGGCAGTTCTGTTCTAGTAGTTCCCTCACAGAACTCAAATGATCTAAATTCGGTCTGCTAACTTCCTGTACAAAACTATCCTATCTTTTTTAATACCATGCTATCTGACAGAATCCCTCCGCTCCTGACGGTATCCCGCGGTGATAGTGCAGCCGTGGCGACGGGCCAAGTGTTAAGACAATCATACACAGGCTCTCTTATCGGTCTGCTCCACTGGGGAAACAAGGGAAGAGCTCAGGAGGACGGGGAGATAAATGTCCTGTCTTTACTCCAGGTGCATTAGTCTGCTCTGTTTAATCGTCCACCTCAGTTCCCCTCAGTAAGTTTGTAAGTTTCCTCCATCCTCAGCATGTCAGAGCTGTCCTGCCATCCGCACTTCCCTTTTCCCCCAAACTCTTCCCTCGTTGCTTTCATTCTTCTCTGACACTTGCTTTCTTTCCTATTGCTTGCCTGTCTGTTGACAGTATAGAAAGTTCAAAGGAAGTCTGTGGAAAGAAGCTCTCATCTTACAGAGTGTGTGTGTCTGTGTGTGTGTGTGTGTGTGTCTTTCTACTGACACATACCTGTCTCTAAGGCTTTGTCAAACTAAATGCAAACCAAATTAATGCAGAAAAAACATTCAAAGCAGGCCCCCAGACAGGCTCACACAATAAACTTTTCACAAAGTGTTTTTCATGTTTGCTGTATGTGAACATTTGTCAGTTTGTCACTTTGTGATGGAAAAACTGCCTATTTATTTTTCACCATGTGGGTTTTTCTGGAGGTCACCTAAATTGTTTTTACAGTAAAAGCTGAGCTCATCTTTAATCTAAACCAGTGAGTACATCTTCCGCTTTACTGGTCCATGAACAAAGGCAGCGATATATTGTTTGAGCTTGTAGTTTTCTTCATGAACAGCGAGCCTGACGTTATTGTAGATCAACAAAAGAACAAAAATGTTAATATTCATGTTGAATCCAAAAATGCTGCTGAGAGGATTTTTCGATTTTTTCTTTACAGATGAATTTTCTGAATATTCAAATTAATCACATTTTATTCAGAATTTCCCAGAGCTCAAAGGGATGTTTGATATATATATTTTTTTAACAGCCAAATATATTCAATTTTCTATAATGTGAGTGATGGGAACGCAGGAAATCACATTGGAGAATCTGGGACCATCAAATATTTTGCATTTTTGCCTTAAATTCTAATTTGATCAAAATTGGTGCAGAGTATTTCATATTTTTGATTAGGTAACTATTCATTCGAGCTCTGGCAGGTTTCTTCACATTTTTTCTTGACCATTTTTAACCATCTCATTGATATGGTAATGAAATAGACCATATGTTTCTGCAAAAGCAATGACTTTTACTTGTTGTTGTTGTTGTTGTTGTTGTTGTTGTTAATTTTAGGATAACAACCCCCCTAGAATCATAACCTCAAAAAACTGAACAGAAAACACTGTACTTACTTAAATCTGCTTAGTTTGTATCACCTTGAATTTTGGTCTGTATGAAATTTGTTAAGATGAAATGTTTTATATTGATAGTGCATTCTGCTTCACTTACTAAACTCTTCTCGGGTTTCAAATTACACTTGCATTTCTATTTTATGTCTTCACGATTAATCAGCGTGTATATTTTATGTCAGACATGTTCAAACTGCTGGGCAAAAACAATAACAAGTTTTTGGTGTGTTTGGGGAAGTGGTATCGTAACTATGTATTCATTTACAGCAAGAAAATGTGGACAGGAATACAGTAAACTTTCTTCAAGATTTCAATATTTATCACCTTAGGGTGCATTAAGGACAATGAAGCAACACTGCATAGGGCAAAAGTCAAGATCGGAACCACTGACACCACACACACACACACACACACACAGACACACGCACACACACACACACACACACACACACGCACGCACACCAGGAGCTAATTTCACAAAGCCTAAAAGGCTTAGTCAGGAGCAGTCAGTGAAACAAAGAGAAAAGACGGAGAGGTGCTGATGTAGTGAAATGAGGAGGAGAAAGGATTGGAAAGGTGAATGCAGGATGCAAACCAGACGAGGAGGAAAGAAGACGAGCGTAAGGGAAAAAGATGAAGCAAACGTGGTGTCTGAGTTAAGACGTTGCGGCAGAGAACTTCAGGTTAGCTACAGCTGAGAGACGACTTTATCTAAACAAGCACACTCTGTCAAAACTAAAGCCGACACAAACAATACCCCAGATCCTCTTCATACTTCAAGAAGAATAATACAGATATTGTTCTTAGTTAGTTAAAGTAGGTGGAACTTAAGTTTTATATTTTTATATACAGTACAAACACACACACACACACACACACACACACACACACACACACACAAATATAGACAGTACATGACATTAAACAAATCCTCAGGAATTTAAAAGTCTATCTTTGAAAATAGCAAATGACAAACTGAACTAAATAATTACAGCTATCATTGAAATGAAATATTCATCAAAGTGGCCTTAATGAGGATGAACAAACACAGATAATTAATTCATGAAAATTAAGTAATCATCACCTAATTATTAAAACAATAAAAGCATGATATAGAGAAAAAAAGTAATGAGTCATTTTCCTTTTTATGGACTACCTTGGAAGTGTTGCAATGTACCAGAAAGGCCAGTGTAAACAGAGGACACGAAGGGACACAGGAACCCAGATTGTGTTTGACTTTTCCCAGTCCAAGCAGTTAATCCTGTCTGATCTGTTTCCAGGGATCAGATCTCCACAACCACAAAACCCATTTCACCACACACAATAACCCTTCCACCATTAGCAAGGCAGAGGACAAGGCTGGGTATCAAACTCCTGGTTTATTTATTCTTTGATGACAGCTCTCGACTTAAAGCAAACATTTTAAGATAAGTATTATTTCGGTATCGTAACCAAATTTCAGAAGCCGTACTGGCACCAGTATTTCAAACAATACCCAGCCCTAACAACGGGAGGAGAGGATGGGAACTTCCTGACCAACTGAACTTAACTGAACCTTTTCCCACGTTGGATCAGAGCACCACACGGCCAAACACATTGCCTTCTTCAGACACAGCAAGGAGAGAGACAGAGAACCACACACACACATTTCTTGCTGTGTTTTCCTCATCGCCTCTATCAGTCTAACCTTCTATTGTCTCTCTCTCTCTCTCTCTCTCTCTCTTTTTCTCTCTCTCTCTCTTGCTAAACAAACAGAACCAGGTCCCTAACAAGCCCACATGGGGATTGGCCCCTTCCGACCGGCTAATACCGGTACTGATTGGCTAGAGGATGTGTCTTCACTCTGCAGGGGTTATGATGATGTAGTGGAATTACTATGTTCTTTACTGTTTTGTTTTGGTTCACAACCTCATTGTAGTAATTGTATTGGGAGGGGGCATCCTATTACTTTTACTCCGATCTGAGTCATGTCTGAAATGGCACACAGAAAGGTCTTTCCTCTTTATTCTGAGCTAACAAAAACAAATTCTAATTTAATGAGCCCCCCTGGGAGAAGCAGCCTCCCATTGCTTTCATTGGTCGATAGAAGTCATATTTTACCCGACAGAGGTGAGACTGGGATTTGCAACCGTTCCTGATCATACCCTATTGTTTGTTCATCCGTTTGTGATGTCACATATTAGTCAGAACGCATTAAGTCATATATTTTTTGGTTGTCTACTTTCCTTACTCCTTTTTGCTTTTGCAAGAAATCAGCGTGCAGTGGGAATCAGACAGGACTCAACAGTTACATGTGTCACTTGCAATTTGAAAACTTGGTTACAAGCCTCCAGGCATCCATCCATCCGTTCGTTCATCAATCCTTAACTTGTGTGATTCACTGTACGTCAAACATTACCTGTTAACCTGCACAGGAGTTTATAAAATATGTTAAGCAATACTGTTAGATTGTTTTTACAAAACCTGCCTTGAGCTCATAGACTATGTGACAGGACTGAACATGTTTTTGTGCAAAGTGAAGCCTGACTGACCGGTGTGATGATTGGTTCCTTCCAGATGATGACATGGCTATCGATAGATTAACCCTAAGTAATCGTGACGTTGTTTCATTGTTTATCTTTCACAGAAAAGGAGGGTGACTTTAGATAAAGCCGTGAGTCAGCACTTAAATAACACTACATGTGTGGTTCTAATTCTTTGTGAATGCACTTTTGGATTCTAGAATATTGCGGTGTCATGGATTTCATTCCAAATAGAGCAGTTGCCGTTACACTTTCTCAAGCTGCTTGTTTAAAGGCCCAAATGCATTGAAAGGGTTATGACTTCTGGCAAACTGCTTTGGCTCTTCTACTCTGACCTTGTTTCGATTTTGGAGCGTCAAATGAGGACCCAGCGTCAGGAGCTGTTTTTCCGCAGCAGCAGTACCTGTTTGGAGAGAGCTAACAGGAATCAAAAGCTGAGGATTTTCCCCAGAGGATGATATTTTATTTAAGAAATGCATTATTCATGAACAATAATACTACTATTGTTGCTTCCGCTGGTTAAAAAGACAAACATCGCCTGCGGTAGGTCATATCAGCTGTCCCCACTTAATGTAAATTCTGTTTGCAACTTGATGGCCTTTTTGTGTGCACTCTACGCCACGATGGTGTCAAAGGTTGTATATGAGGTAAGAGATGCCTCACTCTGTCACACCACTGTACAACAGTGAATGTTTTTGTCGTCCCAACAACTCCAACAGAGTGATACGTCTTCCTTCTGGCAGACCATGTGATACCAACTAGACAATTTTTTAACTTTCTTCTATAACATATCGATAATTGAATCTCATCTATTTTATAGTTTTGAACGAGGACTGTCATGTTTAGATCAAGTCAAAAGATTAATGGGTATCTGCAATACACAAAAATGTTGCCTAAAAAGCGACCGATTCCTTAAATACTCCTGGTTCTGTGTTGGCATTTTAATTCTGATACCTGCATTGGGCCATAGGAGCATCAATTGACAAATGAAGCACGTTATTTAATGCTTTCAGTGCGTTTGGGCTTCAACAGCCAAACCAAGCGCTCCGATCTGAAAATCAATGATGTTAATCTTGAGTCACTCCCAATGTTAATTATTTCTGAATTCCACATGCGCTCTCCAATGGTGAAAGGGAGCTCATTGTGGTAAGTAGAAGCTCGTATTGCTCTCTCTGCTCTCAGTTCTGAACCACAATATCAGTCGAGTGACTCGTCTTTCAGTGGTGCTCCAGAGGAGGTGCTTTTACACGCACCATCAACTTGAGTCTCTCCAGCTGCTCACTGGAAAAACGTGTATGTCTAAACTCGGTGCAGCAACAGAGTTCAGCGGCTTATTCACCATTTTACATCCACTTAGATCAGTCAAGTCAGCCTTAATGCTTCTATTAAAATCCTTCTTTCTTACTGTGCAATTACGAGATCAGTATAATTAGACTGAAAACATCAGACTGATGCCAAAGACACTGAGTTGATACTGAGTTGAGAGTGAGGCTAGCCATCCATCCGCTTCAAACAACATTGACTCCTCTAAGAAGCACTGAGTGAATTTGTACAGTCATCTGTACTTAAAGCTTTAACACAATCTCTTTCTGGATGCTGGTGATACAGTAATTCAGTCAGGATGACGGAGGAACTTAATAACATTTCTAGAAAGCCTGCTGTAAATGTAGATTTGTTTTGATTGAAGCTCTGGGAGTGCAAGGTTCAGAGAGGTTCTGCAAATAACTAACAAGATCTACAGTACATCATTCACTGAGACACCTGGTTTGCCAATCAATACAGGGACTGAAACATCCTTGTATTTTAGCTGTTCAATGAGATTTGAGCGTCTGCTACTGATGCGACATTCACAAGCTGATGGATTTTTTTCTCTCTTTGTTTCTCTCTTCTTTTCATGCACATATTATTGTTGTGATTATAGGTCTTAACCTCCATGGGTCTGCGTGTTTGTGTGCATGTGTATGTGTGTGTGTGTGTGTGTGTGTGTGTGTGTGTGTGTGTGTGTGTGTGTGTGTGTGTGTGTGTGTGTGTGCGTGTGTATGTGTTTAAGCACTTTTCTTGCCAGAGTGCACGTAAAGCAATTCACACCCAATTTAAAGCGTCATGTGTAAGATAAGAGATATATCAACATGTTCCATCGAAGAGTTGTTTTCTGATCATTACTCTCTCGCTCTGTGTTGTTCTCTCCTTTCTCTCACCATTCATCGCCAGTTGCCCCGTCTTTTGTCTTTCTCCATTTCTGAACCCGAGCTTCTGCATTTAACAATAACCATAATGGTAAATCTACAGTGTAGGATTAAAGCAGGATTACGTTACTTTTGAAAGAGGCATTCCTCTTACAAATAACATTTTAATTTTCAAAATTCATAAACAATAAAATCCCCCTTTATTCAATACACTGCTGCAGCCTTCCTGGTTCTGGTATGACCAGAAACTTATAGTGCCTTTTTATTTATTCTTTTAGCAAACTTTAGATATATAATGCTGCATAACTAACATTATTGAGTCAGATACCTGACTTTTCTCTACTTGTGCTACTGCTATTCTATGTTTTACATTTATGATTGTCATCTAGTTGTTTGCATTCCAATCACATATTGTAGTCTCGCTTTAACGTGCACACAATTTACAAGCATTATGAAATTATACCAAAAACAATGTGAATGTTCAAAATACTATCGTACAAGAAAAGCCTGTTCCCACACTGTCAGAGAGAGAGATGCACATGGTGGGAGTGGGGCTTTGAACTTACAAATATAAATTACAGTAATATAAACTGAGCACAAAAGAAAATGAAAATCTGTAATCCTCTGGGTTATATTGGGTTTTAACAGACACAAGCAGCGATAACTGTTCTAGAAATGAAGGAGGGGCAGCGGTGATATTGGAAGTGTGTGAGACACTAGTATATCAAAATATACATTGCCTGGGTGATTTTGCTGATCTTGAAAAAATGTTTTCGTCTACAATATGACTATTTTTGATTAATTACCATTAATTCGTTCAGTTTGTTTTTTCTGTAATCCTGATGGGATACTTATCCTAATTTTGTTACCATCTTAGTTCCCCCACACTCCGATACATCTGAGAGATTTATGTTATATATATACTATGCCCTTCTTTTTTATACTGTATGCTAAATTTCCACTCTTCCACATCACCCACCCACAAAATCTTATTTTTAAAAAGCCTCCACTTTGATTCTTCTCGTCTCCCATAGAGACACATTATCTCTCTATCGGGAACAGTTCTGGACCAGTTAAAAGCTCCTCCAGACTGCAAATTCTACACAGAATGAGCTGAGCAGATGAAAGATTGCGTCTGTGACACGGCCACAGTCAGTAAGCAGAGTAATCACAAACACAATCATCATCACCATCATCACAACAGTTATGATCACCATAATCGGCATCATAATCATAAAGCTGACAGGGGCGCTAATCAAAATGCTGATACTAGAGTGGAAAAGTAATTGAACTGGATATGAAGGTATTTATCTCCATTTTAAAACCAGAGGCTTTTTTTATATTTGACTTCAAGACACATAAATATGACTGAAGCAAAGGAGGCTGTTCTACATTTTGTGTCCCTCTGAGATTCTTTGCTGCTATCTTTGTAAGATGTGTGTGTCAATGCAGCAGGGAGAGAGATGTATTCAGTATTGAGAAAGGATGTTGTGTAAGTAGGATGTTGTGATTTAAATATTTCAGAGAAGATAGAATAAAGGAGAGATAAGATATCCATTTCACTGTGACAGAAGACTGAGGAAACCAAATCACATTTGAGACGCTGAAACTAGATGTTTGACTAGAATTATAGAAATCTTTGCTGAATTACTTATACAAGTAATCAATTATCCAAATTGTTGCCGATAAACTGTAAGCAGACCCCTCACATATAGGCATGAAGATATGTATATGGGCAACATGCGATATAATGACACTCTGGCCCATGAGGTGTCATTTTTGCTCACCTAGATGATATTCTGAGTCCAGCTGGATAGTTTCCCGTCACCTGGAAACAGAACTACTTTTTCCCCTGTGAATCTTATCTTCAAGACCTTTTCATCACTGCTGACAACATGGTATTGAGTCCTGGCCAGACTGCCAACTGCTTTGGTGTGATGTTACCTAACCTACAGTTGACATATCCAAGCTCTTATCATCTTGAGTACTTTAACTCCCCTCTGGCTGGGCTGCCAAAGTCTCACTTCAACCTCAGTAATAAGTGGACATTGCAGCCATCTTCCACTTTGGTCGAAACAATTGTATAAACCAGGGTGTCAACATGAAGCACAGGAACATAAACCATCAAGCTGGGCAAATTCAGGATCAGATCCTGCAAGGGAACGGAAAACCACAAGCTGTGAAAACTGAGGCTTCAGATCATACAGTGGCAGCTAATTTGATTTGCTAATTGAAGATACTGAATTCTGCAAGCGCTGAAAGATGAAAATGTGTTTAAGTGAGAAAGATTTGTGTAGGGATGAAAGGGAACTCATAACATCTCTGGAGTGCTTGTTAAAAGTCTAAATAAGTCAATGAGCTCTGTTTTATCTCTCTGGATGACAATACATTAAGCTCCATATGGCTGCAGGCTGACGACAACATGCACTCAAGGGCTGCTTTTCCTGTTTGGAGGTCTCTTTGAAATACAGAATTGACCCCCCCTAAACCCTAACAGTATACCCAGCCCACTATCATACTTATGAAACAACATAGAGCAACTTGCAACTAAAACTACTCACCCTAATACATCATCATCAGGCTTTAAGTATACAGTAGGATATTGCATCAAGGACAATCCACTTTTTAGGCATTACTGTGAACACACAACCTGTAAAACAAATGTCTTAACTTCCCTCTTATACTGAAGGAGCACTTTAATCATAATGGACAGTATAATATATGATAAATGAGAATATAAATAGTAAATAAAAAATATGATAGGATTTGAAAAGAAGCCCAGTTCAAGTCTATTTTCTGCCGTTTTGGGGTAGAACTACAGTGATTTTGTGTTGGGCTCTGAGAGCTGCCAAAACACTGGAGTGACCCTCAATACTGTGCCTGAACGGATCCTAGACACGGAGGGCGAACATGAACCGGTCAGAGGGCGGACGTCTAGAGAGTGTAGGGGATGAGGAGAAGTGTGGCGTCTAATTAAATGAACTCCCTTTGACACAATAACAATTATTTCACCAGTACTACTGTGCAGTAAGAAAACACAATCAAGTGGAAAAAAACAGATCAAATGAAAAAAAAATCACCAAACTGACGTCTCATGCAAAAACACACAAACACAACAACATAAGATACAAGCAAATGAAGAAAACACATTCATAAATTTGATAATACAGGCAGCACTGGAAAACCCATTTATTCTATCTCCAATTTGGCTGCCTGCATTTTAGTCAAATTTATCTTTAGATGTTTCTTCTGCACCCAGCTGTTAAGTTGCACTGACTGGATGTTTTTTTTTTTCTGTTTCACTGTGTCTTGTCAAAAAAACAGCAACAGAAAAGAAATCAAAGTGTTGGCTCACGAGTGTTGCTCGTGGTCAGAGATCAAGGCAAAGTAAAAAAAAATGGTGCCACCAATGAAATAGCACAGGAACAATGCCTGTAAGGGCTGAGTGGGGGATCTGCTGTGCAATACTGCAATTTCAAGGTTCCTTTATTCACAATAGGGATTTTTTACCCATTTTCCATCTATCCATTTTCAGTTTTAAATTTACGGTTGAAGCAATACCCATTTTATTTGAAAATGAAGGACGGCGAAAGGGCACGCACGCACGCACGCACGCACTCACACACACACACACACCCCAGTAAAAGAGCATGATAAAAATCATTTTTTTATCACAACCTCATGCTGCCTAATGACACACAGTCCAATATGGGATCTGAACAGCAAGCAGACAAACATAGAGATGAAAGAGAGATCCTAGAGGGAAAATAGTCACAGCACCTGTCTAGTACTGTAAATATTCTGTTGAATGAAAAAAGAAAATACAGCAGAGAGAAGTAGTAACTGGAGTGATACAGCTCCAGATTGGGGCTGGGAAGGGGCAAACCTCTTTTTCCTTTGGGCAAAGACAACAGTAGCACAAACCCAGTTGCAATGCCAGCTACATCAAGTTCATTCTTTTGTGCTTGTGCCTTTTTGATGAAATCGTGGCTTCACGTGAGCATTTTTGCGCTGAAGTGGATGGAGGTTGTGTTTATGCAAATCAGGCATCAAAGTGAAATTTCATTTCTCCTTTTGGCATTACATTTTGGTTGTGTTCCAGCTCGCTTACACCAACTCTTATCGCAAACATAAGCACAAAGAGCAATTTTTGCGGCTTTAATTGTTGCTCTTCAAAAATAAAGCTCTTGAATGTGTGTGATATGAGCTTTGCCGCTTTCACTTTGATTTACACACACCTAAAACGCCGCAGTAAATGTATATCAAATGCCATTCTTTTTATGGAATTAATGCCTTCACTGTGTAAGATTAATGGCAATTTTTTGCAAATATTGTCATCCAGAACTTTGTTCTCAAGTCTATATTTAATACTTTAGCCATTAAATGGCATTAAGGCGCTTTCCCATCTGCAGTTTGGGATTTGAGTTCACGCGGGTCATACAGTGCCTTGATAATTAATTTCGGAGCACATGGATCTAACAAAATAGGAACCTTGTGTGCGTTTCTGCACATCAGACTGATGGACTCTTGAATGCATATTCAAGATTTAAGTGTGAAATCATTTAGAGCATAGGTTGCATTCTGAGGATCAAATCCTGTGTCTTAATCACTTAATTAAACAGTAATAATAAGATACAAGTTACTGTAATTGTAGTCGCACTGCCTCCCAGAGAAGTTTTTCTGATGAAAGTCTGACCTGAACTCTCCTCCTGGCTCATTAGAAACTGTCTGCTGCAATTAAAGAGGATGAGAGGAGCTGATGTGGTTGATCATTATACTGAAGCTCGCCACATTCTGATACTGTATTCCTCTTTCTGATAATGTCGTCATCCTGCTTGGTGCCACGGATGCACTTCTGCTTCAGGTCACTAAAATTGGAAAAATTAATTGGTCACACTTTTCTACATATACAAGTATATATAGTTTGTGCGTGTGTGTGTGGTTTTGTGTGATGACAAAACAGTAATAAGGCGGCAGGCTGGTTCCAAACACAAATCCAATACAGACTGCACCACAAAGCAGAATCGAACAGATCGACAAGAAAACTGTGCATGTGTATGCCAGCATATGTATGTTTGTGCGTGCGTGCGTGAGTGTGTATGTGTGTGTGTGTGTGTGTGCGTGTGCGTGTGTGTGTGACTGCATGTGTGTCTGTGTATAGTGCTGAGGCCAGGAGATGCTCATGTTACCAGCAACACACTCATAAAGCAATTGAAGGTGATATATTACAGCTAAACTCATTGTACTACACAATCTTAGGCACAAATGTACCAGTCTTTTTTGTTTGCCAACATATTCTGTTAATGACTGATGTCAGGGACAAAATCAAAGAGCATGTATGGCTCTGGGTTTCAGGAGAGCAAACACTACCTGCCACATTGAGATCTTGAAATCAGAGGCTCTAATTACTCTGCAGCTATTAGAAAGCCACATTCTTCTTGGGTCTTTTAGATAAATCAACACACTTACTATTAAAATGTATTAGTGATACTATCGTTTTACAGAAGAATCACAAGTTTACAAACTGTAATTTTGTGGGCAAACAAAACAAGCAGAACACCCAAACAAGATATGCAATATAAAGTCCCACTAGTACAGTTGACTCTTCATGTGTTAACATTGTTGGTAACACTTGCTACGATGTTAACATTCCCCTATGATTTTTTTTGTATTCCATTTTGCTTTTATATTATTGTATGTATTGCTTTATATTCCACCTTTGTGGTTAAATCCAATCCTACAGTATATTACTTTAGATACTACAAAGATCCAATTTCCCCCTGGGGATCAATAAAATGTCATATTGTCTTATCTCATCTTACGAAGTCAGCAACATCTGCAGACTTAGTTTGGAGCTGTTACCACGCTACTGTCATCTACTGGCACACACACACCACATTTGTACTGGAGGCACTGTTCTTTTTCCATCAGCAGGAAATCTGTTATTGTACTTCAAAACGATCAAGTACCATTGTATGACTCCTTTTCAGAGACACAGAGGAAAAGACCTGTGGGAAGTGTGTAACCCATGATAGGGTCAATAATAGAGCATTTTTATACATAGTATATATATATATATAAAAAGTAATTATATAATAGAAAAGGCAGTGACAGGCAGACACAAAAAGTGGAACGAAAGAAAAACCAATAGAAGAAAAAACACCAAAAGGTACACAAGGGAAAGAAAGGTAGAAAGAGAGGGTGCAGGAGAGGGAGGACACTTTTCTTCATGAAATATGATTCGCTGTCTCCAGCAGGGTAATGACGCAGCATGGAGACACGTAGGACAGACCACAGATCACTTTTTATTTTTATTTCTGCCCCTCTCACAGATTAATTGGCGTTCATCACAGACATACCAGGTAGTTGATTGGCAGTCTGTTTGAGGCTCGAGATCAGCACTGTTTGTTTGTCTCTGTGCAGCAGGACTCATTTCCAGAACTAATGACTTCGCTGGCTCTTCACAGATGATGCAAATAATGGAGCTGTCATTGTCCAAACTTAAAGTAAAAAGTCCTCTCACAGAAATCACAGATATTTCCCTATTCTTTCCCTTCCTCTCACTCTAATTAGCCTGTTTTGAGATCTGCTGGATCACTTTCCATTGCCATCCCCTTCGGCTTTTTATTTGTCTGACGCAATATCTTGTCCTTTGTCATCTCCTCTGTTTCCTTCCCTCGGATTCTCTCCACCCTGACCTCTCCGCTCACTTTCCATTCCCCTCATTCATGTCGGGGTGGTTGACACTCTGTTTGAGAACAGAGATTAGCATTGTGTTTGTTTGTCTATGCGAGGGCCTGGATTCATTTCTCACACTAATGACCTGGCTGGTTATTAATGGATGATAGCAGTAATGGAGCTGTCACTTTCAAAACTGATGTTTGGTTTCTCTCCTACTAAGTACCCCTATTTCCTTCACTACTATCTCTCCAACTCCGCTGCACTTTAGAGTACAGTATATGGTCACATCAATATTTTATTAATATATTTTTTAATTAATGTTGGACTATCCCTCAGGTATACACACCACTATACATACAGCTACCATATATATATGTTTATTCCTGCTTGATGTGCTGTTATTAACACACTACGAGCATCATAAGCAAAGCAATACCCTCTGTACTACACTAGAATAGAGAAGCTCTACATCATTCTAATCATCTATATTTGTTTCAGGTTTATTTACAGGTTTATGTCAGGTAAAAGTACATGAGCTTTAAAGGGGTTTTAAAGGTAGAGCAAACAAAGGTTTGACATAAAGCAGCGGTATTGGTAACATTATGGCTGTGACAAGTAGGAGCTGATCATAATGAGGTGCATGGCTTTGTTTGAGTTCCAGATATATATATCACAAACCTTTCTCAAAGCTAAACGCAGTAGCGGGCCGTGCATTTCACACCTAGGCCTTCAGTGATGTCCTACACAGTCCTCCCTGAATGAATCCACCTCTTAATATCATCATTATGACGCCATGGCTCTAGAAACTATACATTTAGACAGAAACGCATTATAACTAGGCGTTGCATCACCTTAACATAGCGTAGTCCGTCTTGAAAATGGCGTTGTTTGTATTTCTGGGACCAAATCTATCTCTTCTCCTCCATCAGCCATTGTGGGTTAAAAAAATAACACAAAAACAACGCTTCTATATCTATCTACACGAATTAACGCTAGCTCGTTCAGGTAGCCACAGGTTGCTAGCTCCGCCTCTCACCAGTGCGCATCCAATCAAAAGACGTGCCCGTGCTGACGTCATTGTACGCCTGCATGCTGGCCCCGGTGTCGCCAACTCGAAATCTGATTGGTTAACACCACAGTTTAGATTCCGTTAACTTTAAGCTACAGACGCCAGCACTGTTGATTCTGAAGGCCTAAGGGCAGATTTCTTGGACCCTAGCAACACATGACGGCTGAAATATGATTGGATAAAAGCTCTAACGTAAAGGCCAGCCCTCCGCTCTCGACCTGAGGCTGGAATCAGCGCAACCGAGAGAAAAGCTATGAAATGAAGAGAATAGACGATAGGGAATAATTTAATAAATTAAATTTATATTCTGATGATGTTTAGGCCAGCAGAGAAGGCCTTGCTGGCCCTGACGGCCCGCTACTGGCTCAACGTAATGCTATTTCAAAGCAGCCAAGTGAACAAATCACATTTACCTGAGCATACAGCATAATCAGAGGTAAAAGTCTATTTATATTGCGTTTATTTGGCTGTTTTTTCAAAAGTAATTTATTTTTCAGCGAATACATTATTTTCCCATACACATAAATTAGGACTCGTTTGGGTTCAGTGTCTTACTCAGTGTCTTACTCAGTGACGTGTGGATAAGATGAGGCGGGTATCAAACCTGTCATTGGCCAAACTACTCATGAGCTAAAGTGGCTCATTTAACCAAGTTCACTTAATCTGGTATACAAAATAATACCTAATTGGGAAACTTGTATTAGATTATGATACGTCTGTGTCATGAATGCAGCAGAATATGTATACTAATATGCAGCAAGACTGCATGAGTGGTAAAATATTATGCACCATCAGTCACCCTGCAGCCTTGATAGCAACTTTTCTATTACTTGGATTGAAATTGTCTCCTCTTGATAAATACACTTTACAGCCTGCTGGTTCATATTGTGTTTCAGGGGTTAGTATTGTGCTGGTAGAAAATGTTTCCAAATATGGAAACATAAAAACATGAATAAATACAAAATCTGAAAAGCCATAGTTACTTAGTTTATCATTTCACGCCCGGTTCAAAACCCTACTAGGAGTAAGAACTTAACTGGCAGGGTTCAGCGACTTTACAATGTCCAACATTAATACCTTGATAAACTACTGTGTGCTATATAAAGATATAGTGGAGTAATATCTACCCGAGCAGAGAATGAAGTCACTCTCCCTCTGCTTGTGTTGAAATGAGCTTCTCTGTGCTTTATTTTACACAGCCTGAGCAAGTTGGGATCTCACTCTCATTGGGATCCAATCAGCCAGACCACATGCCGAAGTGGCTCGCATTGAGTTCGCATCGCAGTGAGGTGTGGACAATTTATCAGACATCGGTCCCCTTCATCTTCCCCCCCACACAGGAGCTCCTCTCCGAAGCGAGAGCAAAGGGGAGAGAGGAGGAAAACACACCTGAGACCCGCTGTCTCGTGTCATGTGAAGATACTGCTGGTGAAAAAAAAACATTTTCTGATATTCCTGTCTCAAAATAAAACCTTTTAAACAACAAAATAACGGGGGAATTTCATTGGAAGGAATTTATAGGAAAATTTGTGTTTAACTTGTGTTTAGCAGCTATTCTTCAATAATAAAACAAGTATACTAATACTGCAGGGAAGACAGGTAATCACCAGAAATAACAGCGGTTTTAAAGATTGCTCCTTTGATCCTGAAATGTATCCAATCACTAGCCGATCAGGTAGGTCACATTGAAGTGTCATGAGTGGACGCATATTTGGACACGTCTGAGTTCTGATCTGTTGCATCTGATCTCAAAAGTGGTGTTGAAAAGACAAGTGTAACCACAGATCAGAGATGAACGCTGTCAGTGGGATACACCCAGTAGGCCTACAGCGGTAACATGTAACACTAGTGGAGGATTTCATCATCACAATGCAGTAGTGTTAATCGCTGATTGCACCAGTTACCAGCAGTCAAACTAGAGGACACAAAGTTTTCAATGTCAGCAATACCATCTAAATGCAGTGTCTCTGTGGGTGTGGGTGTGTGTGTGTGTGTGTGTGTGTGTGTGTGTGTGTGTGTGTGGAGACTCAGGGGAGAGCAGAGCACAGAGCTACAAACTTCCGCTGCCACACTCAAGCCTGGAGGCCAGTACTGTAGTAACCAAGGCTGTACCTGCTAAAACACCTACAAACACACTTATATACGCTAAGTCGACAAATCATCTCGCCAGCGGCACAGACCTCTATGTGTGTGTGCACTGCCTGTGTGTGTGCAGTAGATGTGTATGTGTGTGAAACCAAGGTTAAAAGAAACCCAAGTCCAAGTCCCTGCAGTCACAATAACACACCACCCAGAAAATATATACACACAAACACAAACACACTAATTATTATGGTTAAGCCAACAACAAAATGAGCAAATAGAAAATACAGACTTACCTGTTGTACCATCAGTGAAAAAAAGGGATCAGGTAAGACATGAAAGGAAAACAGGAAAATTATATGTTAGCTTGGGAACTGATATTCTGCACACAGCGCTGTTTTCGGCACAAGCAAATGCTCTCAAGAGAGAACTGTTAAAATCTGTTTTTCTATCCAAGCACTATGTAGTACATCTTCATTTTAACATAAAATAATTAAATGCAATTGTCAAAACACACACACACACACACACACACACACACACACACACACACACACACACACACACACACACACACACACACACACACACACACACACACACCAATGGTTCATGAGGGCTGTGATCAAATGTGTGAGTGTGCCCAGGAAGAAGATGTAGCCAAAATGAAATCGGACCACAAACTGCCTGTACCAGAACTTCCTTTGCCTCTGTTGGAAACATGGGCAGTCCGGGAAAAGTATATTACAAACACACAAGCACACACTTATACTGTACCCACACCTTTACAAAATGTTTACTTATACTTTGACCTTTGCTGCAAAAGTATGAAACTAGGCCAGCTATAAAATCTGAGTCAGGAATACCGCAGTCTTGCCCATTCCTGTTCCCTTGCTGAGTGTCCTTGTTAAACTGGGACAGGGGAGGAAGTGTAAGAAAAGTGAATAAGGCGCACACACACAAACACTCGTGCACACACAGAGCAGTCATACCGACTTTGGAACTTTGAGACACATCAAACACATTTTGTTGTTTAATTTGTAGGAATATAAGTAAGATACAACCTCATCACATACAATATGCCTGTCTGGCGTTGTGGTGGTGCTATCAAAGTCCAGCTTTAGCCAAAGCTAATATCAGATTGGCAGGTGCAACTCTAACATGACAATTATCGATTACCATTCTTTACCCTCACAAAACTAGTCTCCCCAGGGATCCTACAGTCGTCCTGGCAAGGTAATGCAGTTCCTGTGTCCCAGGAAGTGAAACAACTCAAGCTTGGCTTGATAAAAAAGTGCATTTACTGGAAGTGAGCACCAAAAACTCTTAACTACTCTCTCTTTCTAAAGAACCAGGCAGCAAAAGTCATTGTGGGATGGAATTGTCTGTTTAAATCTAAGTGGCAAAGCTCTCCCCATGAAATGTTTCAGTAATAAAAAATAAAACACATGCAAGTAAGGGGTCATGAATATTTAATTTGAGCGTTTGTGTTTGTGTTTGTGTGTGTGTGTGTGTGTGTGTGGATTATTATCACAGCAAATGTAAGTCGTTACAGTGTTGTTCATTACTTAAAATGAAATCAACTGAAGATCATTAAACAGACCACTTAGAGTTTATGAAATGTCAGCTTGATTATATTGTGTGATTCGGTTTATTAATGCAACTGTGTGTGTGTGTGTGTGTGTGTGTGTGTGTGTGTGTGTGTGTGTGTGTGTGTGTGTGTGTGTGCCCTTAATGCTTGTGTTCAAATTAAAGCCCTATCAATACTGGATTTTTGGGGCCACTTAAAATTTCTATATATAAAAGTTAAAGATATATTGGCCAATGCTTGTTTTTAATATTATCACAAAACAGCAATAACAGCTTATTTGAAACAATAAACTTGACTAGAAAATAAAGCATAATAAAGAACAAATAAAAGTATACACAATAAATATTCAACTTAATTACTTTATAACATTAAAGTATAGGTTCAAATTGTTGTGTGTCTTAAAAAAAAAAACACCTGCAACCCAATACAGTATGTACATTGGAAAAGTAGTTGTTTGCTGTCATCTATGGATTTTGTTCACTACGTCTTCCATTGGACTTAAGGCCCTGACACACCAGGCCCTCAGGTCTGTGGCCCCTCGTTCTTGTGGCATGTGCCGCACCGCTGTCACTAATCTGCTCTTGTCTGCAGCTTTTTGGCTGATTCAGCAAGTTGAATTGATGACTGTGCAGCTTCAACAATCAGTGCACGAGAAGTAGGGCGAAGTACGTCGATATTATATCAATATCGTGACATGAGACTAGATGTCGTCTTAATTTTGGGATATTGTTATATTGTAACGTGGCATAAGTGTTGTCTTTCCCATACTGTATTACAACTTTTTATGGTGAAATCTACGCATCCATCAGATGACAGATCAACATTGGCATTACATTCCACCTGGCGAATATCTAATATTTGTTCTCCTTGAGCTCAATTAGTTTGAGTAGTCTTCTCTTTTACAACTAAATGCTCAGCTACGTTCTCCAGCTTATTGTTAATTTTGCCTTCTCTGTCTAACCAACACGTGCTGGTTACATCATATCTGTGCTAAGCAGACTATCTGCCTGTGACTATACAATAGCAGTCGGTCTACTGCACCTAACATAATAGGTTCTGGCAAAATGAATCCCATAATGGCAACAGTTAAAATGGTGATTATGAAAGTGAAGCTTTGTCTGCTTGTATTCAGGAATGGAACAGATTTATGATAAAAGAAGCTCCCAGTATTGATCAGCAGCATCCCAGCTCACCTTATTAACCAACTCAAAAAACATTTAGAAGTGTACACACACACACACACACACACACACACACACACACACACACACACACACACACACACACAAGGCAGATCGAGAGAAGAAGGGAGGTTTAAAAAGAGGGACCTCATTCCATGTGCGCTGCTGAATGTGTGGCTCATTCAGATCTGATTGAAGCTGTAGCTCAGAGGATGACTCAGCTGAGTATAATTAAAGCTGTCAAACAATTCTTGTGTCATCCTCCAACATGCATCTGCATAAATATATTATTTTTCCCACCCACACCCATCTCAAAATGTCTCTCTCTCCCCCACATCAATTGTAGCCTGACATATGCATAATCAATCTCCCTTTATTCATCCAGAAAACATGACTAGCCTTTGGCTTCACTATTCTTCCCATGTCTTTCCCCCGCCCACTGGTCGATCACCTGGACAGCTGTTGTCAACATATACGACGTGCCTGTATAATCGCAACTGTACAGGAATGGGAGATAGAGAGCGGGAGGAGAGGGGTGAGGTACAGAAGATAAGGGAGGTGAGTCCATTGCTCTGGTTGTTAGTAAGTGGGAGGGTTTCCAGTCATCAGAGAACAAGACTTGCATGGACACTGAGCACCAGACCTAGAAAAGGATCTGTACTTATGTCTACGTACTGCTCCACCACATACATATCAAGGCTGGTGAAGGACAAGGATCAGGTGAAATCTGAATATTGATGTGTAAGATGAAATCACAACTTATATTGATTGTTATACAAGTCTGAGTTTGTCACTCTTCAGTAGCTGGAGCCCCTCTTCTTACTAGTGGTCTTACTAATATGAGACGTTATTTTGCCTCATGGTGACCAAGCAGTGGTCTCAGTTTAATATATTTCTGCTCAAGTGCATTACACATGAACATCATTTAAATATGATATGCTGTCGATTTAATTTTGTTTTGGATGACAGCACATGGAGATTGAGTTGGCAAGAGTTTTCTGGGATATTAATTGAACATTTAATTTACCCTTCGGAAAGTGCTGCAAGATTGATTGGTAATGAAAGACGAGCCTTCAGGTACATTAGGCCATGTCTGCAGCACAAACCAAAGAGAGCATGTGTATGTGTGTCTGCAAGTGCCGTTTGGTCTCACAACATTACCGTGGATCATTTTCAGTCACCTCATTTAAACAACATGTTGATATCGTCCATTCACCTCATAGCACAGTATCCCGTGATGACACGTTAGAAACTCAAGCCCATTACAGACAGGGAGCATCTTGTTTGTGTAGTTGCCAAGAGTTGTCGATTCAAGTTGCCATATTCCTAAACCAGTCAACAGCCCTGCGTTGTTTAATTACTTTGCTTTAAGTCTTGACCATATCATTTTGGTGCATTAACATGAAAAGAATCTTCTTTTGCATCAATAACTAGTTGTAATGGTTTCATTGGAAAAGAGTGTGTGAAATTCACAAGTCAACATCACATCTAATAAATAACCGTGATATTTTAGTTTGATTCAAAGCAGTAACAAGCGGTTTTAAATAGTGCTTCATGTACAAATACATGTAGAAGTATCTTATCTGATTTTATTTAATGCTACCTTGTCCATTCATTCAACTATTTTAATCAATGGTGGTGTACTGTATCCTTTTTAAAAATGAATGAATGTCACTGTGACACTTCATACTCAACTTAGTTAAATGTTTTCCAGCCAGGTACGCAGTCATCTATAACTCCTCGAACTATCTACACTACAAATACTATTATAAATTGAAAATCACCAAATTACTTTTAAATTAGAGTTTCCCCTCGGAACCTATATAAGTGTTCAAACTTAAAAAGTTGAAATAGGATACAAGGGATAGAAACACCATCTGGCTTAAATCTGGTTACATGTGTCTCCATGGATTTGAAAGTCAGCCTGAAACAGGACGTCCAGCCAGCTGTTAGTTTGACAACACTGTGTCATCTGACTGAAGAGTGGTTGCGTAAAGTTCCAGAGGAAATGGCTGTGAAGTTGGCAGTGACGGGCTAAGACTAACTTCAATACCAGAACCATCACCCCGATCAGCAGCAGTCCATCTATCTGAGGGGTTAAAGTGGAGCACTGGGTCCGCTGCTGTTTTCATCCACTTCTCATTTCTGACACAGAGCTGAAATAACTCACTCATCCCGCACTAACAGCAGAAACACACCAACATAGAGACCAACAACAAACAGGGTTCTTCTCTATTAATTAAAAGTGGACAGCAACAACATGGTGGTGACATAATTACTGCATTACAGCTGCGGGACTCATGTAAATGTGCATTTTTACCCTGCCACCCGTAGAGGACATGCATTACATAAGAGGACATTTTATGTAATTCTAATATATTTTTTGTGGCTATGTTGGTCAGTCACACTAAAATATGTGAACAACTATTCAAGAGATCACCATGAAAAGTGGTATAAACATTCATGCACCACTCATTGCAACAACCATAATTAAATTAAGGATGTTGTACTAATATGATATACATCTTGCGTACAGATTGTAAAGCCCTCTGAAGCAAAATTGTAATTTGGGATCTTGGGCTATACAAAATAAATTTAATTGAATTTAATTGAATCTTAGACCAGTAGACCTTGAGAAACCCTAATAAACATCTCTTCAGGGGAAGGAGCAGACAGTTCAGTTCCACTTAGTCTTCGGAAAAACTAACACTGTCTAACTACATTACCCAGAGGCCTATTGGCTTAACTGTTCACACACACACATGCAGAGTCCACGAATTTACATGCAGTATTCATTCAACCTGTTAGGGGTCAACCATTCATTACCATTACCTACAATCCCTAAGAGTTTGTGTTTCATAAACAAGAGTGCACCACCAGGGAGTTACCTAGCTCCAGAAAACTACAAAATGATGCACTGAGGAATATGGAAGAGCACGATAAGCCACAGGAGGAGGAGCAGATCTGCCACATCTTTGTGTCAATCTCTCCCTCCCTCCCTCCCTCCCTCTCTCCCGCTCTCCTCCGCTCTCTCAGGAGCCTCACATGAGCTGCAGTAGCAGACACCTCCTGAATTATTGAAGCAGACAAGGCATCTCTCAAACTCACACACACACACACTCACACACACACAAACAGTAACTGTATCCCTGCCCTCAGGGGGGAAATTAGATAATGACCAATTCAATCTGACATGGTTTTAGAGACCATAAACATCAGAGTGAGAGGAAGAGAGGGAGGGAGGGAGGGGAGAGATGCTGACACTGATCGAAAGGAGGGCTGGGGAGGTGTGAAAAAGAGAAACAGACTACCCATGATTTATTTCACACGGTGACACTCAGGGGTGGGAAGGCTACTTTCAAATGTAATCTGTGCAAGACTTGTTAGTAAAATATCCTGCATTATATAATTGATTAGGCTACCTCAGAAACACAATATGTAGCCCAACTATTTAGCCCAAAGAATACCAGCTAATTAGAATTTTTTTCGCAGGCTAACATGCTAAGATGGTGAACTTGATAAGCATTATACCTGCTAAACTTCGGCATGTAGCATGGTCATTGTGAGCATGTTGATATGCTGACGTAAGCATTTAGCTAAAAGCACAAAAAAAGAGACACCAAATGACAGGAAGAAGTGATGTGAGTGAGATACACAAAGAAAATGATCTTGCTCAACCCACCTCTATTCTAGACAACTCATGTCAAATCATCGGATCCAAAAAATACCCCTTTCAAGCTCTGATTTTTATTTTCTTAAAAAGGGACATAAAACATCCTAATTACAGAGCTTATTCATTGCTGAGTAACAATATACATCTCAATTTCTGTTGACAGGTGTAATTGACATGCAAATGTAATACATAATGACTGTATTCCATTTAGGTGAGCTAGTTCCAGGGTGTTTGTAGGGTTGATATAACTGAGCCATTGGTAACGAGATTAGTTTCACCTGTGTGTTTCCCACTATGACGAGTTAAAACGGCAGGTCTATACTATCACTGTGCCAACAGGGACTTTCTATTTGGCAGAGTAACAAGCAGAGGAATAAGGGTGCTATGACTCATCTCCACTCATTTCAACTTATAAAACAGATAACAAAAACACAAATCATACACTGGCATATGGAGAGATATAGAGGGAGCAAAACCCTGAGGAAGAAACATCTGATCATACAAGAACAAGCGAGAGCACAGTGGGGGTGACAGCTTCATTAATGGCAATGGCAACAGAAACACAAAGACATGCAAAAATATTCTGACATATAGAGTATAGGTCTACATTTATGATCTGACACACACGATGATCAAAACAACCTATTATGCATGAAACTGTGATACACACACACACGCACACACACACACACGCACACACGCACACACACACACACACACACACACTTTCATCAAAACCAGCTGCTACAGATATGAGTTAAAACCCACTGCATTACAGACATATGTTGACAGAAAGATTTCTGCCTGTCATTAGTATTATGTAAATTTTCTAACAACAACTGCAGACATCCATGAAAATGAAGTGAAGACAGCTTGAAGCCATATGGATCACAATGCATGCATGGTAATGGCATATTAAACTGGAAATTCTATTGAGAGTAAATCTGTTTTAGCGCTGAAATGATTAATCGAATAATCAATAAGACAACTGACAGAAAATGAGTCAACAATATATTTTGTATTTGTTCTTCATTGTATTGTTCACATCAGACAAAACAAGAATTTTGTTTGTCACCTTTGCCTCTTTTTCACCATTTTAAATGTTTAAAAAGTCATATTATTTGATGATTATTAGTTGCAGCCCCATTGGAGTTATAATGATGGTGTGCGTTGGTATTAAATCCTTAACAGAATTTTTCTCAGCACATGAACAAAGCAGACAATAGGTAGGGTGAGTGATGTGGATGAAATCCTTGGCCATGCTGTAATTTAGCATGTTAGCCTGCTAAAATGTTCTAATTAGCATTAAAAACAAAAGCAGAAAGGCTGAATGTCTTTAGTATTGCAGGTATTTCGTCATAAACCAAAGTTTTGAATAAAAACATATTTTGACCTGATGAAGGCACTATATGAAGAGGGATCCCTTAACTTGTCATATAGCACCTGCCTTTAAAAAAAAGATTTAACATTGAGATGAAATGAAAAATGTCCTTTTAACCCTTTAAGATCACATCCCCGGTCCTATTGTGCTTATTTAATGACATGTGCACAAAAAAAACTTTAAAAAAAAGTAATTTCTTTGTATCTATTAATCAAAATCCAACAATCTTTTCTTCCTGTATAAAAATGTATGATTTGTCACTACGTGAGCCAGTGCCAACCAATTTCAACCAATACTATCATGACATCCATCCATCGGTCAATCTGCATGTTTTAACGTTAAGGAAGGTGTGTGTGGAGCCGCAGTCTTAGGTAGCAAAGGGACTTTAACATTTTTACAATTTAACCTGAGAAAGACATGAATATTTGTAGCAATGCATCAAATGGTGGTTCGAGAGAAAAAGTGAAAATTCATCGGGAATCATCCTCTTGAGACCATGAATGTCTGCACAAACATTCATGACAATCCATCGAAAAGTTTAAGTGGTTGACCAACAGACCGACCGACCATCCCTACACTGGATTTAAGCCACTAGCATGGCTAAAAGGCCAATATTACATTCCTGTTGATTGGTTCAAAACATTGTCCTCAATGATCCAACACATCCAGAGCTATTAAAAGGAAGAACTTTTCCTCTTATGCTATTTATCAATCTAGATTATTTTTGTTGTGAGTTGCCTAGTGTTAGAGATGTCTGCCTATTCTCTCCAATACAATGCTACAAGATGGCACTCAGCTCGAGGTGCAAAGCGCCAAAAGAATACATATGAAAAACTCAACAGTCTTTCCAGAAATTATGACCCTGGTACTCAAGATAATCAACACACCTTGTTGTGAGCGAATCATGTAGGAACTATTTTCTTTCAATCTTAGTTCCTACATGAAAGGTAAATAAATGTGTTTTTGATTTTGGGGTGAGCTGTCCCTTTAACGGGAAAGCTACCTCAGTAGAAATAGCACAGCAAAATCTCTCTCATAAAAAAAATCATAAATCTTCATATAATATATCATCATATCACGTACCTCTAAATGTAGGGTGCTGATAATGCTGGTAGCTAAATATGAATAATGATTCGGAATAGGTGAGCCAATGTAATTCTTCATCTAGGAATAGAAACAGAATTTCCTACACTTTAGTGTAGTGATAATAGTGGCATATGTTTAAAAAATATCTACTTTCTAATATAATATGGCTCAAAGGAAGACATCCAAATGCAAAAGTAGTGGTAGAGTATATAAGTTTTTTCCCCCAATAGTCTTGAGTGGTTTCTCTGTCTAAATATTTAAACATTTGCAGCAAATCAGACAGCAGCTATTCAAAAGAATCAACGGCTAAGCAGGAGCGTTTCATATCAGTGCCAAATAGACCGGCAGAAAGACAATCCCCACAGAGAGAGAGGAGTTTGGAGGGGCTGCCATGACAAAGCAGACTGAAGCTCACACACACATACATGTTTTATTGATGATGGATTCCACATTTCTCCCATCCTTCCATCCTCTGTCTGTCCATCTGTTCTGCCCACAGTGTTGATAGGCTTCACATGAAAGCTCCTCCTCATCCCCTCTTCTCCTACCATCTCGCTTTTTTTCCCATTTCCTCTTTCTTATCGTCAGCCAATATTACACTGGCAACCCTTTAGCTTCCCTGCTTTGTCTCTCTCCCTCTGTTCTATCCTCCAAAACGCACACACACACACGCACACGCACATACACACACACACACACACACACACAGTCAAAACCTATTTATCCTGGTCATAGGGGACAGTGACCTCTGTCTAGCCTGTGACCGGATTGTCCTCCAAATGTTCGTGTGCGTGTGTGTGTTCCTGCATATGTGTGTATGTGTGTGTCTTCCTGCCTGTTCACACACTTATTGATTATATCAAGGCTCCAATCAGGGTTACCAGGCCCTGTAAATTTACTGATCGATCCCTCCAAGAGCCTCAGGGTGGATGGGAAGCTGTGTGTGTGTGTGTGCGTGTGTGTATGTGTGTGTGTGTGTGTATGTGTGTGTGTGTGTGTGTTTGTTGTGTTGTGTGGTGAGCATTAGTACACATGCAGAGACAGCAGCTGGAGAGAGATGTGAAAATTTTCCACGAGTCAGTTTAAAGGGATACCACATGACAAGGAAGACTTTCCTTCAACACAAAGATTAGGATCAGCATTTTTTCACCTAAAATCAATAGCTCACAGTCAGAAGTATGCATGCAGAAGGAAAGCATGGCAAAGGAAAAGGATGGAAGGAGAAGAAGGTGTATTTTGAAGGACACTGTTTCATCAGGAGTTAGTGGAGTATAAAACGAGAGAGAGAAGAGCCAGGAGAGAAGGGAGGTGATAAACGGTCTGAAGAGAAGGTAGAGAGGCAGCTTAAGAGCAGAAAGAGAAATGTAGGACAGAGCAAAGGAGAGATAAGAAAGAATGGCAGGTGTTCACCCAAGACTTCGTTTAATTGACGGAAATACTGTATGTCTGCAGGGGAGTATTCACTCAGAGGGTTTGTGTGTGTGTGTGTGTGTGCGTGTGTGTGTGTGTGTGTGTGTGTGCGTGAGAGAGAGAAGGTGAAGGTGACTCCAGGGTTCGTCTCGTCTAAGCTGCTTCTCTAAACCGCACCCCGCCCCCCCCAGCTGCGTAATCAGGACACACACATACACACCAGGGTGCAAACACAGACGTAGCAGAAGAGGACCAGTTCATTTGGATGCAGTGGGAAGCTCCCAGGTGTGAATGTGTTTACCGTGTGTCAGAGTGGGGCTGAAAAAAGAACGTGCAAGCGCAGCATAACCTTCTCCTCCATAAATGGAAGAGGGGAAAAACATGTAATACAAGCTACCACATCGACCAGCTTTGCAATGAAAATAATACCACACACACACACACACACAGTTGACACACTATTTTGTAAAAGAGAGACAGTGGGGGTCGGTGACTGGCAGCCCCAGAGAGACTGTCGTCTTGGAAAAGTAAATACTAAAGATAAAGGATGACAGAATTTAATTGTCATCATGAGACTGAGCTGAGACAGGCCGCTGGCTCTGACACACATAGTTGCAATGCAACCACACACACACACATACATGGTGGTTTGTAGCTGTCTGAGATTTTTTCATCCGAACACCAGGTCCACCAGCTAATGAACAGAGAGTCTGGGGACAGCATGCACTTACACAGATATATGAGGAAATATGCAGCACACATCCGATAAGATTTAGTGCATTTCTGCAAACCTGACAGCATGCGAGCAGAGCGGAAGACAGGATTTCAGTAGGAAACGAGAGAAAAGGACGGCAAGGAGGACAGAGATGAGAAATTACTCTTTTAGGAGATAGAAACAAGACGAAGAGTGCAAACAACTTTTCCTCCTCCTGAAGATAAAAGTGGGTCTGCCCGGATGGCAATGACAGCCATTCTGTCACTGTTTGCAGAGAGAGATTCTGATAAGAAACAACAGGAGAGAAGATTAGACAGCACAAGACGACACAAGGTCTGGGCGTTTTTGTCAAAATTTAAATTAAAATCTGTAAAAATCTGATTCAAGAATGAGTAAACACTATCAATCGGACCAGGCATTCAAAGCCAACTTTCTGTGCTATCGGTTAAAACAGGCACATTTTGGTCGGTGCCAAAAAAAAGCACTGAGTTCTGTCTGAGATTCTTGAAATCAGATGGTCCTGATGATCAGTTCTTTACATACATTCCAACGTAGATCAACTCTTGTTATACACAGACTCTCAGACACCAAAGCTTACTGAACCTTTTCTTCAATACAAACTACACCATAATGTCCTTACTACATAAATCCACCAATAATAGGCTCACTCGGGCAAGAATAGCAGAACTGGCTTGAACCGGCCAGCTCAGCAACACACAGACCATATTATGTGCAGTATTATCTGATAGACTTCACTGCTATGTAAAAAGCAATTACATCATGGGCTTTTTAAACTGCTGTTCTCCAAACCTTTTAACACATGCTCCAATAGTTTGGTTCCAAATGGTCAGTATTTCCTCTTTGCAATGCAGAGATCACAGAAGATTGAGGTGAACGGTTTTAACACGAAAGGTGAGCAAGGTAAAGTAATTAGGCATTTCATTTAGAAATAACGAATGACTGTAATTATCAACTCAAAATGTGTCTGTACGGACACTTCAGGAAAAGCATCAGGTTCACTCAACTAAGAAATAAACTGACTGTAAATCTGTCTAAGGAGAGCACAGATGCGTGACCAGCACCATAAAGAGACGGTGTGGAAAGCACTGTAGTTACACATTTCATGCACCACAGTCTCAACCCTGAATGCGAGTATTACCAGATGTATGCTGGGTAATAAGCTATTTTGTTTTACTGCTGCTGCTTCTACCACTGGATCCCCCCAATATATGCTTTTGTCCTGACCAGAATACTCTGACGTAGCCAACAACACGAGGCAGCTGCAGGCTGATAAACAAGTTGACCCTGCTTGAAACAGAAACACAGTCGAACTCAGTGCTGCATACAAATGTGTGCATATTCAATGCAGCCATACTTTATTTGCATATAAAATCATGAAAATTAAAGTGGTGATTGTGACCTAAGGAAAAAGAAAATGCCATTGGCTTAAATTACAACAAGTGATTTGGCAAAAGAGCAACAAACGTGGTCAAGCAAATTCAAAGATTAAGAAACTATTAAATTGGTCCAAAATGTTTAGATCATCTAACAAGCTGAAGAAGCTCTGTAGCACACGAGAAACAAAGGCACTGCACTGAACAATTAAACAAGACACTTTTACACAACTCAACTAATCAGAATCAGACTGGCTCAGCCAGCAAGCCCGTCTACAGACTTCAGTCCGAAGCCAATGCACAGCGTGATTTATTCCATAAATGTGTCATTTCGTCTCTATAAACCAGCTGAAATTCATGTACGCATAAAGTATACAAGAAAGTAACAAAAGACATTGGCTGTGTTTTGATCGAAGAAAATTATTTTTTGAACAGACAAAATGTGTTGGTAATGAAGTACATTTTTCTTTTATTTCTACTTCACGAGTGGACTAGAATAAACCATCTATTACAGTCCTGTTGTTAGGAATGCGCCTCGGAAAATAAAATAAATCAAATCCTATTTTCATTATGTTTTCAAGACATGCCACCTGAACTTTGACCGTTTAACTATGGACACTCATACAATATGCGGGAGAGAGCAAGTGGCTCATCGGGGCTGCCGAGTGAAACATGGCAGGCGGGGGAGAACACTGGAGAGGAGGAGTCACGGGTGAGGGCAGATGGAGAGGGAGGGGGAGATAGAGAGGGCCATGGTTGAGGAAGCACAGGGTCATTCACAGCTCCGGAGACAGAGGAAGAAAGAGAGAAGCATGGAAGAAAAATGTGGAGTTCATGAGGGGGGTGAGACTGACTGACTGGCGGATAGTAAAGAAGGATTGTTATAAACATACTGTGCTTCCCTTGTTCAGGATGCAAAGGATCATAAAGGATTCAAATCAGGTTGACAATTATGATATCAAATCAACATAGTTTCTTAGTTTTCATAAAATCTGCTCGATTCTTTAATAAAAACAAAATTCCGAAAGCAATATTTTGTATATGTATATATTTATATATTCGTACCAAAGTTCCCCAAAATCTTGCTGTTAAAGAAAGCATGGGAAAGCAAGGTAAATATGCAAGCTCACCACTGTATTCTGTCATTTCAAGTCAAATTCCATTTATATTCTTCGTAAACATGGGTCACTGCATCAGTCACATTGTGGGATATTGGACCTACATTTTTTCGAATTTTAAAGCTGCCTGTTTTTTTGTCACCACAACTCCAAAAAAAAGAAGCCAACATGGATGTTACGATTTGAAACCACAATTGATGACCAAGGGGTTCACCCCAAATTTCTCACATATTGAACTTTCATCTGGGCAAATGTGCACACCATAATAGGGGCCTTTGAACACATCATGATCACATCTACAGTACCTTAAGATCAGGCTTTCCTCCTAAGAAAGTAGTATGAATAATCATTTTGTAGTTTGCAATTGACTCATACAGAACCCCATTTTCCTAATTTTCCTCCCGCCTGGCCTCAGCCCTCCACTGACAGTTTCCTGTTGACAAGTTTCACTTGCACAGGAGACCACACAGAGGAATAAAAAGTGGACAGCAGTGTCCGCTCACACACACACAAACACACACTGCAGGTAGTAGAGCCCTGGAGTGTATACAGACATGACTAATGCTGGAGCTGAACCAGTACAGTATGGGGAAGGTCAGCTAATAAGGCCGAAGTTAGCCCACTGCCGACTGACATCTCTTGAGGACACCGTCATGGTAGGAGCAATCAAAATGCAAAGTCTTTGGTTACACTGCTGTCACCATCGGCCTGATGACAACTGGTTAGACTGGAGAGTATGTTTTGCACTGTTGTCATTCCCCAGCTGAGGCCGTATTCGGAGAGGAACACAAGCTTGCGCTAAGAAAATACCAATACCAAGAGTAACTGAAGTCATAAGTCATTATGTTCATGGCACGATGCACTCAGTGTAAATACATCCAACCCTTTTAATTTCCCCTTAAGTAGCTGTAAGGTTGTTCAAATCCCACCGTCTGGCAGCATCACATATATTCCCTTCCAGCTCTTCATTGAAGCTGTATAATGTTTACACTGAGTGAAATATTTAAACCCAAGACTGTTTGTATGGCTGTATCATTCCATCAAATATAAATACTCTGGATGTCTTGTGCTTAATTATTTACACACTTCTCCCCCCCAAAATTCTCAATGATATATTAGGTATCTTTGAAAACGTGTGGGTTTGAACAATGTGGCTGTGCAGCAGCCGGCTGAATGTGTGCTTTAGTTGTTTTTTTTCACAATTAGACCTACACGTTGGTGTCGCTGCAGAGAATCATGCCTGGACTTCAAATTTACGTTCAGCAAATGTATATGAAGCACCTACTCTATTTACTAAGTTCTTCTTCAGTCAAAGGTTATTCAGAACATTTCATAGATGTTTTAACCATAGCAACCAAGGTCTCAAACCAAATCTCAGACAATCATGGCGAATTATACAAGAGTGAGACACAAATGTCTTTGCATCAATATGCGCCTGTAGTGACTTGACAGGACGTTGATTCAGCTGGCAAATAGTCAACTGAAGAGCCAACATGGCAACTTCTGAGATATCATCCAATTGATGCCTGATATCCCTGAATAGACAAGTCTTGATGATTAATCCATAATTTACATCCAAACTACAGAGAGACAGCCACACATGGGTGCACTAGCTCCTGTGTAGACTGCAGACTTTTACATGTGCTGTATGCTCTTTTTCATAGAAATCATACAGGAGAGGCAGAAATACCATGCACAAACCATTACAGCGGAGGCTGTTGTGTATATTATGAAATTCTACTGTAAGACTACTTGAAAGTGGAATGAAAAGATAACATTTCATAATGTCAACATTGGCAAGTGAAAACAGTCAATTCAGTTCAGGAAATAATTCAGTCAGTCAAATCATGAGCTATGCTTTCTGTTTTGTATATTTTCAATCATATGCAGAAGTCTGATGTTCTCGGTCTACGAGGCTGCTTTTCCCTCAACCAGGATCTGAACCTGCTGAGTTACTACAAGGTGGATTATGCCTGCTGGCAAGTGCTCAAGTACTCATAGGGTGTATCAAGGGCGTATAGTGCTCTCTCTCTCTCTCTCTCTCTCTCTCTCTCTCTCTCTCTCTCTCTCTCTCTCTCTCTCTCTCTCTCTCTCTCTCTCTCACACACACGCACAACACAAACACACACAAGGTGGCTGATCATGGTACCCCTTTTGGCTGGATGTTGTTTCTCTCAGTTCAAACTCACATCTCTGAATCTGTTCCAGGATCTGTCCTTGTTGTACTGAGCCACGGTGCTCAGCCATTTGTCGTTACTGTTACCGGAGACCGTCGTTTCTCTGCTCAGCAAAAGAGCCACGACAGGTAGCAGAAAGAAGAGCATCTTCTGAAAGCAAAGAAAGAAAGAGAAAGAGAGAGAGAGAGAGAGAGAGAGAGAGAGAGAGAGCGAGAGAGAGAGAGACATGAGACGGATGCCATTCAGAGTGAGAAAACAGACAAGAGGAAGAGGATGCAGCAAAGTGTTAGAAGAGCAGAATGAAGTGAGACAGAGCACTTTACAGAACACAGAACTCTCATATTGTGACGCATAGTGGGTTAGAATGTCACAATGGAACGTAAAAAGCAGCTGAAAGAACCACTGTGTTGTGGCGTGACCGTGGAGTGCTCATTTTATCAAATTGCTGATCCTTCTCTTAATCGGATTATAAACATTGGAGAGTTGTCACCGCGGCAGATGGGGCAACGCGAAACGACTTTAGCTCGCAAGCTTCCCCTCCGCCAATTTAAAAAGCAATTAGCGACGTCAACACTATTGCCGACCCCCAAGGAGCTTTGTCTGGGCTCTCATCTGCTTTCTCCTCCAGCCGGCAGCAGCACCACCATGAAAGTCGAAAACTACTCACTTTCATTTCCAGTTTTATATTTCTTTGATAATTTTTTTTTTTTTTTAAAAAAACGGCCACCAACAGCCAGCACCTAACCTACCTGGAATAGTTCGTTGATGTCCAATTTGATTCCCGGGGGAAAATAAGTCCACGGCCCCGGGCACTCCGGTGGTACCCGACTGCTTGGATTGACGGCAAAAAGGGAGCTGCGAGGACGAGCGTACCGGGAGCTTTCTCCTCCTCCTCAGTCACTAGACACCGCCTCCCCCTCGCTCTCTCTCTCGCTCTCTCTCTCTCTCTCTCTCTCTCTCTCTCTCTCTCTCCAATACGCACTCACCGTGTCATTGATTTTCAGCAGGGGGATTTTTTTTGTGTTCACACCAGGGCGCGAGCAGGATTTAGGAGCCGTGTCGCAGCGCTGTTCCGGGGTGCACAAACACAAATTTCATTTTAGTCACGCGCCTCTGTTGTGGAATTCAAGCTCGTGTCCACTATAGTAAATACAATTAAGATACATAAACCGTAAAATCGGCGCTGTGTTGTGGTGCTTGAAACGTCTCCAGTTTCCAGTTCCCACAGCGCATGGGTTGATACGCTTTGTAGCTCCACGGACAGACAGAGGCAGGCCACTCTTTTTTTAAATGAAAACACAATTCATAAATGGGCCATGTAACTAGGGCGTTCATTTTAGGGGGAATATTACGATATATGTTTAAATATTTAATCTGCAACTCTATGCTGAGTCTCTCTCTCTCTCTCTCTCTCTCTGGCTTTTCTTCGCTTTGGTAACACTCTTGTTTCTCTTTTTCTGCCTCTCTTTGTATACTGTGTGTCTGGGTGTGTGTGGAGTTCGGCATAACATTTGTGTCTGTGTTTGTGTGTGAGTAATACTGGCATCACTCTCCTTCGTGTGTGGTTCAGTTCCAGCCCGTTTTATTGACTAGTTTGGCACAGAGGAAACTAGTAGCTCGCTACAGCTCCGTATCTCCCTCGGTTTCACATCTAGCTATTCGGGCTGACATCACAATTCTCTTTCGTAATGCTTGCACTTTTGGAAAGTATTACCAGTATTAATCTAGTCGGGCACAGTAGTCAAAAGAAAGACTGTAGTTTCCTTTTGCAATTCTGTATTCATCTTGTCCTGCTCCGTTGCAAAAGTCACTGCGCTTGCAAGAAAGGTTTTTGTTTTCGCCAATACTGTATTATATTTATATAACTACATTTTATCATGCGATTTTAATGAGTCTGGATTGTTTTGTCATCCAAGTTTCAGTGCTGTTTGAGCACTTTTTTTTCCTCCAGGAAAACTAAACCTTAGGTTATAGGCCGACAGCAATTTCTCTTTTTATTTCGTGCTCTTGGTCCAGAAACAGAGCTCATTAAAAATGAAACAGGTTAAACACGAAGTATATGCAGTATTTTGCAATTATGTTTGCTGCAGAGTAAAAATGTGAAGTCTTGCCAAGTGACCTCCTAAATCTTTATTCATGAAATACTCTATTTGTTTAATATTTGTCCACATTATGTACAGTTTTAAAATTTGGTGGCGAATGCTCATTACATGAACACGCCTTGCAGTTGTTTTGGTGTCTGATGGAGTCTTCACAATACAGAAAGCGGGATTGTTCAAGCAGGCCTCAGAATTTTAATGAAGCAGTTAAACACTGCAGATGGAGGAGCTGTTCATGGTGCTGCCATTTTTCAACCCCAGCTGCTTCCTAGGATTACAGTTTGGAGTACAAAAACAGTAATGCACATATTATAAAGTTCATATTTATTGAGTTAAATCGGACCGATGGCTTGTTGTTATTGCCAGACATCTGTACTGTTTAAAAAACAGTCTTGGAAATATACAGCGGTGACATAAAAATATTAAAGCTAATGGACAGAACTGAAGTTCTGCATAATACAAGCTAATAATGACACTTGCCTCTTTAAAAACATGTCTCTCACTGGGCCATCTTACACTGTGAAGTACGAAGTAATTGGTGGAATTGAAAAGTCCAATAAGCAGCTTATGAGCTGGATGAATATGATACTTGATTTTGACATTTAGAGGCTCTTACAAGACATTTATACGGAGTATATGTTAATAGTTATGTTGCCTGTGTTAAATGGGTACCCTGACATTTACAGTAAATCTGGGTAAATATTTGAACTACTTGGAAATGAGGTAGAGCATTTGTCCTTCAGCTACCACCCAGTGGCTTATTTACAAATCTTCTTTCACATTCTAGACTTTTAACTAACACCTGAAATGCAAGGCATGACATTTGATGTTTACATTGTAATTGACAATTGACAATACTGATATTAATGACAAATATTTATGGAGAAACAAACAGAGAAAAAGAGTTGGTTACCTGATATGATGCAAGACACAGTAACATTATGTTGCACAGTGTCTGTTCACACAGTGTAAAATTTAATAGACATCATAGTTATATTGGTGGATGTTTTCCAGTGAGCATCAGAGATGTGTTTGCGCTTTTCCTTTCAGATTTTTCAAACATTAGAAAAAATGCCTCAATATCAGATTTGACCTCGGGATGTTTTTTATGCTTTTTAATAGAAAATCAGATACAATTTCTGTTCATGTATAATTTTAACCATTGTTCAATGTCATTGTGTTTTTAACACAGCTTAGTCAGAGACTCACCACTCTATGTTTAAAGGATCCAATCTAGGCCCACTTCAGTCAGGTATTCTGATAAAAGGAAAAGAGGGAGGGAGGAGAGAAGGAAAACAAGAATGATGAAACAAGATTAAAATTGTGTAGTTGTGTGTGTGTGTGTGTGTGTGTGTGTGTGTGTGTGTGTGTGTGTGTGTGTGTGTGTGTGTGTTGGAGAAAGCCAGAGAGAAGCGAGATGGGAAGGTTTGCGCGTGATGTTTGAAAGTGAGCAGTGGGGTGTGATCGACTGTTTCTTAATGAGCTATGTGTCTGTAACTTAACGTGTGCATGAGAACTTCAGTTCCACTTGAGCGACTCCAGAGAAAAGCTCTGTCAGTCTGCCTGAGAAATGGAACATGATCATAAAGCATCTGCTATGGTATCTGCCTGGGCTGTCCCACTGTGCAAGGTGCAAAATGTTTCAAAATGTAACATTTCCATCACACAACAATGCACATTTCTGCTGGGTGCTCTTCAGGGCATTCATAAATCCAATCATACATCTGACGTTCCACATAGGATGAAAATAGGAAAACTCATAGAGCATGAAACCCACCAGCAAATGGGATAAAGAGTATAAATGTCTCAGCATCCCGATGGATGTTTTTATACACCGGGTACGTGTCCTAATCAGTTCCTCATCAAGGGCTTCAGTGACAGTAAACAGAATATGTTGTTGACTTTCCTAATCTAAAAACAGGACTAATCTACCATACAAATAATAATGGGATAAAATTCAGCATGTAAACACATCTGACTCTTTTAGAAACAACCCACCAATCGGCTTTGATGTTTTCCTCAGTTATTCGGGCACTACAGCAGTTATATGTCATCTTTTTTTCAAAGCAAAGAGATGGGTGCCTTTTTTGTCATTTCCCTTGATAACTGTGTGAACAGCTGGTTTGGAAAAGTTCAAAATGATCACAGCATTTCTTTGTTGAGCTGAAAAAGAAGCTTCAACTAAGAAGGGACAAAATGAAAAAAAAAACAAAAAAAAAACAATATGGATATGCCCTGAATAAATTGATTAAATGGGTATGCATTGCTTGCAAATCATGTCAGGTAGATTTGATTTTCTCTCCACTGAGACATCATTGGAGAAAGTGACACCACAACAGACAATTATAGATAGAGTAAGAGGACTATTTTTATTGTATTGTTAAAATTTGACACAGCGAAATTTCAATTCTAGATGACTACGCTTCGTTGGCCTCCAACCACAGGAGTATCTTCATTTAGAGCACTTGAAGTTTATTGTCCAGGCAACTGTGGAGGAAGGCCTGAGTTAAATAGTTAAATAAGTGTGTGATTTGTAACCATTATCTGGCATGCTGGTCACATGAACATGTGGAAGCATTGCCAGTGTTTTAGGCATCTGTTGGTGCTTCAAGAATATACAAATCAGGTTTGTGCAGCAGTGCTGTGTGGTTTATTGCAGCAGTTAAACGCTGCAGGCAGAGGAACTGTCTGTGGTGCTGAAAGTAGCCGTTGACATTGCAGCAGAAAAAAAAACACATTCAAAATTCCTCCAACTTCTACCCCAGGAAAACTGAGAATTTCGGTTACATGAACAAAATATGAATTGTTAATCAGTGGGCTTTAGAGGTGCTGGTACAGTAGGTGGATATCTTCTCACCTATGCACAGAGTCAAGGTAGCTCTTTCCCCCTCGTTTCCAGTCTTTGTTCTAAGCTAAGCAAAAGCTAACTGGCTGCAGGAGGTAGCGTTATATTTACTATACAAACATTAGAATGGTATTAATGTTCTTATCAAATTAAGCGAATCATACCAAAATGTCAAACTATTCCTTCATAACACCCAAATTAGGATTGTGCAGCAGCACTGCAGGCAGAGGAATGCTTTCCATGGAGCTGCAGGTCCTAAAATCAGAGAGTGATTGATTGACTGACTGATTTTTATCTTAAAAGTAGATGAAAGAACATTGATGCCTTAAAGTAGAGGACCAAATTTAAAATTTCTCCCCAATAAAATGTGAATAATCTTTATGCAACAAGATTATCTGAAGATGCATTTGCTTTCTAACCAAAGATCATAAGGTAACCAATGTGCAATCATCCAGAATATAACAACACAACCCTAAGATCTTGTACACCTCTGGAGGAACCCAGTAATGTAGCACATACGATGAAAATAAATCTCCAATGGGGACTTAATACAGAATATGGGCTTCGTGGAAACATATCTGGCCCAACATACTGAACATACAACAGTTTCTGACATTGACACGTACAGTAAATAAAAACAAGACATACAGACACACAGAGAGGAAAGCAAAAGAGAAAGGAGAGTCGGTGCAGGTAAAAGTTTGCCTAATTGTCCAACAGTATGACATAATCTATTTCTATTTCAAGACAGACAAGACACAGACAGCGAGGCAGACAGTGAGGTTAGAGCCAAGGACAGGAAAGGTATTAGTGAATAAGTTAAGATTTCAAAAAATGAGTTGTTCAATGGCACAGACCAGAAATACAGAAAAGAATCAGGGGCTCTAACACCATACTGCTCTGCAGCTCATGTTGTGTTCAGGGTCTACATATATTCTAGAAGAGCAGAGGACACAGAAGAGGAGAAAACAGTTTAGTGTTATGAAACTAGCAATGACACCGAGAGGTTATCTTCTTACAGCAGCCCACTGTTCAAGAGGGCACAACAGAGAAAGAGATGCTCTGCAATGCAGCATAGCACCAACAACTGCTGGGCCTGCCTCCAGGGTAGCAGTGAAGAGGGAACATGACAGTTCACCAAGGTTTCCTGACCAGGCAGTTAGGAGAGCCATTCTCAGGAGGAGTTTCTCACCAGAGGAACAACATTACCCCAGGGAGGGATGTTTGACACCATGTCAGGACTATTATCTGCAATGGGGCAGAACAGACCCCTCTTCACCTTGTTCATAATGAACAACTTTGAGAGCTATTTCCTCCCATTAGGAATTGCATTTCTGTTAGTTATGTATTTTTGATTTTACTTCATTATATATGCCATGTTTGTACTCCTGAGTGTTGATGCCATTACAACCTGAATCATTTAACAAACTGGTTTGTGCTACACGGACTACAAAAACAAACGGGGGAATAGAATAAGAGAAAAATAGGAATACATCTGAGTTAATTCTGGGCTTAGCTAAAGGACATTTTTGACCTGTTTTGTTGAATTAAATTAACTGCAGTGTGCTTTCTTTATAGTGTGTGAATATAATCTGGATCAGCTGAAGGGTTATGTGATAAGAGACACTTAAAAGTATAAAACTATTATTCCATAGCACTTCTCCAGTGGTCTTCCTTTGTTACTTATGATAGAAAACAGTTTTTCCCTTGTCTGAAAAACACGTGTAAGTATTTCTATATTCATGTGCTTGTCGAACCACCAGAGAACGTTTAAATTGAATCATATCAAAAAATGTTTCAAAACTACTTCATTAAGTTTGGGCTATAAAACATCTTGGTTAGGTTTGATACAACAATTCCCCATTTTGGTTTGGGTTTAAATGACTACGAAATTGAAAACACAAACAAAAACGCAACAAAAGTACTTGGTTCATGAGGGACACAAACAGCAGTCTCCTCGGTGGAACCCTTGCCCTATCTACCACCCCAACCCCGTTCACGGACTCATTTGAAACTTATTTGTGATATGTCAAAGACAAATGTAATCCCAAAATAGGTTTCCCTCAAAAGGTAGGTCATATTGCAGGTCATTTTTAAGCAAAAAGACTAGTTATGTTTTTCTATGAGAATCTCAAGAATAGAGTTAATTTGAATTTGGTGCTAAAGAGGAAAGATGATAGGTCACTGACATATTCCAGTCATGAATGAGTTAAAGGCTATGTGGGTCAAAGTTTCATTTCTTCTTCTTTTTTTTGCAATCAGGCAGTGTGAACTGAGTTAAATGCAATGCCATTTTCTGGTTTGGGGAATGATGACCAAAATAAAGGTGTGAACACATCCCCTGTCCTCATCACTGCTTCCCAGCTTGATAAGATACAGCACCTTCTCTACCCACAGAGACAGACAGGGAATTCCATAACTGACCACAGCAGTGGGCCCAAGGCTGCCTCAGAGTGGAAGGGAACAGATTACCCTTATCAAAGCTTTCTCAAAGGGAAGTTGCAGCCGTGAGAGTTAATTGCATTCTGGATCCGCAGAAAAATCCCTCCCTACGTTTCATTATTTTTCTGAACTTTGCAGACTGGTTAAATTGTCACTTTTTGTGTGTAATCATACTATGCGGATTGCGATAACATGTACAGTACGTGTTGCTTGCAAATCCTCCGAAAGACAAAAGCGGTGGAGTTATTGTTGTGGATTTCTTACTGCCAATAACCAAAACAGAAAAACAAAACAAATAGAAAAAGAAAGGGACTAAAGACCAAAGATAAGAAGGACAGTATATAATGTGTGAGTAGACAGTGTCCACACATTATCCCATAGAGAACTGCTTTAATACGATCAAATTAATGCTTGAAAACTCCATGGACTCCTTTAAAACTGTGTTTGCAGACACTGTCAGTTTAAATCAGTCTCTTTGAGGGCTCAACAAATCACTCATTCCTTTAAACATTTGACACTGACCGGGTCTGACTGCCAATTAAGATGACTTTTCTCCTTTTCTGTCTATCAATCTCTCTCTATATGTCTTCCCTTCATTTTCTTTTGTGCAGGTCAAAAATAATCCCAGAGGAGCGCTCTCCACCTCATACCAAGACAATAGTCAATCAAAAAGATGAATTCTTGGCATGTTTGATCGGAAATGTATTAATATTCCACAGGAAGGCATTTAACATTCAACTGGCAACTTCTCAAAGTTCAAGTGCAGCCTGACACACCAATCGTTTAGGCGAGACAAGTGAAATAAAAGAATAACAAATTGGTATACAGTGTGTCTTCAAAAGTATCTGACATGATTGGCTCTTAGATTATAAAAGAGGCAACAACTGTCGGTACGTAAGTTATTTAGTAGAAAGAGCAGGCAGTGAAGACTGATCTCTTTGTAAAAACTGAAAATTCTCATCTCAAGTATAACATATCAAATAAAACATACAATAAAATCCTTCATACTAGAGAATAGTTGCATATTTAAAGACTTCACTTTGTTTCTTTGAGGTCTAGTGCACCAGGAAGACAGGCATTTTTGCTGTTTATTTGCATTTTGCAGCAAGGGAGAAAATAAGTTAAACCCAGGATGAACAGAATGGTTCATGGTGTTGATTCACCCCTGTGCCCTGCTGCGTCTAGCTGGAAATCCAGTCGCCTCTGCTGCCTCTCCAGAGGGTAATTGTTGTGGACAATACTTTTAAATCTGCACTTTTTCCACCACACACAGTTCTCTTTCTATGAGGGGCTACTGAAGAGTGATTCAATTCATTTATTAGACAAATAGTGTGCAATATAGAGATAGTTAAAGAGATACGGAACGTTAGGAGGCTTCGGCACTCTTTAAAATCTCCTGAATGCATCCCTCAAATATTTACATTTCCTGAATAAAAAAACAATCTCTAGTTGGCTCACCATTGAAGATTTAGTAGTTTTCCAGACATTTAAAAAAAGTTGGGAGGGATATCAGTCCAGTCCAATGTATATTTAATGTTCCTGGTGGTGCTGGTGGTAAAACAAACCCTCTGGGGTGACGTAAATGAAAATGACCCCATTATGAAGCACAGTCTTGCATATTGTGGCTGACCTGTGTCAACAATGTATCTCCAAAACCTTTCGAGAACTTTGTAAAACACTTTTGATTTGCGCTTGGTCACATTGCAGCCGAATAAATAGCTCAAAACATTAGGGAGCATGTCTTTCTTCACCCAATCTGAAAACTAGTTCAGATACATGACAATGACACTACTCTGCAGGTTCCTTTCTGCCTATTTCTGACTTTTTCCAATGCATTCTTTGGCCCAATCAAGTGTTATTGGTAGGTGTCCTCACTTTTCCTGCACAACTATTTGCTCCCTCACTTGAGTTTTCTCACCCATTCTCTTGAGCTTGTTCTCAATTCTTTCAAGAGTCTGATCTTCCAGCCAGTCATTTGTTTCTTGCTCCCTCAACCCATCATTGTTTTCACTGCAAGTTTCCCTCACTCATCTCTCTCTTCACTTCCACTTCAGCTTCAAAATGCTGAAGTACTTCTCTGGTTTATTCTCTGCACTTTTTTATCCTCTAACTTTATATTATTTTTACTGCCCCATCTTTCAATCGCTCGCTCACAACTCTCTGTAGACTTTGCATCATGGCTCAGGATGAGTCTCAGAGCAACCCTCTTATCTGTTTTTTGGGGTGTGACCCAAATTGTTTTGGACAGGCACGGCATGGCTGCCAGTGCCAGAGGTCCTTTTGTTGGGCAATGATTCAGAACGCTGCAGTTGAAAACATTCACATAGATAGAAGGGTACAACAGAGAGACAACACAGCCAGTTAATTGTCTCCCTTTGAGCTCCATCACAGGGTCAGGCAGGTTTATACATTAGATGTCAGTCACACAAACAGCATCAATACCTTTCCAAGGGCAGTGGAATGGTTTCATGGGTTTCACAGTCAGCACAGAAGTTGAATCATGCTACTGCTGTCAGTATAGAACACATCCCTGAATAGTAGAAAGTTAAACTTAAGATTAATATGAACTTAGCACACAGCTATGCCTTCTTTGGGAGAAGATGTGTGTAACTTGTTGGTTAACGTATAAAAGACCAAAAAGCACAATGCTATAATACAGAGAGAGAAGAAGAGAGGAGACACATTGAATTGACCAGATCTGTTATGCACTATGAATATCCTTAGTGGCAACGATAAACTCTACCTGGGGCACTGGCTTAGATCTCACATATTCTCTTATCACACTCTGAGAAATAACTTTCTTCACACGCACCAACACACAGGGTGTGAAATCTAATCCCCACCTTCTGTTACCACAGCAGCCACCTGTGAAGATTCCTACCTCTTGCCCTCATCTCTTTCTACAGAAAAACAAATGAATCACTGGTGAAGGGAGAAGAGAGAAGATGAGGGGGAAAAAAAAAGACAAACAAACGAAACACAGCCAGGGGTGCCAGGTTGGCAGCTTATCAGCATCTAGCAACTTCAAAACAATACATGAGGCTGGAACAAGACACAAGTAGGCTGGAAGAAACCAACAGTAATGCAACTGTTAAAACACAGATAAACAAGTGAGACTGTTGTACAATTAAAAAACACTGTAGTAGCTATACAGCAGGTCATACGTAGAAAGTAGAAGGCCTATGTTTACTCAAGTGCTGCACTACAGTACAATCCCGAGGTACTTGTACTTACTTTAGTATTTACATTTTTTATGCTACTACTTCATTTCAGACAGAAATGTTGCATTTTTGCAAAGATTGGAGAAAAGACCGAAATATGGATATAGATTTGTGTTAGGTTTTAAGTTCTTCTTACTTTCCCCATTAATCAACTCACAAGCCCTCAAACTTATCTTGTGACCCTTTGGAGAGGCCCGACCCATAGGTTAAGAACCTCTGGACTAAACTACCAGTATATAAAGTAATTAAACCCATAGCTCTATCTCGACCAGCTGCCACCCTGACATTATACTTACACATTGAGTTATCAGTTCAAACAATCAGCATACTTCTTCCACAATTGATACAAGGTTTAACACTTATATTATCTCAACTTTAATGTGGAGTACCATATCACTGACCCTTTTGCAGAGAGAAGTCGTGTCAAACTGATATAAGTTACTTAAACAAAGGTGGGTTTATTACTCTTTCAGAGTGACATGTTATCAGAAAATATAATGGTAGAATTACAGATCAAATAATTAAAGCAAACCTAGAGCTTAAATTAGAGCTACATTACAGCATCAACCATTGGGACGAGATAGGCTGAAGTTTGGTCAGTAGCCCTCAGTGTCTGATATTGACGCACCAAGGCGCCCTTTAACTTCTCTATAAGGCACACCGGGCTTTCAACTAAATGCAACGTAAACCCATCTATTAGACCAAACATGGTATTTGAGGAGCTGGGAGTGAGAATGTGTTGAACAGGAAGGTTGCTGCTGCTCTTACCAGGATATAAGTGGAAGAGGATCAGGTTATAATATCAAGGGACAGAAAGCAGAGAAAGTTTTTGACAAGAAGTTTGTTTGTTCAAATTCACTGCAATGGTGGATGAATTTACCATTGAGATATTCTTGAGCAATGTGTTTTTGGCCTTGTCAATAGTTTCAGACGCAGAGAGAGAGAGAACAGAGGCTCTCGAGCCCCTTAAGGACACGTTAAAAATGGGTCTATTGGATGGCATTGAACAAGTCAGCACAGACTGATTTTGATAAAGGTCAAATTTTTTACTTGAAATACAATACAATATGCTCCCCATAGTCCATTCTTTATTATCTTCGATGCGCTAGACTGAGGATGAAGCTGCAACATTGAATCTTTAGGCCTTATACAGCTACTCTGTATTGTCAATTACTGTATGTGTTGTTATTTGTTAGTGTGTGTGCCAAGTGCCCACAAGGAACATTCAGGAGAAGCTATTGATCAGTGCCATAGGTCGAATATCAAACACTGGATTATGTTTAACTCAGATCAATTGAGAATGACATAGCAAGGAAAGCAATGGCCATCAGTTTTTTTTTACAGATACAAATCACTGGAGAGACAGCATCGACAATAAGTTAAACAGAGGTGTTGGGCTTCTGATTAATCACTTGTATGATTCCAGTTTAACTTGACATGTTGCATTGTTTACAGACAGACTAGCAATACAGCCAGTGTTGCCTGGGAATTGAAGTACCTACAAATAGCCAATTTCTCACTGACCACACAACGTACAGTCTTCTGTGGCTCTCGGTTCCCAGCAAGCGATGTGCACATAGTGCTCATTAAGTAGTCTTGAGTACTCTTATGCTGGAATACTACCTGGCATCAGGGTGTGGTTAGTTTAGGCTATTTGACAGAACACATATTTAGGAATATACACACTGTGAGAAGAATATGAAATTTATAAATTAACGTCTAACAACTACATTTTGACAGGGGCCAAAAGATGAGGTAGTAATGTTGGATACATCTTATTTGATCAGAAAAGCACATGTATTCAATAACATGATAAATAACATGATAGCTGCATTCCACTTAGGATATGCATAGCTAACTGGGACATTTAATGGAACTCATTGGAGTCATTGTTATTGTTATCAATTTCACCAGTGCTTTTCCTACAATGACTAGTCAAATTGTCTGCTGTGAAAAGGTCCATTGTCAGGCCTTTTGGAAAGAAGTAGCCTACTTATGCAGCTGTTGCCCTGGTAACTCTTGTTTTTGGAAGAAGATACAAAAGAGAGGTTTGGTGAGAACTGGCGGTCTCGATGGGTTTTTTTTCAATTGTATTTGTATAGCTCAATATCACGAAGCCCAAATTTGACTCAGAGGGCTTTACAATCTGTACAACATAAGAAAACAGTGTGTTGTTAAGAGAACAGAGAACTATTATTGTATCTAGTGTAGAGAACTGCAGGCTAAAAGCTACTGCGTATAATTACTGTTTGGAAAGTTCCCATATTTCCACTGGACTCTCTGGATATAATCCGTTTGCTGACCCCTGTCTGTGCATGAAACTCAAGATGGCGTTGCTAGGAAAAACACCTCTTTTCCGCTGAGCAAGGTAACTTTGATGAACTTCGATGCGAAGTTCTGGAGGAACCAGACCCACAACACCAGTATTAGCCAGCTAGATAGAAGAAATAGCTTGACATTTTGTGTTCTGTGCATGTCTGACATACTTACGTTATTTTTGGAAGAAGAAGGACGGCGTGATGTTTTGATGACGTCAGGAAACTTATGTCAGCGACACCGTTTTCACAGGTTGTCGCCGTACTCTGGAGACTGAGACAAGTGTGGAGGAGGACATCTTTCGTCCATACACTGGGAACAGGAAAGGGACAAGGACGGCACTAAAAACAAGTTCAGCAAACAGTAAGTTGTATTTAATTTGCATGTCAATAGTGGTGTGTATGTTGTGTGGGCCGCCGTGCCACACGCTTTGCTTAAAGTCGGCCGATACGTGTTGTGAACTTCCAAAACTTATGCCGCTGCAACCAAGCCTGCTAGCCCTAGCTCGTGGCAAACTATTGCACCGTGGTGTCATTATCTGGGTGTGCTGTGATGCATATGAATACATCTATCCATAGAAACGTCTGCTACAAAATCCTGCCTTTTTTCTTATTATTATTTGCATTGTAATATATAATTGTATTATTACTAAACCAGGACCAGAACTGAACCATGTTGAACACACTTTAATTATTTGGAGATTGAGTAACGTTTATTGGAAAGGAAAGCCAGGCGTGGTACATCATGAAGCTTATTGTATTTTCATGTATTTTGCCCTAATGATTGCATGTAGTCTTTTGTCATGTTAGACAGCACAGTTCTCTCCGTTATTTGCAAGGTTTGTTTTGGAAACGTCTGGCAATAAATATGTGCTTGCTTTTTCCCCGGCATTACTTTTCTTAAATGAATAAAGTGTGTATATGTATTGTACTGAATAGATGATGCTGGTTGTCAGGGGCATGTTTTTTCTTTACTTAGTATAAACTATAACTGTATGCAACATGAAAATATAGTAAATCTTGCACAACAGACAGTGTTTGTCTTTCATTGTTCAAGATTTGTCTTGCCATCCATCCCTTCACTGTCCTTCCTTTGCTCTGTCCTTAACAGAGCCTACTGATTATTTTTTTCTACTTCTATCATTCTTTTTGTGTTGGAATAAAACGTCCTATCTCCCAACACATCTGTATCTCCTTGAGGTGTGTATGTGTGTGTGTGTGTGTGTGTGCGTGTGTTTGCGTGTGTGTGTGTGTGTGTTTAGACGCGCACATTTCTGCAGCTCTGTGTGATGAAGGTTAAAATTGCATGGGTTTAAAAAGACCTCCATGGCCTGTACAGGGAAGCTTTCCAATTTCATTTAACTACCATAAACTACACTGTACAGGGCGATATGGCTGAAATTCACCAAATTATTAATAAAAAATATGTTTGGCTGATATCAATTGTGGTGGCATTTATTTATCTTTTTAAGCTGAAATAACGAAATATTGTAAAACAGAACTTGTAAAACAAAAGCAGAGTTATACAGAGTCTCAAGGAGTATATACAAGGGAGCATGAAAGTAGTACAAGAAGTCACACAGATTTATATGGGGAGTGACCAGGATATATTGGAATTTGTGCTTCAGGCAGTGGCAGACAAAAGGAATGCTAGGTCAGCTTTGTTACACGACATACTGATATATATATATATACACCCTGCCCCTTAAGGTATGACCTGTCCACATAAGTACTTAATTACTTAACAAAAGGTAAAGGTGTTTATATGCCATTAAGCAGCTGCTGCATGACCCACGAGTCACCCAATGCAGGCTTTGATAGTTTGAACAATAACAGCTTGTATACCACTTCAGTAGATAAGAATAGAAAATACAACTAAGAATAGAAAATTGCCATTAAACAATACAATGTGAAAAATGTTACACATAAAATACTCAATTTTGTTATTTGTTAAATTAGCTTTTCTTTTTATTTGGACAACATAACATGGTATGATTATATCATCATACAATTCCACAGAAAGTCAGTCGGACACTTTTCGGATGAAAACAAATGTCCATGCGACATCCATTATACATGCAAAAATATAATTACATGTGTTCCTGTCAGATAAAACCATTATTGGGGGGGGGGGGGGTTACAGCCTCGGGATGTACTCTCTGAATTATTTCCTGTTGTTTTAAATGTTTATTAACATATTTAAATTGTTGTGTGTCATTATAAGTAATGCAAACAATTTTGCTTAAACACATTATTGAAATAAACAATACAAAACCCATTGTTAAATAATGATGGTGCATTGGGAGTTGAACTACAGTGTGTCGTTTTTCTTCTATTATCTCTAACTTCTTCCTGAGACCAGCAGGTTGTCTTTGCGCATTTGTCTTGTGCTCCCAACTAGCCAGAGTAAGGAAAGGAAAGCCACGTAAATAGGAGAAGGGCAGAGGAGGCGGGACGTGACACAGCTGGACCGGGCAATGATGGATATGAAAGTTGTTGACAGCACATAAATGAATGAGAAAGAGTGCGGAGAGAAGTGAGTGTAAGAGACAGTTTGACTCCCCCCTCCACACACGCACACACACACACACACACACACACACACACACACACACACAAACGCACGTACAAGACAATAGATAGATGTTGTAGACAAACATGAGGCAACTGCATAATATTTGACTGCATCAACTATGCATTCCTATGCATTATATAAAGTAAATGTCCTGTGATCTGCAGTCAAACCAGAGGCTTCAGTGAGGAGTAAAGAAGAGGGGAAACAGTTATATCGTGAAAGTATAAGAAGGCATAACGGACATTGCTGCTCAACTACTTCAAGTCAAAGATGAACATAAAGCATATGAAAAAGAAACAGATGCAAGCACATACAAAAAAAAGACATGGTCTCAACTCAGCCACATTAAGTGTTTTAAGATACAATAGTATTTGAAAAAGAGATAGAGATAGTATGCTTTTTTTTGGACACAAATTCAGAGAATAGAAGCGGAGAGCCAACCCTGGAAATCAGTGTCATGCTGTTGACACATTCCAAGATCTGGAAATAGATCTTGTTTCTCATCCACTCCGTTAACTCCCACAGCCAAGCTCTCAGCAAACCAAACACATAATTTTAAATTCTAGTGAACAAAGATAGGGAGGAATAATTAGGCAGCATTCAAGTTGGTAAAAAGTTTCTCCATTACACTCTCTGTTCCCTCTATCATTCAGCGTCACACTAATGGACGGATTAGATAAAGAGAGTGTTGGGATTAATTGGCAGAGGCGTTCCTTTTGTATTAAATGAGCTTGATTGTCATCAAGATTCATATAAATGCTTTCTTATCAGAGCGATATTAGAAAAGACCCATAAATGGAGTGTGTGCGCGATATGACCGTATTAGATCATTACAATCTAGGGATTGTTTGAGGTTCTCTCAGTTGCAGCTCTATGGCTCCAGTGTCTCCCCTGCATACAGCTCCGCTGCTAAATCATTAGCGCCGCAGCTAAACGATTAGCGCCGCTGCTATCTAAAAATATCCCCAATTGCAATAAACTTGCTATCTCTACTTAAAGCAGCCAGAGTCAGGGACAAACAAGGATTATAGATGGAACACCCCAAGACCTTGACACCATTTAACAGTCTGTTATTGGCCATTTGAAAGCTCGAAAGCTTGAAAGCTCTCTTATGCAGCGCAGATAGGGGAAGTAAAGATGATATTGTTGGTACCGGTTATAAACAGAGTCAGTAGTGAACGACACACTAATGTGTGTTTTGGTATTTTTAGCTGAGCTAGACCAGAGGATATTTGGTTAAAACAGATAGGTGATGCTGCTTTGCCCTTATTGTTCTCCGTGAGGTGTGCTTGAAGCGAGGTAATGTAGCTCAAGTGCTTTTTTTGTGGAGTGAGCACTGTGCCAGACTCTGTTTCAAGAATTGCCTATTAATTGCGGCATTGTTTGTCATTGTTGTTATTGTTAGAAGTGTAATGGTATTATTAAGTACTCATATCGGTACTCAGTTTTGGCAAGTACTCAAATTGAAGTGCTTGTTCTTGGCATCCCTAGTTTTTTTAGTAGCTTATTTGAAATTTAAATCAAGGATATAATTCATAAAATGCAGTCACAAAGTTATTATTAGAGTATGATTATTTAATTTTTCCAAAACAAATACACTTTGAATTCTGTGTCATATGGGGAAAAATTCAGATTATGGAATGTGTATCTGCTATAGAGAGGCATTGAATTGTCTAAAAAGGGAGATATACACACCCATATACGATGGATAGATAGATCCCCGAATAGGAAGGGAACATCCTATCAAAACAGAATACATATTCATGAACTCATAAGATAAAAGTAAGAAAAGATGAAATAGTATGAATATAGATAAAATAACATGAATTGTTATTAATCCCCAGGGGGAAATTTGGCTCATCTTCTCTGCATCACTCAACATCTGAGAGGAAGGCGGAGGCGAGCATCATTAATGTGGAAAATACACCCTCTCTTTTATTCCCTTCCTGTCTCTCTATCAAAAACACACACGGGGGGAACCTGAAATATCTTCCATACACAGGGCCGTATTTTGTACAATTAATCACTGCATCTAACAAAGATAATCCCTCCATATTGATGTGTAGGTAGTGATGTGCGCTTTTGATTGAACATATCAGATTACGGTTAATTTCTTTTGTGTCACTTCACAGGGGTTTTCCTTTCTTTTGTAGTCAAGACAGGAATGCATATCTGCTCTCTCCCAGTTTCGCCTCCCACACAAGTCAAGTGTCAAGCATACACACATGAATTCAAATTATATTAGGACACATGCCAGCACTTATTACAGATACCACGGTCACTCACGCACACACACACACACACACACACACACACACACACACACACACAAAAAGAACAATGGAGTCTGTAACCCCCCCCCCACCCCGATGTGGGCGAGAGGAAGTCGGTAACCATAACAATCCATTCTTTCTGTGTATACTTTCTTGTGGATTGTATTTCTCTTCCAGAATCTCTCCATCCATCTGCTGAAATCCTATTTTCATGACAAACAATAAGACACACACACTCACTCAGTCACTGCTCCATGTAGCTGCCAGAAAGCCAGATGAAGGAGAAGGGAGGAAAAATACAAACAAACAAAAAACAACACAGAAAGGAGGGGTAAACCATTTGATATGCAAGACTTCCTGAGGGATAACCGGTGCGTGCACATGTGTATTTGTGGTTTTGTAGCTGTAAGTGTAAACCTGTTTCTAGTATTTAGATACCAGCCAGAACATCAGATGTGAAAGCAGTAAAAAGGCAACCCAGTGTCCACTGAATAATGTTCTCATGCAGCTGTTCTGCATTGGTAATTAACTGCATATTTAGTGGCAACATTTATTGCCAGTCCAGAAAGTTGTTGAGATGTTGAAGGACAAAATATTTTGTAGTGATATGGTGACATTCAAAGCCCCTTAGGATAATTGATTTCAACAAACAAGTATATATTGTTTTTGGGCACTTTTTGTGTCCATTTGAACAGAGTATCCACAGTAGTGGGAATATGGTTTACTTGTTCTGATCATTCAGTGAATCTATAGCAGGCTGCACCTGTCCAGCAAAAGTAAGCTTTCCTAGTCTTTATGTGCCTCAGTCTTTCCCTGAACATAACCAAATGGTGTTCGTTTAATTGCCATGGACAGTAAAGAATGTCCAGCAGTGAACACAACATGTAATTCATGAAAATGTGAAAAGGGAATTTGTTCATGATTTCTTCCTTTGTGCATCCATAGATATTTTGGGAGAATTTTCTAGGTAGACTTTTCAGAGTTCTCAAGTCTCCCTGTGTGTGTGTGTGTGTGTGTGTTCTCCTGTATCTGGACAGATGTGAAGTTGCCAAGTGTTAAACAGCGGATGACTTCAAATCTTTGTCACTGCTTCACATGTTTTGTGGTTCAGATTTAATAGTTTTTGTCACTTGTATGATTGGAGATGCATTGAGTTCAGCACTATGAAGTGAGACGTTTCTTTGCTGTCCTTTCTGTTGCTGTTTTTTAGCTGAGACAGAGTTGGGCAGAAGCCTGGCTACTGTAACTCCTTTGGTGCAGACCCCCAGCTTTTAGTTCCTTAAAGGTCAACTTAACATATGTGTCATTCGTCATGCATGACATGTTGAGTGGAAATATCAGATTGAGTCTTATCAACTGTGCCACAATAACAAGCCCCTATCCAGTCTTCATATTTTCCTATGTCATGCAGCTGCACGATACACATGTTGCCTAAATTACACTTTGTAAATTTCATCCTCTTTAGATATTTTGGAAAAAAGCTAGGTGGACATTGTGGCTTTTGAATATGGCAAGCACCTCACGATATGATACGTATCGCGATACACATGTCGCGATACAATGTATCGCGACATATATTACGTTATGATACATATTCCAATGCAACTTGCTGTATCCCACCTGAATAGTCTAATACGTAGATCACATTGATAACTCAGTGGACAAATTGCATCAAAACTACTTCAAAAGGTATTTGCAAATTATATGACAATAAAGTGCATATTGTATTCTCATTGTGTCACTGAACAGTTTTTTACTGAAATGCACTTGCCACAACTTCATTGGAAAATACAATACATACTGTATTCCACTCTTAACTTACATGTAGATGCCACAAACATATAAATTAAAGTGCATTAAGTAAAGTTGTCTGTTACAATGGCTGGGTCCTTCTCATTTATGTCCATTCCTCCAGGTTCAGATTTCAGTACCTTTGCAATGTTACTGCTTCACGTGTTGTGGTATCGTAATGACATTTTAAATCCGTTTAAAATATATATACATATTTTTTTTTAACTGTATTGATAGTAGTCGCGGACATATAGATACACTATCGTTTAAGCGTTTAAGCCTTTTACTATCGCGATAGTAAGCTATATCGATATTTTTGCACAGCCCAACTTTTGAAATGACCTTGAATAGTATTTTGTCACAAAAGAAATTCAGTGTTTGAACATATTTTCTATGATTTTGCAGGCCAGATTTATGTCATCAGTTTGTTATTCCCTAATATATAATAATGGTCTCCGAATGAACTAATTCTAAAACAAGTTGTTCCTATAGGCAAACCTCCCTCACATGACAGTAAAAGTTGACTTAAACAAACTTTATGGCTAGTTTCAAATGATTAGGCTAACAAGCTAGTGGGGAAAACTGTGAGCAGACGGCTGCCTGTAATTAGTTCTGTGGGGTTTCTTCTTCTCACAGTAGCTGTATTTAATCAGACAGTGAACATCTTTCCTGCCGCTTTCCTATCAAATCTGCATTTTCATGACATTTATACTGAATGTGTGATGCTTTTGATTAACTGGAGTATTGAACCCTTTTTTCCGTTTCTAGTTCATCTTCTTCAAATTCCATTAAACATCTCAAACCTTTATTCTTCCAAAGAAAGAACTTGCAAATTCCACAACAAAAGGACCATCATTTAAGCCAGCTGTACAACCAGCACATTCGCTCAAAAATCATGTGTGTGTATTTCTAATGATGACCACAAACAATTAACTCAGTGACTAAAAAGGGAAAGTCAAAATGTTCCATCTCAGTCAGTGAGTCATGATTTTCTCTTCAATACAGTAGAAACAATTCCATCCATCCTACTGTACCCATTCAGCAATAATCTTTTAAATGGATGGTTAATTTATATTTTAGCACTGTCGGAAGTGAGAATATGGAAAATGTGATGGAAAATGATTAATTTACAAATATCAGATTTGTGAATGTAAGGAAAGAAATGCTAAAATGATTGCTTTTTCATGAAACGTTAATAACACTAATACAACAGAACATTTGCAAACCACACCCGGCTTTAAAATCTTCAAATGTTACAGTAATTTAACGGTATTCCCCCCCTCTTGGGTACGTGTGGGAAGGAAGAAATTCTGTGGGAAGAAATCCAATTACGAACCCCTTCCAAGAGAAATAATGAAAATTCAAATGGGTTATGTAAATTCTGCCTGTTAAGTGGCTGGGGACAAGTGGGCAAGTATGAGATTGTGCACAAACGCACACATGCACATGTTAGCCATTTTGCTTCTCCAACACTTTCATTTTCAATATTCTAATCTGAATCCATCATTTCCACCCTGTCACCTATTTGATAGCGCTGCTAATGTTGCTTAATGAAATTTGTTGACAAAGGAACAGCTCTCTGTCCTGTTCTCAATATATTGAATTAGCTGTCTGGGGAGTGAGGAGGCGAGGGGGAAAACCCAGGAGATAGATGACCTCCCCCAGTCACTGTCAGCACACTGAGAACCTCTGAGAATCTCTCAGTCTCTCTCTCTGCATCTCCCCCTCTCTCTGGATTAATATGGTTTCTGTACGCTGATCACTGACTTAATGCAGCATGAAAATAGAAGAGTGAAAAAGGAAGCGAAAGACAGTGTGCAAGAAGGTTAAGAAAAAGAATAGCACTGAGGAATAGGCAGTAGATAAACAGTAAAAAGACAGCGCAGAGGATGAAGTAGAGAAAGGGAGAGGATAATGAGTAAGGTAAAAAAACAGACGAGTGGACGAGCGTTATAGGGCCTAATGAGAGGCAGAGTCGGAATGAAATATGAGGGCAGAATGTGAGAGATGGCAACCACGAGAGGGGGGAGAGGAGAATGAAGGTGATGCATACACTTCAAGACAAAGCACCAGAGAGAGATTGGGAGGAAATGGTTCGGAAAAACAGCCATGACGTGAAATTTCTTTTACAGTAAAAAAACGGAGGAGTGGACAAGAATGATGGCTATAGAGGAGGAGTAGGGCATTGGATTTGGTCTGTGAACTCTCTTTAGATGAGAGCACTTCCATATTAATACTACTTGGAGTATAAAGGTCAAGGTTGTGTGTGTATGTAATCAAAAATGATGGAATAAATCAGGATCTGTCTTTGCCTTCTTCAAAAAGAACAGCTCACTGTGAACCCACTTGTGATTTTAAGCGGGGCCAGAGGGACTCGTTAGTGTACCAGTAAACTGAACCCAGCCTTTGAATATGTATCACTGGTTATCACTCACACCACTGGAAGACTCTCGGACCCTACTGATCTTATTTATTCGGTTTCTTCTTCTTCTCTGGCCCTACCATTAGAACAGTGTAACGCCACTGTGATCCTCTTCCTGCTCCTCAGCTTCTTTTAAACCACCATGGCCCTCAACACTTCACTCTGCCTTTCCTTTTTGTCCTGGATGAGGACATGACAAGACGTGTGCTGGAGATTGTTTTGGAGGCTGAGATTTCTTCGTCATTTGATCATAATAAAAATGACAGAAGGGGAAAGGAGAAAGAAAGGGGGCGCCGGCAAGGGAGTGACAACAGGAGATAGCGAGAGTAATCGTAAATTGAATAAAGGGTGTAAGAGAGAGGAGCATGAGAGTTTGGTTGAGGTGAAGAAAAAAACTTTTCCTTAACAGGAAGTAAAAGTAGGCTAAGTAAAGTCTACACAACACACAATAGGATGTGAACAAATGCTCCATTCTATCAGGCACAATACAGTTGCACAAAAGTACATGAAATCCAAAAAGGTTCAGGGAAAATGTTGTACTTTATGTATGAGATGTATTTTATTTAATAAGCAAGTTGAAAAGCTGGAAAAGGAGATGCGACAAACTGGTGCAGAGGATCCTGATAAGAGAAATGGAAATGACAGGGAGTCAGGGACCACTCAACTTGGAGACAAACGTGTTGACTAGAGGAGCCGACATCCCACACGGGCAGCAGCTTTCAGCATGTGCTGATGGCGGCTGCTTTTCCTCAACACTTTTCTAGTGGAAGTTATCCATAGTCATATTAGACAAAGGTGGCTTTGTGTGCACCCACATTTTAGATTGTGTGACTTCATTTATACAACACTGATGACTCGTTTTATTTTTGATTTCATGAAAATCGGATCAAACTCCTGTTGATGTGTCCGTCCAGTCACAGCAGTTGCAGTTCTAAATTGGTCCGTATTTTAAGTGACAGCCTTTAAGCCAACTGTGGTCTGAAACTACATTTAGATAAAGCTATGGAGTCCTTGTGTGTGCGTGTGCCCATGAAGAACAAGAGAGAAAGCATTACGTACTTTAACACATCAATTTTATAGTACGTTAATACATGACAAATATACAATAACAGAAATTGTACAAAAGCCATATTAAGCCTCAACTGCCTCCCTATTGGTTATAGTAATCAAACTTTAATTCATTCATCCATGCAGATTCAAAGATTCAAAGATAATCAGTGCATAAGAGAGTCCTCATCCTCTTTCTTTCTTTTTTTTCTGTCAGATCCTCTTTTCTGCTTTCTTGAAATTCTCTTGGTAGCCCAACAGATCTGAAGCGTGTTCAACACATCTGCATGCACTGAGCTGTGGATACGCTTGGCCAGAAAGATTTGTCATGTGCCGTTAGCGTGTCAATACACATACATAACGCAGTACGCAGGGTTCTCCAAATACCAGGGTCCAAAAACTGAGCTTACTAAGGGGGTTCATGGACATCGGAAAGTTCAGAAGAGGCTATAATGATTACAAAACATGTAAAAATGAATGTTGACCATGTTTAATTAAAGTGTTCAAGTAGCATTAAGTTCACACTAGTGTTCTTTCTCACAGCATAATTTACTAAAATGATATACACCTTCTTTATTTTATCTTTGTGTTTGAGATTGCATAATTTGAGATTTTAATTATAGAAATGTGTCTCAAACAGTACACAAACGTAAGCAATCTCATCTCCATCACCTTCTCTCTTTCTGTTTCTTTCAGTCCCCTCTCTTCCCGTCCCAAAGCTGAACTTTAATTGACAAAATTCTTTAGTTAAATCACGTGTTGCATGGATTCAGCTGCCTGTCCGGTCAGCAAGCTGTTGACAAAGAACCGCTCTGTTGAGTATTTGTAGCAAAGAAATAACCGCCCACACACACACACACACACACACACACACACACACACACACACTGGACTATTTGCAGTACACATATCCACTGCCCTTTCAGTAATGCCATCCTGGTGTGAGGTTGTCAAAACCAGCTTATACTACTTAATAATACATCATAGCTTATTAGTTGATGTATATTTTGCATTAAGAATCTGAATCTGCAAAGTAGCATAGTAACTGATTTTGTCAAATAAATGTAGTGAAGTTAAAAGTAGAATATTTCTCTTCGAAATGTAGTGAAGTAGAAGCATAAAGTTACATAAAATGGAAATTGGTAATAAAATAAAAATACCTCAATATTGTACTTAAGTACAGAGCTTAGTTGCATTCCTCTGCAGCTAGAACACAAGTACAAAGCTCCTCAGAGATCCAGCCCCTTCATGCTCTCAACGTGCAACAGCTTGATGCATTTAACTATAAAATGTACAAAACTGTCATCTGGGAGAGCATGCCCCCCTGAACTCTCTCTCTCCAATTTTCACCCACCATAGTCTCACAAAGTCCTGTGGGAAACTGTGACAACTTCAATGCTTCTCCACAAATCATTCACAGGGGGTAAATAAACAATACAATAGGGTTGTGTTTTCTGTGATGCAAAAATATTTCAGCTTCAGTGGCCAGTGACAGAAGCTGTGAAATCAGAGTTTGAGCATATGTTTTCTTTGTTGCATCATTGCTGCTGAATTCATACAAAACTGAACCAGAATCCAGAAGTGAATTGTTTCCGACCCCGCTGAAGTACAAAGAACAATTCATAACTTCAGCCCACCATTAGCAGTGCGTGCAACCAGCTTGGTGATTAGGATACATGTTTCATGCACAGTGCTGGAATGTCTGGCCCAGATCATAGTGTTTCTGCCAAATTAAATATTAAAAATAATAGTTAGAACAACTTTCTCAAAACACTTTAAACAATGCCAATCTTTACATCATCTCCTTCTCGTCCTACTCACAGTCATTATGTTGACCACCAACCTACAGTATGTACTTTCAGTCAAATGTTTAAACCTCATGAGTGCTGTGTATCTCTTCCTTTAAACTAACATTTGTTATTTCACACTTTATGAACCACAAAGCAAGTTAAGTTTCCATTTTTAGATGAAACCAACTATTTTTTGTATTGCAACAAGCTTTATGAGGTGGAAGAAAGAACTGAAATTGCAGCAATAGAAAGAGAATTGAGCTTTTTGTACAGATGAAGTGAAGATGAAAAAGGAACGGAGATGGAGATCAAGCTAACATCAGACAGTGGACCCTTGATCCGTGGTCACGGTGAACTTCAGTCTCACATGTGAAGTCAGATGTGTGTGAATGAAAAAGACACATCTCTAAAAATAACTACACAAAAAGCCAAACTGGTAACGTTAATAATTAAGGACAACTAGATAGTTGAAAACTTATTTATTTACAGATGCTCAGACTACCTTGAAACACTGCATTATAATAGCAGGTATAATTACAACTTCAAAGTCAAATTTAATCATGACTCTTTATATACAGGTATCAAAGACATCTGCTAAATTATTGTTTTTCTCCCATTATCGAATGTAACTGAATCCCACAGCTGTTGTTTGTTCGACTCGGACATGACATTTGCATCACATGACCGCTCTTCTACATTATTGGAAAACTTACAATTTAGGATATAACTTTCATCAGTTAAACTAAGAAAATGTACAGCCTAATTTTGTTTGAACAAACTAGGAAGCAAAATGAGGGCTGTGACAGTTAAAGGGACAGTATGTAAGTTTTAGTTGCATCTAGTGGTTTGTGGCAGGTTGCAACCAACTAAATACCCCTCAGCTCAGCCCCTCCCTTTTCAAGCGTGTTGAAAGACTACGGTGGCCTACAGGTATCTTTAGGATTTTAGTACAACTATAGGAGCTCTTATCAATACTCACTTCTTCTACATGACTCAATAATTGTTTTTGAAAATATATATAACATTTAAAATCAAATGCATTCAGAACAGAATTAGAAGCTATTCATAATTTAGACATAACTAAATAATGTTTCTAGAGCAGCAACAGTTATGTTAAAGTCACTTTATAAAGTCATTAATATCTCACTGGAAACAAATGTCAAATGTAAAAAAAAAAATAACATTTCTGAGTGAAGCTTGTAAAGAATGAAGAACAAGACATCTGTCAGTATCAGTCATTCCTCCTGTCTTCTGTCCACCTGGCTGCTTTGTCTTGTGTTATTTTAAACTATGGAGATCAGAAATAATGCACACAAGAGGGTCAGGATTGGTTGTTTTAAGCATAAACATTTGCAACAGTGACATTATACTATTTACAATAGGGTTTCATTGGAACTCATTATTGAACAAAGCCTCTGCTAGAACAACCACATTATAGAGCTCGCCCAGCTGACTTTACTCACCACGCCTCACTCACTTTTTATTTACAACGACATCGTTTAAAAAAAACGATCTTGTTACAGATAACTAAAACACAGGGGTCAACACATCTTGTAAAAGGCAACGTGTGCCACAAAGCACATGGGGTTGAAACAAAAGACCTTGAACTGACTAATATTAGCATCTTCTAAAGTCATTCACGTGATGAAAACGTTTTTTAACGGTGACTAGGCACCAATAAAGCTAAATTGCAGCACAAACCCAAGGCTTCTGCCATAAAGGCCACCGTTGTCATGAATTTGAAACAGTATTGAGGACTCCAGAAAGAAACACTTGTCAAATTGTCAGTATTTATTTCCTTTTTTTTTTTTTATACAGTTCAGCTGGTGTTAGAGAATCGATGCAGCATTATTTTCTATGAGCTATTGCCTTCCCATTAACGTGGATGCATGCAGGCAGAAAGTCACTCTTTTCCAGAGCTGTCAAAAGGTGCATAAAAGTGATAAGTTAGAAAGCCACACACTGGGATTCGACAGCAACCATCTTCCTAATTTGCAGCTAATGACTCATTTTCGTAAATACAATATTTATCTTAGTCAAAGCACTCAGAAAGCGTCGAGCTCTGACAGCCACCACCCATCATCACACGGAGACATTCCTGTTTTGAAACTTTTCATCAGTGTCACTGATGTCCATAGCACAAACCCCCTCATTATTTTCTTTTGCCCTTATTCTGAAATGGACACTATTTCTATTAAGCTGTATACATGGCTAATACAAATTTATTTTCCACTAATATTTTCATTTACATGCAGCTGTGCACGTAGGCTTTTCTTTTGGTTTGTGTACAATGCACAGAGCTGGCCAAAACCAGGCAAGATGTAGTGTGTCTCCTACCGCGGTAAAAATCCTTATTGAGACCTATATTCCAAATGTGCTGTATAAATGTCCAAAGAATGCTAATAACCCTTGAATGATATCGACATATCCCACATGTCTTAGTTGGAAAGTGCTTCGTTAGGAATAAGCAGGGCTGTTCGTTTTTTTTTTTTTTTGCACACAGCACTTGTGCTACAGAGGTTACAAGTTCTTCAGCACGGGCCACAAAATTGTAACACGAGTATAATAAAATCAAATAAGTTCACTGTAGTTTAAGACTATTCAAATTCTGGGTGGGTGTAAAGCATATAAAATACTATTTAAATTGTAATTTTCCACAACCGTTTTTAAGGAATATATTGACAAAATGCAGAAATTGTATTAAGTATAGGCCTATGTATTTATTATAAATATAATCAATGCACCTGGCATGGATGTGGGAAATAGGGGTGCTGAGGGGGCTGCGGCACCTCCTAAAGACCATCAATTGATAAGCAAGTTTAACTTAATATTAAAACTATCGTGTTTCCCCCTTTTTACAGGGACACAGGCTATATGTGATGCACACAAGTGTTTGTGCTGCACTCATGTGGATGAGAGAGAAGGGAGAGGGGTAGCGTGTGAGTAAATAGGCTGAAGTATATGGACCGAAGAGTAGACGGTCTTTGACCATGAAGCCTAATGTTACTCTACAATTCTCTGGTTTATCAGTGAAGCGTATGAACTACAATGGAAAATGAATTCTCTAGTGTGAATGAGTCCAGCTCAGGTTTAATGCACATTGGCAGGTCCGCGTTATATTACATATGCTGTATGAAATTGCTTTATCGTCGCTGCCCTGCGTTTTTATAAAACAAAAAAAAAACTGTTGATCTGGTCTGGAATCACATCTCTGGTTTGCGTCCAGCCGCGTCACTGCCTCTTCGTCTCCTCGCGGTTCTCATACTTAAAGGACTGAAGTAACATCAAGTAACTGTATTATTGTGTATTTTTCTTTTGCAATTATTTTTGTTTTGCTGCGGTGACAACGCCGCAAAGACTACCAAGTAGAATAACGATGCACCATACACACAAACAAGCACACAGACTCACACCTCAAACAAACACGTAGCTCTTCCTCACACAAACGCATCAATTACTGCAGTAATGTCATTCATCGCACAGGCCGATTTGTTTTTGTCGCCTTAAGACATATATGTGCCACTGTACAGCCTTGATAAAGCCTAATTTGTAATACCCAAACGTAATATGCCGTTTATATGACTTGTATCAGATTCGTAATGTTGTCACATTCTGAATAATAGTAGAATAATATTGTACGTGTAAACGTAGCCACTGTCTGTGACAAAACCAAGTTTGCATAGTGTGTTGCACAGATCAATAAAAGCCCTCCAAAAGATTCAGAACAGATATTGAGATTATATCCAATTATAATCCATAGTCCATGCACAGCAATACACACCAGTCAAGCCCAATTTCCTGTTAGTCAACTTTGAATCAGATGATCTTTCTCTTCAGCTGCTGAGCCGGAATGATAAAGTCAATTTTTATTACTTCACAGCAATTTCACAGCTCCTTCTGTTCTCTGCGCTGGTTGCCTTGACTACGCTATCATGGGGGTGGTGGGGGTAAATTAAGTAAGGTCTTCTGCTGTTGATAAATGAGAAAATGGGATGCCAAATAAACAGTAGAGTTTGTTTGCGTATTTGTGTGTGTGTGCGCCTGTGTGTAATGAATGGGATGATATTCCATCAGAGGCTGTGAAAAGACTGATAATGGAGGAACAGAGTGGAAGAAGTCAAGGATGTGGGTTGAAAATGTGTGTGCTTGTGTGTGTGTGTGTCTAACCACCACATGATGCCTTGAATGGCAGCAGCAGAGGGACAGAAGTATCAAAACATGCACACGTATGCATTCCAACAATTTGTCTGCCGACCGTCCATTACAGGGTGAACGAGATGATTGACAGCCCCGGGTGCTGTCAAGGAGACGGACACAGATGGCAGCGAGTTGGCAGATCTGTCGAGAAAACTTCAAAGTAAACTTCTGATACAAGTACATGTACAACGGTTTTGATTAATACACAGAATACACTTGTGGTACTCCTAATACCCAGACAATGATGTTGTAAATCCCCTCAGCTGTAATTAAGCCCTTTGGCATTTGATAGGAATGCTTCACTCGTTTTTTTAATCATTTAGGCTGGTGCCACATTTACATTTACACATTTTAAGTACTGACAGAAGTGTAGACGTGATACATAACTCTCTTTTATCATGAAGCCCGATGTTACTGTACAAGTCTTTGGTTTATCAGTAAAGTGTATGAACTACACTGCAGACTGGATTCTCTACTAACGGTGACAAACAGAGTGACGGCTGACTCATATGAACAACTCCAGTGAGGCTTGAATGTGCATCAGCAGGTCTGCGTTACATCATGTGTGTGTGATGTCTCTATCCTCACTGCACTGCATTATTATAAACTATGACAATACGGTCATGGGTCACATCTCTCACCCATGTCCAGGTGCTGACTCACTCCCTCTTCCTCTCCTTGCAGCTCTCTTACTCACAGAACTGGAGTTAACGTACATACAGTAGCTAATAGTTTTCTCTTCTTTTGAATGTTACCAGTGTAAACACGTTGTTTTTGTAACTTCAACGTAGAAGATTGTGATGTTGATTGTAACTTCAGTAATATCTGCTGCCTTGCGCGAGCAACATTTTATTTATTTGTTTTATTGGTGAAGAGATTAAAAACAATAACTTTTCTGATAATCGCCGACCCCTAGATTTTATATCCTTGATGAATTGAAAGTGATTTAACTGTTAGCACTGTGTGTGTGTGTGTGTGTGTGTGTGTGTGTGTGTGTGTGTGTGCGCGCGCGCGCGCACTGGTTATATTTGTTGTCCTTTCAATGTGTTTATGGTTGATGCACTTGTGTCTTATTTGCTCAAGTGAACTGCATTTTCCTGTGACAGTGAGTTTTCTTCGGGTTCACTTGGTATTTCTGTGACTTTCTGACAACTGATATGGGAAAAGAGGGGCATAGGGTGTGCGTGCCAGTGGCAAACCAGAGGCCTGCAGCAATTATTGTGTCAAGGGGTGACTGCATTTTGTAGCGTCCATCTCCTGCCTGCCAGGACCAGGTCAGTGGTAAACTGCGAAAGCACTGTGTCATTTTAGCCAATTGCACGCAAATTACATTCAGAAAGGCTCCAGCCAGCTGACAGATTTAAACCCAAGACCTTCCTGCTTTGAGATGACCGTACTACCCACTGAGTCACTGTGTGCACTCTGTGCATGAATATTTCACAGTTATATAAGAGCTAGACTCAGCCAACCGCTTACTTAACGGAGAAACTATTATACAAATGTGGGCTTTAATAATGAAAGATAATCTCTGTTACAACTTTATTTTTCATCGTTATAGATTTACAATATCCATCTGTGGGCCTTTTATAAATGTACTCATATGGTAAGCTTACAGTTTAATGTAAGAGACAGCCAGCAGCCTGTCAAGATTCTCCTGTTTGTACAAAATCATCTAAAACGACAAAGATGAAATTAAGTTTGGCAAATGACTCATAAGAATGCATGTTTCAATGCAGTTAAAGCCACTGTTTGTAGGATGTCGATGTGATAGATTCATCTTTCAAATTACAGTTAAATTACTGTTTGTAGAAGAAATATACAATCCTGAGGAACATTTTGTCTTTTGGTATCTGGGTCTGATCTGTGGGTAAAGCCCTGTGCATTGTGGTGTGCCACAGGGATGCCAACAAAGTCCTCAGTCTCATCTGTTGAAATAAATGAAATATAAGTATTCTCATCCATTGTTTTGTTTTTTTTGGAAGGAACTCACACTGAACCGTGTCATCTGTGTACTGCTACACCCCTAATATCAATACATTTTTCAAGAGACTGTGAATCCTGTGTTAGTTTGTTGAGGAACTTTGATGATATCATTATAAATAAACTTTGAGGCTAAATGTAACTTCACACCCTTTGCAAACACATCATGTTCTGGGTTTTTCTCTCTGAAGTTTATCTTTCACTGTTAGCTAAAAACAGTCCTCATGTTTCACTTTTGGTTTCTCCTAAGTAACCTCAGGGTAGAGGGAGGTTTCAGAATGGCAGGGATGTCAATAGACAAAAAATGTAAAGTGAAAGGAAGAGGACAAGGAACAGGTTTAATGTGGTGGCTGAAAACATCAGACAACAGAGAGAAAAATAAAAAAATAATCCAAAAAAGGAAATAAAGCAGCACTGCTTGCTGCCTTTAGGTTTGGTTCTAAGATTGGATTAGTATAACCCATTTCCATAGCAAACATGTTGACATGTCCAGCAGGCGTAACCGTACAATGAACACTTTGGAGTTGTGACCTGCATTTTGTCACCAAAAGGGAGTCCTCTCAACAGCATACAACTTTCTTTTTAATTTCATTTTCAGCTGGGGCTTTTTGTGTCTAGTTTGCGTGTTGTCACCGTCATATGATTGTCATTGCCTAGCAGAAATTCAAGGAGGTAGGTCTTATCCAAGACAAGCCTATCAGAGACAAACACCAATGAGGAAAGAAACGCAAATGCAAGAATATTGGTGAGCTGCAGAATAGCGAGTAACTCCTTTGTTGGACCATAATGAGGGCCAAATGCACAGGGTCCAGGATTTGAATCTGGCAACCACCCGCGTCCTCACGGTATGGAGTTTGACATTCTTCCTTTGTTTGCATGGGTTTTAATCTGGATTCGCTAAATGTGTCCCACATGTAACCATCACGCAACATTGTTTTGTTAGTTTCCCAAAAACCCGAAACATCAAATTAACTTCCATTTGATGGTTAAAGATAAGGCCTTTACATACTCTGAGAAGGTTGAATGCCTAAGAGGTTTGATGTGTCAGCGTTTCTCTTTCTGTAAAACAAGTAGGATCCTTCAGACTAAAGAAACCTTTTTCTGTTGTCTTTTTTAATTGCCACACCCAGATAATTGAAATGCACCATATTTATATCCAGTATTTTTCCCACATTGAAAAGCTTTCTGAAGATTTGCTTGACAGTTCAGAACTAGGATGGAAGCAGATCATTTTTAATAATGATCAAAGAAATAGTGACCGTCCAGGAGAAAGGGCAATGAAATGAGAAAGAAGCAGATTACAGCTCAGGTGTGTTCGACATTCGTATCTCAGCTACTTTAGGTTCTTCCTGTGGCTCAGCACACCTGTGATTTTCTGACTTGTCCTGAATGACTTTACTCTGTCAGCAAAGTATAAGGTTTACACAGACTATGTTTATAGACAGTTTTCTTTTATTGGATGTTGCAGACTCTTATGCATATGCCTCAGAGTTTGCACTTACCAAAAAACACGAATGTTGACCTATTAACCTCTGAAATCCTTGTTCTGCAATTATTGCGAAGGTCTGCGCTTACAAATCTATTAGTTTGACATGGGTGATGGAACTCAATTACATACTCCCCGAGGTGCCTTCCTTCATTTCCTCCCATGCCCTATGCTTTGTACAGCCTCTCTTTTGGTTTCCATCTGCTCCTCTTCATTTCCTTGTCTCCCTCTTACCTCTCATTTTCTGTCCAGTGACTCCAAGGCCTGGGCTCATTTAACCTTTATGGGAATGACTCCATTAAATTTGAGGCTTTAACTGCAGAGTTGAATTGAATTGAAGCTAACGGGATTCAGACTAGGGTTAGTCCATTACCATTTCAACTTGTACAATGTCATTAACATGGGTTAAAATTGAGATTTGTAAGGAGGCGGAGCTCAGGGACTTGGAGATTGGAAGCCTTTGGTGGAGGGTATTTAATATGATATGAAAGAAAAATGAACTGGGAGAACAAGACTCCTGAATGTGGCATGTGTGATCCACAAAAGAGAATTCATATCACACACACAGTTGGAACTATATAAACATTCAGTCCACTCGCAGTTGAACAGCGGTGTTACAGAGTGGGGTTTCTTCCCTCGCAAATGGACTTCGGTTGAGTACAGTCGCTGGCTTGCAGAGAGCACTTGAACCAGACAACAGACACTTTTTTAATTGTAGGCCAGTTATCAAGTTACTTGTGGAATTAGCATTAATTAGCGACATAAGAAACATTTTCCCAGAAACATTTGACTTTTTACCTGATGAAAGTGATGGTCTGTCGCCGACTAAAAATGAGAAGCTGCTACCTAGAAGGCGCTTGGTGCATTTTACAAACCTCAGTGTCAGAACTAAACAAAACTAATCATTTTACACTTGTTTTTATCTAAATGTATATTTTAATATTTTAAATTGAATGCAGTGAAATGCTGCACTATGGAGCTTAGAATCTCTGCAATTGAATAATGTTAACTTGTTCATGCCCATCCAAAATGCAAATTCACAAGCTTTGAACTATTCGGTACCGCCCTATTAATACACAATTCAATATTTTTTTTAGGATTTCATTAGTGGATCGCCACAGCTGACTGATTTTAATACAGTTGACAAACTGTCCACCACCACCCAATAAATAAATGATCTTAAAATCAGCTTTGGATTGTCTCTTTAATTGTCTTTAGTCAATATAATTTTTAATCATCATGAGACCAACACACTCAATTATAATTAGATGGTGATCTTTGACAAAATACACAGTCCTAATCCACAGTATACACTTTTCTGCCGTTCACAGTATTGAACGAGTAAAATAAAACGTCATACTTATTTCACTTTTAAAAGTTTAGGTTGAAGGCACATTTGTTTTTTTTTTATTGATTAATTTAAGTCCTGGTGTAAAAGCTATCCTTCAACCAACAGTGATCCTTGATTTCTTATCTAAACTACAATCATAGACACGAATGATGATGGATTTATCCTTTAATAATGGAACAGAAGTAAAGTAGTTAGTCAGTGCTGTGGGACTCTCTGTTAATCAGTGACAGTCTGACAGAATAGGATGGATTCTCATTGGCACTAAAGAAGGAATCATTTAAGTCGGAGTGGTTATTCTCAGGAGAACTGTGTGATAGAAACCCATTTTTCAATTCGCTCAATTCAGAGAACTCTGTGTGTGTGTGTGTGTGTGTGTGTGTGTGTGTGTGTGTGTGTGTGTGTGTGTGTGTGTGTGCGTGTGCGTGTGCGTGTGCGTGTGTGTGTGTGTGTAATGTGCGACGCTCCACAACAAATATTTGCATTAATATCACAACCAGGCAAAGCCATGTCTGGAAATGGGGAAGTCTCCAGGCCCATGAATAAAATGAAAAAAGCAGGCAGTAAATCTTTAATGCTGTTTAGCCTCAACATGGGACCCTAACTGTGACATCATCAGTTGGCACTTAAAGCATGACTTTGCCAATTTGAATATTGATGCAAATAATTTGCTGTCATTTGTGTCCGTGGGCACACACACACACACACACTTTCCTACATAACACAGGCGGTAGGGTATGGGACTGCCTTAAACTTAGTTTATACTCGCTGTAGTGAAGCGAGTGCGCAAAGCCTTGCGTAATCACGGCCGCCGCATGGTGGACATATAAGTCCGCAAGTCACACCAACAGTCTATGCATTACACTCGTTGTATTTTTGATTCTTCACAGTTCATTTTGTTTGTATGTCCTCTGAAAATTAGGAGAATAATGCAACGAACAGCGCACAGAGTATACTCACTATAACTCGCTAGCCATCTGCGGAGGCTCGCACTATGGTGCTAAGCACAAACTGTTTAAACAATGCTTAAAAGACAATAAGTTAACCTTTAACTTCAGTAATTATCCAAGGAGGTTTTTGCTTCAAGCAGCAGGCTAAGCATTATAATTAGTATCCGGATATATTTCATCATACTTTATAGTATACTGACATGACTTATGTAGTACAAAATAGGGTAAAAGGCAGAGACAGTCTTAAGATGAGTTAACACCACTGCCTTAGGGAGGATTTTATTTTTCTTAACTGGATACATTGGCTCTTTCCTCTTGCTTCACTTTGTCTCAGTAATATCCAATCTGTGCAAGATGGATAAGATGTAAAAGAAGGAGGGGAGGAAAGATCCGATAACATAGAAACAGATGTTGATAAGGGAAGATCACAGAGTAGGGACTATAAACAAGAGAATGAAGAATCATGGGAAATCATGAGTGAATTTCCAAGTGGGAATGCTAGAAAGTCCGATTTTTATATGGGGGTTTAAGAAAGACTGTGTGAAAGACCCTTATTAACTGGGAAAGTTGGTATTGGCAGTAGAAGAGTTACTCAAAAATGTTTCTCAAGTAAAACTATTATTATTGTATTATCAGCACAATGTACTTCAATTCACTTAATGTCTGTTCAAGGTGGAGCTTTCTATTCTAATGCGATGTTGGGTACTTTTATGAATAATAAGGCATCATATTTTAATTGGCATATTTTGTGAGTCAAATCTGAATCTGCAACATAACCGGTAACTAGTCTCTGTCAGGTATAAATATAATACTACAATGATTGTTCTGAATTAGAAGTACACAGTAAGTAGTATATAGCTGAGTTGTGGCCCCCTAAGAGCCCTACGAAGTGCTTATGGGGCCTTTTATAAGTTATTTCAGGGTACAATGAGGATAGTAACATATTCAATACTTCTGATATCTAAACATAAAACAGCTATCTGCTTGGGCGTCTTTTAGTTGGGGCCACAGGCCCAGTTTGTCTACCTTGCCTAATGGTAAAGTCTGCCCTTGATGTTTTTTCCTGGACTAGAGTGTATTTCACTGGTGTCTCTGACCGTGAGTAGCCGTGACTTGGGTGTGTGACACAACTAAGTCATGGCAGGTGTATTGCTCAGGACCCAAGGAAGTGCAATTTTGAGTGTGAAGTTGTTTGTGTGAGCGGTTCTCCAGAAAGCTGCAAGCAGTAACACTGCAGGGTAAGCATTTCCCTGTTCAGGCATGTTTTGAACGGACACTGCACTCATTTAAGGAAGAAAGGCAGGATGGGGAATGAAAGAAGAGGGAATGAAGAGAAAAGGAAAGAGGAGAAAGTTTAGGTGAATACAGAATTTCTGGTCCTGGTTGTTTGTTAAATTTGTCTTTCCATTCTTCAGATTTCTTAAAGAGACAAAACATTTATAGTATTTATGTCTATGGAAGGGCTGCACGGTGGTGTAGTGGCTAGCACTGTCACCTCACAGCAAGAGGGGTCTGGGTTCGTCTCCTGGTCTGGGCGGTCCTTCTGTGTGGAGTTTGCATGTTCTCCCCGTGGCAGCGTGGGTTCCCTCCAGGTTCTCTGTCTTCCTCCCACAGTCCAAAGACATGCCACTCAGGTTAATTGGACTCTAAATTCCCCGTAGGTGTGAATGTGGGTGTGAATGGTTGTCTGTCTGTATATGTCTGCCCTGCAATGAACTGGCAACCTGTCCAGGGTGTACCCTGCCTTCGCCCAATGTCAGCTGGGATTGGCTCCAGCGCCCCGTGACCCTAAAAAGGATAAGCGGTTTGGATAATGGATGGATGTCTATGGAAGTCTACCCTTCATAGACATAAACTGGAGCCTCTTCTGTTCAACATCGACATGCTTCCATTGTCTCAGATTATGGAAAACAACAAAGTGTGTTATCATAATTATGCAGACGACACACAAATCTACATAACTATATCACCAGGGGACTATAATCCCATACAAGGGCTGGGTAAATGCATTGAATAAATCAACAACTGGATGTGCCAGAATTTTCTTCAATTAAATAAAGATAAAACAGAAGTAATTGTTTTTGGTACCGAGGATGAACGATTGAAAGTCAGCGCTCAGCTTCAATCGCTGATGTTAAAAACCACAAACCAAGCCAGATATCTAGGTGTAGTTATGGATTAAGACCTCAACCTGAACAGCCATATCAAGACAATTACAAAATCAGCCTACTATCACCTGAAGAATATAGCAAGGATTAGAGGACTTATGTCTCAACAGGATTTAGAAAAACTTGTCCACGCATTTATCTTCAGTAGACTGGACTACTGTAACGGTGTGTTTACAGGTCTCTGTAAAAAGTCAATTAGAACGCTGCAGCTTGAGTCCTCACTAAGACCAAGAAAGTGAATCACATCACTCCAGTTCTGAGGTCTTTGCACTGGCTTCCTGTCCAACAAAGAATCAACTTTAAAATCCTGCTGATGGTTTATAAAGCACTCAATGGTTTAGGACCTAAATATATTTATGATATGCTGCTACCTTATGAACCATCCCGACCCCTGAGGTCGTCTGGGACCGGTCTACTTTCTGTTCCGAGAGTCAGAACTAAACATGGAGAAGCAGCGTTCAGTTTTTCTGCTCCACAGATCTGGAACAAAGTCCCTGAAAGCTGCAGGTCTGCTGAGACCCTCAGCTCCTTTAAATCCAGATTGAAGACTCTTCTGTTTTCTGTTGCCTTTAATTGAACCAGATTCAAGGATCTTAATCAATTTCTGTATTTCACTACTGTATTTTAATTATTTAACTGCACTGCAACTTTTATTCTATTTTTTAGCTTTTTAATGTTTTACTGACTGTTTTTAATGTTTAAATGAATGTTCTTAATTGTTTTTAAATCTTCTTTTCTTTTGCATTATGTTTTGATGCTTTTAATGGTTTTATGTGAGGCACTTTGAATTGCCTTGTTGAAATGTGCTATACAAATAAACCTGCCTTGCCTTGCCTTCCCAACGACAACATATTTGCGAGAGCATAACACAAATTACAAGTACTTCCTTCCAAGTCACTTCCTTCTCTATTTTCTCCAGCTGTTTTGCTTAGCTGCAACAGGACACGCCCACATCTGGAAGTCATTGTCATGTCATGTCTTTTCAAAACCAAAAATAAAACAAAACCTGCACAATAAACAGAGTGAGAGTGCAGCAAAAAACTTGAGAAACTAACTAAATGTGCATTTGCCTCAAAATTCATATGCATGCATAAAGCCTATAAAAAGTGTTGATTGCAGGCAACATGTTTTGCAAATAAAATACATTCATCCCCTGCACAGGAGTTACAGTGAAGTGATTTGGGTTGATGGTGGTGTACATGTCCAGCGTCTGCATAGACAAGTCTGTCTGTTTCTCCTCTAATTCTTTTAAAATCCGAAAAAAGACGTACCATCACTGTGATTCTGAGACAAGCATACCTATGTCCCCCTTCTTCTTCTCTCTCGCTTTCCTCTCACTCTCTTCCTCTCTCTACTCGTACCTCTTCTCTGAACTATCACTGTCTCATGTCTGTAACTCACTCCCTCTCGTCTCAAACAGAACAAAGCGATGGAGAGATCAGCATCTCCGTTAGTATGTTTCAAACAAAAAATGTGATTAGTAGTGTGTAAAATTTGAGGGAGCAACAATAATAGACAGAGGGAAAATTAAACACATAACTATGAACACAACCGAGATGCTGAAATAGGCAGAAACAAAAGTGATAAGTGATAACTATGCGAGTCCCAAACTTCTGTTTCATCAGTAATCTTGTAAACCGTCTTTACTAGTTAATCACCTTGCCTCTGGAAAAGCTGCAATCCAGACTCTGAAAGTTGGAACAACTGGAGCTGGAAAGCTGGAAAGCTAGAAAGCTGTAATCATTCTGATTAGTCAGAACTGGCTGATGCTCTCAAAGTTGCTGGAAACCAAGGTACATTATGGAGAACACTGTTGTGTTGTAATCTTATCTCTGTGTAACTACAACTTTAAAGACTAGAAACAAGGTGAAACAGTCTGTCAACAATGTATTTCCATGTTGTATTTTGTGTATTTAAATAAAAGACATAGGAAATGGGACATAGTTGTTTTAGAAGCAGATAACTTGTGCACTTGGGCTGTTTTTTGACCAGCAATTGGGACCAGTTGCCGCTTACAGCACGCCATTTGCTATGAAACAAAACTCATGCCTTTCTCTGATGTATTAGCGGCCATTTCCTAGATAGCAAACATGTAACTAGAATAGTGTTGGAGCTGTTGAAAGTCACTTTTGATGGAAGGTAACCTTTGCTTCCAGTCTTTGTGCTGAGCAAGGCAACAAATCTCTGTGCTTGAGACAGAAATGAAATTTCTGTTGATCTTCTCATCCGCAAACCTGTCCAATTATTGCAGTTTTCCATCAATATAAATATAAATGTAAAAAATGACATAAAACAATATTTCTTTTAATAAATATATATTCAACTATAAAGCAAGCTGTGTGTGTGTGTTCAATTTGAATATACATTATAAAAGGTTGCAGCAGGAGGGGCTTTGCGGACTGAGTTGAGCATGTTGTCCACAGCGGGCCTTTACAGGTCGCGGCTCATTGACTGCAGTTGGCTTTTGCAGCTGAATGCTGGATATACCAACGTTACACCCAAACTCTTCTTTGCTTTCCGGGAGTCAACAAGCAATGAGCGGTTCAACAAGCAATGAGCGGTTCTCAACAACTCTGCTGCAGGAATACGGGGAGTCAAGCAAACAGCTTGCCCCGAACGGGCATGCACTAGTTTGTAATAAATAAGAATGCTTTGATTTGTTTAAATTTGTTATACAATTTGGTTCATTAATAGGATGCTCCCTTATCAGATCAATCCCTTAGAGTTGGCAATTTTTGTTTTAATTTCCTGCGGTTACCAGGTAGCTCTATTCAGCCAAGCAGAGGTATGAGCAGTGCATGCATTAGTATCATATACACACGCTACCGGTCCAAACAAAAAACTGATATGACATTAATGGGAGACAGCTGCACTCCAGGGAACTTATATTGTCAGAAGAAAATCTGTGTTGAAAAGGACTGTGAAGAGAAAGAGAAGGGTGTTGGGCAATGTGATATTTCCTACACTAGAAGGAACAACACGGGAGGAGAGAAGAGGAAAGATTAAGATGAAGACAGTTGGAGTAAAAGACTGTGACAGAAGCTTCTGTAAGTGGCAGCAGAGAGTGGAAACGGATAGTTTTTGTGGGAAAAGACAAGGTGTGTTGTCAGCAAGGAGATGGAGGAGAAGGAGGTGGAGGAGGAGGAGGTGGAGGAGGAGGATGAGGAAGAGAGACTGAAAGGCAGAGTGAGTTGCTGGCTAATGGAGTTGGCATTTCACTCAAAGCATTACTCAAAAAAAGGTGATAAAGGTCCCTTTTCAGTATAATATATTTTTGTGAAAACCACATAATTTCAGTTTTAGTAGTTTTCATGTTTAATTGACCATATCATTAATTTAGCAAGTTTAACAATTCTAATTTACTTTTATTTTTACATCTTATAGCCTAGTGCACTTTTTTCGGTTTAGGTTGAGGAGTATTTACAGACATTTTAAATCGCGTCTTAGGAAAGATATTTCGCAGAGCTCTCTGGGCCTAAGTTAAGAACTTTTATTTATGTACTTTTAAGATGCTTTTTGAGCTAAAATCTGTTTTACAAGTAGCACACTCCTGCCATCAATACCTAAAGGCAGCCATTGGCTTCAGTTCAGAACAGTATCCTATAAAAATCAACCAACACGAGCTTGAAGTGAAGGTCTAACAACTTCACATTCATCATCACACTTACATCTGCCAAGCCCACACAATCAGCCACATTTATTTCAAGAATAGATCACGTTAGAGATGTTCAATGTGAAAGGGGATCCACGCTTTGCATCCAAACACGCATAAATATACTCAACCATGCTGACTGACGGGAGTCATCATTTTACTGGAGCACGTGAAATATATAGGGGTTTGTATAAATATTTCACATTAGGGGAGAAAAAATAACCATGATAGATAATAGGAAGGCGTATAGAAAAAACAACAAGTGAGGCTTAAAGGAAGCTAGAAAGAAAAGAAGCAGTCAGTTTAAACGACTGAGTGATTGCCGTGTCAGCTGCTCAAGTACAGGAATCCCAAATCAAATGAAAGCCTTCACTCTCCTGTAGTTGTCGTGTTCCCACAGCCCAAAATGTGGCCAACAAGTCTGTTGGCCTCAACTTGGTTGTTTGTCTCAGCTTTTCTTTCCAGTTCTGGTCTCTCAGTTTTCTAGCTGACAGACTTTTCTGTTTCCATCTCATCAGCACTGCACAGGTTGTGAATGTATGGAACCCACATTATGAGCTGTTAATGGCCCACCTGTTTCTCTACTGCAGCGTTGTGGGTGTGTGAGTATCTACAGCTATTAATAACTTAGAAGCTACGCGTAGTGGAAACCCGTAGTGGGAGAAACATGCCACACATATTTCCTCCCATTGCTGAATCTGCTTTTCTCTCCTCTCATCTCCTCACCTCCTTATGCTCTCCTTCACTTAAATAACACGATCGAGCTTTAGTACCTGATATGTTGTTTAATGGTCATCTGAATGCAGGAATATACCGCAGAGTTGATTATCCACATTCAAATGGTTAATTAGTGTGAAATGGTAATCAAATCCATATATTTGCATTGATTAGCTGTGTGTCACTAGTGAAAGTTTCAGAATGGATGAGAAAAATTAAATGGATCATCGTTCAGTATGTACCTGATTTTAGTATGTAGAGGCCACATTCAGTCAATTTGATTTATTGCTATGCCACAATAATGGCATTCAAAGCTTCTATTGAGGTTTTGGAATGTCATATATGACTAGATCACCTAAATAGAAAAAGAAAATAATTCTCAATTTGAAGCACCATTGTGATCCACGTGTGCTCGTGTGTAGCGGTCCCACGCGCGTAAATTTCTGACATAACAAAGTGCATACTACTTTTGCGAGCACTTGCACATCACTCCACGCAGAATATCCCTTCTCACGCGAGCAAAATTGTATCCTGTGAGGAGAAAACCATGCTTCTCGCAAAACCTTCACCTGCTCGCGTTCAAAACTTAACCTTTTCTTTTTGACTGTAAGTGATAGTATCACTAGATTTAACTGGTTACAAACCGCGTCTTTGGATTGGCCGGATATCACTCCCGACACAGAAGCTAGGTGGCGGTATGAAGGTGGTTTACAGATGACGTTAATATACAAACACTGATTCTTAACCTTGGTTCCAGATCCTTGACTGGGTCCAAATTCTATTTCATAGCATATGAAACCAAATCTTTGTCTCTTAAGTTCTCTTAAATATGATCAAATTGTGTTTTAATCAATTAAGATCAAAAAGTTTATTTGAGCTGTTTGTCACAAGAGGTTTAACTATCAAACAAACATTGTATGTAATAGAATGATGGAGTTGATTTAAATCAATCTGTGCAACCTGATGCCAATTTATTCACAAAAGAAACAGTGTAATGTGTAATATTTGTATTTCAAAATACTATTAACATGCTTTGTATTTCATCAGCCTGTACAGTCTGAAAAGGTAACTAAAGCTGTCAGATAAATGTAGTGGAGTAAAAAGTACAATATTTACCTCTGAGATGTAGTGGAGTAAAATGGTAAATGTACCTGTACTTGTACTTGTATAGCGCTTTTCTAGTCTTCCGACCACTCAAAGCGCTTTAACACTACATGACATCATTCACCCATTCATACACTGATGGGAGGGGCTAAGGCTAACCTATGAGGTTTGTAACCAGTTAAATCGAGAGATAGAATGGTTACTGGGTCTGCTTACTTACTGTCAAAAAGAGAAACTACAATCCACTCGCGAGCAGGTGAAAGCTTTGCGAGCAGAAGAGCAGTGATAGAAGTCGTGTGCCAAGGGACGGTCCTCGCGGCAACCAAACTCTTCCAAATTGTAGTCGGTGCATTTTAAATCTCTTTATTTGAAATGACCTTTGATCGATTCACTTCCGTGTCTGATCAATCAATGTTTTCTTACTCTGTTGATTCTAAGATATCGGTATTAGTTTGTAATTGTGTAACTGCACATTTCCTACATGTTGAGAAAAAAAAAGAGAGCATTGAAGGTAAAAAAAGCCTACAGGCTTCCCTTTATCACTCCATTTACCTGTCTAATTTAACACACACACACACACACACACACACACACACACACACACACACACACACACACACACATAATTGTCACCCTTGCTGAGGAAGAAAGCACACTCATTAATACAAAGAGGGACAGAGAAAGATTAGGCTTCTGTTAGGTCTGCAAATTGGACAACAGAAAATCAATTCAAGCACAAACAGGAGCTAATATACATTTCCCCATGAAACGAGGGCTCACTGTGTGTGTGTGTGTGTGTGTGTGGGGGGGGGATCACTACAGCCTATTTTTTAAGATAATAACATGAAGAAAAGGAAGAGGGAAGCTAATGTATATGAGAAGGAAGAAAGTCAGTGAGGAACAAATACATTCAGGAAACATACATCCACCCCCTTCCCTGTAGACACAAACACACAGGGATCCATAGAGTGATCAATTACTTAATCTGTACTGACTGACAGCCTTGATTGGAACCTTGATGTAATCAATGAGAGAGAGAGAGAGAGAGAGAGAGAGAGAGAGAGAGAGAAAGAGAGAGAAAGGCACACACACACACATAGACGTTGGAAGACAGTAACTGCAAAGGTAGTCTTGCATATATCCAGACCTATCTCCACAAAAGCAAAGGCTGAACGTGGCCTGCGAGACGTCACAGCAACCGGCTTATGAGCGGGTCGGGCTTGCTTTGGCCTGACTCTGGAGATGGTCCATCTCGGGGGCAACTCTGAACAATTCGGGGCTTAAAACTGGTAATCGAAAAGCAAATCAATGCGGCATGGTTTGACTCGTGTGACCAAAAGTGGCCACGGAAGTCTGTGTGTGTTTATGTGTAAAGCCCCGCTCTCAGAGAAACATAGAGCTCAGAGCAGAGGAAAGAAACTAGTAAATTACAGCAACATGCAGCAAACACTCTCGCACTAAAATGAAATAAAACGGGTGCACATGAATAAGGTAAATCAAATGTTGAGTTTATTTTCTTTCAGGGAGACGCGGGGGTTACCAAATAAACAAATTTGCTCAAGGGCATTAACGAGAGAGCAATTTTTTTATATTTATTTGGTCTCGGGAGCTGACATTTCGAGATGCCAAGCAAACATCGGTCCAAATCAGTCCACTCCCACTCACGTTGAACTTTACCGAGCAAGCAGCCTGCATTTTGGTTCGCTTCCTGCAATTGGGTCAGATAATGTTCTCACCGCAGTCAAACCAAACTTTCGTTCGCTCAGAAACGCTCCGAGATCACCTTCAGCAAGCGGCCGTGGACCCGTTGTTATGGTCCTCACCAGAGTACGGTTTCTGTGTTCTCAAGCTGCACTGACTGCACAAAGTAAATGTTGGCTTGTGAAAGCGCCCTTAGACGGTGTTTGACCCAGTCTTAGCAGCTGATCCCTTCTGATCACGGTTGACATCCAACTTTCTCAAAGATCACCACCGCCTCACCTCTAGAGAAAAGCTGCGGTATTTCTACTTAAATGAAAGAAAGAGAGAGGATGACACATGCTTGGCCTTTGGTGCTTAGCTGTATGCTGTGTCCCATTGCTTTGCTTCGCTGTCACCTTCAACCCGCCCCACTTCTGATTGTGTTCATGAGCACCAATCGTGGTCTGCAGATAGTGTCTGATAAATTAGTGGTGATTCAGCTAAAAGAGGCCAGCTTCAGATGGGTTGCTGTAAAATAGCTGACTGGCTCACAGCATCCCGCTGGAATTAGACCCATAAAACCACAGACTGTTAGATCTCTAACAGGTGATTCAGATAGACGGCAAACACACATACTACACAAAATACACAAAATACACAAGAGCCCATGCACACTATTTTAGTGAGGGCACATCTATTTGCTTGAGGTATTCACATTAAATTAAATTAGACAAAAGGAGAAAGAAAGAAGGGACCGATCTTAGTTTGACCTAACAATAAGCACACGTACATATTTATTCTCTTTTCCACAATCCACACCACTTGTTATCTTTCTCTGGCCACTACTTTAACATCAAAGGGACTCTCCAATGGTCCCTCTAAGGTCCCAACCAAAGGAAAATATCTACTCTGATTGGCTGAGGAAAGCCTAGTTTCACCATTCAGAGGTGAGATGTGGTGAGATCTGCTTTATTTTTCCAATGCTTTGCTGAACTGCTTTAGGCTTTGAAGGACTTTCTGATTTGTGGCCTTATAGGAGGAACAACCCCTTTACCAGCAGCAGACATTTCCAGCAAACAAGCTCCGATAAGCCTGCTGTGTGCTACCTGCCCCCATCTAATGGCAGACAGAAAGAGTTAGCATGAGGTAGACTGAAACTGCATTATTGGTGGCCACAAACACAACACCAAATGTGGAAAGCTAAAGTTGCTCTACGTCTGCTGGATATGAAATCAGGAAAATAATACATGTCTTGAGAATGTAACTCTCCAGGTAGTAAGTAGAAAAGCTCACTGTGCACACACAAGTTTGACAACTTTAGCCGTTCGTTCTGTATGATTTGGCCTTGTTGCTTCCATTTAAATGGAAGCAGTTTCAGTAAAACGTAGCATTTCTGTTCTTTTCGGATACTGGAGCTTGAAATCTTGAAAAACTGGAGCTTGAAAAACAGCAGTGCATTTGTGAGGAGGGCTCAGGGGAGCTTTGCAGTCATGTTAAATCCGCACTAGAAGCTTCTTGTACAATCTTTAGATTCAGATGTCAGAAACCCTCTACAGTGATTTAGTCGGTGTCACAGAAGAGCTTGATAACACTTCCAGAGGCACTGCTGTAAATGCAGATTTGTGTTGGCTGCAGCTCTCTGAGCATCAAGCTGTTTATGCTTTGGAGGTTTAGAGAGGCACTGTGAATAATCAATAACATCAACAGTACCCACTTAAACGGACAGCCTGTCAGTCAAAAGATGGACGCTTCCTGATTTGACATGCCAAGTGGATTATTTGCCATCTCCTCAACCAGAGACCAATATAACTGCACCCCTAGTTTTGTGATTTTCTGATCTTCTGCTACTAAAACAAGTCACATGGAACCTTTCCTAAAATGGACAAAAAACAAAGTGGTGCTGAAGCAGCACAGTAGATCTCTCTCTCTCTCTCTCAAACTCCAGGTTGCTGACTTATTCTCATCCATCTTGAAAGCCTCAGGAAGAGGATTTTTTTTCTTCTTCTCTTATTCCGATTCTGATGTGACAGGAGGACAGCCATTCTGTTGTTGTGACAAGCATCAATGGCAACAAGCTAATGAGACGTGAAGAAGGAGCAGGATTCTTTGACACAAATGTTTGTAATGCAAACAATATCAATCACAGTCAGCTTCTCACTACTGTCTGTTTCTCTGAGTGTGGGGTCTGTGTGTGTGTCTGTTACACAGATGCTCCTATGCAGGCGAATGTCTCCCAGGGATAAATCACAGATTGACTCTTCAGACACAGAGCTGGGCCGGGAAGAGAAAGGAACAGTGGGACAGAATCTACAATAACAAGATGTAACTGTCCCTTGCTGGTCAGACAGTATTTGTGTCAATTCAAACTGTGTGCATCGGGGTTACTTTTCATGAATTTCTTCAGCTACAGTGACTGGAACTGTCTGTGTGTTTGTGACACAACTACAGTAAAGCTATACAGTGAATTCACCAGATACAGCTCTCGGGTCAAAAGTAGAGATGTTCCAGCATAATTTTTTCCTTCCTGATATAGATTCCGATACCTTAAGTATCGGCCGATACCGAGTGGTGCCAATCCAAAAGGCAATGAGCCATCTGTGAGCCATCTCGCTTCTTCCTCATTTCTGTTGAGAGTTGCTAATGTACAGTAATGATCAGGCAGGGTGTATGTCTCCGGTAGCGAGTGACACATGTTGTTGTTGTTGTTCCAATGTGGGGTAAATGAGCTGATAAATGATATGATAACGTGATATCATATCGGTGCATTGACTCACATACATACAAGTTACCCAATCCAGCATTTTAGGCTGCATCGAAGGCATTTCTGATACTGGTATCAGGAAAACTGTAGTAAAAACATGGTGTGTAAAGTAGTTTAATAGGAACTGTCATGCCTTTTGAACTTCACACTAGCTTTAAAGGGTCATATCAATGGTTATGCTCTTTGGTGACTGGCCAAGTAAATATAAAACTGTGATGAAATGGAACTGAGACTGAGCCTCAGAGAAAAAGAGAGGTACAGTTACAAATCACAGCTGCCACATTTCCAGCCGGAGAGTAGAGCTTTCACAAAGGCGCTGCCAGCAAAGAAACATATACACACAGTCTGGGACAGAGAAACTTTCCATTTGTCAAGTTGAGAGAAAGTTGAGAAAAGCTCATTTTTCTCCAAACTGATGAAAATAACTGATGTTTTTTTGCCCTCAAGTTCAGACGCTTCGTCGACACAAAAGTAAACTTTGATAGCAAAATAACAGAATTAAAATGACCACACTGCAATCTTGCTTTTGTGTTGTATTCTATTAGGCGATGTCAGTAAATTTAGATAACATGTAAGAGCCATTGCAAATCAGCATTGGTGGAGTTTAAGTCCTTATCTTACTTCAGGTACTTAAACGTGATGCGTGATATCTCAGGAACTCCCAAAGGGAATTTCTACAATCGATTTTAGTGGTCAAAGGTCAAGGGCACCGTGACCTTATTTCCGTCCCATTCTACTGAACCTGATTACTCAGGAACAACGTGTGGGGATTTCTTCACATTTCCCACATCCACTTGGACTCAATAATGAACTGATTATAATTTGATGGTCAAAGGTCAAGGTCATTGTGACCTCCTAAAATATTTTTTGGGCAATAACTCAATAATTGATATGCTAGTAGACTTGCAACTTGACTGGTTGGCTGAGCTTTACAACCAAGAGGCAGTGATTCAAGTTTTAATAACTGCCAGTCAGAACTCATATGTTTTGACACACACACAAATCATTGCTGCACCATCAGAGATTTTGAATGACAGATGGAAGAATACCGATGTATCAAAGCGTGGTGTCTGCTGTGAGCGGCAGCTACCTTTCCCCCCTATGTGTCTCTCTCTGTTAACCATGGGAACTGTAAGAGGGCAACAGAAAGTGATCCTGAGGGAATGGGAAAGATTTGGAGTGATGAAACATGGCTCTAAATTGTGAAAAAAAAGAGACCACATACACATGTGGCTGAAAAGAGGTTTCCCTGCAGGGCAATGGTCCTAACTTGTCCTGACAAGATGAGGAGCTCTGCAATCAGGGAGGTTACAACTGAGTTGCTGCTGCTCCTCATTGAGGGGAGCTGGTTGATGTGACTCGGGCATCTGATAATCATTCCCCTGAGAGCATCTGGTTACAACCGGGCTCGGTCTGACCTGGTACATAATAGGAAGGCTAAATTTCCCAAAGTGCCTTGGTGCACCAAGGATTTTATTAGCAGCTAGAAAATAAACACACCGACATGTACATCGTACATGGAGTACAGTCATATGTAGAAGGCCTTTATTTATAAAATCCTCACAAGATTGTAGCAAAATAAGTTTACAAAAAAGACTAATTAGACTTACTCATGTGATTTTTTTCTATAAACAGTTTTACATATGTTATTGTAATATTCTATTTCCTACAGTATAAGCACATCGATGCACTATACTGTATATGGTGTATTTAATTTTAAATGTGAGCCATTGCTATTGTTTTTAATCACTTTAAAGACATGTACATGCACGTCCACATGTCTGCAGTGATCTAAATGCAAATATACAGCACAGCTGCATTCAGTGAAGGGCATTGGCTTAATGAGCCTCCAGCAGCAGTCAAGAAGGCGTCTCTCAAAGAAAATCCATGTCTACAAGCAACTGGCTGGGATGGCCCGCTGGCAAAGTGATGGGGGAAGTCAAGAAAAATCAAAGATCCACATCAATTTGAGTTTCAATGTGCTCCAAGTATTGATCAGCTGTAACCCAGCTCACCTTGATGCTCATGGTCTGTGGCAAAGTTACAGGGGGAACAACGGCTGCTTCCCTCAAGAGGACTGATTCAATCCAGTACCAATACAGACACACACATCTGAATACACATTACTCATACCAAGAGTATGCCCAACCATGCTACTGTTCTGTGTTCTGGATGAAACTTGAGCTGTGTAAAAGGGCATAAACATAGCATCTAGCGGCCCATCAATAGGCACTTATTGTCAGCAGCTACCATTGTATTAAGCAAAACCATTTGATGTACCTCTTGCAACTTATTCATTGTGGAGATAAGGCAATGTGGTGTTTATTTTCCCATATAGTGTGAGAAGGAGGCAAGCAGTTGTAGATGTATTCAGTAAGTGTTTGTTGGGGACTGGCACTTAACAAAAGAGGAGAGGAGAAGGGAGGCTACTCCCACATGCCATCTAGATATTTTCAACCACCTCTAGCAAGGTGATGAAATGCTCTGTGAAAGAATGTGTCAGGCTAACGTAGCAAGGGAACACTGATGTATTGACGGCTGTGAGTTCCCTGTGGACACACTGGAAAGTGAAAGAACAACAGTTTTATCTTGGTGCCAAATCTGCTTTAGTGACATGTCGCCAATATTTAAAATTACACGACCCAATCCTGCTACTTTGCATCACCACAGCAGTAATGCAATCACTTAAGTCATGCAGTCGACAACAGTCCTCAATTTGTGTAAGTGGCTTATACATGTACCCTCAAATATGAGTTCTATTCTGAGTGTACCTCATTACTTTAGTAAGTACTTCTGACTCACAGGAAACACTTAAATTGTTTCAATAAATAAATGTTATTCAGCTTGCAGCAACGGATATCAGCGTGCCACTGTAAACTAAAAACACAAACGCAGGATATGAAAGAAAGTAATTGGATTTCTTACATCTGAAACACATGGGTATCTCTACAGCTGAGGAATGGAAAGTATCCAGTTTGGTGAAAATATGAATTGTTAAAGATGTTGGTCAGCACCTCCAAGTCTAAGGGCATGCTCTTCTGCTACTGAGTTGTGAGATCACAAGTGAGGGTCAGAGGAAGTGTGCGCTTGTGTATTGGGCTGTGACCCAAAGAATGAGATTGCATATACAAGCAGTTGAAAGGAATTCCCTTCGCAAGGGGGGCTATACTCATCCACAGGGGAAGTTTGTGGAGTCCAGACAGCCGGATGGATCTCAGAGTAGAACTAGTGCTCTCTCAAAAATGAGTTGAAAGAACCAGTTGAGGTGGATGCCCCCTTTTTGGCATATCTAACTGGGATGAGGCCCTGGTTGACCCTGAACGTGTTGATTATGTATCCCATCTGACCTGGAAGTGCCTCGGTACTCCCTATGAAGAGCTGGATGATGTGGCTGGGGAGAAGGATCTGGGCTAACTTGCTTGGCCTCCTGCCACTGCAACTTAGACATGTAAAACAATAAGGATTGGTGGAAAGAGGACACTTGATGAACATTGTGTGTTTATGAAATTTACCAGGGGCCAGGGCAAATCCCCGTTGAGCTTTGGGCATGGTTGGCATCTTCTTCCAACTTTTCTTTCCCCCCTACCTCTTCATAGAATCTCTGTATAGAAACAGGGACAAAAAAACCTGCTGTTCAATCAAACACCCCCACTTTGATCACAAAGAGGTGGAAAAGTTGTCAGTCTCTATAGCTCATTGTTTGTTTCCTCTCAAAGGCTCTCTACTTCTCGCCTGTCCCCTCCTCTTCTACCTTCTCTCCCAGTCTCGCTTGCTCCCTCCTTGTCTCTGAAGTGCTGACAAGGAGTTCTGCCTAAGTGCTGAAAAGCAGGTGCCTCACTGGCAAGGAATATCCCCGCATCTACTATCTCTATCTGTGTGTAATAATGTTCTCTTTATAAGCATCATATGCCTAGTTGCCTGCCTGTGTGGCACCCCTCAGCTGCGAAGCTCTGTCAGCTCTCTGTATGTATGAAAGAGACAGAGAGCCTGTCTCAGCTGAGTCCCTCGACGAGGATTAGATATTGTCATCTTTTATCAGCACTCATTTCTTTGCCAAGCTCTGACAGTCTCTCAGGGGCTGCCACTTGCTATAACTTCTTTCTTCTGTGTGTGTGTGTGTGTGTGTGTGTGTGTGTGTGTGTGTGTGTGTGTGTGTGTGTGTGTGTATGTGAGTATGGCCCTGTGTTGATTTTGCATAATAACACCCAGCCCTACATTTTCATTGATTATATCCAAGAGCGGATTTTGACACATCTCGAAGATAACTTTTCCCTCAAGTGATTTCACACTTGAAAGCTTAAGGACTTAACAGCATGTATTTATTTTATACTGGTGGCAGCCAAGTCCGTCCCAGGGTTACATTGAGAGTAACAAACTATGACGGATCTAAAGAAGTGTGTTTAATAACTACTTCAACCGCATGTGCATATTTTTCATATAGCCGTCAATTATTGTGCTTACTAATCCATGTAAGTGAAATATGAGGAATTAACGTTGTTGCTGTCAGGCTGTGATATAAAGGTAACAGACTGGATCAGTTGATGCTGAGCAGCAGGGATAAGAGGTCTGGAGCAGAGGTGATCTAATTCACTTAGACATCACCAGGAGGGTGAGCAGTTAAGAGGGTTGTAAACCTTTTCGTATCTCACAATTTGATTTGATTTTGTTTTCAGGGTCACGATTCGATTCAAAATTGATTTTCTATTTGAAACGATTCCCAATTCAAAATCAATTCTAGATTCAGTACAAAAGGGGTGCTAAATTCAGAATAAATTATTGTCCGCTGTGCGCTAAGGGAGGCGGTGATGCAAATTATGGCATGAAAGCAGAGTAAAGTGTTTATAGAATTATGAAGATTGATATTTGAAGAAGTTATATCAACCCAGTGACTTTAGAATAACATGTTCAAGTTATGCTAAAAAACTAAAATGTGGCCTGTTAAATACAATTGGTAGGCTAGCTGCCTTTTTATTTCTCAGAAACTTGTCAATTCCCAAAATAAATAACACTTTAAAACTGGTATTTTGTATGATTTTTTAACAAATCACACAAATTATGTCCATGACATGTTCTAACTGGCTGCGAGCAAAGTGCTGGGCAATGCAACGTGGTGTGCCTTTTGAGCTGAACTTGTTTCTAGTTGTGATATCTTGCTTTGGAAGCGCCACAATAGACAAGGAACGGCTGATTTGTGAAGTTGAAATATGAAGTTGTTATCGTCACGATACCTCCTCATTTCACTACTAAAACCTAAAGAAGGTGGCAGCTGGCTAGACTACTACTCATCCATCATCTGAGTGGTCACGTCTCCAGTCTGATCTCAATCGCGCAGCTATTATGTACGTGGTTTTTATACATGACGTAACATAATGCTTGCTGTTGTTGCCACTCTCTTTGTGAACAAGTTTATTGGTTATTATTAGTCCTTGTTCAGTTTGACCTAACGCCACATTTAATTTACAATTAATGAAAGTGATGTTTGTGACTCCTGTCATGCTGTGCTTACAGTGCTGCCCTTTTCTTTCCTTTCACAATAAAATACCGATTGTCATATTTCAACTGTTAAATTCACAATTTAAATATGTATTTCAATTTAGAATATTCTTTGACTGTGTAGGATTTATGTCAATCAATAGCAATATTTCGAAAATTGATTTTTGGAAGTTGTAACTCGATTCAGGACTTCAGAAGATCAGAATCTCGATTCTTACACAATCGATTTGTCCTCCCATCTCTGGTATGAAGAGAAGAGGAAACGCTAGGAGGTGCATTTCTAATCTGTAAGTAGTTATAGAAGTAGTAAGTAGAAGATAATCAACATCCATAGCAGTCATGTGATTCCTTTTTGGAATTGATATAATTTTGGTTATGTTGTTTCTGTCATTAATTTTGTTGTCATCGTCATCTGCATGTTTATACGACATGTATAGTGGAGGTCACCCCCACATTTTGTCTTGCTGCTCATGAATCACATCCAGCTCCTCCCCCTGTGGTGTGCAGCCAACCAATCACGAGGAAAGCTTCTTTTTTTTCACCCTCACTCATTAAGCGAGCGGCTTTTTGCCAATAGTTTAGCGTAATAAGACAAAGGTTGGTGTAACATCTGTCATTCTCTGTTATTCTTTCCTACTCTGATCCTCTTGCATTTTCTGTACCACCCCACTCCCCCCTTCTCTCTCTTTCTTTCTACTATCTTTAGTGCTGAGTCTCCTGGCTCTTTGCGCTCTCGTTTCATGCTCCATTAATTGCTGATGAAGTGTTGAATATAGAGTCATATAGAGCAGCCCGGCTCACAAATTTTGCCTCTTTTCACTTATTTTGTGTGTGTGTGTGTGGTGATCGGGGGATTATCGAAGGGTCACAGCCCAAAAACCCTCCTCAATACTCTCAATGTTTATGTTTGGATAGAATATAGATTGGTGCCTTTATTTATTCAATAAGACTTAAACACACACAAAGATGCTCATTCAGCAAAGAGTCATCGCAGCACATAAAAAGTCATGACTGATTTTTCAATTTATTGGAAAAAGGTAAGCTCAAAATTAATCTGTCACCTTTTTAACATCAAAAAGGTAGATTTAGTCTGGTGAGCAGAAGATGCAAAATGTGTTTGTCTCTGACAGTTTATTGTAATACTAGGCTTGTCCTATTGGCAATTTAAAATGTACAGTCCTTGTGTGATTGACCAATTTCTGAATAGACATTTTCACATAATGACAAATAGCAAAGGAGGAAATAGCTTCTTGCACTGAATGTACTTGTGTAACTATTATAGGCCGATACTTGAAACATGAGTAGCTTTTAGTTTTGCAGGCTAGAATTTGTGAGTATTTTCCCAAGAAGACTATGCTAAGTCACTGCTAAGTTTATAAAAAATAATAACAATGGTAAATTACCCCATGAAAGAGTGCAACTAACATATTCATACTGCAATTTTATTAAATGTTGTGTTCCTTTCTATACATAACAGAGAGACATAGTTAACAAAAAGGCTATTAGAGCTTGATTTCCTGAATCAGTTATCATCATTACCCTGCATGCAGTACTGCAGTCCTCATAATGTACTAGCTGTCCTGACTGCGTGTCTTTTATACTGTATTTAATCTTCATGGTGACTGCTGTAATTGTAAACTGTTGAAATTCTGGGCATTAATATAGCAGCAACTATCTGCTATGTAAAAGATGGAGTGGAGAAATGTCTACCTGAGAATGAAGTCGCTCTCCCTCCGTGTGTGTTGTTATCAGAGCTCCTGGCTTTGTTGACATCGCTGGACATGCTTTTAGTGTTTGTGCACGTGAGCTTTCCCAACTGGTTGGCTCACGGTTGCCGCTCTGCACTGCTCTCATAGGACGGTAACAGCTGATCACGACGTCCCTGCTGACAGTATCATCACGGAAGCGTAGCACCCACCCTCCGGTTTCCCCTCAGGTAAAAACTGTTGGCTCTGTCAGCACTTTTGCCACAGTCTGTACTGTTAGGGCTGTGAGCTACGAGCCGCCGGCTCAAGTCTCGCATTGTTTCGAGTTTTTGGGAGGCAACAGAAATGCTCCCAATTTCGTATTATGTGTAGTTTGGAGTGTGAAGTTGTTGGGATGAGCAGTTCACGAGTAAGCCGCGAGCAGCAAAACAGCAGGAAAAGCAAGTGGCCGAACGGGCACTGCACTAGTGCTAATAATGACAGGCAGCCAGTTATATCATCTCTGACTGTACTTTATAGGATCACTGCTCCTCATTTTGACAGGACTGATGTGAAATATATAATCTGATGTATTCAGTAGTGTAATCAAACATCGATTTGAAGTGCTGCACATGTCCAAGAGCAAATCAAAGGAAATCTCTCTGCAGCAGTGTGTAGAGCAGCACGGCTGTGTAGATTGATGCGATGAAAGATAAATTGTGACATTGTCACATGCTGTTGTGTGTATGTGTGGCTGCACACTTGTGCATGGGGTTTTAGATTCTTGCATAAAAGCTTGTTGTGTGTGCATGCTGCTGTCTTGTGTGTGTCTCTTTGTTTTCCCTGTAGGCTTCTCCCTGCTCCCTCTGTTTCTCTCCGTATGCCGGTGCCGGCTTTGTCTTGTTCTGATCTATGTTTTACAGCTTGTGAATCCAGTGCTTAGCATTATGATTGGAGATGAACCATGACAGCGCAGGCACGTATTGCTACATGTATCATTTAGAAGACCGATGACATTGACCATACACACAGAATGTAATCATGTGTTAACCAGCTTGCTGTTGTCGGCTATTGACAGCTATTTATTTTCATCTAGATGGTGACAATATATTGATAGAGTGTCTGTGTGTAACTTATCTACATTCTCAGTATGTTTGATTACATTTATAGATACACCTTCACTATCTATAATAATTTCACATCTTTTCCTGTTCTGTTATTTTTTATCCAGTGAAGGCGGCATACTTGCTGTTTTCAATTGTTTGCCAGTGTCCAAGGGCGTGAGTTTGATTTCAGAAGTGGGGGGTATCAGTGAAATCAGAGGTTCTTTCAAAAAATGTAATCGTTTGCAAGTTTTGGAATCTGAATCCAGACTGAAAATGGGCATTTTAACAACATAACCTATCCAAAAGAGCATTTTTAACTTGTGGTATTAGGTGGAGTGTGACAATAATACACTAGTTTATGAATAACCGTATTTATTGCAAACAAATAATTACTAATATTAAATATGTCAGCATGAAAAACTATTTTTTTTTAGCTTTTAACATATTAAAATACATTTTCAAAACAAAAAACAAAGAAACATTTCTTTGCTCTGCCTGTACGGGCATGCTTCAGGGCCAGGTCCATTTATTGAGATTCTGAGGCATGCAGCCAGGTGCTATCCTTCCAGCTTCTTTCTCAGGTCAGTTTTGACCTAAAATAGAAACAAACTTGCATAACCATTGACTACAACCATTTTGAGAGACGGCACAAGATAAAATTCATGGCAAATTTGCATGGTTGAAAATCACTTCCCCTGTTCATTGCTGAGATGTCTCGCTCACAGATCACACTGAAGACGTTGATGACCAGGGTCACTGCAGCCAGAAGACAAACAATCTCTGGCCAGCTATTGCGTAATCTCTGCTTGTTTTTTTTTTTTGTCCTACCAGGATATAAAAGAGAAGTAAACAAAACAAATAAACACAAATAAAGTAAGAAGAAGTGTTTAGAACAAATAGAGTTCATAAAAAATGATGGGTACAAATGTTCTTTGATAAAAACATGCCTCAGTTATATTTATAATAACTGTTATTGTTGACAATAAAGGTCCACTGGTCTATGTATTCTGAAATGACAATCGCGTGTCTTAATTGAGAAATGTATTTTGCTTTTTGGTGGATCTTAATCTATCTGGACGGCCAGTCAGGTAGAACTTGTTTATGGGAATGGACTCAAGCTGTTCTTGATAGTCTTCTCAGTTTGCAGTCGTCTTTGTCTCCCTACCCCCCTCTGTATTCAATCCTCTTCCTTTTTAATGTTTCTTCAACAGCTCATCTCCTCTCTCAGTGTATTTCTTTTCATTTTCTTTGGTCTTTTCGCCTTTACCACCTGCTTTTACTTGTCTTTCTCTTTCTCTCTAATGTGTATGCTCTCTAGAACTATGTCAGATTGAAATGGTCATTATCTCTCTTTATCCCTGAGGGCAAGCATTCACGTTTTTGTGTGTGTGTGTGTGTGTGTGTGTGTGTGTGTGTGGCGGTGTGTATTGTATGTGAAAGAGAGAGGCTTTTTCAATAATTCAGAGTATTTCTGTGTTGTTTTGTGTTGCTGCCGAGTGGCTGTGGGTAGACATAAATAGAAGGTGAAAAACAGAAAAGTTGCAAATTATGTAAAGTGTAATTTAACTACATAAGGACTTTACAGTCCTGTTGATTCTTAAAGTTTTTTTTAATATAGTGGCCCATTTATAAATATTTTTTGTTAGCAAGTTAACGATTATATTCTATTATATTGGAAATATTCTTTTTTTTTGTCTAAGTCAAAATCACTATCTGTATATATTGACGACGCACAGTGGGTCAGGTAATTACTGTATCTCACTGGAGTTTACCAGCCAGGTCATGTCAGCACCATGGACAGTTCCACGTCGTTGTTTGCCTCCTCTTACTGAAGAAACCCTCCAATGTTTCTCCACATACATTTCATCTATTTTATTCCCTGCAGAGTTTTAACTTGGTACATTTAAAAACCGAGCAGGCTCTGAATCAGCAACATATGAAAGTTATTATTAAAACAAATATACACTTGAGTCACAGTGAAATAATACTTATTTCAAACAAATTTATCTATTGATATCGTATTCGTAAATTGTGTGTGTGTATGTTGATAGTTGTAAAGAACAGGATTTCCTATAGTATAACTATCTGCCTGAAATGCCTGTGGTGGCATGTGTGCGTTGCTCACTCTGCAGAGGTAAATTGCCCTAGCCCACTTTGGTGTAGGAAGCAGCACATAGATGATAAAATATTCAAAGCTGACACACACACACACACACACACACACACACACACACAAGTACAGTGACCAGTCATCCCCTGGTTGTGCCTGACTTATGAATCTCTTCATCAGTGAAAGTCCAAGAGAGAAATCAAGGGTTTTGATTGGACTTGTGTATCTTTCACAACCCGCTCGACCAGCAATCAAATGAGTCTCTAATTAAAGCTGTAAATCAAAATGTAATTCCTTCTCCAAGGACACAGAACAGAACTGCAACAGTCATCATGTCAACACCCATGGAAGAATCCACGTCCCTCAAGGCCAATCAGTATCTAACATGTCACCTTGTTGTTTGACCTGTAATTCCAGTGTGCTTGCCTGCGTGTTTGTATCTGTCAGAGCTGTCAGCCAGCCTTATTGGGATATGTTTCACTTCCCATTATGGGTTTTCATGAAATCCATCACCTTGAAATGTTACCTCAGGTTACCAGTGGAGTGAGTTTTCAGCATCTACCCTCTGTTTATGGTCTTTTTGGTTGATTTGATGGCTGGATCATTTTCCTGCCTCACCATTAAAGCTTTCGTCTGATCTGGCCTTTTATAGGCTTTTACTGTGTAGGAGCTACAGCGTTCTGTATCTTTAAACCCTGAAATTGGTGACTGTGAACTCCTTGGTGCCTACAAATACTTATGTGTGAAGATGTTGACGGTTGGGTATTTTCTGGTCAGTGGATCAGTTTAAGATATTTCCGGGAGGAATGGTAACAACCGTCTAAGTGAGCTGATTAAATGAGGAGCTGCAGGCAACAGACACTTCATGAGGGCACCCTCCTTATTATACATTTTAATGGGAGGACAAGAGTCTTGCTAGTGACTTTGTGAGGCTCTACTTGAGCTTATCTGCCAATGCCAAGTCCCAAACCGATCTATTTCCCGAGATAATTCAGCTGCACAGTGCACCCTTCAAGTATGTTAAAGTTATTAAAATCAATCAAATATATTTATGCTTGGCAATTGAATAGCTCTGCATTGCATTTTCACAAAAGATACCTGGAACTGTCCCAGCATTATGTTGAGCTACTTCTGTTAAACATGTGTGTACTTGAAGTACATTCATACAGTGCTTAGTGTCTGTACTCGGTATATTTAAAATGTAATATGCATTGAATGTGTATGTATGTTTCCACCACACGTACAGTACATGAGCAGAAAAAAAGTTGGGTTTTCTGTCTATTGATTTTTTCTTTTCACTTTTTACTTTGGAGTCACGCATCCACACATTAACAGGCTGAAACATTGCTTCTATTGATGTTCAAGCTGAAGTTTGGCTGACTTTTAACTCTTTTATTCACCTTTTTCAAGTTTGTACTAGACTGTTAAGTTTAGCTTCACCACTATCATTTTTAATAGTTCAGTCACAGGCAGTGCAGCATGCTAAAATATACACTCTGATGTCAATGGTTTTACAGAAGCTAAACCTTTGCCACACAACAATTTCAGGTTTATTAGTCAGGTTGATACTGCAGATTACGATGAGGTTTTTCTAGCATTGAAAAATAACTTCCACTCTCGAAGAGACACAGACTTGCAAGATATAGTGTGTTACATCCTTCTTGCATTGTGGATATGAACGTACGTATTACATTATATTTGATATACAATTATGGATAGGAAGTTGGAAGAGCAATCAGTAAGTGATGACTTTGCACCTTCATTCCCTGCAAGTCTGATATTTAGAGATAATACGAAACCCAGATTGAGGTTCTCTCACTTGCTTGAGTCGAAGGAAGAGAGAGAGAGAGAGAGAGAGAGAGAAAAAGGAGAAACTCTTGGCAGTGAAATAATTATGTTCAGATAATAAATTAATGGTAGAAATTATTCCTAATGCGCAGACTAAAAGACTTTGCTTCAAGAGTGCCAATAATGAATGGCAGATAAAATGAGAAAACAAGATGAAGATAAAGAGAAAGCAGATGAATGGATGCAGACTAGAGGGACTTCATTAGACCAGTGTTAAACAGTAAATATGCATGAATACACTGTAAAGAGGAGTAATGTTTCTCTTTACGGGCTATCATGTAAATAATGATTATGCCGTTCGAGTAAACAAAAGATAGAAAAGTATTTTCAGTGATGCTGATACTATCCAGTGATGGTGTGCACAATTTAACATTGATTTATGTTGCCATAACTTCATGCAGTGTTAATGCCAATAAATGACTGCCTGCAAATAATGTCTTGTTTTTTTTTCCTGTGCCCCGACTGAGTCTCAGTCTTTTATTGAACTTCAAAGTCTGCATGCTACTGTAATGTGTGCCATGATGAAGAGCACTAAACATTCTTCGGCAATATTCTTACTGTCTCATTTGCTTTCTCACCGGCTGTGGTCAATTCAATTGTCAAATGAATTTCAAACAAACTTTAGAAATGGGAATTAGGCACATTTCTATCAACTGGGCAGACAGTAAACAGAGTGAAGCCTGCAAAGTTTATTTACATAGCGTATTTCAGCAGGAGGCAATTCAAAGCACTTTACATAAAACATCAGAAGCATTGAGGCAATGTTGAGTTTGCAACAAGGAAACAAAAAAAGCCTGCTTGGCCATCAAACCCACATATGAGAGAAAGGTGGAGAGAGAATTGGGCAAGTTATAATTGGTCAGATACTATTGACTGGAAACATGGCTACTGACTGACTCCTTTATTGAAATCGATGAAAGAATAGTGGGTTTGATATGAATGACTGTGAAGCACCATGTTAGTCATATTTGTTTTAAGTAGAGATCAGTACCACCCAGGTGTGTGCCGGTGTGTGTCTCTGCCGGTCTAGATTGTGAAATGAAATGTCTCTGCTGGAAGTGGAAAGGACAGCAGACCACAGTGTGACACACATTCAGCCACTGGCTCCTTTTATGCTCAATACAGAAAACAGAGTTTTCAAAGGCCTTTTCTAATAGTATTATCATTTGCTGGTGGGTCAAGTTTACACTCAAATTTTAGATGAAAATGTATACAGTATTTGGTCTAATGAAATACACCAACCTGAACTACTAGACCTACAAATTAACCAGATACAAATACAATACATTTAAATTATAGAAATTGTGACTATACTAAATATTCACAGCAGCTCTGCCCTGTGTTGAGAAACACACACACACACACACACACACACACACACACACACACACACACACACACACACACACACAAATTATAAAGTCAGTTCTGTCACTCATTTCTTTTGAGTGTCTGAGCGTGCATGTATGCTTGTGTGTGTGTGTGTCCTCTGGGCTGGCAGGCAGTGCAGTACACTGATAAGCAGGGTAGAGACTATTAGCTGTTTGGCCTGCAGCCTGAATGTCGCTGGTGATTTTCTGTCTCTGGTCAGAAACCACATCCACAATTATCAGAGAGCCAGTGGGACATGAGCTGCGTTGTGTCGCGTGATTTTTGTCATTTCTTTATTCATTAACCTCCGCAGCCACAAATCTCTCTCTCTCTCTCTCTCTCTCTCTCTTGCTGCGTGTTTGTGTTTGCCTCCAGCATGCTGCAATCTGTTCGAAACTTCTGTCATCTAGAGAAGAATGCAGCATTCATTGTTTTATCTACATTTTAACAAGAGCACCCCTGAGATTGTGGCTTTTGTGTAGCTTTTGTGTAGCTTTTTCAGCTTCCGTGTCTCTTCTCTTCTCCGTAGCTAGCGTAACTCAGCGACCCAATCAGATTACTTTTTCCTCTGGAATCATTCAGAGTGTATCATCAGGGATGAAGATTGAAAAGTGAAGCAGATGGACTTCCCATAACTGAGGCATTCAAAATGATTTTCTCCTGTTGTCAACTGTGTGACAGGTGGCCCATATCAAATTATCCACCAAAGACAACCCAAACCAGCGCTGATGCTTACTGAATAGTAATTTTGCCCTCTGTTGAATCCATTCGAGAAAAACGTGTCATTCACTGTAGTTTGTCGTTCATTGTCTATAAATGCAGTCAGTATCTTACTAAACACGGTCATTTGTTCTGAAAAAAATTATTTACAATGGAAAGAATGGACGAATTAAATTACTCTACTATCTGTTTACTGATTACCACTTGTGTCAGCTCTATAATTATTGTGCTCATACCTGCTGTGATGATGATGATTGTGTTTTTGATTACTCTGCTTATTGACCGAACCACAATTTCATTCTGTCAGCCAGATCCCTCCGCACTTGACTCATTCTGTACACAATTAACAACAGAGGAGAGAAGGATGAGCTTAACAAGACCAGATCTGTCCGAGTGTGTGTGTGTAGTAATAGAATGCCAAAAATGTTTACCCTGTTTACTACTATCTTAGTGTTGCGCCTTATCATGCTAACATTTTCTACAGTAATTAGTGCCAAACATAAAGAACAACTGAGGCAGATGTGAACGTCATTATTTTTGCAGGTATTTGGGCGTAAACCTAGCAAGCTTAGTGTGGGGATCATATGAGTCTGAACCAACTGGTATTACAATGTAGCTAGTTTTCAAGATATTTCCCTCTAAACCAAGGGGAATAACCAAAGGACGCATCCAGTGAGTATTTTTGATCACACAGAAATGAACGTCTCCCAATTTATTTGGAATGAAGTGGCTCACTTTGGTGTATCTGCCAATGCAAGTTTATCTGCCAAAAATGGTAAATTTACTTATAGATGTATTCCTACTTCCAACATTGTGACATGACACAATATCTTTTCCTGGACACGGCTCTGTCACCAATGTGGGATGGGTGTGAGTTACATAGGGGTTGTTTAAGTCTCATGGCGGGTGAATCCCATTTCAAAATAATGACTAAACAAATGACAAACTGTAAATAAATGGGAACGCCATACCTACAGTAAGAGTAGAACTGATCTTTTAAAAGCCTATATGGCAGCAGCAATGAAGCTACACTTACGCTACAGCTAAAGTAAGCTTGTGCAATCCGCCCATTGATTTGCATTTAGCTATGATACATACATAACTATATTGTGAGCTTCATAGAGTGTAAAGCACATTGCATCCAAACAAGTATCATTCAAAATGAAGACTAACTGTGCTTTTCGTAATAAAGCAATAAGAGGGAGAGTGCAGCAGCAATCTCTCCCAGGCAATATATATTCAGCATTTAACACACACCTCTCTTTAATCTGAGGAACAGAACTGGCCTTCTTTATTTATTATCGATCGTGGTAAAACTAAATATCACTGTTACTCTTGCTGCCTGTTAAGTCAGAGCAGGATAGATATTGCGTGAGGGAACACAATTTTTTTTCCTGCTTGGAAAGTTTTGTATCATCATTAAAGTGCAATGAGACCACAATTATCTTTGGTGAAATTAATATTTGTTTGTGGCTCTGTGTGTTTGCATTGTCTTCATTCCTCCGCTCTTCTGTTTACATCTGTCTTTTTATTTATTTCTAATAATCTGTACAGCTGATGCTGTGTACAAATGCAAATATGTGAGAAGGACACCTATCCACACATGAAATAAGCTTTATCAGTCTCTTTTTTTTTCTGTGTAAACTACTGTAAGTATTGACTTAGGTGTTACTCTCCCCAGCTCACATTTATATGGGAAAGGTTGTTTTGAATTATTGTATTTCAAGGGTGTATTGACATCATCAACAGCGGCCCGTGTTCTTACTTTTTTGTCAATTTCTATCACACAACAGTCACTCAATCACTCTACTGGAGCTGAAAAAAGAAGTCAATTCATCAATCTGTCAGTCGCCAGAAAAATATTGCCCATTGATAATCGCTTAATTGGATAATTATCAATAAAATATAAATTTGCGGAATAATAGATATTAAAAACAATATTTAGTTAAAAACCTACTGGTCACCCCTTAGAGGCTTTTACATGTGCTACAGCAGTAGTTGTCAAATATGTATTTTAGTTCCTTTGGTTTTGTGTGCAGAATGACAAATTATTCAAATAAAAGTGCTGTTTACCGTACATAAAAGCACATTTATTTCATGTAGCTGTTAATGGATTGAGGTGCCCGTGGATTTCCGAGTTGAAACCCTTTAACAGGAAAAGTGTCCGTTTTTTTTATTGCTCAGCCCACTGGCTGTGGTTTCTGTTGGAGTGCTTTGTTATTCACGTCAGCTCATAGTTAACCATCAACAGAAGCCTTAAACGTGGAAATGTTATCAACCTCGTCTGTCGTCTAGAGGGAATAATTATAGGTACAGATGAGGAGTATGTAAGACGTGCAAGTCCTTCCACTCATTCTTAATGCAATACAAATTGGCTTTAAACTTAGATTGCTTCAAACTGTAGTATCAAATACAACCAAATGATAGATGGAAAATGCAAAGCAGGCATGAAGACGGAGTGATTTTACTGATTGAGTGAAACAAGCCACTCCTCTCTGCGTTCTGTGATGGAGGTTCACTTTGATGATGTGTGTAATAAAAAAAGGCCTCACTGGAGCCTTGTTGAAAGGCAAAACTGACTGAGGCTGATATTATGATTCAGATATGAGCTGAAGAAAGAAAATACATTTTCATTTCCAGTGTCATCAACACAGTCAGTCGGGCTGCACTGTATAATCATTTTGCAACTGGGGAATCTTAAAGTGTTGTTGAACTGATTTCTCCTAAAGAACCCTTCCTGCGAGACCACAGAACTGCTCGCCGATCAGAATGAAGATAATCCTATGGTGGGGGGTGTCGTATTCTCAGGAGGGCTCATTAGATTCTTGTAGTGTTGGTTGACAGAACAGGAGTGCTGTGGGATTATTATTTCATATGCTTCAGGGTGACTGGAGAGGGCTTCTGGGAAAAGCAGAATCAATCCCTTGGTGTGTAATGGCACAGTGAGTGAAAAAAAACAACAACTGTACTTATTGTAAATAGGACTGGCCAATTATTGCATTTCATACACTGACCTCAAGTGAAATTTCAATTGCTGTGCTACTTGTTGGCTGAACTGTAAAAAGGGATTTACAAGCTATAAGAAGCTGAGATGTCAGACAGTTGTCTTTAACAGTATGCAGGTGTAGCCAAAAAATAGTATGACTGACTGACTTTGCGTTTGGTGTGTTGTGCTCATTGAGAAAGAAGTCTCATTGTTGTACTGTAGCTAACTTTCAGAAGAAGTCTGCTGCATTGTCGCCTCCTTGCATTTATCATTCTTTCTTTTTCTGTCTTTCTGTGTTTCTCTCTTTTTTCAGTCCTTTTTCCCCTAACTTTGTTCCCAAGTAAGACTCTCTGCTTCCTCTAAGATGGGTTGAAATGAGATCACAGCTGTTGTGGTCTGTGAGCTGAGCGTTTAGGAGGAATTACTCTTTGAAATCGCTACTCTTGGATCAGTAATAATGCGGGTTGCTGTTCTCATACTCCCGCTGTGTTGATGTTGACAATATACAGCCGGCAACAAACTGCATCTAGTGTTTTCCAGCTGGAGAAGGACACCAACCAACCATTTCAAGTGAAGGAACTTGGCACCTGAAGTTGAGTTGTCCTGAAGTATGCATTTTTGGTGATAAAGATAAAGTAGATGTTAAAAAGCCCGGCAAACTAGATGAGACAGTGTCTCGTGGACTGGTCGTATGCTTTGAAAGAAAACAAATTGACTGGTAGTTGTTCTAATTAAAGGTCAAGTCAAACGGCAACACTACTGGTCCAGCTTTGATGAAACTTCAATGAAGAGATGATGCAACTTGTTAGTAGCTAGCCCAAGGCCCTGCATCATTCATGGAGGTAAACACAGTTCACATAGTTTGTTTGTTTGTTGTTTTCTTGCTTTCTGTCTGTTCCTGTGACTCTCTCCCCCTGGGTTTACTTAGGACGTGAAAGAGAGCAGAACCCTTGATTTGTTTGTTGTAGTCCTCGCTTTTAAAGCAAAAAAAAAAAAAAGGCTGGCACACACATGCACACACTCACGGCAGCCCATTTTCCATGTAAAGGTACATTAACTAGTAATTGTACTTTAATTTAATTTCTGTATGTTTTCCATACTTTTTTTTCTCACTGACATAGTCTCAGAAACCTCATTGCGGGATAAGCATATATATATATATATATATTACATTTGGTTCCACACTTAGAAACATAAACTGCTATCTGTAAACACAATATAAGACACTGTGAAAAAGTAAATGTTACATAGATCCACTGATCAAATTAAGTCATTTGAAACTGGCTAAGAGAGATATGATCAGAGTAGAAGTCAAATCATTTTTTTTGACGGCTTGGAGCAGGATAACTGATTGGTGCTTACTCATGGAGCAGTAAAATGATGGCTGAAGAAGGGAAGTGAGGTGGAGAGAGCATCAAACCAAGTAGCCAAATGAGGAAATGATGGAGTGATTAACTAGAGTAGTGCACTCAGAGTGAAGACGGGACATTTAGCTCCCTCTCCTTCCTCCTCAGCTCATTCCTCGTTTCCAATAGGAGCAGACCGATAACAAGGTTCAGTCTGACTGGCTTAACACATGGCCTGTCACCACAGCATCAAAATATGAAATAGAGAGAAAAGGGACTATTATGTTATCAAAATATTACATTTGCTGCAAATCCCCTCTCCCCATTTATTGCTTTCTCCTCCTGTTTTTTTTTTCATTTATCTCCCTTCATTAGTGTCTCCAACCAGCTCATCAATGCAAATATATGGATTCAATTACTGCTAATGTAGCTTCTTTATCAGCATAAATTACCTCTAATAGCACCGACTGATGCACAAGTCAGAAAACGCAGAGATCAAAATTGTCAGTTGATGTTTGTCTTTTTCTTTCTGTCTCAGTGTCTAGAGGAAAGAGGGTCTGCTATCTCTTAATGAACTATTGATTAGAATATACATATGTCGATGAGACTAAACAAGTGCAGTTGTTTGGGTGGATAATTTGTGTGAATATTTGAATATCGAATGACTAATAATCATGATAATTGTTGATCATTTTAGGTATGCCATACCAGATGCAAAGTCATGTGGCTGTGCGTGTTGCTTCATATCCTCTGCACCACATGTAATATTTAGTATCTACCTGTCTGTTCATATAAATGAGACTCTGCCTGTCAATCCCAAAGCTGTAGACATGAATACTAGATAGAATCCAGATGAGCTCCATCTCTTATTAACTTCCTGTCCTCTTCTCTCTGCTCTTCCTCCTCCCATCTCAACCCCTCTCCTCTCTTCCTCCGAACATCTCCTCATTGACTGATTTTTCCCTCTTTCATGACTGACTTAAATGAACGGTATATGCCCCCTCGACGAGAGAAGGGGAACACAAATGTATGGGAAACTAAATTGAAGGAAACTGTGAAAAGGATTTTAAAGAAGGATCCTCAGGAAAGTTGAAGTTTGAAGTCTGACTGTGAATTAATTAGTTTTCTGTGCCTCTGTTCCTGATGAACTTTGAATGACTCAGCCTTGACTCATCAATCCACCATTTAAAGGGAATAACCAGCCATAGCAGGCTCACATCCATCGCAGTAATACTTATTATCTTAAATTAAATCTTAGATCAAACCAAATCTGAAATTTTGCAAAGTCTTTTCCAAAGATGCTCAATGGCACCATGATTCAGCCTGTGATGTACAAACCCAAAGTAACACTCTGACTTTGAGTCAGTCAGCATGTTATTATCGATGGAACCGGTCCCGTTTGCTTTTCATCACGACATTGCAGATATGAGTCAGTTCACTATGTTTTATCTTTTGAAGCCTGGCGGAGGCTCTCTGAGCTTGATGTGGTCGTTACTGGACGAATGGATTTTCTACTGGAAGCTGTTCTGTGCTTTGATGGTCAGCACAGAAACCTGCACATGCACACACAAACAGTTATGCATTTTTTTAAGGACAACCTTATTGTTATGGCAAATATATTCTATCAACATAGCTGTAGCTGTTACCAAACAGATTAATTCCTGCAGCCACCTGGTCTTGCATTACTGCTTGCTGCACAGAGGCACCATCTCACTCTGACAAGTTACTGCTGAGATTCAGATCACTCCCACCTGCAACACCGTTAATATATTGAAAATCTGTCTGCCCCATCTCAAGAGAAACATTTGGGGTTTTTTTTAAGCCAAAGGCATGCTAATACAGTTACCCAACTGTTCATTAAGACATATTACAAGACGTGTAGTGAAAAGGAGCCCTATTAAATGTCAAAAAGTTAAAAGAAATGGCTGCAGCTTGAGGCTGCGGCACCTAAAGATCAATAAATACTTAATGGATGGTTTTCCTGTTTCTCTGATAGTTTCTGTTGTTCCCCGTAGCAACACATACAAACCAGATGCTGAGGCTTCAGTGCAGTGTTATTGGTTACAAATTGAATTGAAATAAGGTTAACCTTTTGTTGTGTTGCTAACTTGAAAGCAAAATTCCTGTGACTGACTGCCCAGTTATTCTCATTTTCACTCAGAGATTATAATGGTAATTACCCACTCCCGCCTGATATATCCCACGTCTGCAACATCTGTTTTAGGTCCCTCTGATATTTCCTGCATACACAAATCCAATAATAAAGAAAAGCTGGCTCTTTGCAACAGAGGGACATGAAAACATGTGGAAGGGTGACTGTTCTTGTGTGTGTCCCTGTGAGTCACACAGCACTGAATCCCTGAATCAGTTGTTAAAAGAATTTCTTGCCTTTTGTATTCTGTTCTGTATTCAGAGGAAGAAGCTCGGCACCTTAATCGGATCTGATGTACATCACGTATGTCAATGACCTTTCCATCTTCTCCTCCAACCGTTCTCTGTCTCTCTTCTCTGTCCTCAGAAATTATTTAACGTAAGTGCAGTTGAGGGGCTTGATTGTTACTATTGTTATACTTTGATACATTTATTGAAATTCACTGCAGGATCCTGCGAAACCTGATATGATTCTCATAATGGGGATTTTATCAGAAGACATTGCTGCAGAGCTGTGGCTGAATGTTTGGTAAGGTTGGGTAGATGGCCTACGGAAGAGGATTAGGGCCACATGTTATACATGAATTGAATTCTGAATTTGGAGTTAAATGTCAGAATCCTGAGAATTAAGTCAGTTATTCTCAGAAGTCTGACTTTAAATTCAAATTTTCTAAATAATTTACAAAAGTATATAAAAATATCCGTCCTCGTGTGAAAGCAAGTGACCTTTGAATGAATGACATATAAACAAATAGTATGTGTAGAGCAGTGCTGACTTAAAGGTTGTGAAGCCTCTGAAGTCTTTTTGATTGACGTTATAAAAAGGTATTTCAGATAAGGCTCAAAACTACTATTAGACAAGGCATAAACATTTTTATTATAACTTGTGGTCAAAGGCTCTCTCATCAACACTCCACACAGACATAGTAATAACTCACCAAATGCCTATAATTATCCCAGGGCACATTAATTAATTAAATCACTTTCTGAGAGATAATAGCTTTTCATCGCCTCGAGACATTCTAGTGGTTAGTAAGTAACATTGTTTTGGGGAATTTGCCCCATTGATCCAGTCACTGATTACATTTCCAGTCTATTTATTAAAGGACCAGTGTGTAGGATTTAGTAGCATCGAACGGTGAAGTTGTGGAATGATTGCATCCAACTGAATAACCCTCCACTCACTCCTCCCTTTCCAAGCATGTCAGAGAATACGGGGGCCTTCGGGTAACTTAAAAACACAAAAGGCCCTTTGTTGAGCCAGTGTTTGGTTTGTTCTGGGCTACGGAGGCGCAACACGACAGACTCCATGGAGAGAATCTGCGCCTTATGGATATGAAGAACTCACTTTAAGGTAACGAAAACAAAAAAATCTTAGTTTCAGGTGATTAAACTAAAATGAAAACAGTATTTATGAATCCTATTTTCTATTTCAACAAATAGATTCCACAAAATCCTACATCCACTGGATCTTTCAAAGCATAAATACAAGGATCACTGTCTTATCTCTGGTAGGCTACTGGGTTGTACTACACAAGGCCTCCAGGCCGTCATTTTGTAGCTGATGCTACATAATGCCAGTCAGATGGACAGTCTGATGTCCTCACCAGTTGTGTGCAATCGCAAAGTTGAGCAACTCCCCAAAGCTTGAACTCATCCAAAAGCTTGCTCAAGTAATTGGCTTTCACTTGTTTAAATTGTATTGTTCTTACAGTTCAATTTCAATCATAATTCTCATTCAATCAATTATTAATATTGTGATAATATTGCACTTCCCACTCTCATTAAGGTTAATTAAGTCTAACTCAGTCAGAGGGGAGTATAATTAGATAGAGTGAAGCTCAGAGTTACAGAGAGAGATGAAGATGCCACGTTGGTCAGCCAATTTTGTTTTCAGAGTGCGAGAGTGTGTGATTTCGAGAAAACAAAAGAGTTTGGCCTGTATCTCTTGCTCCATTTTGTAAAAGGTTTCTGCTTGGTTGAGCTTGATTTCCAGGTCACTGTATCTTTCTCCTTACTTCATTGTCGGTGGCGTCTGTCATTTTGTTGATCTGTCGGATTTTTTACTGTCCGATATGTTTGCTCTCCTGAACAGACAGAGTGAGAGAGAAACAAAATGGGGACATAATTTATTGACTCCATTGTGGTTTGTTTTGATTAGTATAAAAGGCAATCAAGCCCTGTCTTACAAATGTAGGGCAATAAAATACACATGTCTGAAGAAGGAAATGCCACAGAGACAGAAGAAAACAGTGTAATTATTTGTAATCTTTAAAATATGAAAGTAATTTTGGCTGTGTGTGTGTGTCTGAGAGTATGTAACTATGCACCTATGTAAATCTATTTTCAGTGTATCACTCATTTACCACAGTTGGCATACTGAATCTTTCAATACATCCTTAGATGTCTCTTAAATAAAGTGTGTCCTTTTTATATACTGCAGTTTCCTCTGCTTATTTTCTCTCAAGATTACCACTTTAACATCTCAACACAACGTCTCATATAAGTTGCATTCCTTTCTTTGCGTTACTGGTATGATTCAGTGATTTAAAGAAAGAAACTCATCTGTGTCAAACTAATAATGAATGAAAATGTCCCCGATCTGAAAAATAATAAAGAGTGAAATAGCATGCATCTGCTACCCTGTCCCTTATTATTTTTTTTACAAATTAGGTTTTTTTTCAGTTACATTTTGATAGAAAATGCAATATCTGCCTGGATTATGTTCACTGGCAAAAAAAACTAAAAATTCATTGAAGGAAGTAATACCATAAAAACTGGCAAAGCCTCTCCCTTGGCAAGCCCTTGGTGAGGGGAAACAGATAAATTGGCAACAAGCAAGTAAATAGCGAAGCCGTCTGGTTCTTTACTTAATATTCATGTATTATATATGTAATATCAATTAGATAGTAATCTACATGATAAATGTAATATATATATATATATATATATATATATATATATATATATATATATATATATATATATATATATATATATATATATGTATATATATAATCATCACTGATAGTGATCAATTTGACCTGGACAAACAAGATTCCTAAAAGCGGTTTCAAGTGGTTATGGGAAGATCGTGGTCTTGGTTTCATACAGAAAACATCTGCAGGGACTTGAGACACGATTAAACCAACTTAACAGACCGGGCTGTGGAAGCAAACCCCATTTTCTGGTGGCAAAGTCCTGCACTTTGACACCTACCATCCACCCCAATCACCTGCGAAAAACTCAGTTAAATGTATCACTTCATTCACTCAAGAAACCAATGTTCCCTGTGAACATTCAAATTGTTATCTGGGATGGAAATGTGGGGTTTCATTTATGCCACTGTCAATATTTACATTTCACATGTTTTAAGGTAAACTGAGAGATGAGATTCTGGGTCAGTTTACAGGATGGAGGATGCCTGAATAACCCTCTTTACTGTACTATGAGGCAAAGAGAAATACGTTAATAGATTATGTGGTGTATATATGTATGTGTGTGTATATATATATCCTCCATATTGCACTTTGTTCATCATTTTTGTATATCGGTGCGTTTTCCAGAGACTTAATGAGGTGCAAAAGTTTATTTGCATTTTGCTGGACACAATGAGCTATGAAGTGTATTATCCTCCTAAGCACACAGTCTATCTCACTGATGTATTTCTATTATTATCATGTCTTTGTTGCCAAACACTGTTGGTTTTTATTCTTGACTCTGCTGTGTGAGGAGGTCCAGGGCAGACAGTTCTAAACCATAACACCTCTTTTTAAATGGGTTCTCTCCAGTTTGTTTTATTGAAGAATCCGTCTCCGTCTTGTTTGTGTTGTCGGTTTAATTACTTTTCTTCTTCACCAGTGTTTTGTCAATGTGAATAGCGTTGGTGGCCTGGTACAGTATTCTTCTAAGGGTGGCTAATTTATTAAACAGGCAGTACCTTTGTTACACAAGCTTATCTGTTTAGTTTGCTTTGTTGCAGACAGAGGACACTGCAGTAAGCCTGTGGCCACACTCATCTGTTATTTTTTTCTCATTATAGTCCCTCTTCCTTTGTTCTTATTCATTTTGTATTCCTGACTCCGACTCTCTTTGGATTCATTCTCTTTCTCCAGCTTCATTCCTGCAACGTGATTCTCATTTGCAGCCTAACATGCTTCATATTTCCTCAGAACTGGTTTTCCTCCACAAACTCTCTTTTCGCTCCTTACACATGCACTGTTATATGATTTCTAACATATTGAGTTCATCAGACAAACTTACATGTTGTTAGTCTTGCATGAATAATTGAGGGAGTGGATAAACATGCTATACCGATTTCCTGTACACCGAGACACAATTAAAGCTTGTTAGAATAATTGTTTCATGCATTCATATTTTTTTAAAGAGGTTTAGTTATTACTCTCCCATTTTCTTCCTAATTGTTCTCTAGTTACATTAGTCTCTTCTTCCATCAGCTTCATTATCCTGCAGTAAATATTAGCAATTCCTTCTCTTCTCCATCTCTGCATTCTGAATTTTAAAGCTGGGGTAGGGAATATATTTGTTTGCATCAATGGGCAAGAAATCCTATATAACCTTTCAGCATATATTGAATTCAACTGGTCTGAGAAAACTTGACTCCTCTTGGCTGTGTTTTAAGGCTTCAGGAAATCTAGCCTGTGATGGAAGACCTTGGTCATTTCAGAGAGAGGGAGTTTCTATTGGCTGTTCTACAATTACAGATGTGCATGCACGTCCCTTCAGATGCTGAAAGCCGAACATTCTCCAGATAATGATGCCATTTTTGCTTTAGCAACAGCTGCCTACACTGCCAAGCAACCCCCAAAACATGGTGACTACAGTTAGGAGAAAGGCTAAATTACACAGCCGCTGTGGCTACAGTTAGAAGGCAAAGCTATTATGAAACGTTACGAAACTTTTGAATCAAAGTACAAAGTACGTCATCTCAAAAAGCCGTAAAGGCCCACAAGTTTGCCATAGTCATCTCCTATCTGGCCGACTAGAACATTCTACAACCCACGTTGCTATAGCACCCATTTTCTTCTACCTTTCCAAATTCTTTAATGCTGTCCCTCCCTGAACCCCTATGTGCTGAGTGCCTGTTGAAATGTAATCTCAAAACTCTGTTGCTATGTAAGCTATCAAGGCCCCTCTTACGTTTTGGCTTGGGTCAAACCTGAACACCTTTTTATTCGCTTCCACTGCCAATTTTGTTTTCTGCTCTACCTGTTCTCTCTCATGGCTTCACAATGATAGAACAGTCTTCTTAATCGAGTCCACACAGCTGAATTGCTTTCCTTAGTCTTTTTCTTCTAATTTTTTTACTGGTTTAGATGTTGGTGAAGAAGGTGAAGCTCATTTTACTGTCATTTATTTTAAGAGCTGGATGAAAACCCTCTGAATAGAAAATGTAAAGTGTGTGTGTGTGTGGCCCTGTAGGGAGAGATAAGGTGACAGGCAGCTCTGAGGTCAGTCTGGCCGTATCTCGCAGACAGCCTTGTGTGCCCTGTGGGTGGTTTAACCAGACATCTGCTGAGCTCCCATCAGATCCTGCAGGGCTTCACATTTCTGCCACCACTCCATTTAGCTGACCCTGGAATAGCAAGCAAGGATTTACATTATGTATGATGGGATAAGAGGTGTCGCTTTCGTGCCAGTGGCTGATTCTAGATCAGGTCTTAAAGGTTAAGAGATAATATTGTCCGTCACCAGGGGCGTGTCCTTTTAAACACTGATTGTAGATCGGGGCCGATATGTGCAACAGCATACTGTATCAAACAGATCTGAGTCTGAGGATTATAAAGGTCATGCTTCTGGATTGACACTTTGAAACATTAAGTTTCACAGTTGTATTTAATCTGTGTTTCATAATAACTTTAACATCTCCAGAGACAATATATCGCCAGAGACTATATATATATATATATATATATATATATAAAAAAGTACTTTATTCTGTTTTCTATAAAGCTACTTCCACACAGCCATGTCTAATTTTCATGATTGTGTTGTGATTTTATGTTTAATTTAATTAATTGTTTTTAAAAAGGTACATTTCACTATAAGCTCTGCATTTGTTTTGGGGTTTTATTAAGGGCAGCACTTTAATTTACAGTTTAGTTTCCTATAATTTCCAGACTAGGAACTTTTATGTAACGGAGTTTCCTGGAAAGTACTCTGTAATATGTCCAATTAATTACTTTCAATCAACTGCTAGAAGAACTAGCAGGCCAGCTGAAAATGCAAAAATGAAAAATTGTATCAAGGTAATAGAAATAAACATATGGAGGACAATATTTCCTGTAATATAAGAATAAAGAGAAAATGTACTTAGACTGAAATGGGGCACCTCTTACAAACAATAGCTGCTCAAACTTAAACTCAACACAACTGGTTTAACTCAAGTGATTGTCTCAGGACAAGACTTCATTAACACTAAATGTGTAACGGGGTAAGTTAGGAACCAAGCGCAGTACGACCGACACAGAACTTTCATTAAAGAAGGCTTTATTGAATGTCAAAACAGGGAACATCCCAAGGCGTCAGGGGAACAGGCAGATGGAGACAAGAGGAAGCTGAGGCTAAACTCGTAGTCGGGGACGGAAGAACAGGGTCGATTACCGGGGCAGGGGCAGAGGCAAGGCAGGGAAGTCCAAGCAGGCCGGGTCGGCAACGGGAAGGCAGTCCGAGAGTTAGTGCTGTAAGGTCTGAAATACATGGAGAACGATCTGGCAGTGTGTGTCTGTGCAGCAGGGGGTTATATACTGTGAAGGGAGTGAGTGCAGAAGAGTGGGCAGGTGAGTGTGATTAGCTGACGAGGTGGGTGTGACAGACAGGTGTACTGAATGAACTGATTAGTGAGTGAGAGACAGAGTGGCAGAGGAGGAAATTAAGCTGAACTGTGACAAAATGTCATCATTCTTTGCAAGAAACCTCTCAAGAAATTAGAGTTCTATTTTGTCTGGAGTGGTTCGAAAAGTTTCTTATAACTCTTCTAAGTTTAAGCAGAAAAACACTCCGGAAGGGTCTCGAGTAGCAGATAACCAGTTAGTGTCCGTGTTGTAAAGACTTGGTAATATCATTCTTGATATATGAGTATGCACAACAGAATTTTGTAGTTGTGTATTGGTAATACATTATCTGGTAAAGGAAGTCAAAGGCAGGATTAGAAATAACAGACAGTGCACCAACATCACAACCAGTCCAGAGGAGCACAGGAGAGTCAAACTGGCACAGAGACACTAGCTGAAAACACAACACAGAAATACACAATGTAAATAGAGGGAGGTGTGAAAAAGAGTCAGATCTGGATTACAGGATTATAGTCCTATTTCTGGATATATTGACCAATATATCTTGTCTGTGTACACACAGGGTTGCCAATTTGATTTTGGTTGTCAGTAGTTACCACATCTGCATACTACAGTAAGGTAATAGTCAGGTTATGGTATGTTTATAAAACTAAGCTAACCAAAGTAAACTGAATTTAGCATCACATTTTGTGCTGTTAGGAAAAACGGACCCTTTCCTTCAAAGTCCCCATGAGGAATCCGACAATAAAATAAAGCCGAAAAGTGGTTAGAAGTTTAAGTAAAAAAATATTTATTTTGAATGAAAGCAATTACACATTAATCACACGATATGAAAAATAATAAAAATGTCTCATTAGCCAGAGTCCCGTCACGTGGTATAGTCCCGTCTTTAAGTCCTTTCAGAGTCCTCGTAAATTCAGTACTTCATCATGCTGCGACCTTGCTCAGTTCTGCTTCCGGGTGCAAAAGACCTCCCACTATTGCGCAATACATGTGACAGTACTTTTTCATAACTAACTGCTTTGGCATAATTTGTACACACGGTAATTATAGAATAGTTTAGGCATACGGTAATTATAAAATAGTTATAAAATAGTTTAGGCTGTATGGCATAAAACAGTTCACTTTAGGAGTTTTTTCTATTTAACCTTCACAATGTCTGCCTGGGGTAATATATTCAACCCTAAGGCATGCAGGGGCTCAGAATTGCCACTGGGTACGTGTGACCTGGCCAAGCAGAAAATACATCATGGCACTTGCTTCCTTTTTTTATTTACAAAATATTCTAGCCAAGAGAGATGCCCCATGACACATGTCATGAGAGCGGGAAGTTTTGTTCAAGAACATAAAATAATAGAAGGCCTTCAGCTTGTGCTGATTCTCAGCTAGGAAGGCATCAAATGCAGCTTGGTAACTTTACATGACGTGGTCTGTATTATTGTTCATTATTAAGAACATTCCCAAAAACTGATCTCAGACATAAACTACCTTACTGCTTGTGACCCACCTGGTTAAGATATAGAACAAAAACGGTGTAAGTGTCACCACTGGTAATGTACGCCAGGTTTTTCTTAAATCAGTGATCTGAAGAAAGTATGATAGTAAAAAAAAAAACAGGAGCTTATAGCAAAAGCTCTGTCAATAGTGTTTAGGCAAATTAAATGCTGCAGTAGCTCTGACTTGGCTCAGATTTGAGGAGTGCTCAACCACAACTCCAGCCATAATTAGAGAGCAATTTAACTAATGGAATAAGAGATGCCAAAGTCGAAAAACTGAAAGCATTTTAAAAACATTCTAACAATGAAAAGGGACGAAGACAAACTATGTGCCTCCAGTCTGTATTGTGTGTGTGTGTGTGTGTGTGTGGTCCCATGTACTATAATAAATGGTGCGAGATTCACTGCAAGAAAACATCTCATTTAATTTCAATAAGGTTTTTTATCTCGCTCTCTGGGTGTTCTCTACTCATTGTTTACCACTCTGATTTTAATGGCGTGTTGGTCATATCATAAAAAGACACTCCGAATAAATACCCATGACCCCAAGCTGAGTTCCCATCTTCTTACAAGAAAAGTGCTTACAGCAAGGTTTTCTACAGCCTTTACCTCAACAAAACACCATGATGTGATGTGAAACCTGTTGAGACAGAAGATTTGATCTGCTACACACACAGTACACATACACACACACACAGACTGTCTGGGAGGGTTTTTGCTGCACACATTCTTGTCATGTTAGTGATAATGATACAATCGCAGCTGCGAGGGAAATAATGCATATCGACTTCCAACGAGATCCTCCCCTGTGGTAATGATACCTGAAGGGATAGAAGGAAGAGTCAAAGACGTTTACTCCAAATTCTGTTCATCTTGTATTTTTTATTGTATTGTTGTTATATTTGTCACGGTTGGGCAAAAAGACAACTGGGGATGGACCCAAGTGCAGATAAACACGGGGAGCAGAAGGATAATAAACCGTGATTTTAATAAAGAAATATCCAAAACAAAACTTACATGCCGGGTGAGAACAAAAGTAGTAAGTGAAAATCCAGGAAACCAGATGAAGTAACTGTGCACGAGGGATACGAACCGACACAGGAACAGGGGAACAGAGGCCCAATCCCAATCTCCACCCTTACGGACTCACGGACTTTGATGCGCGCTCCGGCTAAATCCGTAAGAGTTGAGTTCTGTTCCACTGTCAAATCGTCAAGTGTTTGAGGGCTCTGGTTTTGGCACAAATATGACCCGGTTAGGTTTAGGTATTTGATGTAAGCTTTGTGTCAGCAATGTGAATCATCCATCCACCCATCCATTTTCATCCGCTTATCCGGGGTCGGGTCGCCGTGGCAGCAGGCCCAGCAGGCCGACCCAGACTTCCCTCTCACCCGCAACATGTTCCAGCTCGTTCTGGGGGATCCCGAGGCGTTCCCGGGCCAGCTGGGAGATATAATCCCTCCAGCGTGTTCTGTGTCTTCCCCGGGGTCTCCTACCAGTTGGGCATGCCCTAGAAAACCTTCAGTGGGAGGCGCCCAGGAGGCATCCTGATTAGAAGCCCGAATCACCTCAGCTGACTCCCTTCGAAACGAAGGAGTAGCGCCTCAACTCCAAGTTCCCTCCTGATGTCCGAGCTCCTTACCCTATCACTAAGGCTGAGCCCGGAGGAAACTCATTTCGTCCGCTTGTATCCGAGACCTTTTTCTTTCAGTCAGGACCCAGAGTTCGTGACCGTAGGTGAGGGTCGGAACGTAGACTGCCCGGTAAATTGAGAGCTTCGCCTTCCGGTCAGCTCCCTCTTCACCAAGACGGTCCGGTGCAGCGTCTGTTTTACTGCTGGAGCCGCATCGATCCACCTGTCGATCTCCCGCTCCATCTTACCCTCACTCATGAACAAGACCCCCAGATACTTGAACTCCTTCGCTTGAGGTAGAAAATGTGAATAAATAGGTAAAATGTGAATCAATGGAGCCTTAACTGTGTGGTACTAAACTGGTTGTTTTTAGAGTAGAGATAAAAACTGCACACACTATCTATATGCAATAGATAAATAACTGTGTGTATTTGCTGCCACGTGTTTGCATGTGTACTCGGTGTCTCTTGGATCCTGACACTTCTGCTCTCCAGGCAATATGACGAGCAAAGAGTTTGAAGTGAAGATCACAGCAGCCTTCAGGCAAAACGTCGAGAAGTTAAGTGACACTGGGGGAAGAGGCACAAGATACCCAGACGTCTGTGTGTGAGTGTGTGTGTGTGTGAGTGCATTTGTATGTGTGTGTGTGTGCATGTGTGTGTGTGTGAATGGGGTATATATAGGCCTAGAGAAGCCTTGTAGAGAGACAGATTACTTTAGGAGAGTATAACTTTGAGATAAGAAAGACACTTCTTGATGAGAAAAAGGATGTTGGAGAATAACAGAAATGGAGGGAAGGTTGGGAACACGCAGAAATAGAGGGATTCACTGAAATGAAATGTATTGTCCTGGTTGGCTTAGCAACAAACCACGACCCTGTCACATCTCTGCAACACTATTTTGTTCCCCACTTTTCTCCATTGTCCCTTTCCCACCATCTCTCTTTTATGCTGCTACCAAATCCTTTGGGGTGGAGCATAAAGAGCAAGAGAGATCCATCAGTGCTTGCTAAAAAGCCTAGCTGGCTCATAAATAAAGGGGGTGGCTGAATTAGGAAGTTAAATCACCTTGGGTTGGTAATATCACAGCCTACAGACAGATATGAAATACTCCCTTTACCCCTCAGTGTTGGGCTGCTCTGTTCCCACCCTCAGGCTATACCACCACATCACCATATGGTGTGTGTGCTTGTGTTTGTGTGTGTGCATGTGTGAAGGAATTGATGAAAGGTGCATGACTCCATTCTTTGTATTTTGTGCATAAGTGCTTATAAATGTATTTGTAATGATAATCAGACGGCTTCCTGCCCTTTCTACTTTATTTAAGTCTTCATGTTGTCATGGGAACAATGGTTCCTTTGAGCTTAATTAAAAATGTTTATGTTGGAAACTAGCTGACAAAACACAATTCACCACAAGGTAATTGTTCTTGAGGTTTCAATCATATTACATGATCAGCAGATATGTTTTTCTTAGTTGTTATGAAATTGCAAATGTTCAAAAGTACATTTGCCTGAGCACTTTAAGGACATCTCACCCATGTTGGCTTACAAGTTGAAATCAAAAGTTAATTCTTGACCTCAGAAACAGTTTCAGGAGATCAAAGATCAGCTTCTTCACTCTCTTCATGGATGAGTCCTGAAAGTGCTCAGAGAAAAAAAGGAACATGTTCAACAACAATTCCATGATAACTGGACAAATTCAAATCTGTAAAGTGATCAAAAGCATGTTCTATGCTTGGTTTGAGGTCATAACATGCTGATTCATGTTTAGTGGCAGCTCAAGAGGCCGATAGAAAGTTGAACGTGTGAACAGTCTAAGCTCGATTTTAACCTGCTCCTCTCAGTTGTTTTGCGAAAGAGATGCTCAACCTGCCAGGGATCCTGGAAAACCAGTTATGCATAAACAGATTAGACAATAAACCGTCACAAAATTCAAACACATGATCTTTCTTGTTAACCTAGATTAAGAAACACGGCAACTTTTCTCTTATGTTATTTCATCCATTAGAGTATAGCACTGAGGAAAGTCTGTCTGCTTTTCATTTTATTGATTTTGTTCTTTTAATTTAGTTTAAAACGTCGCTCCAAACATAATTCATAACCATCCTATAACTGTGACCATTCTGGTATAAAAATTTGGACAAAGCACATTCCATATTGATTAAATGAGGACTCAGTTCTATTATCATTACTGGATGCTTCAGTGTTTAATGGCAGGTTTACAAACACAATTACTGAGACATGCACTTCAAACCAGCTCGACTTGTTTCTTTCTCTTCCTACTACAGTATGAAGTGATACTTCAGCTTTGGTACACAGTGGTGTTTAGTGTAATTAGCACACGTGTCGGGAGTGTGGAGAGATATCAGTATGGAGCAGGGAGATAACCAAGCCTACAGCTCATCATCTGAACCAGATAGCGCCATGGCTAATGCACACAGGAGGATCAAAGCTAGCCCCGTCAGTAACATGCAGCTATTTCCACGGTTAGCTTCAATCCTAACATCATGGTCTGTTAGTGCACGCTAACATGAAAGCTGTAACTTGGGATGAAGCACTGCTGCTATTAGCACATTGTTAATGTGTGGGCAGTAGATTAAAGATCTTCCTCCACAGAGCAGCGTGAGGGTATTTCCAGTTGCATGTGATTATAAAGGCTCACATGGCCTATGTTAACAGGCTTTAACACAGTGGGCAGAGATTTGTGCAGTCTGAATTTCTTGCTCCATATTTTCTTGGACTTACGGCAATATCAAACCTGAAATGTCTCAGGAGACCCAACTGATGAAATCATGCACTTACTGTATCTGCATTTATAGATGAAATATTACAGGAAGAAGGACTTTCTTAAGAAATGTGTTTTTCCAAAACTGTTTTTGTGTTTTCTACAGAGAGCAATGAAAGAAGTATTTATTAAACTAATATATTTTAGAGTTGGCTGCTATGCCAGGAACAAAACACATTGTTAGAAAATGTTCCTTCTTTGCACCCACCAATATTAAATTGGATCAAATGGTTCAGTGGTTCTCTCCATTTGTTTCCCTGCTATGCATCTGCTTCTCCCTGGTTATTATTCAGCAGATAGATGAGATACAAATGAGATGAATGCTGGCCACCTCTGGCATTACCTGCAGGCAGTGTGTGTTTGTGTGTGTGGCTGTGTGTGCGTCACATACCAGTGGGGAACCCGTGAAATGAAGTATCCTGCTGGCTGCCCGAGTGTGTGTTGAATGTGTGAATATCAGTCTGAACACATAGACCTTCAGTATTGGACTGTTGGCTGCGCTGCAGAGACACATAGAGTACATAGACAGACAGACCCCTGTGCAAATTACATTAAAGAACAACATAATAGGCAGTTTGTTTTTCTTAACTGTAGCTTCTATCTACTGTAGGCCTGTGTGAAATGTAAAAGGAAAGAGTCAGTCAGTCACTCATATTGAAGCACAATACCGTCCAACAGTCTTCCAGCTGTAGGCAGAAACTCTAAAGCTATACAGTAAGCAGTTGATCTGGGCTAGAGTTTTAAATTCAGAAACTATTATTCCTGAGGTCAGTCTGTATTAAAAGACACAAGATGGTAAGCTTAAAACATCTTCCCAGACTCAGGTACGCTTCTCATTGATGGCAGATATCCACGTTTTGCCTGGATGGAAACCCACGGGGGAGGGAATGTGAAACACTGGGGAAGGAGGGAGGAAAAGGTCACTCATTCAATATTTAAACCATCCTTTGTCTTTACCGGATAATGAAGTGTCTTTACCAAAGCCATAAACTCTAGGGGGCAGCTGCGCAGTAGTCATTTCCCTTTAATGGAATAAAGTGCGGTGTTACAGTGACAGAAAAGTGATTCCATATAGTGTTTTTAGCCTTTTTAACATCTTTATTGGAATAGTGATGTGTCTTGATTTGAATGTAGTACCACAGTTGGTTATTCTTTCTTCATGTCAGAACTATTACAATGTCAGTGTAAGGAAGTCAGAATGAAAAGTTTTACTTTACGTGCATTTCGTTACGGTTCTACTTCTGATAAAAGTTATTAATTTACTGCTTTTGCACAGTGGAGTTCTTAACACACATTTAGCTGCTGAATCGAGCGTCAAGATGATGCTGAAGAAAGTCCATGTCTGGCATTCAATTATTATTATTAAACCATAAATGTTATACTTTAAACTGTAAACATAGTTAAGTTAAATTATTTATTCATTTATCTTTTTAAAGCTTAAGTGCAGAATGGGCATTGTCACCCTCAGCAGAGATCTACAGATATGTATTTACTCACTAACTTGAGCAATAATATGCACTGAAAAGTGATATGTAGGAGGAGAGACCATTTGTATTTGAATCGTTGATATCAAGGAAATAATGATACACTTGATTGCTACAGTATGGTTGTCATACTGTCTCCAAATAAATAGTATAGATTCCTTTATGTTCAACTGTTAATTTCCATAAATGCTTCTGTGCTTGATGCACATTTTGTTCTTTTCATTTAACAACAGTACAAAGATAAAGTTGTGTCACTTAATCCGTATAAAGTAAAACTTCACAAAAACCTATATTTGATACACAGTCAATGTTGTTACTATTTTTGAACAAGTGCTCTTGAAAGTGTGACAAATCGTGTTCATGAGGGCTGATCTCTGAAGCAGGGGATTATGTGGTGCACTTAAAGCAATATTATACCTGAACAAAATAAGAACAAAAAGAAGGACTAAACAATAACAGCTTATTCTGTTCTGTATATTTTGTGCCTCCCACTGTTAAGGATACTTTTGGTGGTAATAAGGATGTGTATACAATATGTACAATATTTACTGGTTTAATTAATGTTTTGTTTATAATACATAATCACAATACATATTACAATAATGTTGACTGCCCCACTGGAAATAAACCACAATGTTAATGTCCAGTGTGGCTTCTTCTCCACGAGTGGCCTTGGCCTCCTTTGCTCTGTTACTGTTTGCCTGTATGGATGAAGAGTTACATTCCCGGTGGAGGCTCGGTGGAGTGATAGCCAGGTTTATACACTGCATGTGGAGGAGTGGGATGTTTTTATTCCAATGATTTTAGTTATTATAAAGTTTAGCCATATATATGTAGCCCAAATGTATAGCTGGATAGAATGTATTTAATTAGTGGATATGAAGTAGCTGGCTTGACTTCTGACAGTCCTAAAAGTCCATGCAAAGCTGACACAAAAAACACTGTCGGCGAGTGTTGACCAAACTTCATTAAACAGTGTCACAGAGCTCCATTATTTATTTTCAGCTCTATTGACTGTAATTGGTGACAGCCAGCAGTGGCGTCCTGTAGCCTGTGGGCAGAGTGGCCGTCATCAACACCAGAGCCCAAGACAGACTTGGAATCTCGCTGTGACTCTAACAGGTACATTTCAGAGACTATACTTAACTGGACTGGCCAGCCTCTGGCATCTGTCTGCTGGCCCTCAGGCAACATGTCGGTCTGCAGCTTATTAGCATTTCATTACTTCAGGATGCACTGCAGAGAGACATGATTATTGAGGCTGGAACACAGAAAGACTGCAACGCACAGAGAGGTTGATGTTTACAGCGCTGAGGAGAGGAGACTAGACCTACCTTGGATGTCTACTGAATTTTGGTTGTATGCCGTGTTCTGGTTGCATCACATCTCTATCACATCTTGGTTAAAATGTTCAGTTGTTGTTAAGAATTTTCTTTCCCCACTTTCATCACTACTTGCTGTGATTACTCTACTCGGCATGCTGTCTTTGTGTTCCTGAATAGTTTATATTGGTAGAAGAAGAAATGTAGTCATCCTTCTTCTTCACAGACTTCAGAGAAGTAACAAAAAACGAGAAACAGTTTTCTTGTTTTTTTCAACAGGATAAGCAGTTAAAGATAATGGCTGGATGTTTGTATGTACAGACAAATTCAATAACCAATTAATTGTATTGTTAAATTTTAATTCCATGTCAATTTTAAATGATAACATCAATGTAATGGTAGACACTGGCTAACTATTAATAAAAAGATACATTTTGCGACCAAATTGCTTCATGTGAGTATTATGGTCATTTAAAACGACGTCTCTTAAGCGCACAACATTGTCTCACTGTTACATTTTCAGTGCATTTCAACTAAAGGATAAAAAAACAATCAGACAGATTGTCAGACAGCAGCTCTTGAGTTGTTCCAGAGGTTAGGGCATGTTTTGTTTCTTCCTAAGGGGAAAGCGAGTCTCTGAAGAAAAATCTGGGACTTGAAGAAGACTGAAGCACAAAGGTCATCAAACATGCTTTTGTTAAGAAAAGTCAGAAAGAAGAAAGCACAGAAGGACAATCTCCCTGCACAGATATAAACCAAATGCGTTACTTGAATGGGAATGACCAAGTCAAGTATTTGAACTGCTACTTTATGTTATTTTGGTACAATGGCTAAGTCAACTTCCAATTAGTGGGATCATGACATTGTGCAAATGTGCTGGCCCTGCAAGGTCCTCCGGCTAAATATCAGACTTTCCTTTGTACAAGCCTCTGTAATACCTGAATGAGTGAATATTTCCAATACACTCCTTTTTAGATTTTGTTGAGCCAGAATGTATTTAGGGATTTGTACAGCTTGTCAATTGTTGTGTGTTGTTATTTGTGTGAAATCTGTCCTGACTTTAAGACAGTGAGTCAGTCCACAATGGAGCCAAGTCTGTTCTCTCTCTGAGCAACTTATTATATAAATAAATCCTCTGAGTTATATCCACAATATACAGCGATATTTCATGCACATTCATTCTGTCCTTTTCCCATCATCCCTACACAGGCTTTGTCTGTTTTTTTAATCCATCTATCATTCCTCTTTTCTATTTCCTCCTCTCTGTTATCCCACACTCCAGTGCCACTCAATGGCCAAACTGAGTCACACCCTAGGGTGTGTAAACAAAAAAAGTATTTTTCTTTCCAACCTGAAATTGTCTTCTTTTGTATACATTGCCCTGTATCCTTCAGCACCCTCAAGCATATGAGAGGAATACCTTTGACAGTGAGTTTCAAACCCAAATCTTAATTTGATTTTAAACAACACAGAAACTCCTTTCATCGAGATGGGTCCCTTATTTAATCTTCTCCTTCCTGTCCTTTCAACAACAGACAATGCTGCACAAACGACAAACGCAGGCTTGGATTTTGACACCGAAATAATTTGTGTTCAAGGACTCATAAATTCTGCATCATTCAAAGGCTGTAAATATTCAGCATTATACGAGTGTACTGAGTCCCAGAGCATGGTATTGAGGTGCACAGGTGCAGCTCCTCCGGCAACCTTGTGCACAAGCATCATATTTTTTAAATGAACAGAAAGAGTCATAAAAAGCCAGTAGAGCAAACAAGGCAACATGGGAGAACGTAGGTACTCTGAGGACAGAAGTGGCTGCAGCATACTTGATTAGTTGAGGACGGGGAGCTGAGTCAGTGGGGAGTTATGATGAAAAATGATGATGGAGGGTGGCTCAATCTCATCCATACAAAGGCATGTGATCCTAACACCATAATAGGGATAATAATGCAGAATATCACATTCATGATTGGATAAATAACTAGATACACGGACAGCCAATTTCATTAGTTTTTATGAGAAAAAGACAGACAAATACAGACGAACCAAGTTAAAGACAACAAAACAGAGGCGGTGTGAGCCAAGTGTTCGAGCTACAACACATTAAAGCAGTTTGTGGAGGGAAAGGGAGGGTAACAACAAAAAAAGGAAAAGGGGAAGGAAAGGCATCCACGCAAAACATGCTCACAGTGACACTGTTAGAAGAAAAATGATGATGGTGCTGAATGAAAAGTCAAGTGATCATCATCATGGGAATTCATTTCTGTGTTTACTCTGTAGATCAGGAATGTGATAAATATTGTGACTGAATATGTGGCTGATTCAGCACAAGTGTCATGTAAACAGCATCTGAGCTGGTCAGAGTTTATTATCATGACAAACGGGCACAAGTTGTGCTTAAAACTTATCCCATCAATTCTCCAATGGACGTCAGCATGTCATTGTGATTAACTGATGATAACTAGCTTTTAAATTATCTTTCGCACCTTTACAGTGTGAATTCTGTGCATGTGTGTGGGTTTATACAGAAAACAAAGTCAAAGCATCTTTGATCTCTGTCAGCGAGGACTCCAGCCAGCTGAGTCTTTCAAATGAATGTTCTTATTCATCTCTTCATACTTCAAAACACCTGATGTTTACCTCATAGTTTTAATCATTCCTTTTCTAATTTTTCTTTCTTTTTGACCATTTGTCTCTTTACAGGCTTCATTGTGTTTTCAATTGTCGAAAATGAGAATGTGCCAAAATCCCAAAGAAAGGTTTGCAGCATTTCACATTATAATTTTTGTTCCATTATACTGCCTGCATACACACTCTACCTCATCAGATAAACAAATGAATCATCATATTGACCTCTACTGGGACTGAAACACTGCAACAATAATGACAGACACAAATAATAACGTATAACACAAACACAGAAGTCACCACAGTCACTATCATATTACCAAACCACTCTCATCTCTTAATGTTTGGACAGACAGCTTGTACTTTTGGTTTTAGAGTTATCATTTAGGAATACTAATATAATAATAATAATAATAATGGACTGGTACAATATATGAGCTGACTGGAAATATTTCTTTTTATAATTAATTGCCCACAAGAAGATTTTCATTGCATGAAAATGTTTTTGCCATGAGGTTCATTCACTCCATTCTGTACTTCAGTAGAATAAGAAATAGAGGAAAAAAGGCAATGGGCAAAATCATGAAAAGACCAACTCAAGGAAATAAAGGTACTGAAATATATTTATGAAGAGAAAAGAACAGCAATAAAGTTTCCAAAACAGGCCATTACCAGCCATTCTCCTTTTTATTCATCAGAATCTGTGAAATTGTTCCTTTACTTAGGAATAGGCTGCCACCCACACACCGTGACCTGCAGTTGCAGTTATTACCAAGCCTGTAATCACCAGTAACAACCTGTCTCTCCCAGACCTCTCTGTATAATCTGACCTCAACAGTCCTGACACAGACGCTGACAAACAGACTCTGCAAAGAAATAGAAATGTCGGAGGATGAGGGGTGAGATGGTGAAGGTGTATCTCCCTTTCATCTTAGCAACATTAAATCAATTATGCATTTAAGTGGGACTAAGTGTTCATTCCCAGATTGTACTGATGACCCTATATGAAGCCTTAAGCGTCACTGACAAAACAGAGTATGCCTTTTATAAATGATCTTTTAATAATAATGCACTGTATTTGTTTCCTTTGATCACTCTATCTTAAGCTTAAATTTCCACAGACAGGTTTTTGTTACACACTTCAGTTCTTTAGGTATGTTTCAGTCATTAATGCGCTGGTTTATTATTTGAATTAATTCCCTATTAGCTCTGACATTTATCTAACAAATTACGAGTGTTACAACTCTATCTTCTTAGGAGTATCACTCATTGAGGCTTTGGGCCATGCAGTTGTTTAATCTCATTTAATTTGACAGAGCTGTAATTAACACAACAATGACGGAGAGCCCTGTAGTGGTATCACACACAGAATACTGTATTTTTGAACTCCAGTTATATTGAAGAACTTTAGATTTAACGCAGCAGCTTTGGTATTTGTTTGAAATGTCCAGTGATAGGAGAATACTTGATGTGGCCTCTTTAAGGGTAAAGCTGGTGACATTTTATCATGTTGTATATCTTTTAGACTGAATTTTGTTACGTTGAGAGAGCATCCTCTGTGCTGCTCTCAGCCGTGACACAGAGACAAACTCTCATATCCAGGCCATCGTAGATATCCTGTGCAAGGAAATCCAACACTTCAGAGCACAGAGTCTGTTGGGTTTACAAGGTGCAAGATGAATGGGAAGACAAGGGGAAAAGTCATGCCTCCTGTAACTGTTTTCTTTTATCGGTGCAGTGTGCTACGAGCTACAGTTGTTGCTCGGTTGGTGAAGAATCAAGGAAGCATGTGAAATGCTGCCTGCCTTGGACGGGAATGTGAAAGGGGTTGTATGATTATGGAATCTCCACCTATTCACCTCTGGATTGGTGTGATGACTCTTTCCAGGGCTGGTCGATCAGCCGGCAACAGGAGAGCCTTAGTCAAAAGGCTGCTGTTAGATTTTCAAATTTAATTAAACCCGCTATTGAAAAGACCTCAATGGGAAATTCAGCTGACCCTGAAAGAGAGAGAAACTTTCCTCTTAGTATGACATTTCCTTTTTTTCTTACAACTTATTGTAGCATGGCACTTTTAATATGAAAAGCCAAACTTTCTTCTGTTTAAACTATTACGGATTGATTGTGTCCCCATCCTTTCTACTTTCCCTCTCTTTCGGTTTCTCTTTCACCTCCCTCTCTTAGGTTTCACCTCGTAAATCATCACATTTCAATGTTCAACATAGTAAATATAGATATCAGTGAAGCATCACAACAGAACTAGAAAAGGATGCTTTCAGTGCACCGTTTATTTGTTAAAGCTGTGTCTTTTACGTAAGGGATACATATAGTTTTTGGTGAGAGGGATGGTAATAATACCTCATCGACTTCACGCCATTTAACAAACTATTATTGGGTCATTTAAACTATGACTGCCATGTTTGTTAGATGAGCCATGGCATAAGCCTTTTTCTCAGAAACGCATGCGTAAATAATAAAATGAATGATGGCTGAATTCCATTTAGCTCCAAGGTTTCAGTTACCTGGTATCGTGCATGCTGGCTCCCTGTCAGACCGTCACGGTTTACTGGGACATGTGAATAGAACCATTGTTGATTGTCTGCTGTGAAAACGGTCTATCTTGCCACATTGTGAACGTGTAAAATGTTAATTATGTCCTTGTTGTTGACATGTGGCTGTTTTATTCAGGCTAGTTAGAATGGGTAATGATGTTGGATATTTTAAATGTGGAGGAAACATGTTTTTATTTTTATTTTATAAGAATTGGAGCTTGTACTCAGTTGTATCAAGTTTGAGGTGATCTTCGCTGTTTAGTGGGATTATGCCACATTCATGTCATATGAGATGAAAGGTAGAGATAAAAAAGATCCCCCTGTTTAGTATATCCATTCAATTTGGGAGACAGAAACAGACTTTGCGTATTCAGACATTTTATTCATTTCATTTCATTATTATTACTTTATTTAATTTTTACTTTTGAAGCGCTAGCTGTTTGGATACCAGTGTCCAAAATGCCTGGATTTATTTATTTACGTTCTTTTTCAGTTGCGACTGTCAAACTAGATAATTAAAAAAAGTTTGATGACGTTCATTCTCTGTATCTATCTGTTCATGTTTTACAAAGGGTTCAACCTCAGCCAGGCTATACAACAATGATAGCATCAGGTCCACTGGAAAGGAACAGTAATAGTAAAATATATATGTATATATATATATATATATATATATATATATATATATTATTTTTTTTTTGTAAGGCACTGCTATGAGATCACTGCTATGAGATCACTACTCAGTATCGGCCGATACACAAGTTCAGGTATCAGAGTCGGTATTGGGAATGAAAAAATTGTCCCGGAACATCTAAACAGTTCTATTAAAACAATTGCAACATGGATCTTGATGTAAACTCAGTCAAACCTCACAACTTTAGTTGGTCACTCCTGTATGACACAAGCACAGCATTACTGCTCCAGTCTGTTGTAATCCCATGTGTGCATCTGACAGCCGCACACCCAAGGTGATTCGCCCTTCTCACTTCATAGTATCTTCCTGTGAATCTCAGTCTTGTCTTTTTTTATTTTCCTCCATCCCCTTTTATTCCCAATTCACATGTCTTGCATGCTAATGAAGGTCACATCTGTTTAACGCTCTTTTATGTAAACTTCAGTTAATTTCTCCTGTGTGTAATATAACCCAAACTTACTTTTCCTTCTCTCCCTCCCTTTTATTTAATTTTCCTTTGTCTCCGCTCTTTCCTTATCTTCTCTGTCCTCTCTCCTTTCTTTCTGTCTCTTTTGATCTATTATCTATATATTGACTCCTGTCCTTCTCTGCTTGGCTGACTTGAGTGCACTAATACCAGCCAGCAGGTTTTTTTCTTTTTATATACCATACATCCACATCAATCTTCTCTCTCACACACACACACACACTCACACATACACACAAATACAAGATCCTATTAATATGACAATGCTTTCATCAGTGTAGCACATTACTCCTCTGCTCTCTTAAATCACCATCTCTCCTCGTCTCTCTTCTGTTCATCCTCCAGTTAAGTGGAGCAGCTCCAGATTGAACCCTTCAGCAACTGTCATCTCTCGCTCTGCCTTCAATTTTGTGTTCATGCAGCATTAAACCCATATTAACTATCTGAGATCCACATCTACCCAAGGAAACTCCAAACTCATTTGGAGGGATTTGGGTAACTGGTAAAGTGAAGACGACCCCTGCTTTACGCTCAAATTAGGCTCTCTTGCTGCTGCATATTTACATGTTTCTCTGCCCTCTGTTTTCCACCGTTCATCCTTCACTAATAGTAAATAAAAGTGTTTCACACTGAACCACTCCATCACTTCCGACTCATTTTCCACCGTGACATCAATTGTTGTAGGTACAGGGTTTCATTAAATCCATATTAACCCCCAGAGAGAGAACGAGAGGGATGTGCCAGAGACTGGAAGAGGTCATTCATCTCCTGAGTTTTCTCTCATTCTCTCTCCCTCCCCAGACAGATAATTCGATATGTTCAGAACAAGACAGAGAGCTGTTCCTTTGCATAATTTTATTAAGCAGCATTAGCAGCGTTATCAGAGAGGTGACAGGAAGGAAATGGATTTGAATTAGAACCTGATAACAGAAGGCATCCGCGGGAGAAAGGTGAGCGTGTGTGTGCCACATGGTGTCACACTAACAACACTCAGCCACTCAAAGGCAAGATTTACATAACCGCTTTGGGATTGTTTTTCTTTGTTTGTTGTCAAACCAAACATTTACTTACCTATACTTAATTCAATTTGCCTTGTCTCCCATCCAACATACCAGGAAATGGGGTTATTATGTTTCTTTGTACGTTTGCGTTTGTGCAGGTTTTAGTTTGTGTTCTCATATCACTTTAATCTCAAGGGCTTTGGCACAAATCAAGCAGCAGAGAAATGGAAGGGACTTTCCGTGTCACACAAGCCACAGCATTTTGCTGATTATGTAGTTCTGTTAGCATCATTAGGTTGTAGCTCTCAGTGTGCAGTGGGGTGGTTTTAATCCAGTTCTAAGGCTGCTGGTAGGATAGTCAGCCCCTCGATATCTGAGGCCAGGGTCATGTGTCGAAAAATGGAGCACTGCCTCCTTTGGCTTGGGAGTGAGTTGCTGCCCCAATTGAAAAAGCTTGATGTTGAAATATCCTGTGTCCTGTTTATGAGTGTGGGGAAGATGGAGCATGAGATTGACAGATGGATTGGTTTCAAATGTTGTTGTCAAGAGGGAGCTGAACCTGAAGGCCAAGTTACCGATTTACTATTTGATCTATGTTTCAACCTACAGGACCGATAGATCAAATAATGAGATCCTTGTACTGTACCAGAAACTGAAATTACCTTTTTCTGCAGGGTGTGAGGGCTCACCCATACTGGGGGTTCAAACAAAGCAAGGTGGTTGTGTAGGTTGGGGCATGTTGCTTCATTTACTGGTGAAACATGAATTACAATCCAGAAAGTCCGGTTTGAATAACAGATCTGTGAAGTTATCAGATGTCACGGAAAAAAACAAAAAGACATCTGTTTTGCAGGCTAAGCAAGGCAGCCCAGCCGCTGAGAGCTACGGAGAGACTGAAGCTACTGATAGTGCAGAGTAGGTCAATCAGAGTTATGCTGAGATGGTTTATTCCCGGGTGAGTCGTTGCTAGAGGCGATGGCACTGATTGTCAAATGGTCGCTCCCACAGCATCCGCTGCAGTTCACTTTGATGTTTGAGGGAAGTGGTGTTGTGACAGCACATGCTGACTTCACATCTGGGTCCCGTTCCTTGTACAAGGATAACTTAGTTACGGTTGAGTTTGTAGACAGTTTGGAATATAGCATGCCCAGGATGCTCTGTTCCCTAAAGCAACTTTGATATATATCTTAGTACCAGCAGCTCAAACCTTCAAAGTCACAGGTGTAGTTAACATTTTTTCCTCCTGCTGGTCAAAGACTGACATGGTATTAGTCTAATTAATTAAATTATATACGAGAACCAGGACCTTTCCTCAGCTTCCTCCATCCTCATCATTTTTAATTTCGCTCCATCCCTTCCTTCGTCTCATTCTCCGGCAGCTCCAGGCAGCGGTGATGGAGCGAGTGTGGGTATCTTATTGTTTATCATGAAAATAGGATTTCAGCAGATGGATGGAGAAGAAATGTAATCTAAAGGGACCAGCACAGAATGGATGGAGTGTTATGGTTTCAGACTAGACTAGATCACAGATGGGGGGTGGAGAGAGGAATTTTTTCATCCATTTTTTTCATTCCCGATTCCGATACCTGAACTTGCGTATCGGCCAATACCAAGCAGCTATCCGGTATCAGTGCCTTACAAACAAAAATATATATATTATTATTACTTTTTAACAGCTGTATACTACTAACCCTGTATGGACGTGATAAGAATGCTATCATTGTAGTATAACCTGGCTCAGGTTAAACCCATTGTAAAACCCGAATAGATACATACAGAGAATGAAGGTCATCAAACTTTTAATTATCTAGTTTGACAGTCAGTCGTTACTGAAAAATAACCTCAAATAAATAAATCCACTAGCATCATCTGATGATGGAAGTAGCTAACAAGTGAGCCATCTCGGTTCTTTCTTATCTCTGTTGAGCGTTGCACATGTGCACTGCCAATAAGACAGGAGGTAGAAGTCAGGTAGCAAGTGACACGTGTTGTTGTTGTTATTCCTGTGCAGTGTAAATGAGCTGATGAATGATATGATAACATAAAATTGGATCAGTGCATACGGGCAAATACCCAATCCAACAATTTAGGCTGCATCAGCGGCATTACTGATTCTGTTATCGGTATCGAGCAAATCTAATTGTGACATAGCGCTCTCCGTTATAAAGAAATGACAGAGCTGCTTTTTTTTTTACATATGTCATTGGTATGTAAAATGTTATGCTGCTGGGAAAACTAACACTCTCCCTTAATGAACACATACATGGGCATTAAATCTTAGTTAAATCAGTAAAATGTTATTGGTCTGCTAGGAGTCAAGCAGCTTATGAATGAGCAACTGGTGAAGGATAAATGAAGAGGGTGATAACAATCCGCTGATGCAAGCGTGCATCCAGTGACGAGATACCTCTGGAGATTGGACCCTCCCGAAAACATTCTTTCATCCGAATAATTTTCTGAGCCTAGATTGAGATTTTAGGTTTGTTAGCCTTTTATACTTCCAGATAAGTGGTTAAGATCAAAACAGGAGGACATTTTTTACTTTCATCATCTGAATGCTTGATACATTATATATATTTACCACAGCTAAAAATAATGATTTCGAGAACTACAAAAACGATAAGGAACCAGGTTGGAAAACACTGAATGATGGAGAGCGATGTTTTGTTTTTTTTACCATCAACAGTGCTCCCTTATAACTTTGTCGCCATGTTAGATCAGTGGAAATTCCAAATATGTGTTTAGTTTGCTCAGAGCTTGGCTGTTAATGTTAAGGAAGTGGATGTGTGAAGTGAAAGAAGATCTGATTCCGGGTCTTGGACCCTGTAAACAGTATTACAATGCTTTTGAGAGTTTGGCTCACTGCTTTTACTCTTATCTTTGTGCTTTGTTATGGCTCTCTGTTAAAAGATCACAGTAAGTATTTAAGATATTAATTTCAGAAGTAAAAGCAGTCAGTGAGTTGATAGTCAGACAGATGATCAGGACCAAACTCATTAGCTAAAAAACTCCTCCTCTTCTCCTTTCACATCAGTCTCTAATCATCCTCTTCTTTTCGCTCCTGGCAGCTGTTGTTAATATCCAGGCTTTAGTCTCACCATTCTCACTAATGGACTAAACTTTACATACACCAAGTTTCATTTCTCACATTTTCCTTTAATCCACTGTGACATTTAATTGCTTACTCTCCCTCTCTCACCAGCCAGTCTCATTTTTCTACATCACATTGTAATGAGATTGATGGGGAGGTAAACACGAGACGAGGCTCCCCATTCCCCCTTCTGCCCACTCTTTCTACTTTGATATTTAACCATCTGCAATCACTCACTCACTCACTCACTCACAAAGGGTTTATTTTAACCTAAACCATGATCTTTTCCCATAACCTAGCCAAGTAGGTTTGTTGACCAAACCTAAGGGGATTTTTTGCCAGATGGGCAAATTTCCCCCATTAGCGCTTTCCACCTGCCCATCTGAGGACAAACCGCACTATACTGGGATGTACACGAGTTAAACTCTCTCAGACCTTTGCACGTGGGGTGGGCCGAGGGAGACGGGTGTTGTGAAGCAAGAGGTATTACGTGGGGTATCTTAGTGCTTTACAGGAAGAAGGTATTTTGGGGTTTCCACCTTCACATATTTTTCAAGAGATTCATTTTGCAGTTTTTCACAGAAGATCATGGATTCAAACCTGTAAACTTTCGACCAGAAGCTCTGCAGTTGTATCTACCAAGTGGGAATCTTACAAACTCTGTGGTTACGTTTTGTTTTTTTTATCTCTCTTAGGCTATTAAAATGGTCTATTCGTCTCCTGCATTGGATACACAAACAAATTATATTTGTGTTCCGCTCTCTAAAAAGCAAGTTTCAGTGTTTCAGTATTATTACCATAAGTGTAATTGCAGCAGCAAAAATGTAAAAGCGTGGTTCAATACTCCAAATTGTCACTGGGGCTGATATGAACTCATTAGGCCATGAAAGTCTTTTTTTCCACTTTTGAAAGTTAATTAGATATTCAAATTAGAGCTGCAAAGGTGAATGGGTTTGGATACTTTAACTCTTATTCTTCATCGCCTCGCAGCAGTCAAAGGAAACTCGACGTTCACAAAGCAAAGTCAGCCACTGTATGGGCTAAATCCCCCGACTAAATTAAATTTGTCCTTGCAACATCGTCTGACAGCCGCACAGAGCTCACAGGAGGATGGATTATGTTCCCGCTCTCCACTCTTCTCCCTCCCCTCCATTCTGTCTGCTCTCTTATAATGGAGTGTCTTTGAACCCGTGTAATTAAGCATTCGTCTCAACTGCTGCAGAGGCATGTCCATCACCACACACACACACACACGCACACGCATCATTAAGTTGCAACAATTCCTTTTATACTGTTTTTATTTTGAAGCAAAAATATATTTTTGTACCAATTATTGAATCTCCAAAGACAAAAATGTTGATGTTGCAAATTAACTTTCTTCCTAATTAATTACTTTTGTCTGAATCTGTCAGTGTTTACCAAGTGTAAAAGTTACTTTGGATCATGATACATTACTGAAGGGATTTGAAAAGTTTTTAGAGAAATTGTGATAATATTTTGTTGCTGTTTAAGCAGAGTCTAGCAAGTAAAGTGAAGGCTGTAAATAAAAAAAATGTGCAGCATACCTTACTAACGATACCAACTAAATGTTGGTAACATTGAAGAAAGTACTTATTTTTTAATCTATTTTATTCACTGTACTTTTTTTAGCTGTTTTTTTGATGATGACGCAGATTTTTTTACATTTCCTTTTACCTTTGTAAATAATTTATAACACAGTTTTAAAGGCGCTACATAAATAAAGGTTATTGTTATTCATAGTAACAGACTTTTTGGAGAAAGTCTTTATCCTCTATTATATTCAGTTGGCACAGTAGTTCATAACTGACACAAAATGAAAAAATACCCACACACTGTTATCTCCTTCTCAATTGTTATTCTTCATGGGCATTATAATGTTTTGACCACAAATGTTCTTCACGTGAAGAAGATCCTCTCTGGTCAACAGGCTGTCATGTCCAAGTCGAAGAAAAGAAGGAGAAAGGACGTAGCAGCAGTGTCCAGGTATGTGCTTGTCTCTTTTTGCAGATTATTGGCAAACAATATACAGACATTCTTGTGCCTCCTGATGATTACGAATTTGTCACCGAACAATAACTCCTCTTCAGCACAGAAGACATGTTCGTGGGAACATTCTAAACTGACTCCAACCCACGGCCTTTCACAAAGGTTTTTTGTTCTGTTTTTTACAGAGAATATTTACTTCAGAAGAAAAGAGCGCGGCAGGGGACACCAGAGGAAGTCCACTAAATGATGATCTGGAGGAACAGACTATGTTGCCACTCAGAAAGATGTATGTGACAGTGTCGAGCCTCTGTGTTCCCATGACGACAGCTGTCATGTCAAGAACCCCCACTGGTGATCTGTCTCAGAACAATGCAGCAGCACGTCAGGGCCTGCCTGAATCATACAAGTGAGTTATAGCAACCACATGTCCTCTGTTTGCACTGCGAAGTACACTGTCACTCTGGTGTGTGTGTGTGTGTGTGTGTGTGTGTGTGTGTGTGTGTGTGTGTGTGTGTGCGTGAGTGTGAGTCTGATTCCTGTGTCATTCAGTCCGACCTTCACAAAGACTTTGTTTCCAAATAAGATCCGTTTTCCCCTGTCCCTTTTGTGTGAGGTTCCTTTCACCAGAGTAATCTGAGTTTGCGTTGCATTGCAGTTCAGTGTCACTAAAAATGTTGACTCTGTTGTAAAAGCCCAGCAAACAGCTTTTGATGGAGTTGCATCTGATTAATTAACACATTTTCCTGTTTGAGGAACAGAGAAGTGGAGGCAGAGAGGAGGAATTGAATGTAATTAAACTAGTTGATATATTAGAGAGTGAAGTGTCCTCGTTTTTTGCTGATGTTTGTACACAATAATGTGCTGTATGCTTGTGTATCCACCACTTCCCCTGAAGGAGGCAGTCAGTGAAAGAATGCATGCGTGTTTATGTGTGTATGCCGTGTGATGATCTGCATGTGTTCAGAAAAAAAGTGCTGCAGGAGTCTCTATCGCTCTGAAACAACAGACATGAAAGACACGGGGACCAAGAGAGTGGGGTAGACAGGTGGAAGGTGTGAGACAGGAAGCAGATAAAGAAAAGAAGGTAATTTCCAGCCATAAACCAGTTTCTCATATCTGACCTGCAGCTGATCGATAGCTTCTCCTGTAAGTATCACACTGACTGCCCATAGTTGGCTTCTTACTATCACTTCATCCTGGCTTCTATGGAGACATATTCTCCCAAAACAAATTATGTGTGGAAACACATTTGTGAAAGGGCTCAATTGTAAAAAAAAAAAACGAAAAATAACAGAGTGAAAACATATTTCTGTGAGAGCATGAATAGATTTTAAGCCCAGGTCACAATTACAACCCACCATTTATGTCAGTGTAGCTGAGACATGAGATGTTGGCTGTAAAAATGCAATTCATAGTGAGCCCTGAAGCCACTCAAACATTAGAATTCAAATATTAGCCTTATCTTATTAACTGGACAAGTCTGACTTGCCTTGAGCTATAAGCTAGCAGCGAGGCTTAAGGGTGGCAATGTCAGTCAATTATAAGAGCAAATTCTTAATGCATTTGGTTGAATTTATCACCTTTCCTTCGGCACGATCAGTAGACCAAATTTTCACACGTACCCAAAGAATATCAAATAGTAGTTTTCCATACCCAGTGATGAGAGAAGTAGAGCTTACTTGGATGTAACAGTTATGTAAGTGTGTGTGTTGCCTGTTGTCGCTCTGTATCAGTAAAACTGTTACTGTGGGGAATCCAAATTAAAGCAGAACATGGTCCAGCCTTGTGGGGGTCATCAACGGGTACAACCTGACACTCCGCTAAAGATCGAAATCTACACCGTAGGTATCTATGGCAGGACTCCCGTTAACTCCTTGTGTGAAGCATACTTCTGGATACTATTAGATGAATCCTAATTAGATGTTTCACTTTTACGGAATTTGCGCGTTCTTTTTTTCCTTGTCTCTCCTTCCTTCTCTGGAAAACAAAATGTTTCTGACCAACAGCGTGAGAAAGGATCAGGATGGAGAGGAAGCCGTCTTCTCAGGTAACTGGTGGGGATTTCACATTCTGCTGTAAGTAGGGCGGGGGGAGTGAGATTCACATTATGAATTAAATAAAAGCAAGTAAGAAGTAACAAAACATTCCTCTTCTCTATCTATCCCCAAGATGACCTAATGATTCCTCAGTTTCTCCAGTCCAAGCATCTTTGTGTTTGTTTGTATCTCTATAATCTAATGTCTTTATGGGTAATCCCTTTCGCTGAGAGGTTCCGTGTGTTTGTATATGTGTGTGTAGAAAATGTATTTCTCAGTGTGCGATAAGAGACTGTGGAGGATCCAGCTCGGTGCCCGAGGTGGGGTTTATCACTGCCTCTAAATCTGAATAGCACACAGGAGATTCACAGCACATTACATATCCTGAAAGAGGTGTATCCTGTTTGCCTGCTCTCTCTCGTTTTCTCTTTAAATCTTATGTCACCGTAAACATTTTTGTGTCTATTCAGGGATCTTTCAACTTGAATCAATAGGTTTGTATGCACTTTCTTTTCCAACACTAATGGTTAATGGTAATGGTTGTTTATTGTTGGTTGAATCTCTTATTAGGTTCCACATTGAATCCAACTCTCCCTTAGTTCTCTCCTCTGCCTGAAGAAAAGACCTTCATCCTGCTTTACTGCCGTTTTTCATCTTTTGTATTCTATTTTTGTGTCTGTGTCTCACAATGCATGATTGTGTATTCAGCTACAGCTCTTTAGCTGAAACAATTCATACAGGGTCAGATTTGTAAGTGGCGCTGGAATTCAGAAAAAGTAAAAAAATATATATATGTAAAGGTACACTTAGTAATAAGTAGACACAACACTCTTGTTACTGTTAGTAGTTTCTCATACTAATACAACAACTCATTGTAAATCTCTCATTTTATTTTACTGTGTTTTATATTCAGAATCCATGCCAGATGGTTAAACCAGACCTGGAGTCCTTCCACAACTGTTTCGGTCATAGAAGTGAACAAGAGATAGTCGCTCTACACTCACTTTGGGCCTCACAGCGAAATAAAGACAGATGAGTGGGAGTCAGGAGAAGGGAAATTGGATTGTGAAGACAGTGAGTATCAAAAGTAACAAGAGATGTATTTCAACACTTTAAAGCTATAGAGGTAGTGAAGAGAGAAACGAGAGAGGAAGCACTCAAAGCATCCCCACGCCATCAAAAGAAGAAATAAAAGAAGAGAGAGTGCTCAAGAGATATATTGTAATGATCTAGGAGAAAATAGGATAGGTAGAGTTGGGATAAGTGGTCTCTATTGACTAGCAGGAGATTGACTGTTGGAGGAGAGAGAAATGGAGAAGTGGACAGGCAATACAAGGAGAAATGAATAAGTCCTCAAAAGCAACCGCGGAATGACAAACGCAGAGAGTGACTGAGGGAGAGTGGGATTGGTTATGGCGGGAAGAAACACTGGATGGAGGGATGAAAGAGAAGAGTCAGATGACTGAAGAAAGGCCTGGAGTCTCCAGAAGATTGTGTTTGGAAAAGGGCAACTTGCTACAGAACCACTTCTACCTGAGGAAGCATGATATTTAGGAGGTGAAGGCAGATAATGTTTAACTGTTGTGATCCTGATCTTTCTTTCTCCGCACCAGACCTGCTGAAATGGAGAAACGCTGAAATGTTATCGGCTTATGATTGCCAAAGGGCTTGTCACTCACACTCACACACACACACATACACACACACACACACACACACACACACACACACACAAATCAGCCTGTGTGATTTAGGTAGAAATGTCAGCTGGGCTAGCCACCAAGATAATAGTTATTTGTCTTATCCTCAGTTCCCATCCTTTACCTGGACTCCACTATTAATGGTTGAAATGAAGTGACATTCTCAAACTATAATCATGAAATGCTGTTTATTCACTCCAGTGTGTATGTGGTTGTGCATACCTGTGTGTCAGATTGCATGTAGAAAGACGTGCTTTTTCACAAAACAGGCAAAGATTTGAAAAAACACTGGTACATCAGTATTCCCCCTCCTACCCAGATATCCTTATGGAATATCCAAATACCACTATCTATCTGGTTTCCCAAGAATTATTGACTTTTGGCTGTCTCGTGAGTAAGAGAATGCTACTTTTGCTTAGAGCTTTGTTATGACCTTCACAAAGAAACAAGAGGAAGACATTGGCAGCCCCTCCTTACGAAGAAAGAGCAAAGAATTGAATATGAGACAGATTTATTTATATTTTGTAGTATCATTTACTTGTTGCACAATATTGAACCAGCTCTCTTTTCTGTTACATTAATGGATAGTATGTGGAAATGTGGAAAATTGCCTTTAATCCTCAGGATGCCTCCAACTCCAGAACAAAGGTTAATTTTTTATTTTCACCTGGTGACCTCCAGCTGAGGACACACTTTTAAAGCCATCACAACACAGGCACAGTATCTCTCCCTCCGCCCTCTCTGTCTTTTATTTCTCTTTCTCTATCATCTGGATCCCGTATTTTCTTCCCTCCTCGCCGTTTCCAGCTGTTTATCACCAATTCTCACTGACAGTGTGAGTGATATTTACCCTTTTTCTCTCCCCGGTGAGTGTGGTCTGCAGTGATGCAGAGCAGCACATCGGCGTGGACAACGTGATGTGATGTGAACAGCGACCCTAATCTGTTTTCTTTAATGTCAAAATGATGCAACAAAACTTCGCTTTTCCATCACACTTGGGGTGAGGGAGCAAAGGGGAGATCAAGGCAGGAAAAGTTGAGTAAAGAAGGAAGATATGTAAAAAAAAACAGAGTTGTGTTGTTGACTCCAGCTGCTGAAAAGCGAGTGGAAGGTAAAATGAGAAATTAGGACCGTGGAGTTGATGCAAGCGCAGGTTAAATTGATGGAAATGCATTGTGGTGCTACAGTTTTCAGAATATTAATGTCCGGACTTGAAGTGAGATTAATGAAAAGAGGAAGGGGAAAAAGGAGGAGAAGAGGTACTAAAACAAGGAAAGCAGGCAGGAAAGAGGGGAGTGAAAGAGAGAAGAGGGTGCATAAAAACAAGGGAGTGGGAGAAGAAGGGAGGGATAGAGGGACGTTTGATACTCAGGGATAGATTGACGGAGTTTATGGTCACTGAATAGGTTGTCATAATGGAGGTAAGGAATAAATCATCTCACCTTGTGTGTTCTTTGGCCATGGTTTTCCCTGTCAGGATTAGATCAAGGGCAACGGATAACATGGGTCAATCCGATTGAGTGATAGCTGTCACATGCCCAGACCAAACAAACAGATCTGTGTCATTTGGAGTGCATGAACCTGAAAATGACCCGTCCACTGTATGCAGGATGTGTGGTTGTTGTTCTGATGTCTTAGTTGTAATAAATCGTTGACTTCAGTCTGTGAATACACAAGAGCGATAGCCAAAATATAGAGGATCATATGTAACTTTTACAGTAACAAACAGTTGTTCATCATTTAGTTCTACTTTTTCCATTTTGTCTCATACATTCACTTTCTTTTCGCTAGAATTCTTGCTATATCCCATCAGGCTCTTTTATTTTTTTATTTTTTAACAGCATTGTTTACTTTCACAAATACGGAAAGAATACTGACCACAAACTAAACCTCTTTCTACGCAGTCCAGTCTGGCAAGGTTTGCCTTTGTTGTTGTTGCTGTCTTTTTTAGTTACATTGGCTCCCATTTGTCTGGCTGTCTTTCAGAGTTAGTACTTTGATCCAGTCGGACTGCTTTGTGATTGTCTTTTCTCCGCCAGAAGACAGCCTGCAGAGCCTCTCTGTATATTAAATTCTTGAGATCAGAGTAACAAGTGCACTGTCTGAGAGACACGATGCACCAAGAAGTGGGGGTGTAAATGTGATGTGTGATGATTATCAACTTGACTATTAAAACTTTGTCTGATTATTTTGCTCTCTGTATGACTCATACTGATTCCTAATGGACTAAATAGTACTTCATAATCAGTCTTCAGTGACCTTTTCAAGGTTGAGGTTTTTAAAAAAAACATCCATATTTTTCTTTCACAAAGAAAGTATCTTTTGCTCTGCCACCTTCTCACCCAATTCGATATAACACACAGTTTAGTAGTATCAGTAACACTGCGTGAGTTTGCATTAACATCCGTTCTCAACTGCCAAAAGTCTCAACTATGAGATGGTGCCCAGGATAAAAACTAAAAATAATTTCCCATGTGGATCCTGTCAGATATCAAACAGCTTCCAGGTGTCGCTAAACTGATGGAGCCTGAGCAACACGACCGACTCTCCACTATGTAACCTGGAATGAGGACAGGCTACACAATACATAAGAAGCAACGTCTTCTGGTTTTAGTTCAAATTCTGCAGCGTTCAGAACCATCTGACGACTTCTAGTACTAGAACATGGTGGGTCTGACAACAAAACCTTACAATAATCCACAAAGGCATGAATTAGGATCTCTGCATCAGCCATGGATAAAAAAGACCTGATTTTAGCTATGTTGCGTGGGTGAACAGAAGGCGATCTTGGGGATATCTTTCATGTGCTGATCAAAAAAGAGTGTTGAATCGAACGTAATTTTAAGCGTACAAAATTCAGCCCTAAATAGACTTTACTTGGACTCTCACTAAGTGACAGGAAGTGACTGTTATTTCATTTGCCATTTTTACTCTGTTGCCCAAGTCATATACCCCTCTAATGCTATTATCTCTCAAGACTGTCAATAATAAAAAACAATATTATCATTGACCTTTTCTAAATCGTGGCTAAGCCCTCTGAAGATACACACACATAAAGGGAAACAGCAGAAAATGTCTTGGCTTTGAAAAAAGCGCACATAAATGCAGTAGCAGGATTGTGTAAAACCACTTGTAAGAAGTAGCATTAACTAACTTGCTCAGCAGGTACATTTCATGCTCAGTTTCATTCTCCCCAAAAACTAGCTTTTTAAGTTAATTTCAATCAACATTCAATCACTCCATTCTCTAAAACGGTAGTAAAAATGTGAGTATAGTTTACATTTCTACTCAGTTAAGTTGACAAAAAAAAAACGACGACATTAAAGTGTGTTCTATAACATGAAGGATGTGGAATATAGCCAACAAAGAAAACAAGAAAAATGTGTGTAAAAATGCAGCACAGGTAGAGATAGCCGACTAATGCATAGGAGTAATAATAAACTAGAATTTGCAATTAAATTCATCAGCCGCCAACAGCATCGAAGCCACTGGAACCCTGTGTGCCATGTCTCGTTTGGTTTATTTTAAATGGGACCGCTCTCAGTAATTGAGTGAGATTGCAGGTGTGCCTCAGGCTGCTATTACAGACGATGTGTTAACGAGAACAGCATAATGTGAAGAGTTGCTGTTTTTATAAATGTGAATGAATTGTGGTGGCATGTTGAACCTAATGGTTCTCATACACACACAAACATGCACAGATGCTCGCACACTCTTCATGCAAGACCTTACGTGGTTTGCCTCATATATATATACAGTAATGTACTGTATAAAAGGTGTTTAACACTTGTGTAACACAACATTTTATCATTTAAATTCAATTGTAGATTTACATTTGTGATAATCATTTTCATTCAACAGTTAGCTTGTGATCGATGCAGTCACGTGATGCAGAGAAAACGTAGTGTGCGATTTGTCTCCAGTGTGATCTGGTTGTCGGTGGCATGCAGTGCAGATTGTAATAGATATTATCACAAGCTGTGATAATACTTTAATTCCATGGATTAGATAGATGCACACAGCACACTACAGCAGTCTGGAGCTCTACTAAAGTAATGTGAATGTTACCTGAGGACGGAGACATCTAGAAAACATGTAGAAACAAAAGTAACGTTAGACGACTACGGTCAAAATGATCTAAAGTTAACGGCTAGCGTTATTAACTAGCTGCAAATGGTGGTCTCAACGCATCTTGATTGAATGAACTTAAGCTTTGGTCCCCTAACCTGTAACTCACCTTTGTGACAACTGATGATAGCTGACAGTTCTAGAACGTTACGATGTCACAAAGTCATACTTTGCATTCTATTCTTTAACTTAACTCTAGAGCTACACTTGTTTTTTGCCAATCTTTTTCTTTCTTTGCTATCTTCTTCCAGAAGACGCTCATCCTGCTACCTGTGCTGTCTCTCTTGCTGAGAACCTGTGGCGTTCAGTAACTTGACGTAGCTCCGAACAACAAGGGCAGATCCTGAAACAGATTCAGAGATGTGAGTTTCAACAACAAAATTAGAGAGTAACGTTAGAGTTACGTTGTTGCAGTGAATCTGGTTTAAGCTACAGTTCATGTCATTTTTTTATTTTGACTTTTGCACTTTTGCACTCTCACTCCCTCCCCTTCTCATTGAAGATCCAACTGTTCCCGCACCGTGTGTGTGTGTGTGTGTGTGTGTGTGTGTGTGTGTGTGTGTGTGTGTGTGTTTGTGTGTGTGGGTGTGGGTGTGGGTGTGTGTGTGTGTGTGTGTGTGTGTGGGTGTCTGTGTATATATATGTTTATAACTGGTATTTTACACATTAGAAATGTTCTTTTATCTGTAATGGTTATTTACTTACTGTCCAGCGCTAACACAATGTTTTTTAAGGTGGGGTAATGAATACCTGTGTGGTCCAGCTGTTGTGCATTGACCAAATAAACTCAGGGCAAGTACAGCTTTCAGGTCAGGAAGAATCTTATTACGGATGCCTGCTGGGCTGTTAGCAGCAAAGTGAGCTGGGTCAATCTTTCACAGCTCATGCATGAGCCTAAAAATAGGTAGTATGTCCCCACCCAGAGCAGCTGGGACTACAGCCAGTGGAGCTTTTTTCTTTTCTTTTTCTGTGCAGTGTAATTATAAATGTTCCTCTGGTGCTTTTGCTCATTTAGAAAGGAGATACTCTAGAAATGTGTGTTGCAGCTGTGGTGACTGTGTAGTGTCTGTCTTTGAATGTGCACGTCTGAGTAACCAGATTTGGACCAAATGGACCACAGTCTCGCCTCTTCTGCTTTTTCAGCATCTTTTCTCACATTCTCAGTGTGAAAACAATGACAGAAAGCTTGTTGTTGCTGAACAAGTACAGCTGCTTTGATCCTCGAGAGGTGGAAAAGCTCTTTTGTTGTTGTTTCTTCGCATGAATCCTCTACTTCTCCTCGTGCTTATGGAAAGCTCTCAGATTTCTCAATGTCTTAAGTCATAATGCAACAATACAATATTTATAAAGAGGAACAAGATGCCACATTTGTTTGTGTACTCGGTCTGCTAACAGTGCATCTGCAACTGTGGTTTCTTGCTCTTTTGTCGTCTATTTTACAAACTGTTACCCAGCTCTCTCGGGGAAGGGGATGCAATATGAAACCACTTGGAAATTCTAAAATGAAAATATTTATTAGCGAGGAAATTAGAAGTACAAACACAAATGAACTACAACTATTAGACTTAACACACGGGAGACACAGTGGCGAGCTGTTCAAGGAAAATCACAGCTGCCGTGATTAACAAGCTGGCCAAATAATTACAGGGGGTACCCACGAATTGTATTCGGACTGGCTGCTGCTCCAGTCAGGCTCCTTCAGAAGCCAAACAGGAAGTGGAAGGGGCATGGGAACCCCCCCCCCTCTCCGGGAACCACACATCTTACTTAGCACAGATGAAAACACACTAAAAAGCATACACGCATGAGAGGGTGCAAGTAGCAAACTTTGTGTGATTCTCAGATCTCCCGGGTTTCTTCAGGTCAAAGATTTTTCTTTAGAGCACCGTTAGCTTGTCCCTTTGGGCCATACAACCAGCCAGTCAGAATACATACGCTAAAACATGCACGCACCTTCCCTGATACCGGCCAGTAAAGGCGTCTTGGCTCAGCATCATTCCTCTCACTGTCTCTTCTCTTCTCTTTTTCCGCCTCTTCCGTCTTCTAAATCTCGAAGCTCTTCCCTCGCTAGTTTCATGCTTCACTAATCCTTGTTGCCATATTATATAGCCTTGTTATTTCTCTCATGCTCTATTTCTCACTCTTCCTCTGTCTCTATCTCTTAAGTCTTATTCTGTGTCTAGTTTTCTTCTGTTTCCTGTCTTTCCTTATTTCTCTTTCACGACTGTCGGCTGTAATAAGTGAGTACATCTCATGTGCTTGGAAGGTGAGCGAGAGACAGAGAGAGAGAGAGAGAAGGGGAAGACTAGTAGTTCTCGTTCCAACTGTGTTCGTGTCTGTGCCTAATACCTTTTTAAGCAGACCTGTGGAAAAGCCTCATATCTCCACACACACACAGCGGGTTAACCACCCTGAGGTTCCTGGGATGACATTTTTGTGAAAGCCATAAATAATTAGAAAAATTACCTAGCCCCAGACCTTGATTAGAGCCTTGATTTAATCTCTCTCTCTGTGTGTGTGTGTGTGTGTGTGTGTGTGTGTGTGCGCGTGCGCGTGCGCGTGCGCGTGCGCGTGCGCGTGTGCGTGTGCGTAGCTGGTTAGAACCAAAGAGGAAAAGGAAGAAGGAATATTTTAAAGCATGTTTAAATTATGCTAAACTTCTTGTTGATTTCAGTATTGCCAAGTGTCCACCTAAATGTGTGTTAGTGTTTAAAGTTACTCTGCACTGCCCCTGTAGACTGGAGCTTCTGTGCTTTGGAGACTCCTCTAAAGTGCTAATGGCTTTCAAAGCAGGCTTTCTGACTTTAGGGGACCAATACAACTGGCTACCTACTAGTAATATATACTTTAATCAGTTTTCCTAATTAGTCATTGACCAACAAGCTAAAAAGAATGCTGTCTGTCAGGTAACCGCCATTTGAGAACAGTGCGGAGCAGTGTCTGTAGCTAACCTGTGGGGCACCCTCACATGGACTTAAAGCGTCTGTCATCAGGGCAAGGAGAAAATCAGTTAACAACACACACAGAGGGAGAGTGATGTCATTCTGGCAGACATTACTCCACTATATCTTTACATAGAAAATAGTGGTTTACTTAACATTCAGAAGGTCAGCTCCTTTAAATCCATTGATCATCCAATGACAATTTATTACCAAGCTAATGCAAGAAATTACTCACCTGTTATTTTCACTATTAACATGTTGGAACCCTGTCAACAAATCCCATCCACTGTCAATGGGTTTGATGGTTTCAACATTAATATACACCATATCCTCACTGCTCACCCTAACCTCTTTAATCAAAGTTAATGGCTCCTCCCCCACTTAGATGGCACTATATGATGTGGTAACAGCTGGCTGGATGTCATGTTTCTGGCTGACCTTCCAGCCCTCTGTGTTTTTATATGTGTGTGTGAGAGAGTTGCTGATAACTGATGTGGACCTGAAACAGATGGTGTTTGATCCCCTGGTTGAATAAACTGTTGGATGTCACTCATATAGCAATGTGTTAAATAGAAGCAACTATTTAAAGGTCATTAAATGTCCAAATCTGTAGCCCTGGTTTGAACTGTTATTTTTTTTAATCATCCATTTGTTCAATTTTGCAAAGATTCTAGAAATCAATCAAGAAATGTGTTTAAAGGATAAATTCACAATTGTTTAGGTCTGTCTTAAAACAATAGTCAAGTGCCCATGTGAACATTGAAAGTGGTTCTGTTTGCTGCAATCACTCCTCCTATTCATACTGCCCCGAAGAGATCTGTTCCCAACGCAATTTCAATGTAAGTGAATTCACAATCCGTCTTTATTACTTTCCTCCCACCACAGCTTATCAAGGATATCATACAAAGAGGGAATTTTATACTGAAAAGTCCAAGTTTGGAAGATATCCACTTGATTTGACTAACTCAGACTGTTGAACCCTCACGCTACAGCTTCAGATACACTTTGGAACAAGAACAAGCAATGTGCGTTTTGTCCCTGATTGCTTACATTGAAATTGCTTTGGAAAATTATCTCTCTGATTACTGTAAGAAAAAACAGTTGCATTGGTCATGTAAGAACCTGACTAATGTGTAATGCCATACTAGAAAGAGTAGGGACCTATCCTTAAATGTATTCAAATAAGTTGTACTCACTGTTAAACTTAACTATGAATTGTGTCTCAGGAGGTTTTGTAAAAAAAACTGTTGAAGTTCTTTTTCATTTTTCACACCATCAAGAGAAGCAGAACATTTACTGTTACTATACAGATCATAGCAACCGCTCAGCTGTATTGTGGCCATCAGACTATTGACTGCTGTGCTTTAATTTACTGTGTGTTTGTGTATATCCCACACATACTTATTTCAGAAAAAGTGTTGAATTTGGGAATTTTCTGAGTAGCTACTTTGCAGTGTCATTACCATTCACACCTATGATGATGGAACATGGAAAATGCAAAGAGGTGGATAGAGACGAGGTGGGATAAAGGGATTTGTGGATTCAGACTTACTTAAACTAATCCGGCATACCAGCATGAAGAAAACTTTCCAATAAAACAGGTCCTCCTGTGTGTGTGTGTGTGTGTGTGTGTGTGTGTGTGTGTGTGTGAGAGAGAGAAGAGAGAGACCGAGAGAGAGACTTAAAGGTAGAAGCAGAGAGGTCTTCAGTAAAAGATCATTAATGAGGCTCTAAAACGTTTCTCTTGCCAAACAATATGACTGCATATACCTGACACTGCGGGTTTGTGTGTGTGTGTGTGTGTGTGTCAGTGGTAAATGGCTATAGCTATTGCTGGTGTAGAGCAGCTCAAAGGAGATTAAATATTTAAAGGACATGTTATGGACCTGCTTTTTTTGGTGTATAGTGTTGCCCGTGTTTATTTGTAAAAGTAGCCCAGTTTTTGTCATTTCTTTGTTAATGCTAAGTAAACCTCCTGGAAAGCAACACAGATTCTTCCTCACTAGTAAATGTTAGTGTTCTGGCCTTGAGGTAGAATTTTGTGTTGTTTGGTGTGTGTAGCAGCTGTCTTTGTGTGTATCTGTATGGGGATCGATTGGATCTCTCTTCTGTACAGAGGGAACCTGTGGCTCGTTGGGTTCCCTTTCATTCTGCTTTTCAATAGAAGCACTTTGAATCTGAGAGCGATGTGGCTAGTTGCTGTTTTTAAGGTTAATTTACTGATTGGGCTTTGAGGACCTGTAAACATGCTCTCAGGTTGTGTACATTTATCTCTATAAATGTCCATATGCTCTGACATGTAAAGGTTTGTGTGGTTGTAGCAGAGAGTGTAGTTTTCATCAATTGTAACTCTGTCAGCTCACCTGCAGTCTGGAGGGGAAATGTTTCACTTCCTGTGACACAGGATATCCATCACCTTGTCAGGATGATTCAAAGGTCACCTAGTCGACCAGGTGGCTGGGTCATCGCTGTCACTTTGCCTTCCATTGGACAGCTGGCCAGGAGTTTGATTGATGGACAGCTGTGGCCCAGAGTTGCTTCCACCTCACAGATTGATGAATGGTTTATTTTTTCACAAGGACACACTCAAGACGGATTTGTTTTCAAAATGAGAAGGGCTGTATCTTTTCTGAACTCATCTAAAATGGAGGGTTTCCATTTGTCATCATGTGTGTGTTTTCTAATGGAAGAATGAGAGTTCATGATCATAGTTTGGTTTGCTTTCACTTACATTCTTTGACCTTAGTTTAATTTCAGCACCAATGTTTATTGTGCTTAGGAATCGGTGCCTGTTGTATTGCTTTTTATTGGTATTGGTGCACTGCAACTTGATTTACTTGAACAATTATCAAATATCTGTTCATTATAGTGAATATCTATCCATCTCATGAATTATATAAAATCTGCTGGAGTACAAACACACAGCCTCAGTTACTAATCTACATGAGAAGGAGCAAGTTGTAGTTCATTCTTCTCTGCGCAATTTCCAATCATGGTGTGTTATTCAATTTAATTCTACAACTGCATCATGATTTACTGGGCCAGCCGGTTACCAGAGCATTATGTTCAGTAAAATGTCCATAGCTTATGATGCAGCTCTTTAAAGTTAGTGTTCTCATAAAACCTGAAATGGAAACAGCAGTTTTTCACATTAGAGCAATGCATGCATTGCTTTCCCTTTGAAGCAAGCAATTATTTCGCCACACTGAACTACAATTTCAAGGAAATGGCTGAGTGCACTTTAAGAGAGACGTTTTTTTATAGACATCCACAAATTACAGAGTTTATCCTATGTTATAAATTGTAGTTGTAACCATGACATATCTTGTGCAACTAAATTATCTCAAGTCAAATGTCCACTGTGCAGCTTTATCCAAGGTTTCAATCACATTCTATGAACTTCATCAGAATTCAGTCACCATTCGTCTGTGAAGCTCAGAAAAAGGAAGTAAGTGGACTGCCCATGTCAATAATGAACTTCCAAACATCACTTTCTGTTGTAAGAAGATCTGGATCTGGAGAGAGACACAGGGGAGCTTGAATGCATTACTAAATAGTTATTTTTGCTAAGTCTGTTAGAGGACTTTGTTCGAGTGTTGACAGTGACAGCTCCTTTATTTCTATCATCCATTAAGAGCCAGCTAAGTCATTAGTGCTAGACATGAGTCCTCCTGCAGAGAGATGAACAAAACAGAGTGCTGATCTCAGGCCTCACACAGACTGTCAATCACCATCCGTGTGACGTTTGTAATAAATGATAATCCAACTGTGTTAGGGACAGAGAGGGAGAGAGACGAATGCCTGTGGTCTGTCCTGTGTGTGTTGTCGCTGCATCATTTCCGCTGTGGATTCATTTATTAACATTTTTGAGAGCAGACGCTTGTTTTTGGTTTCCCTCCAGTATCGCATCTCTATAGAGTACATCTTACCCTTCGCTGTGTCTTCTCCTTTCTTTTCACAACTGTCCCCATTTGTAAATGTTTTCTCAACTTTTCAACTACTCTTCCTTTCCTACCTCCTTGTTTTATATGGACGGAAGATTAAATACTATATGAATAGGCCAAGCCAGTCCTTGTCACCGGCATGTGCATGATTACAGATTACAGGGTTTTGGTCATGTGGTCAATCGATGACATTTTCAGTGACAACAAGATGAAACAGTTTCACAAACAGTACATGAAGTGCTCGTTCATCTTTGAGTGACTGTATGACCCACACCGTTTTTTGGTGACTGTGCTTTTAAAGTGTTTTGAACCCTGATCTTGGTGTGAACTACAAAGACATTTTAAACTAGATTATTATATAAGAATGCGTGATTTTCACAAACAGAAACAGGATTAATGATAATTCATCATTTTTACTAAATATACTTTACCTAACGTCTAACACTTTGATAGAGGCAATTTTCTTTCTTCTCTTTTATGTGAAATTCTTGTTTTTATGTTATTTTCAACTATTACTGTATTTATTTTAAGTCTGTTATCTGTGTTTTTATGTGGTGAAACTTTATGCTGCTGTCTTGGCTTGTAAAATAGATGCTAAATCTCACTGGGATTATCTTGGATGAATGTAGGTTAAAAAAATATATATTTTTAGAAAATGTAAATTTACAGATGGCGGCTTACATAACAAAGGTGTGGAGTGTCAGTCAAAGAGGACGGAGATTGTTGGATTTTTCTCAGATTAGTTTGAGATAAAGGCAGTCAAGTAAGGATCGTGATAAAAAATCACAGATGGCGAAAGTGAGGAAGCGTGCTCATGCCAGGTCAACTGCTCGGAGTAGGAATTAACCTTCACCTTCCACCACACAAGCAGAACCTCATTAATTAAAGACGCGGCTCATTTGACACATTTTCAAGTCGAGACAACGTTCTTAGTTAAAATAACTAGAGTTGACTAGGACAACTTAGAAAACTAGCTGGTGGAACATTCCTAAACTTCAAGTCATCTTCAGGAAGTACATTTGATACTATACTCACACATGTACTCAGAAAGACATCTATTTGTTCTGTCTTCTTCTTCATGAAGTCAAAAACAGTCAGACACACCGATCCAGGTTGGGGCTCTGTGCATTCATGCGGGTTTAGATGCACAGGTGGAGTTCTGAATTGCTGTATAATTGCATTTTCGAACTCAAGCTTGTAGCTTAGCCAAGCATTCAGGTTCTCAGTTATAATATACACACATGCATACAAAATCCATCATGAGTCCTGAATTGGCTTCTAGAACGTAGACTCCTCCTCCCAAACCCTCATCTTCCTCCTTATCAACAACAATACAGCACTTAACTGGCTTAAATTGTAAAGCTCTCAACTCAGGAGAGGAAGGTTCACTCTGGGCTTGGAGTCAGAAAAGAAGGGAGACATAAACACTCAGGGTACTGTGTGTGTGTGTGTGTGTGTGTGGGGGGGGGGGGTATGGAGGGGGGGTGTTTGTGTGTGGGCTGGCAAACAGTGCAGTATACTGATAAGCAGGGTAGAGCCTATTAACTGTTTGGCCTGCAGCCTGAATGTCACCGGTGACTTTTTCTCTCTGGTCAGACACATTGTTATGGTTTTAGAGCTAGTGTGATGGTTTCCATCATGGCGTTCTTGTCGCATTTATTTTGGAAGGAGCTGTATTGGATAAAAAGTGTAAGAGTGTGTGTGTGTGTGTGTGTGTGTGTGTGTGTGTGTGTCAACATAAGGTGTGATCATGGCTCACTTTGGTGTTTATTTGCTTAATAATAGGGTCTCGGTTAATTTTTTTTTACCTAGCGCATTTAAACTAATAATTCAACATTTTGGAAAATATGCCTTTTCCATCCCTGTTGAGAGTTAGGCAAGAAGATTGATGCCCTCGCCTGCCAACCTTACAGTGAGGAAAGGACTCCAGGAAGTGACTGTTCCCGATCAAGAAATAGTTCAGCAAATAATCGATCTAAAAACAGCATCTTGACGTTTTCTTTGGATGTGTACGGATTAACCGAACAAGATATAATGTTTTAGTTAATGCAGAGTTAGTTACAGTTGATAGTTTATATCTATTCTTGAAGATAATATTATGAGTAGAGCAGCAAAAGCTCATTTTGAATTTGAAAACTTTGTTTGGTTCCAATTTACAGTTTTGCTCTGGATTTGAATGACATGATCTTGATATACACATTATACCGGGTGGTTGATTACAGAGATATTCAAACTGTCTTCCTGATGATAAAACAATTTATTCAAAGTACAGAAAAACGTGTAACTATGGTAAATGCTGGAGAAAACCGAAATTTTAACGTGAAACACAAACGCACACATAGTGCAATTCGTCTTATTAGCTTTCATCGTTTTAGAGCAAAAAGGAAAAACTAAATGTTCTTGCTCTTCATCGTTCTCTGTTTTTAAGACTGCAGTGATTTTCCCCCTAAAGACAATTTAGTGCCTTTCTCTCACTTTTCCTCTGCTATTTCTTTCAATTTAGGTTAAATATGGTTACTATTCATGAAATGTGTGTACTTTAGTGTTTTGCACCAATATGAAATGATACAAAACTAATATTGAGTGCAGTGGAATCCTGTAAATACGCCCCCCTTAACCCTTGTAAAACCAGTTTGCTTCATAAACAATTGAATGTGCCTGTCAGTTTCATGTGTATTATTATCATAGTGTTGATTTATTATCAGCTATAAAAAAACAGCAATTGAAGTATCCTTCCGCACATTTTGAAGTATACCTAATTATCCCAATATACATAGTATGTCCTAAAACATGATTAGAATAAGTATACAGCAAATAATTAGGATGTTGTATTATCTGCAAAGGCATATAATGTGTGACAAACGTGTAAAACGTAATATAAATATCTTCTGGTACAAAAATACACTATTTTAATCTGACCTAAATGTGTTTTCCTAGTTTATCTTTATTCAGTGTCTTTTTTTTTTTTCTTTTTTTTTTATCAGAAGTGCAAACCAAACCACAGGCGATGAATTGCTTTTCGAATAAAACATTACATATGAGCCGTGATAATGTCTGGCCTTTTCCAGTCTGAGGCAGCTCTGATGATCATTTAAGATTACACAATGTCAAGATCAAGAAAGAACTAAATCAGCGCCACATTTTTGAATTTACTTATATTACTTAGCTTCTTCCATCGTAGCTGCTGGTTTCCCCTTTTTATCTGTCCTCCTGGTATTTGTAACAGTCCACTGTCTTCAGAGCAGCCCTCACTGCTTTTCCTCCTCAGACTTACTCTGCCTGATAGGTTAGTGATAATTCTGCCAGGACCAGTGAGGAGAGGTTGTTGTAAAAAAGCTGACTGGTTCACACCAGCCTGCTGGAATTAGGTTCATAACATCCCAGACCTCACTAGACCATCCCATAGACTGTTCTAGAAGCACGCACAGGGGCACATACACAGAAGAGGGAGGTGGCATTGTTCCCCATGGTGTCTTTCCTGACTGTACTTTCCAATAAAACTTCATGCCCTCTCTAATATTTCACCTTTATCATCTTTACGATGATGACATGGAACTGGAAAAAATGATTGTCAGTCGACAGAAAACTAATTGCCAAGTATTTTGAGAATCTATTAATTGCTTGACTCACTTTTCAAGCAAACATGTCAAACATTTGTCTGTTCCACTTTTTCTTTCGTATCTGATATTAAACTCAAGCTTTAAGACTGTCGACCTGACAAAAGAGGTCCCCTGAGACATGATATCACTGTAGACTATATTATTAATTATTCTCTTCCATTTTATGGACCAACTGTGTCATAGTCTCGGCTGTGCCTCTCCCCCCCTCCTAGTGTCCTGAATGTTTTCCCTTCATTATGTTTCTCGTTGGTCCCCTGTTTGTCCTGTGTGTGTGTGTGTGTGTGTGTGTGTGTGTGTGTGTGTGCCTGGCTGGCAGGCAGGCAGGCATGGCTCTTCATTCATGGCTCTTCATTCCCTCCTGCTGCCAATTGACCTGCACACCTGCAACTCATCCACTCATCAAGCCCCACAGTTGGTATACCCCAGATCTTCACTCCAGTCTTCGCCAGATCGTCAGTCCTCACACGTGGTACTAAAGCTACGGCCAAACTAGGTTCCCAGCAAGTGTTACTTGTAACTTCGTCTAACCTGTGTTTACCCAAGCCTCAGGTTCACTGCCCTTCTCCGGATCCCCTGTGGCCTGCCTTAGCAAGCCAACCTGCTACCAGCCAGCCTACCGGTTCTCCCTGCCTGCTCAACACCTCGCCAGCCTGCCACTCAGCTTACAGTCCAGCCCTCATTCGACGCCCAGACCAACATCATTTCAGCCCCTGGTTCTTTTCTATAAACTACTGTGAATTACTCCTGCTCTGTCTGTATTCTGCTCTTGGGTCCAACTCTACACAAACATGACAGACTGATTAATCAATTAATCGAGAAAATAAAAGGTAGATTAATTGTCAATGTAATTAACCTTTAGTTGTAGCCCCAGAGATGAGATGGGGTTCAGAAATCTGTCTGTCTCTTGCCATGTAGCTCGGCAGCTAATGTAAACTAAGTAGCTGTTTATAGTTAACAGGCTGATGTATATAAACATAAACATCAGGAGCAGATTAATGAATGAGAAGCTTTTGAGTTTCTATTGTGTGCTGAAACTTACTACTAAACTGGGTGTCCATGATCTACTTGGTTGAAGCATCTGGTACTGACAGTCCATAGATGTATATATTTGTTAACGACAATGACAGCCTGGGAAGTGGTTTAGGTCTTTAACTATTATCTCTTGTGTAGCTGCACATTCTAGGGGGAAAACACATAATAACTGTGAATTGTCCCCAAGCTCTAAAAAGTTTTTTTTAAGTTTTTTTTAAAGTAAAGAAAAAATAATAATAATAAATTACGACCATGTAGACAATGTCCAAATGAAGGAGTGCTGGCTTTGAAAATGTTCAGAGATTAATTTGATTTGGTTATTATAGTGGGCAAGTAACAAGCAAGTTGATGCCTTAAAGTTGGTCTGATGGCACAATTGTTCAAGTAGTGTATATTCAGCATTGTTGAAACACTAAGTCATTCAGTCCAACATAATCCACTCCATTCACAGGACCAGAGATTTAGTTTATTGAGTTTACATCTATCATTGTAGAGTAAAGTACAGAGATGCTGTTGATGCCTATTGAGCCTGAAGACAAGGAAAGATATGGCTGAGAAGAGCATTGATTTTCCCTGGGTCTGCTCAGGAAATTCTTCAATTTAATTTAATTGCCATAAAATCTCAGATTATTTTGGTGTCAATAATATCTGTAGAACAGCGTGATTGTGTTACCATTGACAACAGGATGATGTGTTTTATACCTAGTACAAGCAATACATCCATCCCTACTGCAGAGCATTTCCCTCCCTCCCAACACCACCCAAAGCACATAAACCATTTGTTTGCTGCACACAAAGCATTACAGGCTCGCTAAAATATTTCTTTGCCGATTTTAATCTTGTGATTTACACATTCTACTATTACCCACTGGAGAGAGAATAATGGATGGAGTGGGGGAAAGACACAAAACAATGATGACGGTTGTACTGTGGCCAGAGAAGAGAAAGCCTAAAGAATGTGTATAGAAAGCTGTGTGAGCAGCTGGACTGCTGTCTATAAATTAGAAGGAAATATGTCCTCACACAGTAATTTGCTCCTTGTTGACACATTATAAGAAGACGTAGTGTCAGAAAACATGTGTGTGTGTGCTGCATAGCTGCATTGCTGCATATAGTTATTGATGTACAGATAATTAATTATTGTTCAGGCAATGAAGTTCGATCAAAAGAGTTGATGACTCCATTATGCGCAAACTGCAGCCTGCATTAGTGGTATGAATGTTTATTGACTTAAACAAAGAGATTGTCTTGCCAGATTTGATTATTGGCAGTTATGTAGAGTAATTGACAACATTTTGATTGGATTCTATTACCATGAGGTTAGCAAGATGCTGATATCAAAAGCTGCAAGAGGACTGTTTAACATTGTCCTAATTAATACATTAACCCAAGGATTGTATTATGTTAATGTGAATGAGGCACTAGAGTTTAATCCGCTTAGGTATATTTGTAGCTTTGCTCCGGTTAATCCTGAAATTATTATGCTATAGCTTTTCATGATTTTTTATTTTTTTATTTATGGACCAAAATTATTTACAGTATATCCCTAAAGGGTTAACCAGATCAGCGGCTTATGACGTGTGAAAACACCTGTACTCATTGTCTTCCATGTAAGCCCTGCCATAACACAGTCAGTACAGGTAAAATCATTTGTTGTTCAATCTAGAGGGTTTCATTTCCCAATATTAACAGGCCACACTTAAGCCAAATTCCTTGCCTCTCAAAAAGAAAAAGATGCAGGCGCTTTAAGCAGCATGCCACTTTCCTCTTTTTTTCCTCTACTCTCACCTGTTTTGAACTCACCTCTATATATATATAAAACAAATCCGAGGTAAGAATGAATAAGCTACACAGTGTGCTTATCTCCGCCGGTAGAATCATGTGAACGTTCGCTTGTGTCCATGCATGCGTCAGTGAGCGAGCACCTCTGTGCATTTTTCAAGAGTAATCACACGTTCTGCTGCAGCAAACTATATTATTTTTTGGGTTGCCAGTTATGGTTGCTAAAGGACCTCTCGTGGTTGTGTTGACTCACATTCAAAACACCCTTTGCTGAATGTTTTATACTTTCATTGACTGCCTGCTGACTCCTCACTCAGCCCTCTCAACTGGCCCCCGGCCAATAGGGACCACCACGAGTGATAACACAGCTGAGGGCAGCACCAACCCCCAACCGCTACTCTAAAGTGTTGGAAACAGTGTCACCTTATGTGTTCTGGACGGTGTGTTTGGTTAACAGCTAACAGAACTACCAGTTCACAGTCTGCTATGTATGTCACCACCACTCAGGTGCTACTATGCGAGCAGACAGCTTGGTGAGTTTATTTTAGTTTTTTGGCAGAATTGTATTATGTGTCTTATATGAAGACTTCGAACTGATTGCCAGCTTACTTGTTTTTGAGTTTGAATAAAGAGTTGTTCACAATGCCTTATAGACCATCTGTGTCTAGACGGGGGGTTAGGCAATCGTGGGTTGTATTCATGCAATACAGCAGTAGTCGTAGCAGGGGATGGGGAGACTGGGGGGAGGGGGGAGAGGGGTTGTATACTCTTGCTCCTTCAAATTTTGATGAAAAGACTTGAAAAGAAAAGCAGCAATTTTATCACATTCTCTCCTTTGCATCACATCCAGGATACTGTACGTCGACTACGTCTGTGTGTATGGAGTGTCCAGTGTACGACAAGCCAGATTAATCTATCAATTGACTCATTCCGATGTGACACCATTTATCTGTGTTTCACTTGTGAACGACGTGACTAAAACTTAAATTATCATATATGTGGCAAAATTATATTTCGGCTACAAATAAACGATCACTTACCTTAATAAAACAATGTTATCAGTCCTGTTAGCAAACATGCCTGTGTGTGGAAGCCTAATGACAAAGATGTGAAGGTCATAAAGAAGCCTTCTTGGTGTAGAATATTTGGGCTTGTGTGCAAGTGGCCTGAAGCTTTCTTATAACATCACAGAAGAGTTCTTTTGTATCTCAGTGGTGATTGCATTAGAACGACAGCAACAGTGAGACCATTAGAGTTGGGGGACAGAGATAATGGATGGTTAGAATGATGGATGGACCAGTAAAAAAGTAGGCTAGTCACACAGAAAGTATACTGGTGTCCTTCTATTAAATGTTATAAATGATTCAATTTACATGCTGTAAACGTCATCTCCCAAGGGTTTGGCTGTGGAGAAATATTACTAATAGAAGCTGACATTTTGCCAGATGTCAACATAGCTGCAATTTTGGAATGTTAGAAATGGCAACTGTTGAATGAGGATTTTCAATATCCCATCTTATAGATGTCTGAGAATCATGATTCTGAGGGCTAAACTTACATTTTAAAGGTTATAGAATTAATTAAGACTAATGAGAAGATTGTACAGATAACTGTTGTCATTGTTTAATTTTTGTCATGCAAGACATGATGTGGTTTGTACCCTCATAAGATATGTTGAGCTATAGTCCATCCTTGGTGGTGACATTAATGTGCACACAAATGATCACCTCACATTTATACACCCTGAGGTTTGGTTTGCTGAGGTAATCGTAGTTATCTTCTGTTGTAAAATGTAATTTTGTGTTGTTCAGTTTGCGATTGAAAAAATATTTTCATTTTACCCTTTTGTGTTCAACAAGCATAGCTATCAGCAAAAATATTATATTGATATCATCTCTTTCTGTTGCTCTCATACTCTAGGGGCCATAAATTGAAATAGAAGGATTTATAGAATTAATTCAGCATTTGTTGTTACACAGTTCTAAACTTGCAGTGAGTTATTGATCATTTAGAGTACTGTAGGCTACATCAATAAATTCAATTATTTATTTAACAGTTCCTAAAGGGAAGGAAATATATTGGCTGGGAGGGATTCAGGCTGAGCTCAGCATTTACTGCAAATACAATTTTGACCTCCGAAAAGCCCACATAGTGTATTTTGTTTTATGTTGAAATCTCTCTCTCTCTCTCTCTCTCTCTCTCTCTCTCTCTCTCTCTTTCTCTCTCTCTCTCAAACTGCTTTGTAAGGAGTGAAGTGTGACACTTGGCCATGGCTAGACAAAATGTTGTGTCTGATTTGCTTTGATTCAGTTTGATAATGCCTAACAGACAGGTATATCGGCACCAAGGTACACACATTATCTCTGCGTGTGTGTTTGTCCCTAAGTCTCTCTCTTTCACACACACATACAATCACACTCAGAAGAAACAGGTGGGCTATTAACAATTTGTAATTTGTACTCTAAAGATCTATATCATGCTCAGCATTGATGGTATACCAACATCTGTCAGTTAGAGGAGAGAGTGTGAAAATAAAACAAATATTCAGAGCAAGCTGTTGAGTTCTTTCAGTAGCAGAAAAACAGACAGTCACATCTTTGTTTTTCACACCATGGAGAGGTTATGGAAGCATCACAGCCGTATAAGCAATGTGTGAGGACTGGAGCAGAGAGCTGAGACTGTTAGCAGTGGTTCCAATAAGCATCAGCAGCATCAAAATCAATTCAACCCTAGGCATCCTTGGCCTCTGGCTCAGACTCAAGCTTGTACGCAATACAACATTTTAGAACTGACCCTTTACATTCTAGAACCCAAGGTTAACATTCTAAAATTATAACTCAACATTCTACTGTAACATATCAATCTAGAAGTATAACTAAACATTCTAAAATTGTTATTTAATATTCTAAAACTGCAACTTGTCATGCTACAATTGTGACATAACATTCTAGAATTCAAACTTAACATTCTAGAACTGTAAATTAACATTCTAGAATTTTAACTTCAAATTTTAACTTGACATTCTAAATATGGGCAAATAAAGAAAGACATAGGCTAACAGAAAGGATCACACAATAAACTGATTGGAATAGCAGCGTTGTACCTTCACTCACTATTCTTATTTGTTTTCTCACTTGTACAAATTTCAATTTGACTTGTGTCTGTTTCTGCTGGATGTAATCTCAATCTCTTTTTTATAATAAAAAAATAAATATGTATGTGTATGTATATATATATATATATTGTAGTACTTTAGTAGCACTTAAATGGCACTAACTTATAGCACTTGGTAGTTTGGCTTTCTTGAGGAAATTGTACTTTCTTGATTCTTGTTGTTCTGGGTTTGAACTCTCATGGTTGAATGTAAATGTAACTAATTGTAAGTCTCTTTGGATAAAAGCGTCTGCTAAATGAAATGTAATGTAATGCAATCTAGTAACAGCTATTGGGTCAATTAATTCAAATATTTATGTGAAATACCCCTTTTTCTTCTTATTTTCATTATTTGCCGGTGTTTTGATGCTACAATCTAACAGTCACTAAAGTATCCCTGGTTTTTCTTCCTTTATTGCTTTCTCATTATCTGTCTACCCCTGTATCTGTTTACCCTCTCTCACCTTCCCATCTCTCTCTTCCCTTACTCTCTATTCTTCCCACCATCTCATTGGCAGCAGGATTTTCATAGCGTCTTGCTAATTCAGAGGCATGCATTCTTATATATTATTCATAACTCTCACTGCACCAGCCAGTGGCTTTGCCAATGCCAGCTTTAGGGTGACCTCACACATATCTCCTGCCATAGGACACCATGGGTGTGGAACTACCTTGTATTTGAATGTGCTGAGCACCATGTCCTAGAAAATGTACAGTCTGTGAATGAAAACACAAAATTAGATATTTTTTGTCTTACAACTAAATGTTTACATGAAAGATTACCATTCAGGAGTTCAATTGCGCTTGTATCCGAGACCTCGTTCTTTCAGTCACGACCCAGAGTTCGTGACCATAGGTGAGGGTCGGAACGTAGATTGAGAGCTTCGCCTTCCGGCTCAACTCCCCACAAAAACCCCCGAGGGACCCGGTCGAAAGCCTTCTCCAAGTCCACAAAACACATGTAGACTGGTTGGGCAAACTCCCAGAACCCCTCCAGTAGTTTTGCAAGGGTAAAGAGCTGGTCCACTGTTCCACGACCGGGACGGAATCCGCACTGCTCCTCTTGAATCCGAGGTTTGACAATCGGTCGTAGCCTCCTTTACAGCACCCTGGCATACGCTTTCCCCGGGAGGCTGAGTAGTGTGATACCCCGATAATTCGAGCACACTTTCCGATCCCCTTTTTGAAAATGGGAACCACCACCCCGGTCTGCCAGTCCATGGGTACTGTTCCCGACCCCCATGCGACATTGAAAAGGCGTGTCAGCCAAGACAGCCCAACAACGTCCAGCGCCTTCAGCATCTCAGGGCGGATCTCATCCACCCCCGGCGCCTTCCCACCAAGGAGCTTTTTGACTACCTTAGTGGCCTCTGCCAAGGACATGGGTGCGACCCCCCCCCACAAAGTTGATCATTGATCTACGGCCTAAGGTGTTATGGTACCAGGTACACTTATGAGCCACCCTATATTCGAACATGGTGTTCGTTATGGACAAACCGTGGCTAGCACAGAAGTCCAACAGCGAGACACCACTCGGGTCAGATCGGGCAAGCCGTTCCTCCCAATCACCCCCTGCCAGGTTTCTCTGTCATTGCCCATGTGAGCGTTGATGTCTCCCAGGAGAACTATGGAGTCAGCATGGGGCGCCCTTTCCAGGACCTCTCCCACCGACTCCAAGAAGGCCGGATACTCCGAACTGCTGTTCGGTGCACAGGCACAAACAACAGTCAGAGCCTTACTCCCCGCAACCCAGAGGCACAGTGAGGTGACTCTCTCAGTCCCCGGGGAGAACTCTAACGCGGCGGCGCTCAGCCGGGGGCTCGTGAGTATCCCCACTCCCGCCCTGATCCTCTCACCCTGGGCAACTCCAGAAAAGGACAAAGTCCAACCCTTCTCCAGGAGCTTGGTTCCAGAGCCAGTGCTGTGCGTGGAGGTGAGGCCAACTATATCTAGCTGGTACCGCTCCACCTCCCGCACCAGCTCCGGCTCTTTCCCCGCTAGCGAGGTGACGTTCCACGTCCCTAGAGCTAGTCTATGCTGCCGGCGATCGGCTTGCCCAGGCCCCCTGCCCAGGCCCCCTGCCCGGCCCGCCGCCCGGTCTACATAGCACCCGACCCCAATGCTTATCCCTGCGGGTGGTGGGTCTACAGGATGGCTGCTCCATGGTGTTTCTTTGGGCTGAGCCCGACCAGGCCCCATGGGCGAAGGCCCGGCTACCAGACGCTCGCCTACGAGCTCCCCTCTTGGGTCTGGCTCCGGGAGGGTGCCCCGGTTTCCCTGGTCCGGCCAAGGTGGCTGAAGACCATGTGCTGCTTTTCATCGGAGTTTATTGAACCGCTCTTAGTCTGGGCTCTCCCCTGAAACCGGTTTGCCTTGGGAGACCCTACCAGGGGCTGATGCCCCAGACAACATAGCTCCCAGGATCACTGAGCCACTCAAACTTCTCCACCACGTTAAGGTGGATTCACGGAGGAGTTCCAACCCTCACCTATGGTCACGATCTCTGGGTTGTGACCAAAAGAACAAGGTCTCGGATACAAGCGGCCGAAATGTGTTTTCTCTGTAGTGTGGCCGGGCTCAGCCTTAGAGATAGGGTAAGAAGCTCGGACATCAGGAGGGAACTTGGAGTTGAGGCGATACTCCTTCGTATCGAAATAAGTCAGCTGAGGTGGTTCGGGCATCTAATCAGGATGCCTCCTGGATGCCTCCTGTTAAAGGTTTTCCAGGCACGTCCAACTGGTAGGAGACCCCGGGGAAGACCCAGGACACGCTGGAGGGATTATATCTCACAGCTGGCCTGGGAACGCCTCGGGATTCCACAGAACGAGCTGGAACATATTGCGGGTGAGATTGAAGCCTGGGTCGGCCTGCTAGGCCTGCTGCCACCGCGACCTGACCCCGGATAAGCGGATGCCAATGGATGGATGGATGGATGGAGTTCAATTGCCATGTTTTCTTTCTTTATTTTAAATGTATTGTCAAATGTTTCTATTGCCACAATAGTAAAAAAAAAAATACTCAGATACTCTGATTTACATTACGAACTATGATCAGAAGGCTATAACCCTTTATTTACCTTTATAGCTATATATGCTTCCCCTCAACCTTGCTCTTCTGTACTCCAGTTAGTCGTTTTCTACGTTTCCCAGAAGCGATTTTAACAAAAGCCACACAAAACGTATTGCGACTTGAAGCACAGGTAGAAGTAGAAATACTGATTGTAGAAGAGAGCTTTTAACAAGTTGATCGTTACAGAAAAAGTTGGTAAAGTTTCCAAAATGCAACAGGATTTGTGAATTGTGGACTTTTGAGGTAAATCTCTTCCTTTAAGCAACAATTTCTCTGTCATTGGTGAATGATGCTGCAAAACACACCTGAGTTTGACCTGAGTCTCTCTTATTTCCTTCAGTATACATTTGGTTATTCTGCTTGTCTGTCCTTTTTTTAACCTGTTTCTCCTCTCCTTTTTCCTTTCACCATCTTCATTCTGTACATCCTACCTTTGCTCAATTTACAAAGGTATCTTTCCGCCACATCAGACTCCATTTAATTCTTTCACTCCATGGGATATATCTGAACCATCTCAGACCTGTCCTATCTACACACTGTAGAAAGGAAGAGGAAAGGAGGAAGATAATAGAGAGAGGAGGTGAGGGGGAGATAATGGGGAAAATAAAGAGTGAAGGAAGGAGTTGGGCTAGGCTGCAGAACCATGAATATAATAAGTGCATGTTTTCCCACACAAATAATGCAGCATTGAGTTGGGTAAGTTTAAGATATGTGACCTCATGTTTCTTAATTGTGTACAGCGCAGAAAGGAGAAGATTTCTTCCTTCCTCTATTTGAATGTACAAAAGAAATGGTTAAGATACACATTCAATGTTTTAAGCAAACTTTCTAAATTGTAAATGTGTTACTAATTCTATGTTAATTGGTGTCTTGCATCATGTAGAACACAACAACAACAACAGAATACAGAAAACTGCCAAGTTGTAGTTCAGATAATGGAGATTGTAGTACAGGACATACATAACTTTAAACAGTCTGTTGTCTTTGCAAAATGTACACAACTTGTTTTCTACAACTTTAGATGCCGTGCATAATTCATTGACCGATACATAGATTGGGAAAAACAATGGGATTCTAAATCACGTTTCCAGTTGTAGATGTAAAGCTCCTCTGTCGCTTGTATTATCAACACAAATATATGGACGGTCATCCCTCACAGTATAGCCACACGTTTGTACTGTGGGAACTTTGAATAACTAGAGACTTAGAATGCCTCAGCACATGATACTGATACTGATAATAATGTGTAACGACTCATGAAAGCGCTCACACACACACACAAACACATGTAGATTCGTACAAAATAAACCAAATTTGCCACAGTGGCACAACTAATGTTGCTGTGGAATTGGATTTGTAGATTTTATCAAGTGCATTTTTTTCCAACAGTAACATATCTCTTTCTCTGCAAATACTTTCTAACAACAGTGTTAATATTCAAACTCAACACTATGATTAACATCCCTTGTCAGAAACCTAATTTGTACTGTGTACTTGCAGAGTAAGTAACCTACTTAGTGGGAGTCATAGTTGACTCTAATGACACACTCGTGGCCTCCTTAAACTAAGGAGAGAATGTGTGTGCATGTATGTGTGTTATCATAATAATCTAGCTCTGAGGCAATTTAAGCCTCCAATCATTAAACTTTCATCACAGCGTCACCCAGATTTTCTCTTTCACTGTCCTTTCTCCCCCAATAGTTTTGCCACAAGCACAGAAACAAAGACACAAAGACATAAACACATGACACAAACCGATACAAACAAACATGTATATAGTCTCTTATACTTATAATAGAACCCTTACAAATTTTACAGACCTAGCCAAAATGGTGTCAAATAGCAGCATCCAACACATAACAGGACAACAACATCATATCTCAGCCTGTTCCCAGAGCACACTTCAAAGATGCAAGATATGAGCATTTCAGTTGCCTCTCAACCTGACTAACAGTACAAACTACGGCAAATGTGCTGACAGAGCTAGTTTACCTGAGAGCAAACCGCTGGGTGGGTGCTGTCGGTCTGGATGTTATTTTCAGCTTTGACCGCCGTGTGAGAGCAGTGCAGAGCGGAGGCCATAAGCTAACCTGCGGAGCACGCTAACATGCAAGACTGTGCAATAAAAGGCCCGGCTATGTCAGCAAAGCTCTGCTCTGAATGGCGTCTATTGCTCCTTTAATGTATTTGTAATACATACATGATCTCGCAATACATTCTGTATATTTATAAAATACGACACGAATACCATACATAAAGCCTCAAACTATTCAGTGTCTGCAGGCTTGGTTTATGTATGGTTTTATGATTGTAATGACAAAAGCGCAGAGTTTTGTTACAGCATCTCCGCAGCTGTGCAGTTCAGTCGTCTGTCTGACCAAATCCATGCAGTCACATCTCCAAATCAAATCTGCCTAATGACTGTGGCATGACGGCAGCGAATGAGCTACTACTTAATGGCTCATACCAGTCTATCGCCTAATGGATACAGAGGACTGAAATATTCCCAACAATATCCCTGAACACCCTGTCCAGCTGATGCAGCAGCTGTTGCCGGAATGTAACGGATGCATGTTACCTGCAGAACCGCAGGAAGGATGTCAGCTATGCCATCTGGCTTGTACATATCAGTGGCACAACTCAATGATTGAAGCCCTGTCTCTGTAAAATCAGCCGGCACAGGCTTAGTACCAACTTTCTTTCTTAGTTTTGGAAAGTTGGCAAATTGCTTTAAATACCATTCTCATTATTTACAGAGCAGTCAAGCATATTCTGCGATCTAATTAATTTTATTCGAGCTAGTCTAACTCAATGATTAAATCCTGTTTTACATCTTTTGTATATTTCTTTCTGCATGGCCTGACAAGACAGATGACACGAGGATACGAATGTGTTTCTTAACTCTTAGTTCATTAACAACATTTCTACACTGTCCACTACTGAGCACATTTTGTAGTTCATTCTTTATGTGTTAATTTCCAGAACCATTAGAACCAAGACTATAACTGCAAGTGTGTGACTCGGCTCTATGTCTCTATGTGTTTGACCATTTTTGTCTTTGCCACAATCTGGCTCTCCTTCTACTGTAATGTAACACGAGATAGCAAATGCATTATTCATTTTGATGGCATTTTAAATCTGTCTTACACCTCCCTGTCCAGGCTTTGGAGGGAGAGGGATGAAATACACGGACATAACTCTGTTATTTATTAGTCGTGAAAGAGGATACAGACAGTTGCAATAAAAAGATGATATGATCACAAAAGACACTTTTATAGTCTGGTAATCACTTTGAAGAGTTTGAGTGACACTAGGGCAAAGTCAGGAAAGGCTAAGTTAATGCTTTTGAAATGAGCATACTTAAATATTAATGAGGTTCTGGGAAAAGAAAGGTCATTCCTCAGACTATGGCAGAATAATAAGAGAGCTGATTGTAACATGGAGTAGTTGAGAAAGTTGTATCAACATCTCAAACAATAGCACTGCAGCTGCATTCCTGTGCTGGATCGGAGTTAAAGGGGAACTCCATCGAGTATCGTTGCCTGTCGCTCTGGGCAGCTTTTGAAAGTCAAAGAAAATAACCCTAGTCATGTCAACAGAGTTATTTGAATTATACTGGGTTTAATTAGATTTAGATTTTTTGATATTATCTTTTGTAAGTCTGGTTTATAAACTTGGGGTGTTTACCAAGCAAAGAGGGTCTTATTAAATACTCTGTTGATTGATGGGAATTGCAGGACCCAGTGTTTATGGAGTTTGACCTATATTATAGGGAGAAAAAGTCAGGATATTTGAGCCTTGGTTGCATCAATTTCGACCATACCTATTTTGATATCTCTCTTGCGAGTCCTTCAACTTAATGAAAATGCAGTACCAAATGGTATATGGAATATAAATCTAAAACTAAGTATTTTTGTTTGTAGATGGCTTGCAAAATTAACTTGTAACATTGTACAAGTCAGGAGAACATCCAGATAATAATACATGCACAATAGCTTGCTCTTAAAGAGCAGCTTAATTGACATGATACATCATGCTTATAGCTTTGTGTTACTGTTCCACTGAAGAAATATTTGACACAGAGAAATAGACAAGGGGAGGACAGGAAGCCGCATGTTCCTCATCTCTTTCTATACTCCGCCTCTATGATAATCTCCCTTTCAGCCTGTATAATTTGCACTTGATGTGTCTGGAATTACATCAAATAAGGCTACGTGGTCTCTGCAGCTATTGTGTGTGTGTGTGTGTGTGTGTGTGTGTGTATGTGTATGTGCGTGTGTGCATGCCTGCATGCTGGCATGCCTGCGTGCGTGTGTGTGTGTGTGTGCGTGTCCAGCAGTGCAGTGACACCACTTCCACCCTCAGATCCAGAGTCCCATTAAAGAATCTCTGGGTTGACTTTAGAGTTCAGACTGAGTAGCAAGGGGGTGTTATTAATTTGATAGACATACAGTTTATTATTTTGGCTGACCTTTGTTCCATCTGTGTGGCCTTCATCCCACTTGATTCTGCAACCATTTAAAGGAGGAATTGGTACATAAAACCACTTATATTTGGTGTTATAGTTACAGTATACAGTTTATACAGCATTTTTCTGTAAGACCTTGACATTTTCAACTTTCTCTCAAAGTGGAGAAACTTTGTTATCATTTAGTGCAGAGCAGGAGAAATATTGCTGATTGAAATACACAGCACAAACGAGTTTCATTACTTGGTCCGCCATAATTTGGTGCATTAAGTATTATGAATATACATATTGCATAAATGTTGTAATATTATGTTGAACTTCTCAGGGAAGAGGTCTCCAAGTCATAAAAAGTTTATAGTACATGATCATGGGATTGTACTATTCCCAGAGGTGTAATAAAAATGTATTAATTAATTAGACAAAATTGTGAAAGTGTAAAGGACATTGTGATGGTAGCATATGATTCCATTCCCGTGCTCACTTAACCTTTATCTCATAAGTTGTTGCAGCATTTTTTGGGTTGATACCATTTGTTACAAAGATTTGGTGCTAAATTTAACCATGGTATGCTTCCATGTCCAGCGACAGCCGTGGCCTGAGGCAATACGCTTTGGGTTTTGTCCATTCTCGAGTGTTTTCTTACTTTTAGACTAGTCTAAGTTTAAACCTCTGTTTAAATGTCAGGGAAATGAGTCCTTCAGGATCAGCTTGGTTATCTGCACAGTGGCAATGCCTATGATTACAGCTCAGCGTGGTGCGCTGAGTGTAAAATGTGTATAATATTGAGCAAATGGGAAAGGGCCAATATTATGTTACTCCCCACTTACACAGATATGACTCTTAATGTGCCACTTGAAGAGTAGACGCCGCCACTAGACCTGTCTATGTCAGTGAGTTTCTGTATGTGTCTAATCCTTGAATATATTAACTAGCTCCAGGGTGAACAGGTGAATCCGTTCCTCTCTTGTGCTTTATGTGTGTTCAGAGGGTGCTATTTGCATGGTCTTCAGTGTAAATGTGCACGTTAAAGGTTGGGCTAACGAAACAGTGCTTGGCTATTTGAGGTAAGAGACAGACAAAACAAAGCCTTGAGATAGAGAGGTTGGGAGGCAAAGACAAATTGTTGGTTAAAAAAAATAAAATAGCCAGAACATCCTGAAGAGTTGAAGCAGCTTCAGGTAGTGAGCTGTGAAAAGGCAGAACTGGGGGCTGACAAAGCTGTTTTGTCGTCTCTCAGTGGGAGAGAGAGCTTTCTCACTAGGCTCAAGCCAACTGAACCACTTTGATGGACTAGGGGGGGGCTTTTAGCTGTGGGTAATGATTTGGATCCAGCTGTGGATGAAGAAGTTTCTCCCCTGTAGCATCTGCCCGGCAGCATTGTGAAAAACAAAGCACTGGCTCTGAATTTTGACACAAGGGTCTCAAAGTGTCTTTTGAGCTGGCTGTCACATTGCTTGATCAAAACAGCTGTGGAGGAAGCACCACCATGGTGTGCAAGCATTGTTGTGTGAGTGAGAATAAAAGTAAATATGTTGGAAACAAAACTTGCCTTTATTTTCAACCGCTTTAGTCCCACACTCGGCAGCACATCCCCACACACTTCTGTCTGCCAAACTCCCATCTGTCGCACATGCAACATGCAACTATGATTTATTACTAATATTCCGGGGCTGACACACACACTTTGATCACACTCCAGTTTGATTGTAATTACGCCAACGCTATGCCCTTGGAGGAAAAACAGCATTGGAAGCTACATCAGAGGGTTGCTGTGTAGGTGGGTAAAGAGGGGGAACCATTTTCAGAATACAACCCTCTATTCAGTATTTAACTTCAAACATTTGCTTGTTGGGCTAATTGAGGATGACAGATGAAGAGAGGCTAGCCTGCTTGCAGAGTGTAATTGGAGGCTAATTCTCTGTGATTTGTCTCATCTCAATGGGACAGATCAGCGGTCTGGGGAGGGGAGATAATCAGGTGAACAAATCACTGTAGTCTGTCTCAAAATTCCTGTTGAACTTCTGGTGCTGATAAGCCAAGCAGATTACAGATGAGAGCAGAACAACATCACCGCATGCTGCAACATTGTGTGTGTGTGTGTGTGTGTGTGTGTGTGTGTGTGTGTGTGTGTGTGTGTGTGTGTGTGTGTGTGTGTGTGTGTGTGTGTAAGTAATCAAAAGCCATATCAGTCAGGCAAACAAAATGATTATGCCATGTGAAATACACTCTACGCTGTGGAAGGGGTGTTTTTGTTTGAGCAATCATGTGCACGCTTCAGTGTGCATGCCGCTGCATACAGTGCATTCAGTAGACTACGCCCAAGCAGGGCTGACGGCCTCAGCCCCAGAGTGCTCAAAGGATGTGCTGCTCATCTTCAACCTTAGCCTGAGCCTTATGGTCGTCCCTGTCCTGTGGAAGACATCATGTCTGGTTCTTGTCCCCAAGAAAAAGCAACCAAACACCCTCAGTGACTACAGACCAGTGGCTTTGACTTCACATGTGATAAGGTTCAAGATCTTTGGGCGGACTTGGAAGAGATTTTCTGGATGCAGTAGGTTATAATAAAAATCAATTTAATAAAAGTTGGTAATACAGTGCATAATTCTCAGCTGAGTGAGCAATTCTCAGCTGAGGGAACCTAAGCCAACAGCGGTCCACAGACTTTACTGTCTACGCGTATTGACCTAAGAACCTCGAACTGACCAGTACATTTGATAATATAGTCCAGTGAAAATGTGCATCGTCGCCTCTCATTGGCTCAGTTTTACAGCGTGGATTTGGTTCACACTTTATGGTAGTAGAATCGGCGCTTTGGATTGGTTTAAAGTTGGTGCAAAAGTCTCTCCCAGACATTCCGGCACTTAATGTCATCACTCCACCCTCTCGTAAAGTTGAGCGCATCAAACCACCTCATGAGGAGATGCTTATCAGTTCTATAGATCAGTGTGGTGCTGGGCCTTTCTTCCTCATCCCCCTCTCCTATAAACATTCTTTACATACCTGTACTAAGTCTAAGTAAGAAACTCAATGTGGCTTTCTGCTATGTTACGCATACACCTTGGCATAAGGCTCGCTATTCCTTATTAATTATCCTTATTAATTATCCTTTTTAAGTATCGTAATTTATACATAGACATTCCTTATTTACAAGTGTAAGTCATATTATATTATTACAACCTAACGAATGTCAAGAAGTCACTGGAGAGTCTGGTCCTGAAGCACCTGCGTTCATTACCCAAGCCATCACTGGACCCTCTGCAGTTCGCCCTACCAGCCCCTCATTGGAGTGGAAGAGTTTATACTCACCTGGAAGAGGCAGGCAGCAGAGTGAGAGTCATGTTCTTTGATTTTTCCAGTGCTTTTAACACCGTAAGACCTACCATGCTTAGGACTAAGCTACTGGACATAAATGTGGGCGCTCCTTTAGTGGCCTGGCTCACCGACTACCTCACAGGTCGGCCACAGTTTGTGAGGTTGCAGAGCAACGTGTCAAACAAATTAGTGAGTAGCACGGGGGCACCTCAGTGAACTGTCCTGTCCCCCTTCTGGTTAACACCTGTTACACTTCAGACTTCAGATACCGCTCACAGTCCTGCCACTTGCACAAGTTTTCGTATTATTTGTCGGCTGTATCAGTAGTGAACAGCAGGCCGAGAACAGGAGTGTGGTGGACAGTTTTGTTGAGTGGTGTGAATTGAATCACATGAAACTCAACATCACAAAGACTAAAGAGCTTAGGGGGGATTTTTGGAGACAGAGAACCTCTCCGAAACCAGTCAACATCAGGGGAACAGAGGTGGACGTCGTCGAGGATTAAAAATACCTGGGGGTCCACATAGACAATAAGATGGACTGGACTAAAAACACAGAGGCTCTGTACAAGAAAGGTCATTTTCCCAGGAGACTGAGATCTTTCAGTGTCTGCGGAAACATGTGTTACACCCCTGAAAAGGGGGGATAAATAATCACGAGAGTGATATGGTATCTTTCCTCAGCAAGGGCTTTACTTTAATATCTTATTTGTACAAAACAATCATTAACATAGAAAGAGATCCACTGGAGAGTAGGTAGTAAATACTTAATCAACGTTACTAACAGTACTTAAACTATTACATAGATATTTCTCCTTTTCCTAAAACATATATACATATACAGTATATATTCCTAAACACAAAATGGCAGCTACACTTGACACAGCTAGCTACAATTACACCGTCAACAGGCAGGAACTCACGTACATAGCGTTACACACACACACTTCAACATTCACGGCAAAACTCAACTCTGAAGTAACCAAACTAGAAACACAACATTCTCAGGAAACATCTTACATCCATACCGACATGTTAACTTCATTCATTATCAACAACATACCTGAAAAGGGGGGATAAATAATCACGAGAGTGATATGGTATCTTTCCTCAGCAAGGGCTTTAATGAGGAAAAAACCGCGGTTTCCCCCGAGGTATGTGGGCGGAGACTAGAGCAATCGATCTCAGACTCAAGCTCAAGACCACTATGTAGATCACAGTTATATCTATCTTATACACATGTTATTTATAAACTATCTTTTTAACCATATCATATTTTAACATAAACAGATAATGAAATTACAATTTCCTTTAACCTTTCAAGAGTGCATACTTTCCACCTTGTCACACATGCTGCAGATGTTTTTTCACTCAGTGGTGGCCAGTGTCATCTTCTAGGCTGCAGTGTGCTGAGGCAGCAGGGTGACGGCAGCTGAGTCCAATAGAGTCATGAGACATCATTGAGTGATGAGAAAGCTCATCAGGAAAGCTGGTTCTGTCCTGGGAGTGGAACTGGAGTGGAGGTGTCAGAGAGGAGGATGTTGAAGAAATTACTCAGTATTGTGAACAATGCCTCTCATCCCCTGCAAACTAAACTGAAATCACTTCAGAGCACCTTCAGCCGTAGACTGACACCACCGAGGTGCACCACAGATCGCCACAGGAAGCCTTTTCTACCAGTGGCCATCAAACTGTATAACTCCTCCACCTTCTGCTGGAAGAACAATTAAATCATCGGACACTAACAACAATAATAACCACATCATGTGCAATATTATTTTCATTAATCTATGTGCAATATAACTTTTTACTACTTTTAAACATCATTGGCAATATCACTCTGAATATAATGCTCAAAATGACTTTTCTATTTTAGTTGACACATAAATAAGTAGGGATGAATACTTCATGAAGACCCACAAATGGCAACAATGGCTCCTTAAATGTTTGCATTTTCTGGAGAAATAAATGTATATAGAATGCGTAAATCTAGTTAGGCAAGCCAACGCACATTTTCTCTCTCGTTCTTACTTTGTGCTCTGTGTACATTCAATTGTGTTCGACTGTGTTTTTTTTCTTAGGATGACTACTTTAAGAGCTTAGCTCCTTTCAAATCCGTAGACCGAGGTCAGACCCCTCTGTCTTTGTGCTGTATGCTTTTGGGCTGGAAAAGGTATGATTGTTCAATAATGGGACAAAGTGAGCACATGAGGGTTAAATCAATTCTTCAAGTATATTTTCCATAGTGAGTATTTGAGTTATAGAGTGGGAAGATAGTGTTTCTCAACTGATCAGAAACATACTGTCTAACAAAGTGCTATAGTGACTAGCATCAAGGCCTATACATATATATATGTATACATATATACATCATTAATAGTATTATTAAATTAGTAGTTCCTCTAAAAAGTGGCAGTAATGAAGAAAAGAGCAGAGAAAGTAATTTGAGCAGCAGGGGATATGATTCAATGAGAAGAAAGTACTGTGAGGTGTAGAAGGTAAAGTCTTTTGAGCTCCTTTGTACTCCAACAGCTGAAGGAATGTGTCATTGTTCACCTTTATAGTTTCTGCTGAAGTAGGGAAAGTGGCAAATGAACAGAGCTACAGAAGACAAAAAATTAAGGCAAGGGGACAGTTTGTGACATTATGGATAGACCCTTTAACCCGTTCCCATAATGCCTCTCTATAGTTGATATATGGCAGATCTTAAAGAGTCTCTCCCATCAAAGCAGTGTTCAGTGAGAGTAAAGAAGATGGGAGATATAATAAGAAAAGGTTAGCCTCTAACTGGTGAAAGCATGGAGCTTTTAGCAGCTACATATTCATAAGAGGCAGATATTTCCCTCAGGAGTTGGTAGAGATCAAAGCAGAGCTTAAAGGGGAGTGATTATTGGACTGGAGAAACGTCTCCAAATGAATGCTAATGTTGCTCTGTGTCTGCTGGACGTGTAAATGTGTGAAAACATTTCATATGTCAGATTTATGTGTTGATATGTTAGTGTTGTATTGGCCACAGGTGGCAAAAGAAAACAAACAGTAGTTTAGATAGTGCTTTGAATCAAATTGTAATCTTACATAACATCCGAATAATCTCACCAGGGTATTTGTTCCATTTACATGTCAGGGTTTTGTTGTTCTTGTGGTTTTTAGTTGTATCATTTCAGTATAATCTTGGCTGAATCTTCCCCTAATTTTTAATCTATGTGGCTTCTGTTTAAACAGGAACTTTCTGTCAGTCAGCTTGTTTAACTAAACATGTTATTTTTCTTGTTTGCACATCTGATTCATTTTCTGCCTCAGCTTTGTTCCAAAATGTTATTGTCATTATAGTCACAAAGCAGACAATTAATCAAACCCGCAGTACATTATAAGCACAACCTGATGTTCGTAGCGTGGTTCATCATTAAGTGTTTACGGACTCCAATGAGCAAGTTATGATGGCTCCTGCTGTTTATCTAAGGCTATTAAAATCCTAATTGAAATATGTGGCTTTATTAATTTCTTTTGAAAGTAAAATTAGCTAAAAAACCTGTTTACGATTCTCTGAGTTCTTTGGAAATCATGAGAAGTAAAGAAAATAGATCATAACAAACAAAAAAGTACCTTTTGAACATGCAACTTTCTCCGGTTACATTTTTATCTTTCAACATTTAAATGTTTATATTCTTGGATTCTCTTTCTCTCTCTCTCTCTCTCTCGCTCTCTCTCTCTCACTTGTATATCTGCTTAACCCCTCTCTGATTATTATTCAGGATTAGTCATATCTCTCTCCTGTCATGCTTGTTATCTCTCACATTCCTCTTCTCTTCTTTTCTTTGAGAAACTACCTGTTTTTATCCATTGAGCCCCTTAGATGAATCTTAAATTATTTTCTAGTAGATGGATGACAATGAATCAAGATACCAAAGACCTCTGAGATTTAGCTCAAAATTATTTGCATGTATTTCACACATACTTGAACAAAGTGGCTTTCTCATTATTATCTCAACAGTTTTTTCTTTCATTAGCCTTTTATGCGCCGCTTTGAATCTCCATTAGACCAAACACGTGCTGTAACCATCTGCCCACTTTCTCTTTTCTTGTTTGAATTGAAGCCCAAACACAATTTCAGAGTGTTTATGACGTTTTTGTCCAAACATTTGTGGATAATCTGATCCTTTTTTATTAATTGCAATAAATACCATAGCTCAGAGATCTTTTAATATTTACAGTATGTTTGCGACTCCATGAAATAACCGGATGTGTTTTCTGCCCAAATGTTCTTGTATCTTGTTCTACTCTCAAAGGGTCTACTTGTTTACCTTGTTTACCTTCAAGGTCATGTGATGGGCTGGCACCAGCAAGGAAGATGTATTTACCCCCAAATATGACACCTTGTGAAAAGTGGCACACTTTTTTACCATGAAATTAAGGATTTTTACTCATGTTTCAGGCACATTTAGTATCTGTTTTAATACAAAATTAAGTGGTATTGGTCAGTGGGCTTTTTGGCTTTTCCAAATTAATCAACGATTTGAGCTCACCTGCAGGCATCCGTCATAAGCAAATGACAGTGTTTGTGTAGTTCAGATTCAAATAATACAATGCTTAATTATAGTCAATGCTGGGGGCAGACAAATGTTCCTGTTTCAATTCTAGTAATTCAGAGAAAGAAAAGCAAAGCAGTCTGAAAAAAATAAGCTTAATGTCCTCTTTTCTTTCCTGTTAACCATTTCACAACCCCTCTGACACCAGGTTGGGAACCAAAGGCTTAGATAATCTGGTTAAACTCACTGACATCTATCTACCTGAGTGTTGGAATGTGATGTCTCAAAATCAACAGTTGCTTCACAGAATATTTGAAATGTTAAACTGTATTTGTATACAGTCTCTGTTATATGCGATACTTCATTATGCCGCCGCTAAATGTCATTGTGTTGCCATGGTGATGGTCTATTGGCCAGCAGATTTGATTTGACATTCAGCTCAGGGTGCCTGTAGCAACTACAGCTCGTTTTTGTGAGTGTTTGGTTGTGACAGACTGTTAATGAATGTAATACTTTACACTTAGGCACAGGGCGGCTCTGACAAACCTGCCTCTATGCGTGTACAGAGGGAGAGAGAGAGAGCGTTCGATGGGAGTTGGGAGTGCTAGTGTGAGAAACTGATGTCAGATAAGGTCTCCAAACCTTAGAGGTTATCACAAGATTGATCTTGAGGACTGTTTCTAGATCAGTAACTGGGTAGACACTGTCAGTGAGCCAAACAAGGAAGGTCATATGGCAAAGGATTTGTTGTTTTGAGTGGTGGGACCAAAAGTCTACATTTATTTATTTTTGAAACCCATTTTGGTGGTTTAACTGAGCCAAACATTACAAACATTACACATACAAACATTAAGTGTAACATACATATGTATGCACAAGTCTTACACACACACATACACACACACACACACCCACACTTACAATCAAACACACGTGATTGCCCTTGGCCTCTGCCTCCGAGGTGTGACTGACTTAGCAATCTCAGGTTGAAGTAGCTGCCTTGTAGTCATTAAAATGTCAGCAGTGTGCTGACATTTACTTCATTTCCCATTTATGTGGGTGAGGAAAACAGCCTCATCCTAAAACCAGCTCGTATACTCACTGCTAAGAGAAAAATGTAGTGACACATAAAAAGTCCCTTACACTGTACAACTCTCTGTCTGATAAGAGGTCCCATGTTGTATGGATTCCAGTATCCAGCTTATGATGTCCTCTAGGTTGTCTCAGTCATGTGTGTTTTCTTTTTATTTGTTTTCATCATCTGCATTAATTATTGCTCGGTCCCTTCTGTAATGGCTGGAGAGTTGCCCCGAAAAACCCTTTAAGTCTGAGTAAACAGACAGAGAGAAAAGAGGGAAAGAAGAATCCTTGGGAGCAGATGAGAGTTAAGCTCTCAGCAAGGCAAATTTAATTTTGGGGTCTTGTCTATCGGTATGCCCAACAGATTTGTGAGGTTGTGATTGAAATGCATTATCTGGTGAAGGCAGTCAAAGGGAGGCTCACAAATAGCAGGCAGTGCCCCTTTATCACAGCCATTCCAGAGGAGCACAAGAGAGTCAAACTGGCGCAGAGACGCAACCAGAACACAAAGTACACAATGTCTGGCTGCAGTCTAGGTCTGTCCCCGAATCAGGACTTTTAGAGTCGACTCAGAGTTGGCACTCCAAATAGTCGACTCCAAAAACGTCCCGCCTTTGGAAGATATACTTGTCATGTGGTTCATGCTTTTTCTTAATTCAGAGAAACTTTTTTTTTTTATTACTGTTGTTTTCTTCTCTAAACACCTTACCAACAATTGAAAAAATATATTATTCACTACCCTTCCCAATTAGTGTCAGTTTAGTTCACCTGCAGACCAGCTGTCCCTCTCACTGCTGTTGCTGTCAGGTGAAACTGGTTTTGTTTGGCAGATTAGCTAGGCATCCGTTACATTGTGATTATAAACTGTCAATCTGACACCAGAAAGACCACTATGTTATTGTCTGTAGCAATCCAATTGCACATGAAAGGTTGTGGCATTTTATGCCTGCATTAAGTCCATGTCATGGGGAAATTATGTTGCTCGATTTGTACATGCATTTTCACTGTTCAAAACTGTGCTGCACATTGTTGTACTGACTGTCATACTCATAGATTCCAGTCTCACAGTCTAAACCAGACCTAACAGTCAGAGATTTTAAATGAAGCGAGGACAAATATATTCCATTTTTGCAATGTCTTGACAGTTTGTAACTTTTTCTTCAGGCATCACACCCTTTTTCATCAAGTTGTTTTACTCTTTTGCTGTTGTATTGTATGTGAAATGCCATTGTGTTTTGTGAAATGTTGTTGTGTTTTGAACCTCAGGGCCATCACACATTACCCTGTCACATATATAATCAGTGATGTGGACTCTACTGAAACAATGTAACAATAGTGTGATAAAAAAGAAGCTATAAAGCATTGTGAATTGAGCAAAGAGACTTCTCAAGGGAGATAAAGTCAATTAAATTATAATCAAACCAAGAGGATGCCATGCATTTGCTTACGGCAAAGTAGAGAGATGTGTGTGTGTGTGTGTGTGTGGGGGGGTAAATGGGGGCAGAGGAGGTACACATACATACATAAAATGAGTAAGAAATGGTATGTGTGTCTTGGGAAGATTGATATTGCATTATTGTGAAATTAGCTGATAAATGAGGTGAAAGAAAAAATGTCTGCACTGCCGAAAGAAAAGATGCAGACTAGTACTGATAAGCACAGAGATTTTCAGTCAGTTATGTAACTAGTGAGTTTGGAAGCCAACCTTAAAGCCCTGCACTATCTCTGGAGGAAATATGGAGCCTACAGCCAGAATGGCTTCCTGGTCACACTGTTGTGCCTTAATTAACAGAGGGCTGAGTTGAAGCATGATCTCTCACTGTGTTAAATTCCAGCAGCCAGAGAGGCATTTCATCAGTGCCAAAGAATCAATCTTTTGAACCATTGACATTGTGTAGCTGCTGATTAGCATTATGTTAATCAAGGACACAATGCAGATTATGGCAGCCAGACAACTATGGCTGTCCTCGACCAAAGAAATTCTAAGTCGACTAACACTAATACAATTTTGTTCTCTAATCGATAAGTTGATTTAAATCGACAGTTCTGTAAAAGCACCACTTTAAATCTTGTGATTTCCAGAGATCTGCTCATACGTTTAAAAAAAATATGTAAAACAAGACTAATTGACAAATGTAATCTTAGTCGACTAAAGGGGGTCAGGCCTGCAGAAAACGGAAGCCCGTTTTCACGTCGATATTTGATGTGTGATTTCAGATAGCACGCCGGCATCACGGGAGCAAACGAGGCGTGACGTTTAACACAACGGATTGGATATAAACGTACGAGAAAGTAGTGTTCACATAAGCAGGAGATAAACTAGATACAAACATGAAATATGAATTACGTTCACAACAAGGACAAAGGACAAAGCCTGAGCAGCAGCATCTAGGTAACATACAGGTATTTCACATTTTTGCCAGGAACACAGCAGATGAGCAGTCTCCATCATATAATCAGTAGTTTGTATTCTATCAATGAATTGTTCACCATCATTGAACGTAAGGTAAAAGTAGCACTTCAACCGTGTCCATCTGAGAGTCAGTTGTGTCTCTTTGGGATTTGGAGTATAGCTGATACCACAGCTGGCTGTGTGATATGCACACACACTGAAATGCACAAAAGGTTAACCCTGCCTTAGGCATCCGTCTTTAGCTCACATACTACACAGAATCACAAGTTCAGCTCATTTTTTATCCATCTTTCAAATGGCCAAACCAACCACCACATTTACACAACCTTGACAGGCCTCCTGTTCACGAATACGGGGTGCTGATGGTCGATGAACAGCAGAAAGTCTTGTGTCCTTCTCTTCGACCCTGTGTGGTTGAAAGACATTCCTGATTTTGTAGTTATATGCCTGCACTCTCACTTCAGTGGTGTATGAGTTTGATCTCAGTGCTGTCTAATGTGAAATTAATGTGTACTTAATTATTGATCGGATGAGTTATTTACTCTTAATCATGCATTTAGCTACATTAGCTTAGAGTGCAAATAGGGTCATTATTTTAGTTAATTTGATGAACACATTTGTTGTTACAAGGATAGATTTTTTAATTGGTGTTAAAGTCATGTGATTAGACTTTGACTGCTCTGTAGAAAGCAGATCCATTTACTTCCTTCACTAGTGTGTGTGCCAAAAGTAATAATTTGCTTCATTTTAGATCCCCTTCTTGACAGTTGTATGTAAAATTGCAAGTATGACTGGAGATCTGCAGGGTCCCATCTGTCCTCTTGGGCTGTCCCGTGATCTGAGAAATATAAACAAAAAGTCTGCCAAAAACCAACTTGGAATATAGAAATATTAAGCTCTGATACATAAAAAATCTACAAAGCTTGGCTTAGTTGTGTAGGAAAACCATCCATTGAAAAGGGATCAGAAATCTCTTCTATCAAAACCCAAAGCAGACTTTCTGTAGTGTAGGAAGTGATTTTGGTTTCGCTGTTAGAGTGAAAATATCCAGTGATATGAATCTGATCTACTAAGAGAGCTCCATGCTCTCCTTGGCAAAGTACAGCAATGTACAGTTAAAAAAAAGGCGGTTTCCCTTGCCAAATCAAAGATTGTTCTCTTAGTGGCTGGAGGGTAAGTGGCAGCATATTCTGTGGGTCATATTGATGACTTTCGTGGTTACAATTTTTAATACGTTAACATGATATATAGGGATACATTCAACTTCCTTCTTTGTAATTGGCTCTGAATGCAAGGAATGATTTTCTATGTAGGTTGGCTTGTTTTTTTCCGTGTCTGTTATGAGATTAATACCACGCTTGAAGGAATCTGTTTGAACAGCCAGCTGATCCCGACTATTGGAGGACAATTTATTGACTAAGGCATTGCTTTAGATTTAGTCCAGTTTATTTTGTAGCTGGGTATCTGAAAGAAACTAATGAATAGAGAATATATTTCTGGAACAGCCATTTGTGATATGCTTGAGACCAATAATATGGCATCCATGTATAATAGCTGATTATGCTCTTCATCCCTGCTTATTAAGCCTGCTATTAATACATATTGCAAAGACAAGTGGTTCAAGTGTGATGGCAAATTTAAAAAGAAAAAGTGGACACCTCTTTTTTGTTTATGAATGTGATATTTCGAAACTGTGTAAAACTCATCTGGTAGTAACAAATGTCGACACTTTTTCACATTAGGTTAAGAGGTCTTCACATATTATCTGCACATGATCATCCCTAAACAAAGCACTACAAAATACATAGTAGCTGATAGGAAAACCCACATTATCTTACTCTGCCTCATTCTTTAATTAAATTGAAAATAGCCTATTTGTCTTGCAATCCTCAATTCCATCCAAGTAAATATTTGACCATGTTTTTGATGGCCACAGGAATGAACACAGGTAGCCATGTTCGATTCATTTTCTAGATATTGAATTTGTTCTATCACTTTATCTTCCCATAGGCTCTCTCTATGCTTTAATTCCTCCATCATTCCTAGCTGTTATAACAGTGCCTCTCACAGGCCAAACAGTCAGACCTGTTCACAAAGTCTTTCTGTTTTTCTTTCTCTCTGCATCTCCTGATTTCTCTGTAGCCTCCCTAGTAAAAGAGAGGAAATGCATTAGTAATCAGTTTATCAAAATCTGAAAGAGATACAAATTTTCTGGAAACAGTCAGCCAGTAATGTATCATTTGAGAAAGGTTGCCTTGTTTATTCAATTTTAAACTAGTGTATTTGCTGTTAAGAGCTGGTCAAACAAGCACTGCAGAGCAATGAGCAAACGCGACACAAACCTATCGACCCTTATGTAGACTTTTTCCTGCCAACATTTGTTTATTTACCTTAAGGCTAACGCCTGGAAATGGAAGGCAACAGTGTCACTTCAAATCACAAAAATATCCTCACTGTGAAAGTCTAAAACCAAACTAACTAAAGCTGCTTCTCATTAGATAATAAAATACACACAGTTTAAAGAAGCATCCCTCTGACTCAAGTCTAGCTCTGTAGCAATCAGAGGCCACCTTCTTCTCTCTGAGAGGGCTTGTTGGCAAAGTGGCCTGTTGTCTTGCACTTAGACTATCTTTATTATCCAATCAATGCTGGTGTCTTTCATCAAAACTCCCCCTTTAGACATGACTTCACTTTCCAGGCAGGGAAAGGTGTTTCACACTTAACCTTTCGAGTAATTATATGCTTAAGCTTGTGCTGCAATGTTATTTCCTGCCAGAGGCCCAAGTGGAAGTATAGCTGCAACTAAAAAAAGGAAAATTGAATCATAGTTTGAAATTATCATCTATACATCCCTTTTCCTAAACCTAACCAAGTAGGTTTGTTGCCTCAGGAGATTCCTGGCAGAAAGCCCTGAAGGTAAGCTTCTCCCATGTGCTACTGCTTCACATTACAATCTAGTGACTGTGCCGAGTTTTTCTGTGCCATTGCCTGCTCCTACTCCTGCTTCCATTGTCTACATAAAAGCATGGTGAATATGATGAAGGCTTCACATTCAGCCTGCTACTGCGAAAAAATCCAATATATTAAAAATGCATGATTGGCAGATTCAATCACAGCACACTGAAACACTGATGTGAGTTGCTTAATGTCAGGAAAAATACATAATCACGCAGAAAGCAACTGAGGGACATCAATAAGGCAGAACAATAATGTGAAAAATAACATTTATTGCGTTGCTGGTATTTTTGTTTGAGCTGCGGTTTTGTGGAGCTGAACAAAAAAACTCCCATGAAGTGCACTTCATGAATTTTTCTTTTCTGCTGTCATTTATGTGGTTTTCTTTGTCGTGTTACCGTGTAGCTTAACTCTTATTGAAATCTCTTCAGTCTAGCCCTCTCTTTTTAATGTGAACAATATACCGGTAATAGTTGTGAAAGTTATATACATTTTGCAACCCACCACCACCACCTTCCAGGTGCTTTCAGATGAAGTTATTCTGATGATCCTTCTAATGGCCACCAAGGCTTCAACAGGACCTAAAATGTAATGTCGTTGTTTTTTTTTTGTTGATGTTTTTTTGGAGACAGTAAATCACAGATGTAATTACCCCCACCGCTGCAGTTAATTGGCCATGAGTAATTAGTTACAATTTGCATAAATCTCCATTCCCTCCCCCCATATTAATGACCCTGCAACACCCCAAAATACATCATGCATTACACCAAACACAACTTTTAGATGTAACACATCCAAACATATTTGCCAGCACAAAAGTAGTAGAAGCCTATAACACTAAACAATTACAAGCAAATTTTAAGTTAATGAATGCATAATTGGTGACAGTTAACTTATTTATGCCCTGTATAATAAACTTGCACTAAAAAATACTTTCAGTACATCATAGGAGATGGATGTGCAACCCATATTGATATTGCCCAAAGTGACTTTTTACTGAATTTACACACTCCCCCGCTATTTTTCTTTAAAATGTAATCATAATGATTATCTCTGAATAGAGCTGTTTTGAAGTTGAGACCCATCTTATAGTTTGGTTATCAAGCTTCATTTATCATTTTCAACTTGGTTCTAGCACTGAGATCAGAGAAAAACATTTTCTCATAAATAATGATTACATAATATTTGCAGTACACATGGAAAACCATTATAATTGCATAATATTAGAGGCGTTTTACATGCAATAGAGCATTTTCTTTTGCCATGAACGTAGGCTTCCTATTAAAAGGCCAAACACACGTATGTCATAATGTGGCACCTAGTGGTATATGCACCTGTTTCTGCTGCAGAATCAAATTTATCAAACCTATAATGAAAAGGGTACAAACTGTCAGACAGTAGTTTATGAAGACGTTTTGATAACTTTAGGTCACCATCATTTGTAAACTTACTTTGTAAACTCTGTTTTGAAAGGTGCTATATCGATAAAGTTATTATTATTATTATAAAGTTATTTTTATTATTTTTCCCTTTTAATGATAAAGTTTTCTACTGAAGTAGAGAATATATTTTACTTCATAATTCAGTGTAATGTTACCCGATCAACAAACTACACCATGGTTGCATAACTTCAACATCACCACCACGGAGATGCCAACTTGTAATTTGATTTTGCGCACTTACCTCTTCTACAAAAGCCTTTCTTCTTAGTCTTAATTACAAATAGTGGCCTCACCTGATCTGAGTGCGAGTATGAACACAACGAAGCTGTAAAGACGCACTAGTGAGAAGATGAGTTTCTGTTTTCTGCGTAATGTTGTTTTATGTCCCTGACAACCTCTGTAGTCTCATTTAGCCTCTTGTTAGCAACTGCTTTTTTTAATACAGGTAAAACCTTCAGGTTAACACTGTTTCTGTCAGCACTTTCGCCGTCGTTTGTACTTAGCACTATGAGCCTATACTATGTTGAGAGGCGTGGAGAGGCAAACAAAATGCTCCCAATCTCAGATCTTGCACCTTTAAGCTTGTATTAACCCCAGACCTTATTTCAGGCATCTAAACAAAAAGCCATTGACTTTGAGACGAGGCAACGAGAAGTGCAAAAATGCTAACTCATTTCTGGGTTTCAGGACTTATTCCTGCAGCACTCTATTGCCAATCGAAGGCATTTTACCAAGTTAATCCACACTCACACATACAGTACAACACACTTTAAGCCAGTATCACTGACATGCCTCCACTTTGAATGGCATGTCAGTGAAGTTTATTTCTTTTAACAAAAAGCATTTGGCAAAGAGTCATCACACTCATTTAACACTTGCATAATTTGTACTTTTATTGTGTAGCTTTTATAATTGTAATACCATAGTTCCATATTTTCCAATGCCAAAACCAATGGAACAATGTCATTACATTGTAATTTATTTTAATGAAACTGTTATTTTTTTTTATCTGTATAAGAAAATGATGTGTCTGAGTGTGGTGAAGTGATCCTGATCCCGCATTATAATTGAGTTCCAGTTTTAGATGGGTCAAACTGTCCTCTCTCTCAGTTATCATTTCATCATTTTCAGAGACACTTCTTTCATGCCTACTCTCCTGACCTCCACTGGACCTCTTCTCTTCTTATCAGTGTCACTAAATCTTTTTTCTGTCACCACTGGATGGTGGTTCAGTCATGCGGTCATTTCTCTTCTCAGTCGTCCTTCACTGATTATTTATCTTGTCCTAGCTTACTTTATTCACCATATGTCTGCAGACATCACTCAATCTGCGGCATAAGGAGACAGTTTGCATTCAGAATTTCACTGAATCTCATTTTATGTTTTGATCTGTTGGTATTTGTCTATGTGATTGTGCATGTATGTGTTAGTACACTCTCTCTTGTCCTCTCATCCCTGTTTCCTCACAGTGAAAATGTCCTTTTGAAGTGACGAGAAGTCAGACAGGCTCCCTCGAGGACTGATAGATTGAACAAATTAATAAACAAAACCACGAGGAGAAAGGTTCTCATGTCACTTTCCCTCACTCTAGAAAATATGACGTGTGTTGTTTGTGTGTTTTGACTTCCTACAACCGACAGTATGTCACACAAAAATGGAAATAACAGTGTTCATCGCAATGGATCGGTTTGTTTGATTGTTCATATAATCTTTGACAACATTATTGTATGTGTGTGGTTCTCATTTTCCTTCTGTCACTTCTTCTTTTCATTTTGTCCACCTTTGTTCTGCAATAGTAATCTATTTCTTAGAGTCCCTGTGTGAAACCCAATACCTATTGGTGACCAGAAATAAAATAAAAACTCTACTAGCTTGAGTGATGCAGAACTGTGATGTAGAAATATATTATGTTTACAAGATTTTACTTGATGATGCATATTATTTTATTTATTCAACCAGGTTAAGATTCAGAGACCCAGAAAAGGTTGAAAGAAGGAGATTAGGGGATGATTATGACTGATTTAATAGTGTAATTAACAGTAATAACCTGCCATGTTAACAGCAGTACAGTGTGTGATCGGGTTCACATCAGACACCAGCTGTAGCTCAAAATGGTAAGGTGGACATGTCTCCCTTCCACATTTTACACCACTGTCCTAATATCCAGTGTCATGCCTTAGCTTCCTCTCTTGTCCATTTTCTCCTATGGTCTTGTAGCTGTTACACTCACTCAGGTTTCGTGCATTGAAACTTTTTAGTCCTCCTCTTGCTTCTGCTTTACTACCACTGTCTTATCCTAAAACTTCCACCGTCGACACCTGAAAGTGGGTTGTGCTGTTAGCCTAGTGTGAAATGATATAATGTTCAGAGTCAATGAGCTGCTTTGATCTCTGTCGCCTTGAACGCCAGCCAGCTGTGCCTCGATGTCACAAGGATAACATCACCATGGAGATTGATGTGGTGGAAAATGGCGTTGATGTTCCAAAAAGAAGTCGTCATTAGTCTTACTCTATCACTTTTTTTTTCTCTTTCTGTTTTGATGTGCTTTAAGAGGATATACCAGGTGTAACACTGAAAACACATGGCAGATAAAGGTTTCAACTTACTCTTGTTTTGCAATATTAGGTCCTCCATGTCAGCTCTTAACTTTAGTCTTGTTTGTACCATTTAAACGTACCTTCAAAGTAAGACATGCTGACTCTTCCATGGACAGTTTCTGTGCTTTACATCACACACCACGGATAGAGTGGAAACAGACACAGTTTGAAAGAGGTAGGCGATGGCTCTTTAACTCCAGTCACAGCATATTAATGGTTTGTGTTTGAATATGAATTAATCTCTATTTCATGATTGTTTGGTTTAGTGATAGAAGGGTCCAATCTTGTGTTTAAATTTTGGTGATAGAATAACTCTTTTATTTGCATTTGGCTCATGGGTTGTGCTTTTAAAGCTACTTTAGGCTGTATTGTTTTTGGATTATTTCTGCCCCCTAGTGGTCAAGAAATACCTAGTGCAGGTTTAAACTAAGAAAGCACAGAAGACAGCATTTATTTCCACCAACATCCTGAGAGACTAAGACTTTAGTTCAATAACATTTGGAGACACACAATTGCACAATTGATTATGTGTATATTTGAAGAACTTTATTGGTGACTGCATCTAGTCCCACCATAGTGGTGGTGGTTGTTGTTACCCAGATTCCCCCAGTGTTTCTCACTGGGGCTCATGGGAAATGTAGGCTATGCTATGGGTCTGGTGTGTTCAAAGGTGTTCAAAAGTAATTTTATTCTTCCTGTCTGTCTTAAACTGTTTTCAATTTGTCTAATTCATTTTTTTCTCACGTCATCTCCTTAACATTTTGTCAGAAATGCTATTTAAAAAATCTATGTTTATTTTCTACCACAAAAGACACTGGAATAGTGGATCTTTTAGTAAAGCTTCCTGCTCTTCAATCCTTGGTCTCACTTCTGAGCTGTTCACTGCTTTCATTGTCCTTCTCTGTCAACGTCACCTTCACTGTGACAAAAATTATCGTCTAAGGACAGTGCTACCTCCTTTATTACACACACACACACACACGCGCGCGCGTGCGCACGCACACACGCACACACATAAACAGTTGGCAAAGAGAGTAATGAAATATGTGGGGTAATGTGTCATCAAATAAATAGGTGTTAGAACAGGTGTTCATTAAACTAACCCACAAAGAGAACCCACAGAAACAATTAACCCTTGCTGTGTGTGTGTGTGTGTGTGTGTGTGTGTGTGTGTGTGTGTGTGTGTGTGTGTGTGTGTGTGTGTGTATGTGTGTGTGTGTGTGTGTGTGCGCGTGTGCGTGTGCATGGTATTCATGTTGTTGGGACATAAATCTGTTTGCTACGGTTAGGGTTAGGGTAAGGGTTAGGATTAAGCAAGTTGCCGTTATGGTTAGGGTTATGATTAGGGTTATGATAAGTCTCCAGGAAATTAATGTATGTCAATTTAATGCCCTGTAATGTGCTGGAAAAATGTGTGTGCGTGTGTGTGTGTGTGCGTACGTGTCAAAGCTGCTGAGTGATGCAGAAATGATATATATTCATGAATATAGATTTGTCAGCATTCATTCTCTATTATGATATGAATGCATTTATTATTTGTATGGATACATTTTTGTATGTATTCAAGTTCTTGGTCACTCTGTTGTTAATGGGGCGTGTTCTTTTGAGTGGTTGACTGAGTCTGGAATAGTTTTAGTGGCATCAGTGGTACAGTGATAAACAAAATAAATCCCTGATGGGCTCATACTTATTGGCAGATCTAGCTTAAGCCATCTCTAATTTATATTTTGTTATTGACCGTTTTGGTACGGGTAATTATACCCGTGACTGTTTGGGTGGGTTCTTTATTTATTGGTATTAAATTGCAGTTAGTTTAGCCTCCACTGAATGCACGTGAGTCAACGCATGCATGTGTGTCCTGAAAATTTCCAACACAAATATCTGATTGTGTGTCTGTGCATGTATGTGTGAGTTAGTGAGAAACATATGGGTATTGTGTTTCCTTTGCTGTGTTTGTTGCTATTCCCTATTGATATAAGATAACAAATACTGCATGAAAGACAGAGAAGTGAGGGTGCAAGGGAGATGGAGGGAAGAGAGAAAAAAGGAAAGGCAGGAGGGTAATTCCCAGCCATGATTCTGTGTTTGATATCTGACTTGTGGCTCAGATCAATAGTGTGTGTTTGATGAGATACACACAACCTTCCTGCCTGACTGTTTACCAGAGCTTCCTCCCAGATGCATGTGAAGCCCTGAGACACACAAACAGGCTTTCACACGCAAAAAAACCACCCTCACTATCCAGTCCATATACAGTCCATATACGGTCCATATATGGCCTTCCCCTCTTTCTCCATGTCGACTCTCTCCCCACTCTTTACCCCTCTCATCATCTTTTTTCATTTATTTAGTCACAGTTGCTTTATTTCAATCAAAATGCAGCTAAGCGAGTGTGACTGTCGGACTCATCAGATGGCCAGAAACAGTGATCTTTTCAGCTAATTTGATGTGGCCAGTATACCATGAAAGCATGGCAGAATTAGCAAGCTAGCTCGCTAACTACATAGCTGCTAAATGAGTACAATTTCAAAACTTTGTTTCATCCACTCACTCTTTTCATAGTGTAGGAAAACACTTCACATGCGTCGAGGAGACAACTGTATGACCAATAGCTGAATGACATTTCCGCCACGACTTTTGTTTCCCATTTCTGCACCGTTTGAGCTTTGCCTTTGTTAATGCAAACTGGACCGTGGAACATTTAAACAAAGGATCATCCTCACATTGATTCAATTCAGGAACCTGACCTTTAGATGGGAACCTGTCCCAAATCCAACTTACACAATATGTCTGGTGTAGTTGAAAAGCCCCAGTATACGTTAGTACTGGTATAAGTTGTAGAACAATGAACATTCAACATATATATGGTAAGATGGGGAGCACTTATCTCGTTTACTTCACAAACTGCTGTGTAATTTATTACAGATGGCAGCAAAAACATACTCTGCCTAAATCTGTAGGTTTTTTTTGTTGCTCTCGGCATATTTTAGTTTTCTTTTTCATACTATAATAAAAATATGACAAGAATTGAATCCAGGATTTTGTGAGGAACAGGATCAATGCGCATAGTTGGAATCAGGAACCACTTCTCTCTGTCCTTATGATTGTTTAAATCTCACTTTCCCCATTTTCCCTCTCTCTATCGCTCTATCTATCTCCATGTCATCCTCACCTCTCCCTTACTCTGCTCCATTCATATATTTGATGGTGACACTTCTGCAGAAAGGGCAGATGGATAACCTACCCATTTTGACAAAGATGAATTACTCGCCTCACCATTTCTTTCTTCTCCTCTTTTATGAAATATCTTTCATATAGGGTGTTTGTCTGGCTTTACTGCCAGCATGCCAACCCTTTACTTTTACCCATGCCTTCACCAAGGAAAACATATTTAACCATGTCCTATTCAAACTGTTTGCAACCTTAAGTAATAAGTGACCTGTCTGGTCTATGTAATTCAGCAGGAAAAGAAAGATACAACATAATTTATTGTACATACGGATGTGAATGATTGTCCAACTCAGGGCGGTCAATTTGTACTACATGAAGTAAGAACTTCACAAATTATGATAAAAGTAATGGACAGTACAACCTTCACACTTTCCAAGGCAGTATTGGATTTAAATTTTGTTTACCAGAGCCTACAAGTTTATTTTTCAACAAGGGTACTGCTTAGTCACAAGTCAATTCTTTAAATAAATGTCTATTTATTGCGTCTGTTCTCCCATCCATGTTGCAGCCTTTGAGCCCGGTCGTAACAGGCCAATATATTGTTATTGATTTTTTTAAACACTCAAATATCAATGTAGACTCAAAAATCTGATATTTGTCGGGCTCTGTTGTCCACCCTTTGATCATTTCCACTAGATGCAGTATAGTGTTGTGTTACTCTATCTCTGATCCATTTTTGTACTTTAATCTGTTAGTAATCTAATATATTCATAGATCTGTGAACAGAAGCCTATTTTTGCTCTATCATCTCGAATAGTGCAGGATCAGCCACAGTCTGGTCCCCTCGGGCCATTTGGCACACAGTGTCTCATTCAAGATGACTTCGGCTTGGTGAATGCTTCCCCTCACAGGGCCGTCTATTGAAGGTCTCTCTTAACCACTGAGCCCCCGTGTGATCTGAATGTACAAGTGCTCACCATGTATTCCCCATGGAACAACTTTGATGTCAGTTGTGTGTCAGACTCTGACATCTTTAAGCCGGCCTGACCCTGCTGTGCTGCTGAAAGAAACAGTTAACAGGACATGTTGTCTCTGTGTATCTTGTCCTTTTGTATTTGTGCCTCCCGGAGTGCAAATGTTTTTTGCTCCGGTTTTCTGATTCACTGCCCAGCAAAAGGACTTCCATCACAGGCAGCAGTGCCGTTCCTGTCCAAAACAATTTGGGTCACACCAAGTGAAACAGAAAAGAGGGTTCCTTCGAGACTCGTCGTGGACCACAGTGCAAAGACTAAAGAGAGTGGAGAGGCAAAGATGTAGAGAGGGAAAAGTCAAAGCAGCAGGAGAATATGGAAAGGTAAAAGAAATTAAGTTTGTGTCCAAACACCAAAGACTGTTGAGGGGAGGAAATAGAAAAATAGTGAAAGGAAACATTAAAGTGATGGAGACATGTACCTCTGTTTTGAGTGAGGAGAAAATTTGTGTTTCAACTTGAATTATATTTTGAGATAAAAGGCTTCTATTGAGCGGCAGGCAGTGAATAACTGTAGGGTTAATTATCATTGTATTAATTCTGATTGGATCCACTTCTTGTTGAATCATAATTATGATTGTTGTATTTGATAAAAGTATGAAAAGTTTCAATTCTAAACTGTTTCTGTTCATCAATTTTTGGTGTTCGAATAATTAAACCAAATATATAAAAAGCAGTGGTAAAAAATGTAACAGTATGGCAATATAAAAAATAACATCTACGTATGTATGTATTAACCATATATTCCTAATGTAATCAGTTACTGCTGTTCCTATACATGGCTTGAATTGTGACTGAGGTGGCTGCCAAACGGCCAAATTATCAAACGTCTGTGTGTGTGTGTGTGTGTTTGTATGACTGTGAGAGAGAGAATGGTGTTGGATCCCCACCTGTTCTGTGCATGTTTTCTCAAGCTAATCTGAGATGGTATTGTGTTGCAGACACACACAGACACACACACACACACACACATATCACGTCTCTCTTCCTGGTGTGAGTCCTGTGTTTTCTTCACATGCTGCCATCTCTGTTCATCAATTAGTGCTGCCGATCAAAGGAAAGACTCACACACACAAACCGAATATGCAGGTCAGATATAATTATCAGATTGCGTTCCTATGGTAACAGTGAAGACTTTGCAACACATTGTGTGCTTTCGGTGTTCCATAGAAAAGAGAGTTTATATGAAAAAATAAAAAGGATAGGAAAATAAACTGTACTGTCACTCTCAGCCTTGACTGGCCCCCCCCAATAAAATCTATGTGGTGTCGTGGTAAAATAACCAGACCATGAATTGGGATGACGCTTCTTACCAGCCAACATTAGAACATTGGAATGGCAAACTTTTATTTATATGTGGCAAGGGCATGGGGGTCCAGGAGTTGGAAAGAAAGTAATGAAAATGTGAGTGGTTGTACTGCCTCCTGCAGCCTGATGCAGAAAGAATGATGAATAAAATAGAAAGAGGTACAACATGGAAAGAGGAGGGAGGCAGCGAGACAGGCAGGAATGAAACAGAATAAATAAGTATGGATAGATTTTTGAAAATTTAAAAGGTTGTTGGTGATTCAAATCAATGCTTTGATTGATGAAAAAAAGGATTGAGGGGACAAATGAGGTGGAAAAGGCAGAGAAGTGAAGAGAAATAAGTCAAAATCAAAATACCTTTTGTGTGTTTGTTGATGAATCTGTATTTTGTATTGTAAAACTTTTGTTGGATTGTCTTACCAAAGGAAGAAAAATATGATCCAGGCTCGAAAGAATGAGAGGCCCACGGGTCAGTTTAGCTGAGTAGTTGAGGTGACCGGCTGCCTTTAAGTAGGCAACCAGTGCTGTTGTCCTGCAGCCTTCACAGTGATAAGTGATTGCTGGGTACCTTTGGCCACAGGTTGAAGACGCGTGCACGGACACACGTTTGATTCTGTTCAGTCTTTTTCACTGTTCGGTGTACTAAAACTCACAGGAACCAGACTACATATAGTAGGCTTGCACATCCAGTCATGAATATCCTGAAGAGAGTTATCCTACTTCTCACCAGCTGAATGCGAGTCCAGTGTTGACTCACTTTTTGCCCTGTCAGCTGCTGAAGACAAACCTGGGTCTTTTTGGCTTAATAGATTAACTTTTCGCTGCTAGGCATACATTTACCTTGGTGCTCAATAATCTTGTGATGTGTATCTAGCATTCAATCTGCTTGTGTGAGCTGGGAGTAGTGAGCTTTAAAGTGTGGAGGGTGCCAGGTAAGCTAAACTATGGCCTGAAATTGCATAAGGCTGCCGTGTGCAGATTGACGTTACGAGCAGCCATTTCATTCAGTGTTAAATAAAACTATATTTATCCACTGGGGGACTCTCTTAAGCATATGCTTGTTTAGAGTTGTGCAAATTTTCAGTTACAATTCAGGCCTCAAAGCATATTACATATTTTACTAATAGAACAGAGGTGCCTCCTAAAAAAACAAAACACCATGTATACTTTATATTATAATATAATTGAATATATAATAGCCTCGAGGCATTATGAAATATTGAATTTGTGTTGCCATCGTCAGGGAGGCGTAGGGTACTAACATGAAAAGAAACTAACAAAACAAAACAAATTAGATTCACTTCTTAAGAAACAAGCAAATGAATTATCCTTATTCAAGGTCTAATTGTAAGTTAAGAGTGTTGTGTCTTACTTTTCGTGTCTTAATTTTCATATATGGGCTAAAACATAAAAAACACCAAGCAATTTGCCAGCCTCTTTTCTTCTGTTCCGGTGTTATTGTCTGTGTTTGTCTTTTTGCAGATAAGGAGCATGTAGGAGAAATCAGGGGATTTTAGCAACTGGGATTATGTCATTCCCTTTTTTACCAATCACAGAATGAGCGAGGCGATCCACCCCAGAGGAGCTGTTGAGGACGATGAAGACCTGGAGAGGGAGGAAGAAACTGGATATGTTTGGTAGCTCTTAACTAACCAAGGACCTCTGTGCTTTTAGTGGGTACACAAATTTAAGGGTGCTTAATAATCTTACATTTAGATGATGAGTGGACGCTACTTTGGAATGTCCATAAAGAGCCAGCAAATCCACCCATCCCCAAACATGTCAAGGAGATTTCAGTTCAATCAGTTGTTCTAAATTTACATGTTCTAAATAAAGTAAGTACGTATCGGTTATGTGGCATGTGCTGTAACTGTTTGGCTACCAAGGCAATCCAGACTTTTAATGTTAAAAAAGTCATTCAGACTCAGCTTGGCCAGTACATCATCATTTAACAAGTGTGCTGCTAACTGTCTCATTCTACCTTGGTTTTAGACATCGTCAATTTGTTTTTACTAAAAGTCTCTGGAGTGACACTCATGGGCCCTCTCGATCAACAGCTATCATTTTTAACAATTACAGAACAGACTCTTTTATATTCCAACAGAAACGGCTGTCTCTTACTTCGCAACTCTGTTGAAACCACCCAAATATGATGTGACAGACTGCTTCTTCTTCTTCTCTGTCACTTTTTCTATCTGTGACTTTTATTTGTTAAGATATTTCCCTTCACTGTGACTTCGCTTTCCTCTTGACTGTCAGATCCTCTGGTCGCAATCACTGAGACTAGAAATATCAGCTTTACTGTACATACATACCAACATGCCCTGCGATTGTCTGGCGACCGGTCAAGGATGTACTCTGCCTTCACAAGTTGTACGTCTTACACAACACAGAGGGATGGTAATTTATCATGACCATGGTCAATTTAATCCATCGCTGCTATCACAGTTATATGGCCTTCTTCTTTTTCTCCAAAGCTCAAAATGGATGTCTTTACAGAACTATCAAATGCTGATTGCATGACAAGTAGAGCAGTGCAATATTGCTACCTTCTTTAATTTATAAAAACAAAAATGTATCCAATTAAACACCAATTTTTTTCCCTCAATTCATGCTCTGGCTAAAATCTAGATAAACTGCCACCGAATTTAATGTCTGAAAAAACAACAACAGTTTTTACACCGATCAAAATGGGGATAACAAAAAGAGTGTTTATCTGTCGTCTTTGCAAATAGAGGAATGTAGCAACTCATAATGTAATAACTGTGCATAATGTAATCATCTATATGTAATTAAAGCTCATAATGGATTAATCAGCACATAATGTATGAAAACCACAAGCACATAATGTGATAACAATTTATGGCATAATGCAATAAGTAATAAATAAAGCAAAAATGTAATAATGTAATAAATTCATCACATGATGTTCTCATGAAAAAGAAAAAAAAAAAAAAAAACATCTCCTAGCCCTCAGTCTATCCTTGTTTTTGCCACGGCAGAAGTGGAGCAAAAGTCACGTGTAAAAAGATAGCCAACTGAGAGGCTTGCTGAGTTATTACTGATGACTTGTCTGTATTTCTAGCTCTTAGAGCAAGAAGTAGACTTTTTAGCCAATTCTATTTATGTATGCATTTACAGTTTTACACTTGCAAATCTAAATACAGATTTACAGATACATTTTTACACATTTACAAATGCGATTACGGCCCCATTGAGATACAGTTACACAGCTCTCCGCACGCAGCCGCAAATAGTATTGCTACAACAGTGGCCCTATACCTGCTGCCCTCTCAGGATGTCGTTAGTGAGATCCCATATCCTGCCTGGCTATTGTCTTACCCTTCGGCTATAGGGTGCTGCTGCCTGGGGATATAAACACACATATGTAAACATTCACAATGATACACAAACACAAAAAACATTTTACAGTTTTGTCTATTACAAATGCAGTTCTACATGAACACATTTGCAAAAGCGTTTTCCTCTGTTACGGCGTGAAGTTCTAATGAAATGGTGATTTTTATGAGCTGAAAAGGTTTGGATTTTACTGTGAGAGTTTCACAATGTTTGTCTGAATACACTTAAGTCTCTCTGTCCCATGCTGTCTGTTAAGTGTCCTCATTTCAGTGACAGGTGTCTACATATGCCAGTAGACACACACTGTACAACTGACACTTTTGCATGCACCAGAGCAGACTTGCACACACACACTCACACTCATAGGTTGCATACATTGACTGACGTGAGCACATTCCTGTAGAAAACAGCTGGCGTTAAAAAACAATACAACCCACAGATATAGAGCTATAGATCTATAGATATAGATCTAGATATAGATCTATATATATATATATATATATTTATATATATATATTTATATATATATAGAGAGAGAGAGAGAGAGAGAGAGAGAGCGAGAGAGAGAGAGAGAGAATATACAATGGTGAGTATGAGTAATGCATTTAGGAGAGTAGTCGTAGTTCCACTCTGAGATGTATGCATGTCATCAGAATGGCATTGACTTTTGATCATTCCCATCATCATCCCTCACAGTAAGCTCGCCTTGCCAGACACGCCTTTGTCTGCATTTAATATGCGGTATTAAATCCATTGTACTGATAATGCCCTTTCTGTAGTCAATTTGATTAATGCAGCTCGAAGAAAATCAATTTTCCACCATATTTCTCTCCTGTTTCATCCCAACGTCCTTTCCCTATCAGTCTATCTGTGAGGTTGTCATGGTGGGGACTCCAATAAAATGATTTCAGACTGGTTTCAGAGCTGTGCTGCATGAGTGATGGCATGGATTACATGTACTGGACTCATTGATATGAAAACTTGATTTTCCTGGGGAGTGACAACAGCGTAACAACCAAGACCTCAGCATCTCTGGTGCCCAGAGATACCGTCACAATAAATGGTATAGATTCATCTGAAAACAGCACAAAGTCAATTTCTTTATAATTTATTTAACTAACATGATTCTCTTTATTTTCCACCTTTGTTAATTGTGCTAAAAGCCTAAAGAACGAAGCCATCAGATGGAGAGCCGCAGTGTTTATGTGTGTGCCAGGCATTGATGGAACAGATGTTGCAGAACAGCTGCATGTGGAAAGTTGTTGCATACACAAATATGTGTTTTTCTGCATGTACAAATGTGTACATTTATTCTGGTTCTCCAATATAGATTGCTGGCAAAGAGGATATATATCATCAGGTACTGGGAAAGATGGGAGATTGATGGGAGCATCTGGTAATCTCTCCTTGTGGGAGTGATGGGTGGCATCCTGGCTTTATCAACTGGATGTGCTGACTGCAACACAGCACTATCCTCCAACATTTACATCTAGCACTTTTGCATATGTACCAGTCTGCATTACAGTAATAAAAAATGTGGCAACAAATAGTTTTGAATTCTAACTTAAACTGCAAAATACACTGATTTTTTTGCTTCCTGAGGCGTGAAAGACAATTGGATTATGCCTTGGGTCAGTGAGTGGTGAAGGCAGGCCTGCTGGTCCATATTACCTTTGGGTTTAACCCCTTTCCAATGCATCATTAAGATTGACTGTGTGTCTTGGCCTCTAAATTGAGGTTATTGGTCTTAATCCACTGCGCTGATAAACTCCTAATAGCCTACACTGTGTGGACATGAAGCGTGTCTCACCCTATGCCTCAAAAGACCTCATTTATATTTATGACAACCTCGACTCTCCATTCCTGATTAATCCACTTAATATTAGGACGCAGATCTGTAAATCTCTCTCTGCCTCCGTGGAGAGAAGTAATTCAGCTAAGGATGTGACAAGAATGTCAACTTTGAGATTTGCAAAAAAAAAAAAAAAAAAAAACATACACCCAAATGCCCCTGCTGCTGCAATCCCATATCTTTGCACTTGTACCACAACCGAAAGCTCACAGTGGTGCAGCAGATGGCTGGCAGACATCACCAGTTGTACATTCTCATACCCCACAGCACGTCCTAAGAAGATTGCAGCTTAAGTCATAAGCAAGCTATTGAAGTGCTGACGATTATGATCCTCTTTTTTATTGGGGAGGACAGAGAAAGAGAGCCTGAGAGACAGACACATACTGAGTCACAGATTAGCTAGTCAGCAGAGAATATATGCCGCTTAATTCCCTCTGAGGAGTTCAAAGTTTTCTTTGTCTGTGTCAAGAGCTGCACTGCACACATTGAGGGGCAAATTAAGTTGTTGTGGGAGGGGAAGCATCAAAACTTTAACATGTCAGTGACCACAAGGGTACAAGAGTCATGGAAATAGGTACCACAGGCTTTGATTTGTGTAATGTTACATTCTTTGTCATTTGCTGTTCACTAACTTTTATTGGTCCGGGATGTTGGCCCTCTCTGAAATGTAGCCACGATAACTTCCATGTCAATGTGTTTATGTATCTCTGGTTATGTAACTACCTGCTTCTTTTCTGCAAGTGTCTGATTGGATGCAGCTTCACTCCCTCGGTCTTTTTACCCCACTCCCATTTCTTAGCAATGACAAGCAAGACTGTGTCCTTGAATACCCCTGAGAGTCACATCTTCACTCATCCCTCTCTCCCCTCAACGCCACTTAGGCAGATGGCCACAGATGGGGAAGTAGAGCCCTGTGAACCTGGTGGCATCTGTTTCGGGTCAAACTTTCCATAAGTCTCGTACGTTAATACTTACCTACACAACACATACACAAAGCGCCTCCTTCTTATTGCTTGGTCACAATGACAACATTGACTATAAGTCACTTCTACTATGACATCATTACCTGCACAGGTTATGAAAGTGCAATTTGATTTAGAGGTTACAATTCTGAGTGTGTAAGTCGTGTCAAGATGTTTGAGTCTATTGTGTTTTATGTATATTATTTTATCATACATTATTATTTATTTTGGTCGAGAGTATACAAACTGACAGACTGTAAAAGCATTATGCATTACTTACTTGTAGATACTAGACATACAGTAAGTAAAAAGAAAAAGTTTAAATTGACAGGCAAATAATAAAGAATTTAAGTTGGTATCATGAGAAAAGTTATAACTTGATAACAAGACAATCATGATTTGTGATTTGTTTATTTATTTGTTATATTTTGAATCTAAAAAAATCTAAATAGGTTTGAAATATTGTTGTTTCAATTTAGGCCTCAATGATACTTGAACCTCTCTCGAAGCTCTTCAAAACAGAATACTAAATTATATCTTAATCAAATTTACACAACAACTAAACATCTCTCAAATTGCTGGGATCGTGAGAATATTTTGGACCTGAAATTTGGGCCACGATCCAAAAAGAAGGGGATTGAAACCCCATATGCCGATTATATTCCTTGCCAGCGTTTTATTTAGCTGGTTAGAATGCTGAGGATTCAACAACCTGTCAACCTTCTCTACTCATCTGAATGCTCATGTGTGACGACCAGGTGAAATGAGGAATAGCGGCCCTGGCCAGGACAGCTCCCATCCACAGTACAGCGAGCACCATTCATTTCCAAACGACAGATCATTACAGCTCTGATGGTCGACAGATGGTGATATATTGGCGCTGATACTGGTGCTGGACAATTTTGGAGGCAGTCGGTTGCACAAACTGCTATTTCACTTTTTCACTAATGATAAAGCTATCCTGTGAGTGTCAGATCCAGACGCTGCACCCACCTCCTCCCACTCCCCCAGTTCACCAGAGATGGGTAATACAACAGAGATCATTCTTGGGCTTGTTGCTTCATGCACGAACAGATGTTTGTTCTGAAAGAAACAATCACAATTCACTAAAGACAATGACTAATATCCAGCATATGGCAACCTAATAAACTGAATTCAACAATTAGTACAACAAATAGACAACAAGACCTGACTTATGAGTGTCCCAATGAGCGATGCAAAAAACAGAAGCTCCGGGGATACAATGCTCCTTCATCAACTAATGAAAACAAGCCAGATACTGAAGAAGCCATTCATTTGTCCTTAAATCAATGCTGCCATCTAGTGGTGGAAATGTGTATAGGTCATAGTATTCTTCCACTGCTCCATATAAAAGGAAAAATGCAGGTTGCGTCTGTAGCTCTTCCATTGAAGAGGGGAAAACGTGAGACTTAGTGTCTTGTCACTATATTTTTTTCTACCAGTTTTGCTTCTGATTCTGGCTCTCACTGCCACCCTGCTCCGTAAACAAGTTTTCTGTACAAACATGTTCTGTAAATATACCTTGAACATACCTAAAGATACTGAAAAATGCATCATGAACATATCAAGAAAAGTGACACATCAGACCTCAAGCCCAACTTGTTCATTAGAAATATACAATAAGATGTTCAGAGTGCTTGCATATTTCCACTCCTGACAAATTGACAAAGAGGAGAAAAACAAATATTCACATTTGCTTTTTAATGTTTTACTAATAATCAGATCAGACAACCACCACACATATATAGCATCCATTTTAAAGATTGACATAGATGTAACAGTGAACAGAGACCTTTTCATTCAAATATTTTTGTTATATTTTCTATTTTTGTGATTTTATGAGTTCAAAGTCTGTACTCGTAATGCTTTTTTCTGTCAACATTTATATCTTGTTTCTCCTGTAAAAAGTACCAAATGTAAAAAAAGACAAACTGATATATTTTACTGACTATGACCCATCACAGAAGGCTCAGTAATTGATGCCTGTGTTACAGAGTGACCTACGTATAACCCTTATTAAGAATTACACTATACGCAGCACTCACACTGCAGTCTCAGGCTGACACAAAGCTCACCCAAAATCCCACCAAATAATTTGCATCTGCATCATCAACCTCAGCAACAGAGGGGAATTGCATTACTGAGCGGCTTGAAACACCCTGCTATATTTCTTTTTTCTTTTAAGTCTTCTACACCGCCGGTCACACTAATTGGACAGCTGAACTTTCTCTGGTTTGAAAGAGCCCACTTAGCAGTTTGAAAGCCACATTTCCGCAACACTCACAGGCTAAACGTATGGCTGACCCCTGCTGACATAGATATATAAATGAAAATGCACATATGTGTAACATTCAAGACACCTGTCGCATCACAATATAGTACAGTAATAGGTGGGTGGGTTGCAGAGTTCAGTTTTGAGAAGAACACAAGTCATAATGACTAATAATATCAAAACGTGACTCCTGATGTAATGTTTTTTATTACTTCATTAAATTGTCATGAGACAATCTGTTGACAACTGAGTCACTGCAGTTAATCCTCCTTCATTTACCCACTGCTGGGTTTTAAGGCCAAAGATGTCTCCCATGTTACAGTGTTTAAACCCAGTGAGAGTTGGTATGAGTGTTTGGTTTGTCAAAACTCAAGTAAGCAGCAAGATTGTGCGAAACGAGGTGAAATTATGTATTAATTCTGTATTTTTCTGACGATTAAAACCTGAAGATCATAATAACGTTCTTTAACGGTGGAATTTGCATCAACATTTTTTCCAGAAAATTACATTTTCAAAAGTTTTGTGTAAGAAAGAACAAAAGACAACCGCTGATGTGTGCTTGACTTTCGCTGGCAAACACGTTTTTAAAGTGACCAGCAGATGTCCCTCTTCACACTAAATATATGGAAAGCGCTTTTATAATAAGTGAACTGATGACACAATGTAATACGTAAGCTATAAAGGCCCCATGAAGTATTCAGCTGAAAGTGCAAACTCTAATGGACGTAGCTGTAAAAAAATGTCAATGCCAGTTTTGCACAACCTGTTTGTTGGAGCCATATTATACTTGATACGATGTGTTTAGGGATATGGGAACAAAACATTTGAAATCCTCCTTTACTTACGCTACTGACTACGTCATAGCCAGTCGAGGTTAATGAGCGTGTGGAGAAAAAGACAGTTTTTTGATCGTTGTGCCAAGTTGAGCACAGAATGAATCTTGTAACTTTATTTTTGTTGAGTAAACCTTTTAAAATGGAGTTACTGTCTCTTGCTAATGTTATTACCAACACACAAACTGTAACAGTGGCGGTAATGTAGATGACCGTACTGAGAAAAGATTGCCACTACACTGTTAATTCAACACTAACTACAAACCCCATGATGCACAGCTAATGACGCCCACCCAGCCTCGATGACGTGTATCTCTTCTGTCCAATCGTCGTTGCAACTTTATGATTGACGTACTAGCCACGAGCTCTTATTGGTTTCTACGTGGTTTCCAGGAAGTGAACGCCACAATTCAAACCACCTCCCACATGTGAGCCCCGTCGTTAGCACCACGCGCAGCGTGTGGAGGAGAGAGAAACCGGTCGGGAAGGCAACGTCACTCCTCGGACCACCGACTCGACGTAGCGCAGCGGACAGATAGCGGAGCGGCGTTGTCCGAGGCAGGTACCGTACCTGTTTTTTTAGGGGGTCCGATATACACGCAACGCCTGAGAAGCTGACAGTGGGTTTCCAGGAAGAACGGGGGGAAAGTAGGTCGTATTAGATAAGAACAGGGGGGACGCTAGGGCCTGGTAGGAGTAGGCCCGGTATTCTCCCCGCGCTGTAGTGAGAGCAGCAGCCCGGTTGGAGTCTGTTCCTCGCGATCAGCCCGGTTTGACCGTGCTGGTCAGGTGCCTTAACGGACACCGCGCCACTAGGTCGGAGAGGTACCGAGCTGGTTAGGTCGCATATTCTGCCCGCCGAGTAATACTGTGACTATCGGTGAATCGCTCTACCAGACAGTTTACGCATGTGTTTTGCTTTTATTCTTTTCAGGTGCTGAAGCGATTACAGCAGAAAGATGGCGGACGACCCCAGCGCGGCGGACAGGAACGTGGAGATATGGAAAATCAAGAAGCTGATCAAAAGTTTGGAGGCTGCCCGCGGGTAAGGAATCTGATTCAGCCGGGAGCCGATGCAGCAGCCACAGGGGCCGACTGTACACGGGGGACGGTGTGAATGTTGACCGCGGCAACAGCTGGGAGATCGGACGAGTGGGGCCGAATTTTGGGAGGGGTAGCTTAGCATAGCTAGTTTAGCATAGCTCCCGCTCCTAGCTTGCTAAAGGCTAAACCCTAACTGCTGTCGCATTTGGCCCGCCTGGAGGTTGGACACGTTGTGTTAACATGGAGGAATAATTGTGTCCGTGTGTCTGTGTCACGTGTGACGTTGCGGAGAATGTTGCCATGGGTCCCTCAGAGCGGTTAAAGCGAGTAACGGTCATTTTGTCTGTGTTGCTAACGAGCCTAGCTATCAGACGTCATCTCTGGTAAGAGGCCGCCATGGGTGTCTTCTAACGAAAAAGCACGTTGATGAGAGATGAGGGCCGGCTAGCTTACTGTTGGACCATTTTTTTTCTATAGGCTCGTGCCACAACTTAAAATGACGTTAGCGTGGCCTTTTTACACGTTGATTATGTGGCAGAGCTTCTTAATTCCCCAAAGAGTCCCATTTGTTGGGTGCCTCATGGTAGGCGGGCTACAAAACCGTCAGTTGTAAAGAATCCCAGCAGACCAGTTCCTTGCCGGTTAGGGACATTGTGGCCTTCTTTGATAATCAAACACGACATGTAAATGTGGGTGCTGCTACACTTGCTGGTCGCTTGCTCTGCGACAGCTTTCCGTCTAGTGTTGCGCAGAATCTGCTGTCCTGTGCTTCCTCCGCCTGCCATGTCACACACAGTTGACCGTTTGCCCCACATTCATCCAGCTGCTGCTACCTGCCTGTGTGTGCAGTGTCAGCCTGTACTGGTAAGCTTTGTCTTTTGACTGGCAGTGAAAGGAGAGGGAGAGAGCGTGTGTGGAGTAGTGGGACTGATAGAGTCCTCGGCTTCAAGGGCAGATATTGCATACTGTGGAACTGAAAGCCCATCCTGTTTGTCCCTCAACCTTTTTAGACCTTGTCAAGGTGATATTTTGCAAGCGAAGGTTGTGTGTTTACAAAATTATATGAGAACGAGATGCTGTGTTATCATGAAAGTAATAAAACAAACTGATTGAAGTTCTAGTTCCAAATAATTACAATTGACACAATCAGTGTTATCCATACTTTCTATAAGCAGTTATTGTAACATAATATGAATTACATTGTTATGGTATGCTATTAAACTCTCACTGGTAGAGCAATTATGTTTATAGTGAGTTGTTAGACACTGCATCCCGTACCACTTTGTGTGTATTTATGTATTTATGTATGTATGTATGTATACCTAAATGTTGATGTAAGCACTAACATTAAATCCTTGCTCTCTTTCTAGTAATGGCACCAGTATGATCTCACTGATCATCCCTCCCAAGGACCAGATATCTAGAGTGGCCAAGATGTTAGCTGATGAGTTTGGCACAGCTTCCAACATTAAGAGCCGAGTCAACAGGCTCTCTGTACTCGGGGCCATCACCTCTGTACAGCAAAGACTAAAACTCTACAACAAGGGTATGTGTTGCAATGAAAACCCAAATAAATTCCTGATGAGTTACTTTTTCAGAGGTAGCTGTAGATAATTAACTCCTGTCAGGACGTTGAAAAAAAATCCTGGAAATATATAAATGTAATCGTCCAATATCTTTAGCATTTTATCGTGTGTGTGTGTGTGTGTGTATATGGTGTATTATGCACCTCCACGCAGCTTCTAGCCACCTAGTAAATGAGTGCAATGTTTCTCGAATGAGATGTGGCGAGTATAGCATTGAATTGTAAAATAGGTTGCTGTTAGCATGAGAGAAGGGTGTGCATTACCCATCGGTTCAGTGCATACATCACACTATAGAAAAACATTCCAGGGAAAACACTGAGGACATTTTGTCACAGTATGTTGTGGCATTTCAGAACCTCGAGTGAAACAAGTGTAGTGAAATATCTGAGACAGGTTGATGATGCTAGCCTCCCCTCTAGAAACTCTATATTGTTAATTAACCTGTACAAAAAAATGGATATTTGTCTTATCTATTCTCTGACCTTTGTCTTACCAGTGCCACCCAATGGTTTGGTTGTGTACTGTGGCACCATTGTGACAGAAGAAGGCAAGGAGAAGAAAGTCAATATCGACTTTGAGCCTTTTAAGCCAATTAACACCTCCTTGTACCTCTGCGACAACAAGTTCCACACCGAGGTGAGAGCTTTCGCTTGGTTTCTGTGTCTGCACATGATTTAACATGTCATGACATAAACTTGTCTCTGTATTTATATTACACTTGCGTTCTGTCTCATTCTCATCATCCATTCTTTCCAAACTTTCCTCTCACACAGGCATTGACAGCCCTGCTCTCCGATGACAGTAAATTTGGCTTTATTGTGATCGACGGTAGTGGGGCACTGTTTGGCACACTGCAGGGCAACACCAGAGAAGTGCTGCACAAGTTCACTGTGGACCTACCCAAGAAGCACGGTACTGACCTACAATACTCATAACACACTGAACTTCTGATATTTGTAACTATACAGCAGGGATCAACAGATCATTTATTACATATTAGTCGGTAGTAGTTTGTGACTCTTAATTTTGCATGTAAAGAAACATTGTAAAGATTGTGTCACTTATTCTCAATCTTTCTTCCAGGCAGAGGAGGGCAGTCTGCTCTACGTTTTGCTCGTCTCAGAATGGAAAAGAGACACAACTATGTGAGAAAGGTGGCCGAGACAGCGGTCCAGCTCTTCGTATCCAACGACAAAGTTAATGTGGCAGGAATGGTCTTAGCTGGCTCTGCTGATTTCAAGACCGAGCTCAGCCAGTCAGACATGTTCGACCCAGTAAGTCTTTGTGTGTTTTGATTTATAAAAATACCAATTGTGTTTTTACTATGTAATATATCAATAATTGATTGATGTGAATCTGAAACAATTCAGAAACTAGACAGCTAAACAATTTAGAATATCAGTTCACTCTGGGTTAAAGATAACAAAAAATGCAGATTGATTTGTTCCATTTTTAAAAAGTACAAATACACAAGATAAATACAAAATTAAATCAACTAAGATCTTAAGTCAAGACAACTCTATCTTTATAAACTTAAAATTGTGATATGGGAAGCATTCACAATAGCTATACACATGTAACAAATAAATATTCTGAATACCCTCATAAGAACATGATATACATTTAAATTTGAAAAGTGTGAAGAATTACATATTTCTGCATCCTGTAGGTAAAGGACTGTCTTCCAAATTCTCGGTAAATACAATGGGGTTAACTGGGTGTTACGTGGTAGTTTGTTCCAAATGCCAATAGGTCTTTAAAGTTTTATGTATACAGCCATACCATAATGAAGAGTACCTCCCGCAACTCCCCCCACCCCTTTTTCACATTGAAAAATACAAAGAATGATATCGACAACAAAAACAACAAACATGTTTGAAAATGATCCCAGACTTTATTGGGAGCTTAGGACAGCAGTTCTTTGGGTGCACTTAACCGGCACGCAATTGCATTTTTAACACTGGTAACTGTTGGGTTAGCTTCCCACAGAGATCCTGCCACAGCTCTGGTGGGAACAAAACCCGCAGCATAATTTGTGGTTATTGTCTGCGTATTTCTGTTGATAGCCTTTACCATCTCTCCCATGTTAGGGACTTGGTGAAAGTACTAATATTTAACTGCAGAGTTTGGAGACAAATGTTATTGATATCAAGTGTGCTTCTAATTATATCATGTTATGCCTTTGTGTGGATTACTCTGTAGTGTATTTAACCTGTGTGTTTGTGTGTGTCTGTTTTCTACAGAGGTTACAGGCCAAGGTTTTAAAGCTGGTGGACATCTCCTATGGAGGAGAGAATGGTTTCAACCAGGCCATTGAGCTCTCAGCAGAGGTTCTCTCTAATGTCAAGTTCATCCAGGAGAAGAAGCTCATAGGTGAGTCGTCCTATTGACACATTGGAACAACAGTTTTTAGGTGTCTCCAGTGACAGCTTATTAAAAAACCAGAGCGTTTGTTGGGGTAGAGATTTTCTTAATGGTTGTCCCTCTCTATAGGACGGTACTTTGATGAGATCAGCCAGGACACGGGGAAGTACTGTTTTGGTGTGGAGGACACACTCAAGGCCCTGGAGATGGGAGCAGTGGAGATCCTCATAGTCTACGAAAACTTAGACACCATGCGTTACATTCTACGTGTACATGGGGCAGAGAGCAACGGATTAGAGAACGGTAAAAAAAACACAAATATCACATCTACCATTACTGAGAAAGGAATATATTGAAAATAAATATTAAACTGCAATGCTATGGTCTTCATGTCTCTCCTTTTTGGTTGTCAGATGAGAAGACTTTGTACTTAACGCCAGAGCAGGAGAAAGACAAGTCTCACTTCACAGACAAGGAGGTGAGCTCTTCAAAGAAATGACAGAACCTTGTGAATTACCCTTTACCCATCATGCCATGCGTTCCTGACTCTTGATTGTGTTTCTAGACGGGACAGGAACATGAGCTGATCGAGAGCATGCCACTGCTGGAGTGGTTTGCTAACAACTACAAGAAATTTGGAGCCACGCTGGAGATAGTCACAGACAAGAGCCAGGAAGGGTCCCAGTTCGTCAAGGGCTTTGGAGGCATTGGGGGTGAGCACACTGTTTACAATAGAGTTTATGACAGTGGAATTGGAGATTTGTACAACATCAATGGAGGATGAGTGTAGTTCAGTTGGTATATATTTTTCTGTGCCTTACTTAGAAGTGCTTTCTTTTCTAACTTTCAGTAATGTAGGAGACCAGCCTTTTTATAATCGGCCACATAACCGCTTAAGCTGCTCTACCAAAGTTCATTTTATGCTGAAATCAGCAACAACCAAGACATTGATAGCCAGGGCCATATGATTGCAAGAATTTCACAGGCTAATAATAATTATTGGCTTAGCGCCATGAACTCAACACTAACATGTACATAGTAGGTTATGGCTAGGACTAATCTGGCTTAAAAGATGCCATTTCCACTTTCGTAAAGTGTGCGCGTGTGTAATAGTGGTTTAACGGATCATAAAACTCACGGCTCGGATCAGCACAAAAGAAAAAGGAAGGCAAATATAACTTTTAAAGATCCCTGATCACATTTTTTTTGGCGTCGATACTAATTGATGATCCACATTGGCAGATACAGATCCCTTTGTTTGATTACACAGCTGGTCTACAAGGCTCCAGACTATTACTTTTTTTGCCGCCATCCCAAAAAGATTTTTTTAACCTCTCTGAAGTCAGTGTAAACCATGAAAAGTGTTATACTTTTATTTTGTTATAGTCATAGTGTTTATTTTTTCTTCATAAAAACACACAATTCTTATGATTAGAAAATAAAAGATTGTAGATTGATTGGATCCGCGGTTCACATGCGTGCTGAAACGTGTGTGCGGGGAGAGAAAAAAAGTTTATATATATATATGAGTAAAGTAAAAGACTCTTTAACTAGATGGGCTACTTCATATGGATTTTGATGCCCCATTAGAGGGGCACTAGAAATCAATCATGTTATCAATAAATCGCTATACTTTACGTTCCACGTGTTTGAATGTTGTGTGTGTGATTTATATTGCCCATCACTCTGTCATTACTTTAAAAAAAAAAAAAAAATGGAATATATTTTTAATAGCTAAGAGGGATTGTTTTATCCTAATACAAATTATTCCTTCAATGCTGTCGCAATCTAATCAAACATGACATAAGCTGGTCAGCCGTCATATTACCTTTTGTTATGTTTGTGTTCCTCAGGTATCTTGCGGTACAGGGTGGATTTCCAGGGCATGGAGTACCAAGGAGAGGACGATGAGTTCTTTGATTTGGATGACTACTAGGTAGTCGGGGACTGATATTTGGAGAAAAAAAGCAAAGCAAAGGAATGAATGAAGAAATGAGGAAAGAAAAATGCCACCTCTCTTGCAGCAAGTGAGAGGTGCAACCGTGTTGACCATATATGACAGACACACCTTCCAATTTACCTGTTGCATACACAAACTTGCGCATACATTTCATCTGTACACACAACAAAATGCATCACACAGGCTGAAGAGGAGTGAGATTTTCCTTCATCCAGAGAGGGAGAAAGCCCTTCCTGAATAAATCCCTGCCTTAGAGTGCTGGTTCCTTCCCCTAGTTGGATTGGACTCGACTCATTTTGTTCATTTTTTCTCCTCCCCTCCATTTTGAATGAACACAACAGCAAGTTCCCAGATTCCTCGCTGCCCCTAACCCGGTCTGAAGATGAACTTTGGACTCACTTCTCATATATAGAAAATATATTTTCCTTTCTTGCCTCATGTCCCTACCCGCTCTCTTATCCCTTCAATGCTTTCTCTCTCTTTTTTCTTTTTTTTTTTTTTCTTTTCTTTTTTTTTTCTCTTTTGCATTTCATTTTTTTACTGGTAACTGCTGCTGTTGTATTTTATGAGAGTGGGGGATTTTTTTTACCTGGGTTTCTGTAGAGAAAGGGGGACAAAGTATTAAATTTGAACTGCTGAAAACCATTGCTACCTCCTCATCTGCTGTGGTCTCAATCTTGTGCTAAGTCTGTCCTCTTTGGTAAGGCAGATATTTTCTTTGCTTTTCTGACTTTAAATGAATATTTTTATAGTCCTGCGTGAGTGATAAGTATACATGACTGCTTTTAGGGGATTCTTTTTGTCTAATTGTTTCATCAGGATTCCCCTCCTTATTTTGAGGTTTAATTTATTTTAAGAATTCATTTTAAAAAGCAAAAGTATCAGATCTCGGTTGGATCTCATTATCTTGGTATTCATTATTTTATACCTTGACATAAGGTGACGTGATCTGTTTGAAATTAACCTCAAGTTTTCAACAGCCTGACTCCCAATCACACAATTCCAGCTGTGACATGTTTGATTGCTTTTGTAAATGAATCTGTGACGCCTCTATGATCAGAAATGCATTCAAAAAGTGCATGTGTCAATGCATTCTTGTTGGTGCAATTTTATGTGATATGTTGGTCATCTAGAAAATGAGGTTTGGTATTTGCTTGCCTCTATTAGGTTGATAAGATGAGGATGAATTTTCATTCATAACACTGGAAAATGTTGAAGACAGAACTACCCAAGGAGTTGTGAAAGAATGACCTCGTTGAATACACCCAACACTCATTCATCCTCTCGTAAGAAATGAGTCGCGTTGATTCACGCGACGAGCTAAGGAAGTAAAACTGTATTAAGGGGCTTGCGTTGATGAATTCTTGTAGTCGGCACTGATTGTTCAGGAAGGAAACAAAACATCCTGCACATCACAGCCGTAAAACTTGCCCTGTGAAGATACAATACCAGCTCTGGGAATGGAATTTGAATAGTTCTAACCTTAACACTCAATTGACCAGCCATGTTTCTTTAGCGTGAACTATAAGCTAAAGGGCAACGGAGACTGAAGTTGTGCGTGACTTACTTTGTTGATTAACGTCTGAAATCAATCCATGTTCACAAAGTTCCATATTTTACTCCCCAAAGTTATCCTGTTAGGTCTGTGACCCGCTTTTTGCAGGAGGCCTTTGGTGAAACTATTGTCATATTTATGCTTCTCCTTATTCACTCCTGTGTGGATTTAGTAAAATACATGCAATTGGATGCAAATGAACTGAAACAACCCAAACCACTTCTCAAAATTGTGTTTGACGATGTTATCTCACAGCTATAGGGAAACATAACCTTGAATCCTTGCATCACTTCTGTTACTGTTTTATGAAGCCGGATTTAAATTACCATTTCCTGTAATGACACAACATTAAAATAGCTAACATCCTGCAGTATCTTATAGCAAAGCTATGCGGATGATTGATTTTGCCTTAGTGTATTCCACTTCAGGATGGCAACAGCATCTTCATCCATTTGCCCTTTTGTTTGGGGGAGTCACCGGGGAAGCCTTGGTAGCACGGTGAGCCAATCAATAAAAAGCAAAGCTATCAAATCACTCCCCTTTTGACAAAATCTGTCCAATCAGCGCGTTTTTTCATAGCATGGGCGTTACCATTCCCCCCACCCACCCTTTTGACACTGCCCCACCAAAGCTGTGTGGTTGAGCGAAGTGAATGACGTCTCTGCATTTGCGGGCCGCCGACGCAGGGCTGGGTTTCCATTTTCAGAGCGAGTTTCGGGGGGGATCGTCAACATGGAGCCGGAGATGGAGGACAAAACGTTGGAATTGATGGTAAGATCATTTTCGTTACGGCATCCTGGACATCCGAAGTGTCCAGTGTTACTCTTATATCGGGAGGGGGGAAAGCGGAGCGCCGAGGCTCGACTCGACGGCAGGATCGGGCTGAAGCGGCTCGTCGGGAGAGAGGTGGAGGAGAAAGGAGGGGGGACCAGAAAACAGAGGGAGGGCCTGAAATCATCGATACATTTTCTTAAGACTGCTCCGCGTATTGGACCGGATTAATACCCAAGACCTTTTACCTCTACGTCCGACACACCGTGTGTTGTTTTGGATACACCCGGTTAACAGCGGAGGAACCGGGAGGTTGTGTCCGGTCGTCGGAGGATTCTCGGGGTCTCGTTCACTGCGGTGACGCTGCGCCACTTTAACTGGGCCCTGTTTGAGACTTAGCCGTGCAGCTAACAGGCTACGAGGCGATGAACCACGTACATTTACGGGTATGTTATAGTGTGTAGTTTGTGTTAAGGGGAGCTACTCGCTCACAGACGTGTGGGTCAGTCGGATGTGTTGGTAAATACAACCCGGTGTTTCTAAAATCGTAATTACGCGCTGGTTCTGTGTTTATATTTCCAAAGTGCGTAGAAGGAAGTGTATTGCTTTTTCATACCACGATTAGCGAGGTAGCAATTAGCTTAATAGCTAGCGTGCTAAAAGTGCTACTTGACATGCATTACCATACAAAAACAGTCCGTCGGGCAGGCTGGCAGAAGATCTTTTGGACCCCAGGAGCACGAGCTGTCACCACAATGTCGCTTTCCTCGATGGACGTGTCCCATTTGGCCAAAGAGTAGCATCGTTTTCTTGTGAAATGAGTAGCTTTCTTGATGAGATAGCCCGCTAGGCTAACGTTAGCTTAGTGAGAGCCAACATTAACATTACAGGGGTCAAAGTGGTCTCGAGGAAGACTCCAATTAAGATAAGGCACACATGTGTATTGTCACTTGAACTTCCACGCGGGTAGTCTCGCATTCCTCCGGCACTCGTACTCCATATCTGAAATACTGCACAGTTTATTTCACAAGCGAATCAATTGCCATATTTGCTATTGACATGGCAAGTTAGGCCTAGTGAGTAACGTTAATATCTGAGATTGTTTGGTAGATTATATGGACCAGATGTCTTGAGGAAGCAGTGTGTGCCTATTTTTTGTGAAAGGGTCCTATCCACTATTACTCCAGACGTGTATAGACCCTGTATAACCATCAATGAGGGACATGAAATGCCAGTAAAGAGTCAAATTAGTAATGGAGACAGGAGACTGACAGTGAATACATATGATACAATGTAATAGATACGTGGCTTTGCAAATCTTCCAATTGGTTGTTTATCTTTTTATTTTCTTCTAGAAGTTCAAATAAATTCTTAGAGCAAGCACTTGGGTACATTTCTGTTTTCAGTCTTTCTGTCACAGAATAGGAAGAACGGTTGTTAGTGTTTATATATTAGTAATACATCTGACGAGACCGCATGTTGTATGTAGCCAACAGAAATAATGAGTGTACACATCACCTCTCTTACTTCTCCATATTGAATGGAGGAAATATACATTTGTGAAGGGTTTGGGGGTCGTAATCTTACAGGTCTACAAAACATTTTGAATTTTGTCCTGGTTGTGTCTGTGTATTTTGATCTGATTTTTTTTGTTTGTCCCAGTGTTATTCACTAACCACTCATCAGAGTGGGGATGGCAGAACAGTGGGTGGGGTTTCTGTCAAAACAAGAGTGACAATATTGACAATTACTCCCATTGCCCCTCCCTCTCCTCTACCTCCCCACCCAGTTCATGTCTAATAATGCTCCTGTGTGTATGTTTATCAGTCTGTATCTTGTGTGTGACGGAGTGTGTGTTCCTGCGCTCACTGTGCCAATGTGTGTGTAGCTCTAATACTGGTTTTTCCCCTTACTATCCCCCACCTCCTTCCCTCTTCTCTCCTCACCTTTTAATGGTTACACACCTACCTCCTCTCAATTTCAAACCAAACTTTATTTATTTATTTTTCCATTATTTTTATATCCCCAACACTTTCCCGCACTCCACCTGTCCTGTTCCTCACCAAATTCCTCACCACTTCCATCCATATACATATTCATTGATCCATCCATTCACTCATCTCCTTTGGTTTCCTCCTCCCAACTTCCCTCATCAACTTCCCTCCTCTTTTCCTTTACTTCCCATCTCTGGTCTCTTGCTCTTCCCTTTCTCTTCCTCCCTCACCCTGTCCACTACGTTCTCCTCCTCCCTTCCTCCCTTCCTCTCTCTTTCACACAGTGCTCTGTGCCTCGCTCTCTCTGGCTGGGCTGCTCCTCGGTGGCTGAGAGTTTGTGTGCACTCAGGTGCCTGCAGAGCATCCCCTCCACCCGGGCTCACAACCAGGTTCTGCCTCTCTCCTCTTAATTCTGCTGCTCCTCCTCCTCTCCCTTCCCTTCCTCCCTTGCCATCTACTCACCCTTCACTTTTCTTTGCCCACTCCACATGACTCCATATACCACCTTGGTGCAGACAGCGCCCACTCACCCACTCACCCTCCTACCTCCTCACCTTCGTTGTCCTTTCCTCTCTGTTTGAAGCACACTGCTCTCAGGTTCTTCTCTGGTGTGTCCTAAAACTCTCTCTGCTTGACACAGCATTTCTAGCTTTATAAACTGTAATTTAATTCCTTATAATCACGTCAAATCACAGTTCTTGCATCTAAATTAGGACCCAGAATGTTTAAAAAGTAAAAAAGTGATTGTGCCATGTAATGAGAAAAACTTTTACAATCAGTTTGACAAGTAGACTATTGCCAAAGTAATCTGATGTGAATGGAGGATGGACTCAGTGGGTACCAGAGAATAACCCCACAATGAGGAGTAGCATTTTCTCGCCTTCTACCTGGAGATGTGAGGGCCGAGGTGGGGGGTCTTCCTTCAAGCTCTGAGAGGCTACATGCTTGCTTGCCTGCCTGCCTGGCCAAACCTGGTCTGTCTGTTTTTATTTCTCCTTCCTTCTCTTCTTCTGCTCTGCATGATCATCAACACCAGCAAGCCCATTCTGGCTTCTTGTCCTGTCTGCGTTGGTCTTGGTACTTGACCGTTTGTGTGGTTGTGTTAGGGCCAACCACTGATGTCCTCTGTTTGGTTTTGCCCTCCACAAGTAGCAGTATCACAAAGTTAAATGGTTAACTACACAGATCACAACGTATAACAGTTTTGGGTTTTACTTTAGAAAGAATAGCGAGGTAAAATGGTGTTCCTGTTTTTAAGATAGGCCCCAGGTTCGGCCCGCCAATGGCGACCCTTGGGTTTACGGAGAAACATTAACAGGCTAGTAAAATAAATACACATGCCTCTATTCTCTCTTTTTAACTGTTTTCAAAGACTTTGACCTTGGCTCAGTCATCACCTACACAGATATGCCTGGGAGAGCCTTGACCATCTCCCAGGTAAAAGTACATGTGCGTCCCATTTCTCCAAATAAGTTAAACATATCTGCAAAGAGGGAATATATCTTTTTTTTTAGAACTTAGGAGTGCACCTGCAAATAATAGTAATTATGTATCCGTCCCTTTCTGGTGTGTTTCATATATAGATGTGCTCTTGTTGTGCTCTTCCTGCTCATTTCTGGAGAGTTCACAGTGTATCCTTTTGTCTTTGTACTTTAATATGAATATGTTCGTTTGAGAAAACGGTGTGCAATCATGTTGGTTCAAGGTGGTCTCCTAACATCCGCCGTATCTTCAGACGCAACAAAAAACAATCCACATGAAGCCCCCTAAGGTCATAGCAGGTCTCCTTGTTGGTTGATTTTGCTGCCCGACTGTCCATGACTCCCAGAGAAGTGTGTATGCTATTTATTCACAAGTTGTTGTTGTTGTTGTTGTTATTATTTATTAAGTGTTAAGAGCCAGGTTAAATGGTCAGCATCTCACTCTATTACTGTCAATAAGTGATTTTTTTTTTTGTGCCATAACTCTGTTGTTATTATGATGTTAAGTCTCTAGCTACTTTGTAATGCACTTGTAAGGGACCTAAGTGATGCTAGAAATTGGTGAGATCCGGATACCTTCCCGTTTTGTTGTGTTTTTTCTATCTTGTGTATATGCTATAAGACCACTATCTGATTTTAGTTTCATTACAGTCATGCCTGAGCTGCTGCCAGTGACATACCCAAGATGCTGCAGTTTAATTTCCTGTCCAGACTACTTAGCCCACATCGCAGACAAGCAAGCGAATAGATTCCTTTTTGTTGCAGTGCTTAGTTTCTTTCACTTCATATGTGTGTATATGCACGGTTGTTTGTGCGTGCACACCCTTCCTTGGCTGTGTTTGTGGCACTCTTGTGTCCAGCGCTGTCCACACCGCTTCCCTGGCTCTTACAGTGCCTTTAACGCAGACGCAAAGAGAATGAAACTAACCTGCACTTTGTCTCTGTTTTGTCCTTTTTCTACAGAACACGTCAGGGATGGAGTCACAGAACCTCGTGGACGATCTGTCGCCAAAGAAGAACACAGTTCTCAAGGTGTGTGTGTGTGTGTGTGTGTGTGTGTGTGTGTGTGTGTGTGTGTGTGTGTGTGTGTGTGTGTGTGTGTGTGTGTGTGTGTGTGTGTGTGTGTGTGTGTGTGTGTGTGTGTCCATGACCACAGCTTGGTGAACAGTGAAGCGCTGCCGCTCAGCTCATATATATATATATACACCATTTCAAATGTTCAGGAATGGCATACAATGTATACATTGTTGACTTTTAAATCTCCTATTGAGGGGGAACGCTCATAAAAAGGCTGATGATAATGAAGTTTAAGCTTTCACATGCTTAAAAATTGTTGAAAGAAAGTACAGTTTTAACAATGTTAAAAGGGATTTATTTAGATTTTAACAACTCATAACGTATACGGTGACATCAGATTTTTTTTATGGATATTTTGTTCCCTACATGCCTTCAAGTAAAGACCTTACACTGATGTTGACAAATGCTGATTTATTTTAACCATTCTTCCTTATTCCCACTCATACGCACACAACACTGCAGATTTCTAGTGTTTTAATAGGCTTTAACCCTCTGCAATGAAAATGGATTTTTAGCTTAATCCATTCTTAAAACAATATAACTCCTCTTGATCCTCTTTGGATACTGTTTTTATAGGATGAAAAGAAAAAAAAAATAATTGTGGTGATATTGTGTTTTATTTTACTGTATTAACTAGATTCAAACTCAAACCGTATTTGTTTCACATTTACAGCTTAGTAATGGGCCTGTTGTGGGGTCCCGCAAGCGCCCGTCAGAGGGGAACTACGAGAAGGAGAAGGAACACTGCATCGCCCTGTTTGACCAGTGGTCGGAGGCCGACCAGGTGGAGTTCGTCGAGCGCCTGATCTCCCGTATGTGCCACTACCAGCACGGCCACATCAACTCCTACCTCAAACCCATGCTGCAGAGGGACTTCATCACTGCGCTGCCAGGTACATATATAGATATAAAAGCAACTACTCCAGTGTGAGCTCCATCTTCCTTGAATGCAGTGTACAGTTAGGCACACATAAGACCCATCTTTTACATTGTTTTTACAGCTTTCCTTGAAAAATGCCCTAAATTTATTAAAAAAAAAGAGATTATTTTGAGGTTTTTACTTATGTCCTGCTTCACGAGGACAATAATTGTAGTTTAGAGTAAATTGGGCCTTCTAATGAACACAACAACAAAAAAGATAAAACTACAGAAGGTTTTCACTATAGATGACATTCCTAAAAGTTCCACCCAGGTTTTTGTATTGTTGATTTTCTTCATTTGTTTTTTTTAGGCAAATGTTTGAATTAAATACCAATAAACACGGATTACGTTTGAAAATGATGAACCCCAAGTTTCAGATATACCAACCAGATGAAATACTCGTAATTTTGCAGCAAATATTTGCTCAGCCTCTTTTCTTCCTCCCTTAAGCCCAAGGCTTGGATCACATAGCGGAGAACATCCTGTCTTTCCTGGATGCACGCTCGCTGTGCTCGGCAGAGCTGGTGTGTAAGGAGTGGCAGAGGGTCATCTCTGAGGGTATGTTGTGGAAGAAGCTCATCGAACGCATGGTCCGCACCGACCCGCTTTGGAAAGGCCTGTCTGAAAGACACCAGTGGTGAGAATGGACCTAGACCCATTTACACACACACACACACACACACACACATAGGCTTAGCAATCCTGTGGTATTTAATTGAGGACAAAGGAAAGGAAGAGAAGTTTTGTCTTGAGTGTCCGTTGTAGATGAAAAAAAATCCCAGCATTAACAAAGCAGTTGTCATTCTTGTATTTTTCTTACCCTAGGGAGAAATATTTGTTCAAGAACCGCACGTCAGAAGTCCCACCCAACTCCTACTATCACTCCCTTTATCCCAAGATCATCCAAGACATAGAGGTAAGAGACAGAGCTTTCATTTTTGCACCAGATATTATTTTCCTCTCTTGTTAAAAATGTCACTTTACTGTTTGTAGGGATAGCATGCGGTATCTATCTAGGCCTGTGCTGGTAGGCGATCGGATCGTATATTGACTTTTGAAGGGATGATCGACGATTGTTTTATCCCTATTCCAATCTAAAACGATTTTAACGAACTTACGATCAGAACTAAGTTTGTGTAAAATTATATATATAATCTGCACCCTACTGTGCACTTTCTGGTGGAACAACACGTCCGCCTGCTGAGCTGTATCAAATGTCTTCTTTTTTTGAGGTTTTCGGATGAATCTTTGAAAGTCCATCATCATATTTTAAAATTTAAATTTAAATTGGGAAAGATATGATTTAGTGTTATTGTTGTGATATAAATGTAATTTATTGTGTTGCTGCTAGACCGGCCCGTTAATACAGTTGCGTGCCCCACTGCTGAAGGTGGGAGACTGCAGTAAAAACAATTACAACAAACTAAAGTTTTTTTTTTTTTTTGAAAGGCTTTATTACAATAATAATTCGGTACCGCCTTAACTATGGATATAATTTGGATTGTGATATTAACGATAAGATAATAATCTTTTCTTTCTTTCTTTTTTTCATGTTTAGATATTTTAAATGAACTGTATTGCTTGAAACAAGCTTAAAGTCAGTTTAAAGCAAAATATATGTGTGTTCTGAGTTTGTCACACCACAGAAAAATGTGTTCTTAACCACCAGATGGCCATTACACCACTGCTAGTGAGCAAACTGTAGGCAGTAGTGGGGCAATGGATCATAAAACACAAGGTTCAGATCGGATCACGGCTCAGAGTCACAGATCAGAAGAGCACAAAAGAAAAAAGGGAGCAAATATAACTTTGAGAGATCCCTGATCACGTTTTTTTTTGCCGCCGATACTAATTGATGATCCACATTGGCCGATACAGATCTCTTTGTTTGCTTATAGCAGCTGGTCTACAAGGCTCCAGACTATTTTTCTTCTTTTTTTTTTGCAACCGCTCTGAAGTCGGTGTAAACCATAAACAATTCTAAATGTTTTACTTTTAGTTATAGTCAACCAAAGTGTTTTTTTTTTTTCTTCATAAAAACACACAATTCAAATGATTAGGACATAAAAGATTGTATTTTTATGAATTAAAACAAATCTTGTCATTCGTAGTTTTAATGGTTTATTATAAGGTGCTTAGTGTAAACGGGTCATAATTCATCTCTAAAATCTATTCATGTTGTTGTAAAAACATCTTCTTCAAACGACTGGATTTATTCAAGTTTCTCACCAACACTACATGTTACGAGATTACATGTGAACACATCATGGTAACGGTATAACGTCATCAACGTTCGTTGGCCGTTAGCAGTGCGGTTATTGTTCACAAGCTTTTCTCCTGTCAATTTAAACACAGATTAGTTTACAGTGTAACGTTGTCAGAGATCGGCGACTAGAAAAGCATAAATGCCGATGTTCTGCTCGCATATTTTACAAACTTTTGGCAGATAACAATCGTCCGTAAAACTTTATTTCACACTGGTGATGGTTAACGTTAAACTGTGTAATCAATCCACGGTTCACTCGCGTGTCGAACTGTGATGGGGGGGGGTCGGGGGGGCGGGGCGTCACATCAGTCTAGCGTCACATGTCAGTATAATATAGTCATTTTGGGTTCACAGACATTATTTTCTAACGTGTCTATAATGTGTTTAGAAACAAATCTCAGATTTTTACTTTCCCCGGACTTAAATGGAGCCGTGCTGCCGCCTCCTGGCGATTTAGATTGCCTATCAGCGATCTTGAGTAACCACGATTTAGATGATATGAAAAGAGAAACAATCACACAAGCCTAATATTATCTCAACTATAAAGCATGAATTGATTCATTTGAAACTAACATGAGATTGTTTTAAGTTTTTGTAGAGTATAAACATCACTTATCCACGCTTTGTTCTTTTTTTTATTGACCTTGAAAAAAGGTTGGAGAATGTTGATTACAGCTAATTAATAGCGTTGAGTTCATTTTCTCGGTGTTGGTGTTATTCTAATCACAATAATCTGTACCACTTTCATGGTTTGATCACATTACATATTTGTCTCCATCTTCTCTGCCAGCTCAACTCCAGAGCTTCTCTTTCTCTCTCTAATGGTTGCCTTCTGTGTTTGTCTTTCGAATTGTTTCTCCCTCTTTTCTCCAGACTATTGAGGCAAATTGGCGATGTGGCAGACACAACTTGCAGAGGATTCAGTGTCGCTCAGAAAATAGTAAAGGGGTTTACTGTCTCCAGTACGACGATGACAAGATCATCAGTGGCCTTAGGGACAATTCCATCAAGGTGTGTATTGAACATCAAGGACAATCTGAGATCTGCAGGATTATGACTTTTTCCCAACTGTGTTGTTATCACCGTGCCTGGCCACACATTGGCTGTTTTTCTAAACTTTTTCTTCCATAACTACGATGTAATTTCCGTCCGTCTAAAGTGAAATCACCCCTGTGATCATGGTCTGAGCGGACAGTATATAAACATGCGATGCGCAGAGAGCTCATGGAAACAAAAACTTATTGCCTGGAATTACAGCCGGTAGCACCCGTTCTGTACAACAACGGAGCAGAAGGCAGGGTTTTCCACAAGGATGTAGATTAGCCAGCTAATCACATTTTGGCCGTAAAAGCCCAAATTTTGTGGTATTTGGCACGTTCTAGTGCACTTTTTCCATAATATACACTGATCCTAATTAATGCATATTTTTAATGAGCTTTCCTACCTGATTGCAATCAACGCAATTCTTAGGGCCTGTGTCAATAAAGTGTCTTTTTCTGCCCAAAATCGCTTCGCCCCAGCGTTTCATCGAAAAAGTGCTCCGGGTGCTTATTTATGTTTCCTTGACAACATTTCACTACTCTAACCACCGTTGTATGACATTGTTTTTTTCACCATGAGCACCGACCTGAGGATGCTTGCTTCATATTTTGTATGGATGAGCTCGTCACCGCTCAGTCTGGCAGCCGTAACGTTAGAGCAAGGAGGACAGTCTGCCGGAGACGAGGTGTCCGGGGATAAAAACACAACACTCAGCAGCAACATCCACGCCTGGCCGATCTGCTCCCACAAATGGGCTTTTTGATCTTTGTTATGATAATGTCTGGCTGAAATAGAAAGGTCAGGATAGACAAACGGGGCCATAACAAGCTTCTTCTCCACTTCTACAGTGACTTCACTGGTCCTTTTCTGAAAACTTCAGATATTTTCAATGTGTGCGGCCGCATACTCTCCTCATTGAGAACTATTGAAAAATGATGGGGGGGAAAAAAGCTATATAGACACAGGCCCTTACTGTGTTTTGTCATCAGTTACTTTTTCTAATATTTTTCAAACACTGAAGACGACTGTTCTCTCTACTCTGCAAGGATACGTGTGTGTGCGTGTGCGTGTGCGTGTACACACATATTCATATGGACCATGTGGGGCGGAACGGATACAGACGGATCTCAATGTTCATGCTTACGTTGTTTAGAAACGGCTGATTAAAACATGTTATTGCTTTATTGGCTATTCCACTGCATCTTTCCACATTCCTCCCACACGGGATACCAATGATGACAACAACCTCCTCACAAAATTCAAGTGTTGGTCCACCACTAAGTCGATCCTTTTTAAGGGCAGAGTAGTCTCAGCCTCGGCTTTGATCAACATTATCGCCAGATTTCATCGTTTGTGAAAAATTGTGGCGGGAATAAAAACACAACCAGTTTAAACTCTGTAAGCGGCAACTGCAAAGTCCATTAATTATTGATTTGAACTGATATTGCTTTCGTCTTTTTATCTATCTATCTATCTATCTATCTATCTATCTATCTATCTATCTATCTATCTATCTATCTATCTATCTATCTATCTATCTATCTATCTATCTATCCACTTTGGTTACAGAGCCAGGGCTGTGTAGGAGCACAATATTATATTTCATTGCACACACAGAACAGATAGCTAGCGGACCATGAGGAGGTATTTGCGGAATTTGACAAAAGTTTATTGGATTAGAATCACAGACCGTACCTTTTTTAAAAATGCCTTTTGCCCATGTCTTGTTATAATGCAAAAAAAGAAAAAGACGAGTAATAGATTATGATGGAATTTGTACAACTCTGTCCTTCAACATCATGAACAAAAAAGAGTAACGCAACCACTGCTTTTAAACATCAACATATACACGGGACTTTAACATGTTTCAGATTATAATATTCAAGTTTCATCACTTTCTTTTTCCATTACTGATGAAGCTGTGAAAACATGGCATGTGTCAGTCTGCACTACACTCCCAAACTGACATGTAGAAGTATTTAACATTGATCCTGTTTGTGTGTTTAAGCACCAGCAGTTGAGAGATACAAAAAATGGTGTGTGCGTGTGCGTGTGCGCGTGCGTGTGCGCGTGCGTGTGCGCGTGCGCGTGCGCGTGCGCATGTGTGTGTGTGTGTGGTTATTTTCCTCCGACCTGGGTTTGTGTATTTATGAATTTAATCTTTTCCTCTGTCTCGGTGTGGCTTATCATCTTATTGTCTATGGCGCTGAGAGGGCAGACACCGAGACAGAACACAAGTGAATTACAGGATAAAAGGGCTCAGCTCCAAACCAGTTGTGTGTTCCACTTATCTGTCTGGCCTGGCAGAAGAGGAGAAGATGAAGATGAAGAGGAAGGGAGGATGGCGGGAGGGAGGGAGGGAGGTGAAGAGTGGATTTGTCGTCTTATTGTCCTGGAGGAGGCTGAAGCACACCCAGGCGCGAGCTGAATGGCTCCGAGTGTACACACTCAGCAGTGGGGAAATGGGGCCTTCTGAGCATGACCCAAATCGGCAACCTTTTCACAACCACTAATTTTTCCTCTTTTTTTTTTTTCCTGTCTCCTCCATCTCCCTCTTCTCCACTCGTCTTTCTCCCTTCTCTTCCTACTCCTGTCCTTTCTCACGATAGATCTGGGATAAGCAGTCTCTGGAGTGTCTGAAGATACTGACCGGTCACACAGGATCAGTGTTGTGTCTTCAGTATGATGAGAGGGTCATCGTCACCGGGTCCTCTGACTCAACTGTCAGGTACAGAACACATATAGTTCCAGAGGGAACGCACTGTATGTTGTAACAGGACCAGGGAATAGTGTTGGCAAGATTTAAAAATATTCAAATCGCTGAAGTAATACTGAAAGTAATTAGGCTGAAGGTTTGGACGACTTTAAGGGATGTACTGCACAACTATGACTGGATTCCATCATATTTTCAGTTGGAACACACTGTTCATCCGTTGTTAACTTGGATCAATAGAAGGACACAAAAAGTAGACGGGCGTTTATATAAACTAGATTTATGAAACTCAAAAATGTCTTCTTATTATTATTATTATTATTATTATTATTATTATTATAAAAACTGTATAACAATCAGGTTAGAAGTCAAAACTAATACAGCGTTCTTATTGGATTTATTCCCCACTTGTAATATTAGTAAAGATAAATTAACATCAATATCAGTGGTGAAGGTGTTTGGGTGCAACGATAACATTAGACGATTGTTTCATATACCAAAGTGTACTAAAGCAGAATAGTTTATTTTAAAACCAGATCATGAAACCAATGAGTTTCTGCAACACAGGTTCTCTAACTGAAAGGAATGCTTCCCAGTGGAGATCAGGCTCGATGAGATACACAAAGATTAATCTCTATAAACTGATTTCTGCATTCATATGCATCATATGTTGTCTCTCAACTCTAACTCCATTCTTGCTTCTCAAGTTGCTAATTGCACTGAAACAGTAAACAGCCAAAGTCAAACATCTGGCTCCAGAGCCCATATACTATTTTAATACAGTTGAACAAAGGGACAGATTTAGTATGCCGTAAAATGCCTTAAAAAAAAAAAAAAAAAAAAAAAAAGTAATAGTAACAATGTTTCCCCACAGGAGTTTGTGAGACTCCTGTGGGAACCTTGGGGTTGCTCCCCCAGAAGAACATTTTCAAAATGTTTACGTTAAATGCATCAGTTTGATGCACATTGAGAGCAAAATTAAGAAACTAGATATATTAAATGGTAAATGGACCTGTACTTTTCTAGTCTTCCGACCACTCAAAGCGCTTTAACACTACATGACATCATTCACACACTGATGGGAGGGGCTAAGGTGCCACCTGGCCATCAGGAGTAGCTACCATTTACACACCGTAGGCACAGCTACAGGAGCAATTTGGCCCAAGGACACATCGACGTGGGCTAGAGCAGCCGGGGATTGAACCGCCGATCCTCTGATTGAAGGACGACCCTGCTCACCACTAAGCCACAGTCGCCCTAAGAACTTTGTGTTCTTGTAAACAATGTTATGCTCTTGCTGGGGTGGAATGCAGTACATTTATGCTAATCTATTACTGTACTTCACAAAAAAAAAAAAAAAAAAGAAGTTCGATGTACCAACAACTTTTATTTCAAAACAAAATATTTGTATTAGACAGTTGTACAAGCTCTATAAACTGACCATAGGTCTGTCATTGTAGAAAAGTGGGCAAGGATAAGTATTTTTGCCCCGGTAAGACAAACGTTGAATTCAGTGTGTTAGTCGTGAGCCCGTCCTTCTCGGCGGTCTGTAGCGGGACCACGTCCGTCATAAATGGATTGTTACTGCGTTTGTATCGCCACTCCACCGCTTGCTTTCTATGTCACATCCGGTGTGTCGGCTTAACGCCTCTTCAAGCGACGTCTGATCCTTTTGGCTTCGCTGTTTCACTGGGCTCTACTGGCGGCCTCGACTCCAACACCCATAATTTCACATTTGTTATTCAAACAGTTTTGTGCTGAGGTGACAGACGTGGCTAGTGTTAGCACCACTGACGGTGGCTTTGTTGTGTTTTTGGAAAAACAAGAAAGAAAGGATCACAAGAGACACAGCTCCTCTCATGTGCGTCTCGTTTTCTTCGTCTTCATCCGGCTATTTCGTTCCCAAGCACGCGGTTCGGCAATGTAAATGTAAAATTATTAGTTTTACAAATTGTTTCACCAAACACGTTTTCTTATCCCCTTAAAACGGCAGATGTTATCTTTTATCACTTCAAATCCTGCCATAAACCTTGTGCAAAGTATCTGATGCAAAATACAGTGCAGTTGATTCGAACTATATATTTAGAAAATAAGAAGTAAAGAAGTAATTTCAACATCAGTTGATTTAACATTGTAAAATGTGTGTCTAACCATATTGCACCAAGGTTGTTGTAGTTGCAATGTTTAAATGAGGCTATTGCTGTAGACATACTGTCCATCATTTCAAATACTGAATGCTTTTAGTCCATTTTTAAACAGTCATGACCAAAATACCTACTACCGCCCCTAGTTTATGATTATTTCCCACCCAAGCTACAGCTGCTGCTCACAATGAGGCAAGAAATGCATAAATGTTTATTATTTCATAATGAGTTAGATTTACTGTCATTTCTAGAGATAGTGGGATACGTTAGATATTTAAAGACCTGGCGTGTGTGTGTGTGTATGTTGATGTACACTTGGCTACTGCACACAGAAGCTCAACATTAATTCTCTTATGACTTCCCACTTCAGCTGTACTTGTTGGGTGGTTTCCAAGGAAAATGTGACTTTACTTCCTTAGCAACAGCTTGACAGACACTTTGTAGGTTTTGATGTCTGCTTTTCCAGTGTGTTCTACACACATGCAGTTCAGACAGTGTGTGAACTCTTGTTACTCTCCATTGTAAAACTAATAAACATAATTCTGTCTCCTGTCTTCATTGTTTTTCTGTTTCCTTTCCCATTGCATTTCTTTTCCACTCCATCTTTAACCTTCTTTTCTCTTCCCTCTGTCCTCATCAAATTTTTCTTTCCTACTTACCCCTTCCTCCTATCATTTTCCACTTTTGTCTCTGGCCTTTTCCACTTTTCTCTCCCCTTTGTCATTTCTTCCCTCTTTCTCACACCCCTCCCCTCTCAATCCACATTCCCATTTTTCCTTCCTGCCTTTTTCTTTTACTCTCTCTGTCAACTTGGCCCCTATCCTTGGCCCCTATCCTTGGCCCCTATCCTTTCACCATCATGTCAATTCTCCCTACTTCTGTTTCCTCTTCCTCCATCCTTCTCCTTCTCCCCCTCCTCCTCCTCCTTCCCCCCCCATCCTCTGCAGGGTGTGGGAGGTGACAACAGGTGAGGTACTGAACACACTGATCCACCACAACGAGGCAGTTCTTCACCTACGCTTCGCCAATGGACTGATGGTCACTTGCTCCAAGGACCGCTCAATTGCTGTCTGGGACATGGCCTCTCCTACTGACATCAGCCTACGTCGTGTCCTTGTGGGACACCGGGCTGCTGTCAATGTGGTCGATTTTGATGACAAATACATTGTGTCTGCCTCAGGGGACCGTACCATAAAGGTAACAAGAGCTGAGGTGGTGGTTTCTAGAGTAACACTTCTTCTTTTTTTGATAGTTGCTGCAGGATAGAGTTGCACTTTTATTTTTTATTCCCAGAGTTTTCTGTGGTAAACCTTTTTATAATTTACAGTTTAATCTGTTCAACTAAGATACCTTCAAACTAGAAATGTCAAACTTGTTCTAGTTTTAAACCTGCCAAGTGGTTTCAAAGTGGTTGTTTGGTAAGATTTGCTCCTCTGAATACATCCAGGCCATTGTTTCACAATGCCTTCTATGTTGCCCCTTTCGTAGGTATGGAGCACCAGCACCTGTGAGTTTGTGCGCACACTAAATGGTCATAAGAGGGGCATTGCCTGTCTACAGTACAGAGATCGTCTGGTGGTCAGCGGCTCATCTGACAACACAATCCGGTATGTGTGAGATGAGATGTATATGTTTTTTATAGTATGTAGTATTTATATTTAAAATGTATATTGTTAATAGCGCTTCAAACAAAACGATTTATGTGACAATAATCTAAATGTATTAAGACGATTGCCAATTTATTTTTTATGCAAGTAAGACCGGTTGGTCGAAAAACAATTTCTATGATTTTAAATTAGGCAAAGAAAACCTGTACTCAAATATGTCATTGTTTTAAATATTTGTACCGTGTAGGAACAGTAGTTTGTATGTGTGCACTAAGGCTTCTCTTTCTTTAGGTTATGGGACATAGAGTGTGGGGCATGTTTGCGAGTGCTGGAAGGTCACGAGGAGCTGGTGCGTTGCATTCGCTTTGACAATAAAAGGATTGTCAGCGGTGCCTACGACGGGTCAGTTTCACACACACACACACACACACACACACACACACACACACACACACACACACACACACACACACACACACACAGCTTTGTACACGGAGACAAATTTTGTTTCTGATGGTGTCGACTCATATTTCTCTCTGCAGCAAGATCAAGGTGTGGGACCTGCAGGCAGCCCTGGACCCAAGAGCCCCAGCCAGCACATTATGTCTGCGCACTCTAGTGGTGAGTACCTCATGATTTACCCTGTGGCAACATGGCTGACTGACGGAATTCATGCATAGTTGTCTTAAACTGCAGTTCCTGAATTAGTCCGCGTAATCGATGACTGAAATGCATCAACATTAATATTTTTTTAAAGTATTTTTTCCTTGTACCTGCTAAATACTAGTGCTATACCTAAGTAATGTTTTTTTCTTATTTTCTTACCATAAAATGTTGTGGTATAGTATGTCATAATATAGTTTGCCCAAAAAAAGTGATGGATATGCCATAGCCATGAAAAGGTAAATAAAAGGATTGTGTCTTAACAAATTCATAGTATAGAATCCCATAAAAATCCCATAGTAAAGCAGTGTGTAATATAAAAAGTAATATTATGGTTTGTCATTAAAAAGTCATACCAATGTATACCATGAAAGTCATAGTATAGTATGACATAAAAAAGTCATCAAATGCCATATAGAAGTAATAAAAACGTCATAGTATAGCATCTCATTAAAATTGTGTAAGCACACACAGAATGATATAAGTCAGTGTAGTATTTCATAAGAAAATCAAAAATTCATAAAAAAGATCATGAAAAATCATAGTATTGTGTGCCTTGACAAAAAAATCTTATTATGGTATGTCAAAGCCATAGTTTAATATATCCTAAAGTCATAGTATATCATAAAAAAAGTCATAGTGAGGTATGCTATTAAAAAAACATCACATTGTAGTAAAAGTTGAAAATGAATATAGTATGGCATGTCAGAAATAGCCAAACTGTCATATGCCATAAAAAGGCATAGTATTGTATGTCAAAAAATTATTAATTTTCAGAAAGAAGTCATAGCCTATTATGTCATACTGTAGTATTCCATAAATGTAATGGTATAGTATGCTATACAATATTATTAGTATTATCGTATGTCATTTAAAAGTCATAGTATGTCATAAACAAGTCAGTGTGCCATTTAAAAAAAAAAAAAAAAAAAAAAAATGTGCATAAAAGGCATAGTATTTTATGTCTTATTCAAGTCATAGTATAGTTTGCCATTAAAAAATACATAGTGTAGTGCATCATTAAAAAGTCAAACATGTCATAGTATGCTATAACGTATCATACAAAGTCACAGGGAAGTATGTTTTAAAAAGGTGAACTATAGTCATAAAAAAGTCAGTTTTATGTCATAAAAGTCATTGTATCGAATGTCAAATACAAATCCTTGTTAAGTATGTCATAAAGTCAGTGTAGTATGTCTAAAAAGCCATAATATACTTTGTCATAATAAAGTTTGTTATTGAAAGTCATAGTATGCCATAAATAAGTCATAATAAGCATACTATGTCTAAAGAATAATACATTGTATAGTACGTCATAAGAAAATTGGAAAAATTCATTAAGTATGTCATTAAAAAGTCAAATATGTCATTAAAAAGTCATAGTGCAGTATGTCTTATTCAAGTCATAGTATAGTATGCCATAAAAGACTCATAGTAAAGTAAAAACATGTTTTTATTATTCTATATCTTAAAAATGAATACTATAGTACATCATTAAGAAAAGTCATAGTACTCTGGATATTGCTTATAAAATCTGTACTGTATAGGATTACAAATATTCAAATTCCTACCGTCTCTCTCAAAACACTATTAGTTTTAACTATCAGTAAAATGTAACTTTGTTTCTTCTAATGCGTATTTTGTTGACTATTTTGTGAATCATTAAAGAGCGGGCCACTCATTTGAGTATTTTAGGTACAATTAGCTAAAACTAATTATTTCCAGTACAATAGCCCAGCATTAAACTCTACCATGCATATAATGTTCAGTTTTTGTTGAAACTGTCTAAGGACTTGTGGATTTAAGTTTATTATCAATGGGCTTGTTGTTTAATTATAATGCATTATACAGAGATGAGATTCCAATATTTTGTCTACCCTCATTCTAAATCTAAATGGGCTAAACGGCATATTCAAAACGCATCCATAAATGGCATCTGAGGTTTGACTGCCAACGTGGTTTCAGAATGTCCTTTCATATCAATCTGCAGGTGAAGTCCACCGTTTCCCAACCGTAAAGGCTTTATTTATGATATCTGGGTTGTTCTGCTTTAAACCGCACTGAACAGTCATATTCTAATATCAAATCTAACAATCTCAAATTAATTTATACACTGGTAGATTAACCTGCGACTAATATGTTTCATCGGTGGCATGATTTAACGTCATGTCAGCATGTTTTTTGAGTCCATGGTCTGCCTGTATCAATAGTATGTTAACATAATGTCGTAATGTGTTTTCAGGAGCACTCTGGACGCGTGTTTCGTCTCCAGTTTGATGAGTTTCAGATCATCAGCAGTTCTCACGACGACACCATTCTGATCTGGGACTTCCTGAACGTCTCGACCAATGGCCAGTCAGAGGGACGGTCTCCCTCCCGCACCTACACTTACATTTCTAGATAGCAGGTACAAAGACCACACACATTCACACTTCGCTGATTAGACCCTTCTTTAAAATCCGCCCTGCATCACACATGAGGTTGTGTATGTGTGCATAGCTAGAGAATCATATTCAGCCAGTATGTTGACGCCTGCTGAGCAGACACTGGTGTGATTGCAGACTCTGTACTACCCCTCAGGTGGCGCCATCCACCGCACCCTTTCTCGGAGGAGCCCAGGGCTGATTGGCTGATGGGTGCGTCCGTCATGGAAAAGAGCCCATCTCTTCTCCTTCCTCCTCGTCATCTCTCTGTCCACCTCCCACCCTGCCTCCGCCACATCCACCTTCCTGCCCGTTCAGACAGACCCTTGAGCTTGTTCCCATTGCCTGCGAGTACTGTGACATGCACACACACACCGGTCAACACCGATAAGGATTCCCTACTACAGAACCAACTCAACTCTCCAAAGAAGTCCACCTTGTACTACTAATTTATGTTTTGTAAAGTACACTAATGACAGTATTAACTTAGACCTTATAGAAGTCCCAAGCTCTCTTTTTATCCCCCTGATACAAACTTAAAGCAGCTTTTGCTCCATATATATATGTGTGTGTGTGTGTGTGTGTGTAATATATATATCTACACACACACACACACACACACACACACACACACACACACACACACACACACACACACACACACACGCACGCGCGCGCATAAACACATATACTGTGGCACAGTTGGACAGAGGATGACTGGAGCTGTGATGCGGGAGACAGAGACTCTTTACTCAGCTCTAGGAAAGGAGGGAAGGATGGGAGATGGAGGGAGTGAACGAGGGAGAAATGTGTCAGGATGACTTCCCTGCTCCCTCTCACTCCCTCACACTCCTCCCTGTCTCTCTCTCCAGCCCCACCCCACCCCCCCTGCCCCCTCTCCCCTCCCCAAGCCCTAACCCCCAGAGATGCACACTCGCTTGGAGTATGGGGGCGCGCACACTCAAGTTTGTGAGTGTGTGTGTTTGTGTATGTGGACTTGTGAAACGGCAGAACGAGCAGAAGCGTCAAACAGACAGACATGCATGTGAGGTTGCCTTGGATACAGCATCCTGGTAGACCTCTGCTTTTTTTTCTCTTTAACTCTTACTTTCTTACTGTTTTTTATTACTGTTATTTTCTCATTTTATTTGCGTATTTTGGTTCTTAGTACAAAAATCATACTAAGCGTAGTCCTCTTTCTATTTCCTCTCTCTCTCTCTCTCTCTCTCTCTCTCTCTCTCTCTCTCTCTCTCTCTCTCTCTCTCTCTCTCTCTCTCTCTCTCTCTCTCTCTCTCTCTCACTGCCTTTTCCTCATTCTTTCTTCTAACTCCGACCCATGTTCATCTGTCCCTTTCACTCCATCTTTCTCTCCCCCATCATCTACGTGCTTGCTTTGGTTATGAGAGAAGCTGGAACTCAAGAGCTCAAATTTAGCTGTAAACGGAGTTGTCTTGTCAAAAATTGTGTTGTATATTAAAAATGATTTTTTAAAGAAGAAAATGACCTTATTGTGAATAAAGTACTTGACAGTGGTGGAGTGTTGAGCCAACTGTAACATGAATGAGTCTGATTGTGTGTCCTTGTCTGTGCGCATGTGTGGGTGGATTTGTGCTATACATGTAGATAATACTCTCAGTAGGCCTTAAGTTTGTTCCTTTTGTACTTCAGACAAACATAAGGGAATCGGTGGATATGTGTCCCACTGACAAAGAATGTATTTGTAATGTGTGGATTGCCTGACTTTTCTCAAGAAAACACTTCAAGATCCAGTTACTACATATTTCTGGAGATTACAGCATCTTGTGGTCTACAGCATCTTGTGGTGAGTTTTCTCAGTTGACCAACTCAACAATCGGCATTTCAACTGAGTGTCTGAAAGAGTCATTAAAGATTTATAATATAGCATGTCGAAAAAAGTAATTAGTCATCGTTGTGTTTGTCAAAAACATTAAAAATATAAATTGCATAGAATGTAGAAAACGTTTGAGAAGTCCATATATGTTGGAGAAAAAAGTAATTAAAAAGTCATACTATAGTATGTCAAGTCATCAAAAAGTAATTGTATAGTAGGACGAAAAAATGCATAGTATACTGTGTCGAAAAAAGTCATGAATGAATCATTGAATAGCATGTTGAAAAAAGTTGTTAAAATGTCGTGTTATGGAATAGTATGTCCCAAAAAAAAGAACACGTCCAAAAAAAGTTATTGTATATTAGATCGAAAGAAATCATAGTATAGTATGTCACAAAAATCCATAAACAATTCACGTTATAGTATATATGAAAGGTTTATGATATAGTAGGTTGAATCTAGTCATAGTAAAGTATGTTGAAAAAAGTTAATAGCTCGAAAGTCACAGTATTGTAGGTTGAAAAACATCAGTATAGTATGTTGCAAAAAGACAAAAGTAATAGTTTGTCATAAAGTCAGTGTTATATGGCATTCACAGTCATGTAATGTCAGAATAGTTATAGTAAAATATGTCAACGAAGAATCATACAAAGGTCCTATAATAGTATGATTTAAAAAAAAAGTAAACATTTCTCAGTATAGTATGTCTTTCAAAAGTCATAACAAGGCAGAGTATAGTACGTAACAAAGTCATACTGTAGTATGTCATAAAAGTCATTGTATAGTATGTGGTGAAAAGATTCATTAAAAAGTCATACCAAAGTATCTCATAAACATAAATTAAAAAAAGGCAATACAAGGCAAGTTTATTTATATAGCACATTTCAGAAAGAGAAAAACATTCATGTAAATACAATTAAACTGTCATTTAAGAGCCAAGAGAATAGAAAATTCAAATGAGCTAAAATAGAATAAGACGTGTATGAAATAGAATAAAATAGTGCAGCGTGAGAAACCATTTACTAAAAGACCGTGACAAACAGAAACGTCTTCAGCCTTGATTTAGAAGAAGTGAGGGTTACAGCTGACCTGAGGTTTTTCTGGGAGTTTGTTCCAGATGAATGGTGCATAAAAAGTGATTGTTGCTTCTCCATGTTTAGTTTTGACTCTGGGGAAAGAAAGCAGACCTGTCCCAGGTAACCTGAGAGGCCTGGATGGTTCATAACGTAGCAGAAGATCACAAATGTATTCTGGTCCTGAACCATTCAGTGCTTCATAAAACGGTCGTATTTTGTAATCAATCATTTGACAGACAGGAAGCCGGTGAAAAGACCTCAGAACTGAGTGATGTGATCCTCTTTTCTTGGTGTTAGTGAGGACTCAATCAGCAGCCTTCTAAATCAGCTTCAGCTGTCTAATCAATTTTTTTTAGGGAGACCCTTTGTAGGCGGCGTTACAGTAGTCGACTCTGCTGAAGATAAATGATTAGGACACGTTTTTCCAAATCCTGCTGAGAAATAAATCCTTTAATCCTGGATCTGTTCTCAAGATGGTAGAAGGCCGACTTTGTTACTGACTTTATGTAGCTATCGAAATGCAGGTCTGAGTCTATAGTATAGTTTGTCATTAAAAGTCAAAGGATAGTATTTTAATAAAAGTCATAAGAAGTCATAGTATAGATTATGTTATGACCCCTCCCTTCCACTAGGGGGTCTGTGTCCTGTTTGCTGTCTCTTCTGTCTTTCAGGATGTTGCTCGTCAGCTGATGAGCTACACCTGAGCCTGGTGTGGTTCCAGCTTTAAAGTCTCTCCACCTGAACATTGACTGGCTGTTCCCTGGCTGGTTTGTTTCAGACATTTCCACACATGCTGACGTTACTGATTACTGTCTCTACGTGTTTTGTTTAGTTTATGTATTCTTTAAATTTGTCTTTACAGTCTCCCATTCACGTTGTAGCCTTTGAGCCGGGTTGTAACAATTGTCATTAAAATATCATATAATAGTAAAATATGTCATGAAAAAATTGACGGGTACATCAAGAAAAAGTCATGAATAAGTATAGAATGCTGTTAAAAAAACAGAAGTTATGGTATTGTATGTCATTAAAAAAAACATACTATAGTGTCATTAAAAAGTTATGAATGTCATGTACTAAGATGTCATCAAAAGTCATAATATAGTATGTTGTAAAAAGTAATATTAAAGTATGTCAAAAACGTATAGTATGTGTAATTCAATAGATTTAAAAAAAATATAATTTTATGTCGTGAAAAATAGTCATAAAAAGTCAGATTACTGAATGCGGTCAAAATAGTCATAAAAAGTCATACTATAGTATGTCATTAAAATGTTATAAAAGTCACAATAGTAAATTTAAAAACAAGGTGAGTGTAGTATGACATTTACAGTAATGAAATGTCATAGGACAATTAGTCATAGTATAGTATGTCATCAAATTATCATACAAACGCCTACTATAGTCAAAAAAGTTAAAAGTTCTCATTATGGTATGTCATTCAAAGTCATAAAAAAGTCAGAGTATAGTATGTAACAAAAATTCATACTAAAGTATGTCATAAGAACTAATCTTTTTTAGTTTGTTTTTTAGTTTATCAAAAAGAAATCATGTAATAGTCTTATGTTGTGAAAAAAATGAAGTATATAATGCTGTTGAAAAGCCATAATATAGTTTAATATAAAAATGTCATGGTACAGTATGTCAAAAACTTCACGTGTGTAAGAAAAAGGTTGTGGTGTAGTATGTCATAAAAATATCATGTAAAACTAGCATGATATGTTGTAAAAAGTCATGAAATGTCATAGTATACACAGTGTATTACATTGTTTACATTGTATAGTATGTCCAATAAAGTCATTGAATAGTAGGTCATAAAATGTCATAAAAGGGTATTTGTATATTATGTTAGAAAAATATTATCTTAAAGTATAATATGTTATAAAAATGTAAAATAGTCATGCAATGGTATATTGTAAATAATGAAAAAAGTCATAATATAGTGTTATAAGTCATGCTATAATATGTCATAAAATATCATGAAAAGTTGACAGTATACTATGTCAAATATGTCATAAAAAGTCATAGTATAATGTCATTAAAATGTTTGAAACGGTTACACAGTAGTATGTTTTAAAATGTCATAAACAAGTCATTGAGAAGTAGATCATAAATAAACAGTATAATATTTCTCAAAGAATTTATAAAACATCATAGTAATTTGTCATTAAAATGTCACTAAATGTTATAGTATAGAATGTCATAAAAATCTCAAAGTATAGTATGCCATAAGAATCTCATAAAAGATCATGGTAAAAGTCATAGTATCGTATGTACGTAATTAAAATGTCATAAAAAAATAAATAATGTTTTTCATTAAAATGTAATTAGATAGAATGTAATGAATAAAGTCCTAGCTGACATACATAATTACGTCATATTTTAGTATGTTTAAAAAACGTCATAAGATCATTAGGTCATAGCATAGCGTGTTGTAAAAAAGGCATAACGGTCATACAAAGAATAGTGTCAAAAAAGTAATTGTACTATATGTTGCTATTATAAATCATAAAAAAGAAATATCATTGTATAGTATGTCATAATATAGTTAACAAAAAAAAGTTGTTTAATATTATCCCATAAAAAAGTAATATTAAAGTATGTAATTGAAAGAAAGTCATTGTATAGTATGTCATCAAAACGTCATAACGTGTAATATATAAATAACAGATAAAATTGTCATAGTTTAGTATTTCATAAAAAAAAGTCATAGTATAGTATGGAATAAAAATGTCTTTAAAAAAGTTAAAGTATAATATTTTCATAGTACACAATGTGAATAAATGTCATAAAAATGTATAGATTATAATAGAGTTTAATTGAAATGTAATTTAAAGTGTCATAGTGTATGTCAAAAAAATTGTTTTGTATGTCATCAAGCCCTGATAAAAGTTATAGTTATAAAATTGTAATAAAACTTAATAGTATATTATGTCATAAATTAGTCATAAAATGTCATTGTACAGTATATAGTTAAAAAGGACATAATATATTATGTCCTAAAAAGTCATAAAATATCAAAGTTTAAGAAGTCCTTAACATCTCATAGTATACTAAATAATTAAAAATAACTGTTTAGTATGTCATAATGTCATAAAAGAGAAATTGAGGAGTTTGTCGTATTGTATTTCATAAAAAATAAATAGTATATTATGTCAAAATATCATTAAAAAGTCATAGTATAGTGTCATAAAAATGTCATTAAAAGTAATATTTCAGTAAAAAGAACATCATAAAAAGTAATTGTATAATAATAAAATGTAATTGTAATTGTATAATTTATCATAAAAATGTCATAAAAAGTCATAACCTAGAATGTCAAAGTTATAGTATATTATATCATGAAAATATCATTAAATAGTAATTGTATAATATGAGATTTATTGTTTTATTGAATGTTTTCAAATAATAATATAGTTTGTAATGAAAAAGTCATAGGATAGTCAGTCATTAAAAAAAGTCATAGTATACTATGACAAAAAGTGAAAAAATATCACGTCAATGCCTTGGAAAAAGTCATAGTATCGTATCTCATAAAAAGGTCTTAAAACTCACCAAGCTGTGTGTCTGCGTAGCAGTGGCTTAGTGGTGGTGATGTACTCAACAGTGTGTGTGTGTGTGTGTGTGTGTGTGTGTGTGTGTGTGTGTGTGTGTGTTTTGGTGGTTCAGTTAGCTGTCAGACAAACACACCGTCCAAAACAATAAATTAAGCAAAATGTTTTCCCCCACTGTGTCTCTGGCCACAGAGCAGCGGCTGAGAAGTACACAGCAGTTATAGTTCAGTTAGCTGTTAGTCAAACACACCGCCCAAAACCCTAAAAGTGAGCAAATGGTTTTCCTCCACTGTTTCTCAAACAAAGTTGCTCCTCAACATTGTATAACCAACTTAGTTGATACACTTTTGCCTTTAGTTACTTTGTTTTACTTTGTACACATTTGACCAAATAATCCTGCACACTATCAATCACTTGTACTCACTTTATTAACAATGTATCAGTCCTCAGACCTTCATTTTGTCAAGTTAATTTAGACCTTTTTTACTTTAACAAAGTGAGTACAAGTAATTGACAGTATGTAGAATTCCCCGGGTTTTCAATGGTCAAAAGTTGTAAAAAATAAAATAACTGAAGGCAAATTTGCATCAACAAAGATGTCACAATATTAATAGCAACTTTCTTTAATTTGAAACAACATTGTATATGCGTTACAAATTCATTTGGTTCTCGGTATCCGTCAGTAACTTTCCAATATGTTCATAATTGTTACTTTTTTTTTTTACAAGTTTGACAAAGTAATTTAACGATAGACAAATGTTGGTTCAACTATTGTGGCATGACAGTGTATCAAGGATGGCCACCAGGTGGGAGTATAAACTTAGCAATCTCCTACAATGTAATCTGTTTTGGAGACTTGGGCTCTGACTGTTTGGTAGCCAAGTTTAGAGTCTAAACAACCTGTTACAGTAGATCACATACTCAGTCTTGTAAATACTGTAACTGTGAAGGAGGAATGTGCATTTTAGATGCTTGAAGTCGTGCCTGTATAGCAAAGATCTGGCTAGTGTTATTGAGCTCTATAACGCGTCTGTATGGTCATTGTACGGTGTGTATTCTCTCGACTAGTAGAGGGAGGGTACTTGGTTTCCAAGATTTCTGGGTTTAGTTTAGTATAGCAGAATGTTTTAAATCCTGGGAATAAGTTATGTGGGATGGATTTGTGCTTGGTGGAGCACCATTAGTATATGATGTGTGTATGAGTTGGATATGGGTGTGTGTGCTTCCTCTGGGTCTGTGGGATTTTGGCCCATAATTCCTGCAGCTCTCAGGTCACAGCTCCTTTCTCACGCACATATTTGGCATTCCTTCCCCGACATGATTACCATACACCTTCCACTCTGGGTTTGGCTACGCGGAATATTTCCATCATTCCCGAGTGGAACTAGAGCAACGTTCCAGAAATGAACAACTCACCCCACCACCCCCTACTCGCTCTTCTTTATCCCACCCCCCCACACCCTGTTTCCCTCCCACCCCACTGTCTCCCCCTTATACCACCCCCCTCCAGCACAGATTCCTGCTGCCTTGCAATAGGATTCCTCTGGTACAACCCTTTTTCCCCCTGAGTCAGCTGTTTGTGTCTGCCGGCATGATTGGGTCATTTGGCAGCGACATCTCTTCAATGACCTCCCGCTAGGATAGGGAAGGAAGGGGAGGCTTGGGGGGATACGAGCAGGATAGAGGAGAGGAGAAGCGGCAATGAGACTCTTAACTCACTACTGCATGTTTCCCTTCCACTGTTCTGTCTGATCCTTCATGTTGTATAATTGTGGCAAAACTTTATAATGTGGAGGTCACGATTCATTTTGAACAGTCAGTGCTCAGCAGTTTCAAGCGGTTACCGAGCGAGGTGGGTCCATCTTAGATTTGTATTTTTTAAAGCAATGTAATGTCTGAGTTTTGAGCTTCAGTGACTTCAACCTATACTGACAAGAACTATGTGAACTACATAACTGTTCCTTCTGCTGCCTTTCTGTTCTTTCCCCTTGTCTCTATTAGAAATCTGCCGATTTGATTTTAAAGCTCTAAAGTCATCGAAGAACTTTTCGATTGTTGTGGGAAATGCAGAATTTCATAGTTTTGCAGTGACAGTCTGCAATTGGCCTTTGATACTTGCTCAGATAATATTAGTTATTATGTAGTTTTCTAATGAACTGTCTATTTTTACAATGAATCTTTTCATCTATATAATGCCAATAGATGGTGAAGAAATCCTATTAGGAGTGGGCGATGTGGATACAATCTATCACAGTCAATGCAAGTATTGTATATTCAATAAATTAGTCCTGCACAATGATTGATTGCAATATTGCCAACAATGATCTAATACAACCAGATATATTAAAGCGATAGATATCTTGGTATAAACTGTATGGCAGTATCTCCGGTAATTGACAAATCTATACTGTATCGTGGTATATCTCATCATATCGCCCAACCTTACCGTATCCCTATTTCTGTGATCCCAGGAAAATGTCTTGGCTTGTTTTGTTCAACCAACAGTTTAAAACCCAAAGATATTCAATTTAGAGTGATATACAGAGAAAACAATCAAACCCTCATATTACAGTAGCTGGAACAAGCAAATGTTGGTAATTGTTGCTTAATACATGACAATTATTACTTAACAAAATAGTTGCCAAATATTTTTTGTCGATCAACTTATTGGGCTTTAAAGCCAGCCACATCTGGAGGCTCGGCACACTTGAATCTCTTTCTACAATATATTCTTTGACAGAAAAGAAAGCATGTTAAGAAGCAGTTTAAAGAGGCTGTGAGACACAGGACATTTTTCTGTAGGGTTTACTGAGTCGAGAAAGACTGCTGCACACAGAGCTGAAATAAATAAATGAAATAATTTTATCGTAATAATTATAATAACCATCATAGTAAGATTGCTTATTTAGGGTTTCTGTCTTCTTTTATATATATAATATATATAACTTTCAATAAATTGTTCCCTTTAATATTTTTTCTCCTGTGTGTATGCATGAGACTTTGGTTTGTTCCACTGAATGTCCTGGTAGCAGCATTCTGTATCCACGGTATCGCACAGGAGCATCATCCCCTGGGTCGTTTCTATAGCAATGCTAATAGACAAGGCACCCTCCCCGCAATGCTCGCCCCTGCACTTGTCATCCTCTGCACCTATAAGCTGAGGGTGTAGTGTCCCTGGGGGAGTGGGGGGAGGAGTCATGAAGAAGGTCTCCAGTTGTCTTTGGTCGGTTGTTGGTTTGGTTTGCTGTGATTGGCTAGCTGTTTTTGGTGCAGCTTGGTTTTTATACATTCCAGTTCCTAAAGCTTCAGTCCCTGCGGTGAGTTGTCACGGGTTCATGCAGGGACTGGATGGTCCCTTTCCAGAGTCCCTCGTGATCCAGCTTCACTCATGGTTGTTGGTGCACTCACTCACTCACTCACACACACATACAATCTTACATACATTTCCTTGTCTTCTTGTTCTTACAAACATGCGTTTATTCAGTAAGTCACTCACTCGATCGTTCCCTCATTCATCCTTTTTTCAGCAGTCTCACAGGTTCACACCAATTTAGCAGTGAGACAAATAAGTGCGTCACATGTCAGCAGTCCATTATTGGTCCATTTGATCTGTGCAGATCACTCTATCCCTTTGTCCACTCTGCCGTTTTCCTGTCCTGTCCTTCCTGTTTTCCCTTTATCCGTAGGCTAAGCACCCACTCTCTTGTTCAGCCAGTCTTTCCCACCCCTTGTTCTATCTCTGTATGGTCCAGTTGTAATCCCATACATGATACATGACATTGTCCAGTTGGTCCAGAACAGGAGACACAAAGACCTTGTGGTTTTTGTGGTATTGGAATAAAGGCCTTCGTAGAGCCTGGGACTCTGGCTGCCCTTCAGCTTCCCTGTCAGTATTTCTGGCCTATGAATGGAAGCAGACCAGGTCCATAGAGCTTCCAGCGATGGACCAGTAAGGGAACTAAAACTAGGAGGAATGATCACTAACTAGTGGGCTGTAGTGGCAAATTAGTAGGTGTAAAGCTAAACCCCATGAATGATTCATCAAGTTTCTGGTCAATGTTTGTCACAGCAAAGAGAGATGTCCAGTCGTGTGTGACAGAGGAGATGACTGGGGTTAGCTATTGGCAGGCTCAGGTCAAGGCTCTGGATGAAAAGACAGTGGGTGCTCGTGTTAGCCACTACTAGCGGGGCCCGGTAGCACGCACCCGCTTGCCCCGCTTGCTGACGGTGGTGAAGCGAAAGGGGGTGGTGAGATCGGGCTGCTCACCAGGCGGGAAGCGCTTCATGAAGTGTACGTCCTGCTGGTTCGGGAGTGTGTGGGGACCACGGCGAGGACGACCTCTTTTAGTGAAGCCCACATACCAGCCTGTGTAGCGCGCTGACATCAGAGCTGTGTAGTGGTTTTCAAGAACCTTTTCCACAAAAACGCAGTCATCGCTTCGGTTACTGGCCTTCTGAGAGAGCAGAGAAACCACAGGTACACACACACACACACACACACACACACACACACACACACACACACACACACACACACATTGGGAGAAACAAAGAGAGGCTGGTCAGGACACTTTAATATAATTAGATTTTTAATAAACATGTCTCTGAAAGAAAGAAGTCTCACCTTTCCTACCAGCTTCCCGCGGCGGTTCATGCACAGGTAGAAATTGGTTTCTTTGCCCCGGATTCTCACCTGGCTACCAAAGGTATCAGCCTCCACTACGAGCTGGGCTTGTGAAGGGACAGACAGAGGGACAGACAGACATTAGAGCCGCAGGCAATGCAGAAAAATACAGTATGTTGTGTTTGCAGGATGTCACAGGTTTATTGGGTTGCACCACACAAATATTAGAGGAAGAAAGATGAAGGTAACCCAGGTTAAGAGCTCACTTAGTTTCATGTTGTGTGAGATCATTTTCCATTGCAGTGAACAACATGCAAGTTAACCCGAACAAGCCCACAGCAAGTAGTGTGACACTAAGTGTGGCACAGATTACCAGCCACCATTAAATCAGATTTGGGTTTTTAAAATCAGATAACGCATTCACAATAAATCCCAGTTTTAGGATTCATCGTTGCTATTAAACATGCTGATAAATCACAGGCCAATGTAAATGTCTCTGGCTGGACAGATGGTTGTCAGATAAGCCCGGTCACACACATGGATGTGAGGCTGCTGACCACAAATGGGCCTCGTAAAAAAGATAACAGCCAAAAGTAGACAGAGCACGGTGGGCCGAGAGGCGCGGGAGAACAGACTGAGTGTCTGCGATACTGTTGTTTTAAGGTGAGTGCATGTGTGCGTGCACCTCTGTGTATTTGTGTGTGCGTGCAGGTGCATGCATGTTCATCCTTCCAGGCAATACCGCTTCACCAACAACACATCTTCAGAGAGCGCTTGTGCCTGTTTAAAAATAAATCCCTAAAATGGTTCCTACATGACCTTAGTCAACAAAGGGGTCAAGAGAAATCAATACCTCCCTCCCTCTTGCCCTCTTCCGCTCTCTTCCCCCAACTCTCCTCTCGTCTCCCTTCTGCTCTTTCACTTCATGTTTATACCTTCATGCACCCGCCTCGTCTATGCTTTATGTCTTCTCTCTCTGCTCCTGATTCCTCTGTGTAATGCCTCATTGCCATAGTTGGTCAGTTTTGGGTGGATTGTTCAGCCTAAAGGTGGTATTTGTCTATAAGCAGACAGGCTTTTGTGTCTATGGTCCCATCTATGGCTTGAAGCGGCATGGCATGTTTGTGAATCGATAGGATGTGCAATAAGATCGACCATTTGAGCACGTGTAGAAATATGAACTCCAGCTTTATGGCTTGGCTTTCTTCTGCCCATTGATTGTGTGAGGTTTAAGAATGGGTTAGACATCATTACAGATGGAGAAAGGTTGAAAGGAGGAGGGAGTGGGGGATGGACAGAGGGAGTGTTCGAGGATGGAGGGAGGGACGGAGAGGAAGCCTGCTGTTTTAAATCCAGAGGAGACTACAGGGAGGATGAGAAATCAATGGAGGAATCGATGAAGGAGATGAGTTTCTAACACTCTACCTGCCAGGCTTTTCCCGCTAACTCACACTTGTTTTCACTAACACCCTCTCTTTCTCTCTCTCTCTTTCTCTCTCTCTCTCTCTCTCGCTCTCTCTCTAGTGAATCATTGAGTCAGCAGCCAGTCGATGAGGTCTTTGTACTCCCAAGACAAGCTCCACTGCCCCTCTGCCAAAGCCTGGGGAGGCATGTGTGTGTGCTTTTGTGAGTGTGCCGGCACAGTTGCATTCTGTATCCGTTCATGCATGCACTTGGTCAACCTTCAAGTCTTTGTACTTGCAGCCGTTAGTCTGTGTGAGTCTGTGCACGTGTGTGCAGGGAAGCATCTAACTATGTATACACTGACTCACACGTACCAAAGTGCCTATGTTCTACTGTGTGTGTGTGTGTGTGTGTGTGCGTGTGTGCGCGTGTGTGTGTGTCTTACCAAATTTGTCTCCATCTTCTCCTCGAGCGCTGATTCTGCGTCCCAGTACCTGGACGTGTTTGCCGCTGGTGCGGCTGTAGAGCTGGTAGACCCGGTGGTGTCGTCGACTCATGGTGTCTCGCACCTGTGTTTGGTTCTCCACATGCACGCTGAAGTTGACCCCATCCACACCAAGTACCTGCTGAGAACACACACACACACACACACACACACACACACACACACACACACACACACACACACACACACACACACACACCCAGAGGTTGGCACACGTATACATATATAGTCAGTCATGAACAGGCTTAATAAAACTCCACGTAGTATCAATATACAACTTTTCCTTTGTAATGTAGGAGCACTCTTTGTCATGCATGCAGACACTTACCTGTATTGGATTGCACATCACCAGCAACATCTGGATACATCTGGAAAGATTGGAAACAGATGAATTTAGAAATATGTACGCAACATTGAATATTGAGTTATGTGTGACACCATCATTTCCATCTCTTTCTTCTCTGCTATTCTTTCTGTTCAACATCTCTTTTCCTTAATGGGTTATAACTCACATTGCTGGGTGTGTGGCTGGCACAGAGACATGACATACAGACAGGCAGGCAGATGTCCAGGGATCGGCAGACAGACAACACCCAGAGCAGTGTTTATTGTTTCGCTACCAGCCTTCAGTCCAAACCCACTTTCTGACCCGTTCATGACTTTCGCCACACCAAAATCTGGCCTCCAAATGACCTGACTGGACCGTGGCGAAATGGCAAACATGCCGAGACAACTAGAACATGTTTTGATTTGGACATCTAAGGGACTGGGCCGGCTTATTTGGCTGCTCTGTGTATGTAGACAGCTGGGCTGGACTACAGGTGTATGCTAAGCTGTGATGTGGCTTTGGAGAGCAGCAGAATGTGGTCACATTTAGAATTGCTATGAATAAGTGATATGAGCTCCCAAATGTGTGGAAAGGTTATTAATTGGGGAATCACTTGGTTGGAAATAATCATGATGATGTAGCATGAAGCAACTTTTCTGTATTTCTTATTACTTACTTATCCTTCTGAGCTGGACCTTCAGAGACATTTATGATTGAAACAGCTGGTTACAGTTATAATAAAAAATTCTCACTTCATCACAATTCTTAATTGAAGTTTAGACCTTGACCTTGCATGCATCATGTTATTGACAGCTTTAGTAAGGGAGTGATTGTGTTGCGCAAAATCTACTCTGGCAGTCCTTGAACTGTTCTGAATTAGTGGCTGAAGACATGATGAAGTTCAGAACCAAGTGTGTGGGCTGAAAAGCAATTCTACGAATTTTGTCTTTCCCCACCTCATCTTCTATCTCTCTGCATTCTCTCTCTCTCTCTCTCTCTCTCTCTCTCTCTCTCTCTCTCTCTCTCTCTCTCTCTCTCTCTCTCTCTCTCTCTCTCTCTCTCTCTCTCTCTCTCTCTCTCTCTCTCTCTCTCTGACTTGTTGTCTTCTATACTTTATCTCTCCCTCCCGGTCTTTCTGGCCACTCTACCTTTCTCATATCGTTTCCTCCCTCCAATCTTCCTTTATGTTTGGGGTTAGCAGGGGGACTCCTCCACACTGTCATGGGCATGCACACAGATGTGCAGATGTGTGCAGGGTGTATGTGTGCGTACAGGAGGAACAGGCAGCTGACAGCTGGGCCAAAGCAAAGACATACACACTGCTGAGAGAGGGAGATAGCGAAGAGAAGAGAGAGATAAACTGAGAGATACTCAAAGGGATAGGGAAAAGGAAGGTGATGTCAGAATAAGTAGAGGGGAGATGAAGCAAGAGAAGGCTGACAGATAATAAGAGAGGTGAGCGATTAAATCAGAAAGAAGATGCACAGATGTGAGAAGGAGAGAGTGAAAAAAGCCTACAGTTACATTTTGTAGGAAGGAGAAAAAGCGTCAAAATGAGAGACAGAAGTGTAACCACAGAGTGTGGCCTGGCGTGAGAAGTAGACAAAAAGATAAATAATTGGAATGAAAGAAGAGGGGGGTTGAACTCATGCACATCGTAACACATGTCAGTGCCTCCTGACTAACACACACATACATATGCTTCCTCTCTCTTCCCTCCTCCTTCTCAACCTTTCTTTCTCATAGCTGGTGTGTTGGCCCCTGAGTCGTCGTAATAGATGCAGATAACCTGGGCAATGCAGCATGTTGGCCCTCACATTTTGCCTGCGCAGCCGAAAAAAACCTGAGCGCCTGTGCATTGTGAGGGCTCTCAGCTGTTAAAACACCACGGCTGCACTGCTGCCGAGGACACTGCAGGAAAAGTGCCTCGGCACTGGATTCCCCCACTCCCACAAAAACCACAGACACTCCATATTATGCCAGCCACAGAGAGAAAGAGAAGGAGAGAGGAAAGAAGGAGACAGGATCAACCGGGGGGTGGGGGAGGGATGAGAAAACGAGAAAATAAGAGAGTGCCGAGTAAAAGTCGGGTAAAGTAAAGACAGAAGGAGGTATGGAGAGAGGGAAAGCCCGGTGCGCCTTGGCCGGCTGCCAAAACAAGCAAGGGTCTGACATCATAAACCTGCGTCCCAGCAGATCTACCATATGGAGGCTGCGGTTAGACTAGCAGGCCTCAGTACCGAGGACTGGGCAGCAGCGTGGAGTGAGAGCGGTCGGCCTGGTGGGACTCAGCACAGAGCAGTGGTTTCAGCTGTGTGTAGCAGTGGTTAGCGTGGTAGGCCAACACTGGAGCAGCGGGCTTCGGCACAGTGCAAGCGTTTCAGATGTTCAGCAGTGGGCCTCGGTGAAGAATGGTGGTTAGGCTACAAGGCGTGTGAGTGGTATCAGCAGTAATAGAGCCTATGGTGGAGCAATTGTTAAGGAAGCAGAGGGCTTCGACGGGGAGCGGAGCAATAACAGGTTGTTGTGGCATAAGGCCCTTGGCTTGAAGACTTTCAGTATGATCACGTTGGTAAAACAGCATGGATGAAGTGAAGAGGCTGTGGTAAAACTGAAGAAAACTGCAAGAAGGAAATGAAGAGAAAGATGATTGACTCTGAAAGACCTAAACTAAAACCAGCAGACTAAACAGTAAGACTGCTCCTCCTCGGATACTGCCAGGGGCACCATCATTCAACAGTTATTAATTCATACTTTTTTATCTGAGCAAGTATCTGTGGAAAAATGGGGTATAGGCAAGACAGGAAGACAGATGTAGGCAGTGAGGTGGTTAAGTGGAGAGTGTGAGGGAGACACAGACGGAGAGAGAGAAAGTCAGGCAGACACCAGCAGCAGCACACACCCTGTCCAGGTTGTGTGAGGAATGAGAAGTATCTGGAGATGACTGCCATCTGGGAGAAGTACAGCCGACACAAAGAAAGAAAAATAAATCCCTTGGCTTTTAACAAGACACACCTCAAATGGGCAAACTCAAGCCCCCTGAGTCTGTATCCTCCTCCCTTAGATTTGCTCTTGGCACTTTATCATTTTCCTATCCCAGTAGATAAAGCCGGTGTTATTTGACTCAACTTCAGAAATATTTTCAATGGGGGAAAAAAGCATTTTCTTGGCAATGGGAAAATGCCTTTTTCTAATTCAGTTTGGCCATCCCTGAAGTAAGTGCAGATGGTGATGGAGATGTTTATGGCAGGTTTTATGAGTAACAGGGCCCTGACTCTGACCCAGTGACCCTGAACTGTCAGCCAATCAAAACAGGGCCTTCCGTGGCATGTTGTCTATGGGGACTGATGAGGAGTGATGTAATCGTTAGACACTGCAACCTTCCTCTCCATCATCTTCATCTGTGGCTATGCCTGTCAAGAAACTAGTTTAAACAACTGAAAAAAAGAGATAGGACCCACGTACATAAATACAATTACTACATGAGAAAGTGATAAAAGTGACTTACAAGACGGTCAGCGTGGAAAGAAGGGGCCACATTGCTTCCCCCCTCCACTATGGAACTTTTCCCAGAGACAGTCTCCTCACTCGGTCTAAGCCAGTCCGACAGTGCAGAGAGTTTCCTCCTGTGTTGTGAATCCGCTCGATGTTGTGCAGAGTCAAAGAGTCAGCGGACACTCCCGTTGGCATCGGCGGCGGCGTGCCCCGGTTCTCCCGGCGTGCGTAAATGTGCGGGCGCGGGCAATGTGGGGTGTGAGGCCGGGGTAACTGTGCCACTGTGACCGCCGGGCAACCTCTAACAGCTGTCCAGAGTGGCGGAGAGACGGATGGGCGGGGGAGCAAAGGGGGAGGTTAGGGCTTTAAAGGCTGCGCGTCCCCGACAAGGAGAGGAACAGGTGAAAGCGCGCTCACGCGTCACAGATAACCAATTCCAATCGACCTTGTTGACCCTCACGGTGATGCTCAGCCCTGTGAGGAAGATGCGGTGCGTGCGTAATCTTCTGCGTAATCCAATGCGTAACGTTTCAGCGCAGGAGCAAGCTTCTGGTCACCAACATGAATTATGTAGCCGGTGAGATGATAAAAGAAAGTGGTAGAGTGTTTGTTCCGGCACAGACAGAAGTAGCAGGCAGGTTTAGTACCAGCAGAGCAGGGTCAGCAGCTGTTGGAGGTGGGCTACCTGGGCTGGCTGATGGAGCAAACCGTGAACTGGAGACGGGGGCTCTGCGGGCGCAGGGTAATGCAGGGCCTCGGTCATGACTGCGCCCCCACGCTGGCTCAACGGGTCTGTGGCTCAGGTGACACCGAACAACAGTGTCCGAGAGAGAGGGTGATAAGGTCCCAGAGCGGTCCAGCTCAGAGGGGTATGGGGAGATCTGAATGAAAATGGGAGGGGATAATACAGGGGAAAGAAAGACGAGGGAGGGAGGGAGGGGTGGCTGTAGAGGATGGGAACAGCTGTGACTGGGTGGCGGACTCAGCCACCCGCGACACAGCGAGGAAATGACAGCCGCACTTTGCACCTGATTTTGCGGACTTCCCCGCTTGCCTCAGCCGCTGGTTACCGCTTGGCTGCAGAAGTCCTCCCTGCGCCCTCTCGACACAATAACAGCCCAAACACAGCACGATGACATCACCGCCAAAATGTTTGAAGGGGGAAAATGCAATCCGACCTTTTTATTTATTTTTTTAAACGTAGAAAGTTTAAGCAGTTTCCCTGTAGGGAGAAAAACACGAAAGTCTCTTCGTTCCGAAAAAGCGAACTCCGCGGTGCAAGAGGAGAGGAGTCGAGCTCACCAGTTTCTGAAGAAATAAAAGTTAAAACGTGCGCACTGGAAACGTGTTTACCCCGAAATCACACTGTCAGATCGACTCTTAGTCCAGAACCTGCACCGTCCCTCTTCCCCTTATATTTCCCTCCCTGTTTCATTCAGACACCAGAGGAGAAAATGCTAAGAGAGAACACAAAAAGAAGCCAGCCGTGCGTTTTTATCCACTTCACTGGTATTATGCAGATCCGTCTTCCTTTCAAAAAATGCCAAGGTTTCCTTTCATAAAAAGCTCTTCTTGAGGGTGGCTGTACAGGAGAGGCGCGTCGGCAGGCACCGACCTCACTCCAAGAAAAACCAGAACAAGATTTTAACAGACGCGGATCAATCCTCCCTCCTCTCCTCACTCCCTCCCACCTCTCTCTCTCTCTCTCTCTCTCTCTCTCTCTCTCTCTCTCTCTCTCTCTCTCACTCTCTTTCTGCCTCACACACATGCACACTTATTGGATCAAAATGGAATTAGTCAGTCGTTATTTGATGCCGACCCAACTTACACTGCAAAAATATACATTTTTACAAGTGAAAAAAATCTGACTTGTTTACAATGCAAAGCAATTGGCTTCTATAATTTTCACAAATTAGGCAATTTTCTTTTGGGCACTTTTTTTTGTAAAATGCATTTTTACATATTTACAATGGGAGTATCTCAGATCATCTCAGCAGCAATCCTTTGGGGTTATTCTGCCTTGTTTCAACTAATATTTGTTTGCGGAAATTCCTAAAACACGTAAATGCATTAGAAATAATTCGAATGTCGTTGTATCGAATTAATTTGTTTGAAGATTTTTAAGTGGATTTCAGAATGTCCGTGACAGAAAGAGAGAGGAGCAACAACTTTCTCTGATTGTTTTAAGTTTGTGAGATCTCAACAAATCAAAGACACCTGCCTCATATCAGGTAAACACCGGTCTTAAACCAATGGGGACTTCTTGTCCTAGATTATCTCCCCCGAAGATAACCTCACCCATGCAGTTTCAGTGGCCCCGGACTCAGGATGGAGGGTGGATGGCAGTGTGCGCGCACATACACAAACACACAAGCTTCAGAGCTGCCGCGCTTTCAACTGATGTATTTTGACTCCCCGTTTCATAACTTTTAAGTTAAACCTTAAGAGGGAAAAATGAAACGGAGAATGAGAGACAGTCGGGAGGACGGTATGTAAGCACGGACACGGATCCAAAACGAACATTTCTCAGGGATTTCGGCAGCAACGCCCGCTCTGCGCTCCCAAAACTCCCTCTCGCCGCCGCACAACCGCAGACGGTCAGCCAAGCCAACACAACACTCTTGCCATACCTTTCATTCTCTCTCTCTCTCACACACACACACACAGACACAGACACACACACACACACACACACACACACACACACACACACACACACACACACAGAGAGAGAGAGAGAATCGAGGGAAAGAGAGTATATTTGTGCGTGTATGTGTGTAGAGGTGGGAGGGGGTTGGCCTCATACATCAGGGACAGTTATTTTGGCTCCAAGTGTAGGGCTATTCTTTTCAACATTGTACTTTCAACACACACACACACACACACACACACACACACACACACACACACACACACACACACACACACAACTGGACGGGGTTGAGCTGGGCTGGGTAGGGGTACTGTGGTTGAATGCCTTTCCAGTCATGCTCCATAGACAGGCCTCTGGCCTTTTTTCCTACTACTGGCTCGCTCTCGCTTTGCACCTGTGTCTGGGTGCTGCTCACCGCACTGCTGCAAGGGACACGAGTGTAAATGTTGTGGAGAGGGATTTGAACCACATTCTGGTGATGAGGAATGAGGCCCGTCTGGTACTCTTAAGCCCAGATGGAAGGGTTCAGAACAGGGACTACAGCACATCTTGGTACAATGGTGGAGTAAGAAAAAGCAGACGGAAGAGCTCAACTCCATTCACATACTGTGCATGAAAGCCTGATTTAACAATAGTGGATTTGTAAATAGTAGTATAGATATTCCAAAAGGATTGCTGCTGAGATGATCTTACTCCCATTGTAAAGCTGTACAAATGCATTTTACACTAGGATGACATACATTTTGGTTGAAATACAAAAAGAAAATAAAGGACAAAATTAAACTGAGTCCCATACACATCTGGAGTCACAGACAGTTATAATAACACATTATTCATAACTCAATTGTAAGCTGCAGCAGCAAGTCTTAGAAATTAAATAGCTTGCTCCCTCCGTGGAGCTTTTGTTGCGAAATGTTGCCTGGGTTTGGAAATTACATTTTCATTTAGAAAAAAACATAACATAACATAAAGTTGGGGGGGAACAACCAGGCCCTTTCTTCCTCTCTCTCTCTCCTTCTGTCACATTGCTCTCTCTCATTCATTTTCTGTCCTCCCTATCTGTCTCTTTAATCTCCCCGGCTGTTTTTTATCTGCTCACTCTGTCCCTCCCTCTGTTTGCAGCCAGCATATTGATTGCCCATGTTTTTGCCTCTGCAGCTCCTGCCTATTGATCCTTGCCTAAGACACACAGGCACACAAACACACATATACACTAAACTTGTGTGCATACACATCCTCACATACATGGATGTCCCCTTCCCGTTTCTCCGCACTCAAAACACATCTTACTTTCATGCAGACCAACTTTTCCAGACAAAATATCAATAAATGAACATGTGCATGCATTCACGTGTGCACAAACACACACAAAGACACACACAACAGGACACCTATTTTTTTGCATATACCCTCTGTTGTATTGAATAGACTTGGCATTGATGGACGTTATGCCTTTGTGCTCCTCTCTCGACTCATTAAAGTGAATGAGAGCCGTGTGTGTGTGTGTGTGTGTGTGTGTGTGTGTGTGTGTGTGTGTTGGGCCCTGTAGCTGCTTTAGGTCTGGGCCAAGCAGCTTTTACTCTGTGTATCTCTCTCACTCTCTGTCTTTGACGGGGCCTGCAGGCTTCTTCATCCAGGGAGCCTGGTCAATATGGCCATTCTGTCTAGCAATTAACATCGATCAGCGCTCGTCAATACCGTCAGCACCCAGACAAAGACCCAGGGTGCATTGCGTGTGCTTGCCCTTTCTCTATCACAGTCAAACAAATCCCCAAACCGCACTCTCATTATATGAGGGCATTCTGGCCTGACCCCAAGGTCATCGTGGAGGAGAGGCATGGTGTGCTGGACTCTATGTTAAGGGTGACTGGAGTGGAACCTAATGCAGAGCTCGGAGCGCTTTGAGCCGCCAGTTGTTGACTCATTATGACAGTTGTGTGTGCGTGTGTAGAGGTGTGGGTGAGGAGTCAAGTTTAGATATTCCTTGGTTTGGATGCAGTCAAAGACAAGTTGACAGGCAATATCATCCCCCTGCTGTGTACTCTAAACTGTTAAACACTGTGAAAACTTTGAACAGTATAAATGCAATCCATCATTCTGTTGACACAGAGATTTGGAGTTTTTAGATGTGTCAAGTGCAGTGGATTGTATCCAATTAGCTTTGTCTATAAGGGATGGGCTGTACATGTTTGGATGGGAGGAGGGATCAAAGTAGCAAGCCTGTGTATATATGGGATCCCTCGAGGGATAGAGAGGTTTTGGCTTTGATTAATACCTGTAGACATGGGCCTTAAACTTCACATCAGATGGTGAGCTGTCAGACTAACATCGGTTTCTGGGATAGATATCCCTATACTCTGTTAATCAAGTGCCAAGTTTAAACTGTTCCCCAATGTGTAAATGTATGAGACACTTAATAAAGGCCCTTTGATGACAGAGGGGCCCATGCAAAGTCAAGGAATGCATACAGTCTGCTGGTCTTTGAAATGAGAACCTGTTCGCCACTTGTCCGCGTCTGTGAGATGAGAGAATCGACAGCTGCAACTAAGTAAAAGCAGGAATTAATTAGTGGAGAGCCGTTGTGCAATATTGAGCCGCGGTTGAGATGAAGAGAAAAGCAAAGTATTGTTTTTATTAGCGGCGATGTTGGTGGTGCACAGCATGCTCCCTTCTCTTGCTTAGCAAGATTAATCCAGTGAATATGAACGCTTACTCTCCTCCGTCGCACAATCTATTGCAGCTGTTGTCTCTATACATAGCCCAGCTGAAGCACTGGAATAACTTTACTTTGACACTTTCAAGTTGGAGGGTTTGATGCTGCTTTGGACACGTGTCAGGGTAATTATTTATGTAATCTAGCCTGTCATTTTGAGGCCAAAGCCGGATTTTGCAGAGTGAATCAGGTGGCCGTGTTCTTTGGGCTACAACCTGCCTTCTTAGCGAGATACATGACACCATTTTCAGTTTAGAAGTTATTCAGTGGCTTCAGGAGTTTATTGTCATTGTTGTGAATGAGCTTTGCCAAAATATACAAAAATACAAAACATCTGTGATTAAGCAAGTGCAACATACTGCCTTCAACTCCAACAACATATGCGATCCAGCAGCAACACTGCCTAATCTTCACTTCTGTGACATCTGGAAAGACCGCTTGCTGAAGTTTGGACAATTTGCATTGATGAAGTGGTACGTAAAAACACCAGATAAAGACATCAACTTTACACACTTGGATCATATATCAGTAGCATCAGGACCTCATGACAGAACCTCATGCAGGGCCCAACAATTCAAGAACCTCTGACCATCCCAATAAAATTAAATCATGGACAGAAATAAACTTCAACAACAGAGACCACCTGAATAATTGATTTGATCTAAACTGATTGAACTAAAGATAAAATGCTGCAACACTACAGGGTAAACACAGAAAGTCCTGTGTGATGAAGCGTCACTGCAGTGGCACTCCATGCTGTCTTTAACTGATTGGCAGTGGCTGTTTCGTGCGCTCAGTCAAGATGAAGAGAAGAAGAAGATAATTGCTTTTGACCAATGAGGTTGTACATAAATATGCACCGCTCAGCGACTGGGTGGATGTTTGTTTAATTATGGTCCTTGTGGTTCTGTGTGTTTGGTTGAGTGAGAGTGTCATGCTCGTCAGTGACAGACTGTGCGGAGTTTGTGGCTATAGTGTGAATGGTTATGACTATATTCAAAGATTGCGTCAACAAGGTTATGCACAAAGTTGTGTAGTTGTGTGTTTCATGACTGCAGTGTGCACGTGTGTGAGTGATGCATCGTGATGTGAAATGCAGCTGTGGCTTGGGTTGGACGCTGCTCCAGCATGTTGGTTTTTTTTCCCTTCCCGTTTCATGTTCAGGCGCTAAGCGATTGAATCCATGATCATGGTAACCTTCACTCCTGTCATATTTTCTGTTTATCGCTTCTACACTCCTCCCTTCTCTCTTCCTCCCCCTCCTCTCCAATAGGTGCCCTTTACTCTTCCATCCTCTCTACTCTCCTTTGAGCAGCTTCTGCTCCCTCTCACTGGGTCCATTTCTCTCATTCAGTTTTTTCCCCCTCTCCCTGCCCCTTTAGCCTTGCCACCGGGCAGAGGAGGAACTGTAATGTTTATGAAACCCTTTAATGTGCTATGTAATTACCCTGGCAACACCTCCCATCATTACTCACGCCAATAAAGCGCCTTCAAATTGACATGTCAGAGTGGGAGAGCAAGAGACAGAGAGGGACATAGCACGCACACACTTTCCACCCCCCCCCTCCTTCCCCCCTATTAATCTCTCCTCCTTTCTTGTCTTTCCTCAGTCTCCATTTGTTCATCTCTGTTATGTTGCTTCTTTCATTCTTTCCATCCACAGTTCCTTCCTCTCCCTCTGCATCCCCTTCTCTCCAGCTCGCTGTGACTTCTGCCAGATGCCCAGGTGGTGGTCAATTACAGCACAACTCCTATTGGGATAACAAAGGCATTCTTAAACTTGCTCCACTGAGCCTATTTGAGAGAGAGAGAGAGAGAGAGAGAGAGAGAGAGAGAGAGAGAGAGAGAGAGAGAGAGAGAGAGAGAGAGAGAGAGAGAGAGAGAGAGAGAGAGAGAGAGAGAGAGAGAGACTTAACGAAAGAGTGTAAATGAGGATGCATAAAACAGGCAGGCAGGAGCATGGTGCATTCCTAACACAGATCGTTGTGAGTAATGCAGAAATGTTTGTTCATGCTAAAAACTTCCATATGCAATTAACACATACTCACATCCTCTTACAGCAGTCCCTCCCTTTCCAGCACACCCACCCATGCTAGTCCACCTCGGGTCACTAAACCTCCCACTTAGACAGCTGAGGCCCTGGCTCTTCTTGTGTTAGCACTTATGCTAAGTCCCCTAGCTTTTCTCTACCTTTACTGCAAATGCTCAAACCCCATTTGCTGCCTTAACATTGGGCTCTTACTGTAATACCCTTTGCCAACCTCTGTTAATCTGTGGCTGTAACCTCTTATTCTTCCTCTGTCCTGGCAAAATCCTCATTTGTAAGACAAATATTATAACAAATTAAGCAGCAAAACAATGGGTGGGTGTCTGCCTGACGTCAGCCTGCATTTCATTAGCAATCGCTAGGCTAACGCGTTCCATATGGAGGAGCCTGCAGGGTAGCCCCCTGCTTCCCAGCCCCAGCCGAGCCCAGCCCAGCATGGCCCAGCTCGACTTGGTTGCCATGGTCTACCCCCACCCTCAGTCTCAGTCAGCCCCCATTTTGGACCCCATCCGGGCCCCCGCCATTATGTCATCTTTAATTTGGACTTGTCACACATCACCTGACACCTACCCCCGTCATGCTGTAACCTTTTGTCCCGTTGGAGCAAAAAAGCACTCCGGAGGCTTTCTCCCTCTCCTTTTCTCTCCCTCTTTGCCTGTTGTTTTATTCTCCATTTTCTTCTCATTCTTTCTCTCACGCTCTTTCCCCCTCGCTCACACTCTCTCTGTTGGCTTCTGCCACTTCCTCCCTTTCTCTCTTCAACCTCTCACTCTATGTAAACCCACCTGCCTTTCTCCTCTGCCCTTTGTCATTCAGACTTAGGTTTTTATGTGTGTGTTATGAGCAAAGGAAACAATCAAGAAAGATTCAGACAGGAATCCGATGACACCTCTGCTCAGTCACCCAGAGCCCTTTTCCCAGACCCCCGACAGATGAGCTGAATGACAGTGATATATGGGAAGCGACAGTCAGAGGGAAAGTCCTCTGGAAAGAGCTAAATTATAGCACATCACAGGATTCTGGAGTCAGACTGGTTTGCTGGACAGAGCTTTGGACTCCTGGGGAGCGGTAGGGCTGTGGGGCTGTCTCCTGTGATGGAAATATGGAATGTGACGGATCTCTGGAATTTAATAGAAGAAAAAGAAGGACAGAGATGGAAGCACAGGAGCATACAGATAAGAAAGGATTCAAGCATGAACTTCAATGTGTGCACTGAAACAAAGATGTGTATGCATGTGCACTACAGGTGTGATGTGTGCAGGTACTTTTGAGTATGGCCTGGTATGTGTGTGCTTGTGTGTGTGCGCGCGTGTGTGTGTGTGAGTGTGTGTGAGCGTGTGTTTGCCCACTTGCCCTTTCTTGGCCTGTGTATCTCTGTGTATAATTGTGTGTTTTTTATGGCCGATGTGCACTGGTGTGTGTGTGGGTTGCTGTGCACACCCATGTGAGTTGCTGGGTGTCTCTGGTAGCTGTCCCTCATCACTGCTCGGTTCCCCCAGGTCTCTGCTGTTGGCTTCACTCTGCTCTCCTGTTCTGCCGTATGCTCTGTGTTCAACTCTGTTTTACCCTATTCTCTTGCTGAACTGGTAAAGAGCTTTGCCAATGTATATTTTATGATACAGATAATATTGTTTGGCTTTGACTGGTTTGAAGCTCAAAGTTGGATTGTTGGATAATTCAATTCATGACTTTTGAAAGCTATATCTTGCTAGACAAAACTCCCTTTTGCTTCTGCAATAAAAAAATAAAAGAATGAATGAAGTAGTGACAGCTGGTAGACAACCATTTGGTTAAATTATTCTCTTCAGCTCGTTAGCCTGTATTCAGCTTGGATGGAGGAAAATTATTTTTATTAAAAGGAAACTATTTTGGACCCACAAGATCTGGTGGGAACTACGCTGACCGAAGTGAAAGGAAACTTCAGAGACTATGAATGTCCAAACAACTACATATTGTATAAATGGAAAAGGAACAGAGAAACGCAGACTATCCACGACTAAATTATCTTCATCTAAATTCCTTTGCATTGAGCCAAGCCAAGAAAATATTCCCACACATTTTCAAAGGCTGCACAGCAATTAAGAAGCTACTTATGCTTCATTGTTTTTTGAACATTCCTACAAAACTGATAATTGACATTTTCCATATACAGACGAGTGACAAGTTAAAGAAACAGAAATAAACGAATAGAGAAACATAATGGATACTGATGCTTCTACAGAGGGCCGGGTGTAACAGAATGGTTTGAAGAGCATGAAAATAATGTGTATCATATCACATGGCCTTTATAGTCATTATCACAAAACAATTGAATACCTGTGGGAGGTTTTGGACTGACATGTTAGACACGACTCTCCACCATCACCAAAACCAAATGAGGAAATATCTTTTGGTAAAATGGTGTTCATCAAGTTCAGAGACTGACAGCTTTAATGCCAACTATTTCATAAATTTACAGTGCTGAATTTACAGTGCTGACTAAAATGTTGAACCCAAGATGAAATAAAATGCTGCACCCTGGGATCAAGTGGAGTGCTCAAACCATAATATGCATACATTGATAAACAGTGTCCTGTAATCTGCATAGCAGATGATATTCTCAATTAAGCATGAAAGTTAATTCCTGACTTGGAAATAGTTGGACAAAAAATGTATTACATACATACAAATATATATATATATATATATATAATTATACATTTTTTGTCCAACTATTTCCAAGTCAAGAATATATACATATCATATGTATGTATGTATGTATGTGTGTACAAAGTTTTATATATAACTTTCTAAATTGTTCTGGTGCTTTCAATCACATCTCAGTCTTCCTCAGTGGATAGAGTCCGCTTGACATGGAGATGTCATCAAGTGACAAAAGACCATATCTGAACAGTGACAGGAAGTGCGATCTGTGTTTATCCGACGCGCAATTGTTTTGTGGTGCCAAAACGTAATTTTAACACATTCTGTGCCACCAGCAGGTAATGCACTGCGAAGAGGCAGAGAGGTTGCAGAGAGTTGTTTCCACTGTATGAGGACACTCACTTGGGAATGCGTAGAAACCACATTGAACAGACTTCAGTGATGAAAACCTTGATGACTACATTAATGCTTCAGGTAGATCACTAATACATGACGTTTTTTTTCGACTTTATTTTTATTCTGCAGTGAGACGTAAACCACGTCGACGTAGTGGAATTGTAGCACTGGAGCTCCGTTTTCAACCAATAACTGTCACATTATTTGAGCTATACTTTCAGCACGCAGCTAAAATCACAAAGCCTGCACATTCAAAGTAGTGAGGCAGGCTTATAAAATGACAGTGGTGGAGTGGTAAATACCAGAGTGACAACATCAGACATTTGTTTAGTGAGTTTGGAGTGTCTGGTTGCGCCGTATGCTCAGTAGCAGTGTGTTGTCAGTGGCTGTGGCGTGTGTGTGTGTGTGTGTGTGTGGGTTTGAAACCATGGTTTGTTCATATGAGGGCAGTTTACAGTGTGATGTGTGTGTGGACCACGTCAGTGCTTGTGTGTCGTGTGTGTGTGTGTGTGTGTGTGTGTGTGTGTGTGTGTGTTGGCTCTCTGTGGGGTTGTTGGTTGCTCATGCTGGTTGGAAGTTTATGATCAGTATTTTCCGGCTTGCATGACTTAGCGTGTGAAAATCCATTCACACCCAACACAAATACACACACACACACACACACACACACACACACACACCTATACACACACACACACAAACGGTGTGGATCTTGATGATATTCCATGGTGTGTCCGTTACTGTATGGTAGTCTTGGTAGCGGTGCACTGGGGGGGAGTCAGGGCGTGTGTGTGTAACTTTGTGTGTTTGTGAGTGCAGCTGCATGTCGGTGTGTGTGGAATGAGTGTAAAAGACATCAGACACCACCGTTAATGGGCTTAATCAATGACAGATGAAATTCCTGTTGTTTTCCTCACCGCAGCACTGTCTGCTCCAATAGAAACAAGGCACAGAATGTGCAGAGAGACTGATGGGGACGACTGAGGTTGGAAATCTCACTTACACTCTCAGCCACCATACACACACACACACACACTCATGAGTGCTATGAGGAAAGGTTCTACCTTGGCATGGACCTGCTTGCATTTTGCTCGGCCACATAGTTTACGAATTGCATGAAATATGCATATTACAAATAAACTATGCATATACTGGTCTTTGACTTTGTTACACACATACGTCCACACTCACTCACTCACTAACCCACTCACACACACAAACACACTTGCCAAAGTCCTTTCTGTGCTCCAGCTGGGGACCCAGCTGCAGTGATGTCATTGCTTGCTGCCACTTTGCTGATTGTGACTCTTATTGAAAGCAGAGCACTTTGATTCGGCTTCAAGAGCGGTCACCGTGCACAGAGCGCACGCATACACACAACACACAACACACACAAATAGATTGCACGCATTAAGCACATACGCACACATACAGTTCATACCATCAGCATATTTTGAGCGTGTGCGCACGCACGCACACACACAAACACACACACACACACACACACACACACACATACACACACACACACACACACACACACACACGGATCATAGTGGCCACATCACTTTAACAGCACTTTTCCAAAGTAGACAAACAGCTTGAATACTCAGTAGATGAGATGGAAAGCAGGATGAGAGGGGAGGAAAGCAAAAAGGTTGTGCCCCTGAAAATTTTATCCAGAAAGAGAGAGAGAGAAAAGAGAGAGAGAGAGAGCAAGAGAGAGAAAAAAAAACGAGAGAGAGATGGGAATGCAGCATTGACAGTTTGCTTTGAGAGCAGAGATAAGAGAGATGAAGTTACGCAATGAGGGAATGTCTCCTTTGCCTCTCAAAGCTATCCCCAAATACATCCATCTCCCTCACACATGTAAGTTTATTCGCACACCTACACAGCCACACAGCACGCTGACAAACACACACTCATAACCGTGTGCAGACTTAGACACACAGACACCAAATAATATTTGCCAGAACTTTTTTTTTTAACCATCAAAATCTGATATAAAACATCATTCTACTCTTAACCGCCCCAAAAGACACACATGCACACACACTGACAAAATCAGTTACAAGACTCTGTGAAAGTCCTGCCAGTGTAAAAAGTTGCAAACATATGAGAACAGTTCTGAACAGTTTCCCCATATTATGGTCCATCTGGAACTGTCCCAGCACTCCCCCTTTCCTTCTGCGCTGGCCTTCGCTCTGTGTCCTCACTGCCAGTGGCACAATCTCAAGTTCTCAACCCTCCATCACCTCCTCCATCCCCCCCAGACCTTTCTACCCATTCATGTCCCCAGACCCTCTCCGTTTGCCTCTTTCTAAACCTTTTCTAAACCTCTAAACCTTAAACCTTTTTGCCCTGTCCCCTTCACGTCCCCCCTTTCTCTCCCATCTCCCCCTTCCCCTTCTCTCTCCTCTGCCTTGTATACACTCGTCTGTTGGCATGTCCTCTGTCTTTCCAGCCTTTGAAGGCTTTTCAGGCTGCTAATAAAAGACAGGTCCCCACCACAACAAAAGGGCTCAGCGCTGCCTTTGAATAAACAGTTTATTTCGCTTTTTTTTTTTTCTCCCCTCCAACCCCCCTACACCCCACCCCTGTGTGTGTTTTTTCACTCTTGGCTAAGGGGGAAATATGTGCACTTGCTATGTTTTTTTCCATGTGATCACAATGCTCTGGAACAGATTAACAGAAGACGAGGGAGGGAGAGAGAGGGATGAAAAAGAGCGGAAGAAGGAACCGAAAGAGAGAGCAGGTAACTGTGGCAACCTTGGCCTTGAGAGTAGACTGTGTGTGTGTGTGTGTGTGTGTGTGTGTGTGTGTGTGTGTGTGTGTGTGTGTGTGTGTGTGTGCGTCAGTCAGTCAGTCAGTCAGTCAATGTAGTTGTCTGTATCTCAGTGCTGAGGTGGACTACATTGCTTAGGGGTCGTGGGACACATGCTCAACTCCCATCTCAGCATCTTATCTTCGTAGCAGTGCAGCACACTCCTACAAGCACCTGTAGTCTGCACTCTGAGGTAAACTCCCCAAACCACATTAGGCCTGTGTACACTGGCAACACCTGGCTTTTCCCAAGGGGATTCAAATAAACATCGAGTTGAAGAGAGACCTGTTTTGTTGGATAAACTGGAACAACCTGGCTTTGAATCTGAGCGTAATCCACCACATCCAGGGGAATCACGTCAAAGTTAAGTTGACAATTTGTCCTGTTTACATGTGTTGAAATATTTCTCTGGGTAGAAATGACTTATAAGGCATATTTGAAAAGGTGTATTTTTCCGCCGAATGTAAATAAGTTCTCAGTTTGCTGGAACTGTGTGGCTCTGCTAGCTAGAAAGACACTCTGCTACTGATCGGAGCCCTGGGCCAGGCTGGGCAGGGCAGAGTGCTCCCTCCAGCAGACCTGGACAAACAAACACAGTTCAAAATATTTGGAATGTATGAGGTGAACCTTAATTCGTCTCATCAGACACTTTTACAAACCTCAACATGGACAAAAATCACTTGGAAGATATGTTTATTAAGCATTTGTAATGTGTGTTTTCAAGTGCTTGGAATAAATTCAACTACTTTCTTGCCCGGGTTTGTTTCCCTGCTCTTTTCAGCCCAACCCACATAAGCCACAGCCAGACTGTAACACAACCAAACGCTGCACTGGACCAAACCACAGCTCGCTACTCCACATCCACCAACAAACTCTCTCTCAACCTGTAACTCCTTCTGGCTCATTCTTTTCTTGTTCGTCCCCCACTCCCCCCTCTGTCCTCTTCTGTTGTTCGCCAACCTTTAGCCTTCCTACTCCCTCCTCTGTTTCGCTCTTTGACTCTTTTTATTTAATTTTTTCTGGTACTGGCAGACTGTGTTGTCACAGAACAGAGCTCAAAGTAAATAAATGGTCATTTTTCGGCCTCTTTCTCTTGGAAGAAGAATAATGGCGAGAGGAGCATGTGTGTAAAGGTTTGTATTAACTGTGTAAGTATGTGTGAGTGTATTCATCCACCAGTGTGTACATATCTGTGAATATATGTGAGTGTATGTGTGCACGTGTGTATGAGACAGCAAACCACAGGCTTATTGGAGCTATTAGAGAGCTGGCTGAGCAGCATAGCATAGCAGCACCAGATGGGCAACTAGAAGTAGACACAAACTACACACATATAAGACACACACCGCATACATACATAAAACGCACACTTTGTACACAGACACATGGTGCACATTATTATTGAAAGATTGACGGAAGGAATATTAATACATACAATACACATGTGCATAAACAGACTTTGAAATGTATGCAAACAAATTGATTACACACGTACACATGCACAGCTGCCACACACTCTGGAACCCCATGATGCTCCCGATGAGTGATGGACGGTGTGAGAGTGAGGACGGGTGACACCAGAGAGCATCCCTTCATCTCTGTCACTCGACTAATCCCTCTCTCCGCTCATCCATTACGTCACTCTGCCTCTCGCCAGACAACCCCTCCAAACCCTCTTCCCGCTCTGTGCGTCAATCGCTTACTCTTTCCCTTCTCCGTTTGCCTACTTTCCTCCCTGAGATCCATCTTTTTCTCTCCTTCTTCTACTCTTACTCTCCTTTGTTTGGTTCTAATAAAAAATAAGGAAATTTGGTTTATGTTTTTGGATTTTTACTATGACATACTGTACCATCTGTGCAGTGTCTCGTGCAGATGTGGAAGAGATACTCAACTGGTAGAGCACAAGCTTCTCAGACCAAAATAAATGGATGTGTCGGCCACCCCACCCCCTTCTCGCTTCGCGGTCGCAGCAAGGAGTTGTGAAACAGAGAGAAAGCATCCCCAGAACACACAAGATAAACATTGGAATAAAGTTGCCCTTTTGTGAAGAATGTCAAGTGACGAGGTAAGTACACTAGGCTATGTGACCTAAATCCTTGCTGGATAGCTATCCTGTTAATGCTAGCTCCGTACAACATCAAGTAAAATATGCTTTAGCCTTTTTTTAACCCTAACCCTAACGTAATTCTTCGGTGGGGGGAACATATGGGAAGGTTGCCTTCAGCTCGATACTTCAAACTGATTTATTGCAAACAGTTTTGTCAAATTTCTCTCCAGCATTGCTGTCAAAAACACACTTCTCAGAATAAATGATTTATTCGCTCAACATCTGCACCTTGCATTGTATTAGGGATAACCTCTCCAAAATGCTCTCCTTCCCAGTGTTTTGAATGCCACAAAACCGCTCACACTTATCAGCTTCCCAGAAGTCATAGCAGCTTTTCTAGAATTTCTTATTTTCCTTGCAATGTTCCCTTTGCATCTCCCTCTTGGCCAGTAGGAATTTACTACAAGCTCCAGCGTTACCCCTAACGTTCTCCCATTTGTCATCCATCAGGCTCTGCAAAGTTATTGGAACGTTGCAGTCGTGCTTCCCGTGGCGTGGATGCGGCCAGCGGGCACGTTCTTGGGGTTGCAGTAAAACAAGCGTCTAATGACACCCCCTGTAACCACAGCAAAGGGGGGGCACGCGTCACCAGCGCTAACCCAGGAAATGCTTTGGTTGGCCACAGGGTAATTGGGACTGTCCCATGTAATTTGGGCGGAGAGGCAGGCAAGTTTGGCCGGCACTCCTGCACTTGTCTCTCCCTGGCTGTTGGTCAACCACACAGCACCACAGAAACGACAAAGGGATGGAGGAGGGAGGAGGGGGGATAGAAACGATAGGAGATAAGGCTGGAGTTGAGGAAATTGAGAGAGCGAGTAAAGACAGAATACCGAGAGGCTGCATGGAAAGAAATCAGTGAATAGAAAGCTGAGGGAAACTGCAGAGATTGACGAAGCGGATTAGCTGTGTGTGTGTGTGTGTGTGTGTGTGTGTGTGTGTGTGTGTGTGTGTGTGTGTGTGTGTGTGTGTGTGTGTGTGTGTGTGTGTGTGTGTGTAAAGGAGTGTCACAGTGAGTAGAGAAAGTGAAGCGTGGCGTGTGTATGGTGGGCATTATTTTTCCCCACACAGGTTCTCCTACGCTGAGGCAGATGGAAAATAGGAAAGGGGAGCAGGGGGAAATTCAGCTTAGTCAGGTCTTCTGCTCCAGCAGGGTACTCATCGCAGTGTGTGCGCGTGTGTGTTTTCTCTGTCTGTCAGTTCCTCTTCACAAGCAGCACTAACTTTAAGTGGGAAAGACAGCTCTAAGACTAAAGAGTTCTGTGTGCTAGTCTGAAACCACATGTGTGTGTTTGTGTGCACACACTTGTACCTACTGTGTGTACATTTTCTGTGTACACATATCTCTGTTTTGGTGTGTGTATAGGTTCAGCTGTGGATCATGCATACGTGTGTGTTTATGTTTGTGTGGGAATGCGGGACAATACAGTATGCATGTAACTGACTATCAGGTGTTTCAGTGTGCGCGCGTACCTCCAGTACGTGAGTTAAACCGTACTAAACACACAACTGTGTTCTGGAGTGTGTGTAATCTCTTTGTGTTTGTAGTGGCTGCTGTGTCATACCTGTCTGTCTCGACAGATTTTTACGTATTAGTGGAATTAGACGGCTTGTTCCGCATGTTGTCTGCGTGTGTGTGTTCTGTCTGCCTATCTGTCTGTGTTTTCTTGGCTTGCTTGTGTAAGTTTGTGCGCGCGAGCAGAAATATGTCTGCGCTCTGCTTAGGTTTATGTGTGTGTGTGAGCGTGCATATAGAAATGTGCAAGAATGTGAGTGTGTGTGTTGCAGGCTATGGGGTCACCGGCAGGTCCTCATCTCCTCAGACCAGACCAGACGATGAGGAGGGGAAGCAGCTTGGTGCGGTGCAGAGTGCAGCGGTGTGCTGTGTAGCAGTCTCCAATCTGGGACATGGCCTTGGGCTGCGACTAAATGAAAAATGAAACAGTGCAGCAGCGGGGCCTTAAATGTTTGTAAATCGGAGACGGGCTAAACCGGGCTGAAAACAAAAACACACACACAGAGCAGACTCCAAACAGATCTCCCGCAGAACAGCACCCTTTGACCTGCTTTCCTGGCCTGGTTCTGGCCCACATCCAAACCTCGTCAGGTACACACCAAAGGCGTTTTCTCCAGCAGTGGCCTGCCTTGAGTTTATTTTCCTTTTAAAGGCTGCTTTGTTTTCATGATTAATCAGAGTGAAGGGTTCTCAAGCAGGATTCATGACCGCAATTGAATGCATTTTTAACTTCAATAAACAAAATATTTAGCAAGTGTTGTTGTTCTTTGCCCCAGATTCTTGCGTAACAGTAATATGTTTAACAAAGCACAGATGCTGTATCAGCCTGGAGACATAGGTCTGCGTTACAGAGGGAGAGAGACATTTTTTCAGAATGTCCCTACCTTTGGTTCAGCCACAATAAACACATCTTCATCCAAAGGCTGGCCAAGCCCAAGAAACACTCTGACCTTTCTCTGGACAATGCTGACCTATTCAGTTGGTGTCATGTTTGCTTTGTGACCTTTGGGTTCTGCTCTCCACGTGGCTGGTGGGGGGATTTGGGGTAATACATGAATACGCTAAAGTGAAAACGCAGCAGAGGAAGGGAGGATGAGGTGTAAAATGTGATGGAACAGGCGATGAGACACAAAATGGGAGAGATATACAGAATGAGAGACAAAATGGGGTGAGGGGGAGAGGGTCCTGCCATAAACAGAGGGAGTACAAGGTCCACTTTGCACTAGGGACCAAGAGAATTTTAAGCCTTTTTCACTGCAGTTGAGGTTATGCGTTGTTTCAATTCAGGAAGGACTCGCCAAGTCAAAACAGTTCCAGTATCCCTGCACCAGTACGGCAGACCACGCCAAACCTCTGCACAGCTGGGAAAGTCCAATCTGACTCATTTGTGGATTCCATTCAAAGTCTTTGCATCTACAGATGGAGAAATACTGATGCAGTGTAAATAAGACTGGGATGGTGAAATACAACACCATGTAGGCCGTTCTTTCCTCTCATCCATTTCAACGTTTAGCCCAATGAACAGTAGCTACTGACCAAATGTCAATCATGTGTGAGCCCTATTGCATGAATGACACTGAATTGCTTTTCCTCCTTTTATAAGTAATTTGAAGTATTGACTGTACTGAGATGGATTAAAGAAAGGACGTGAATTAAGTAGAGAGATGGAAGCGATTAACTCAATTATGTTTTGAGATTTATTCATATTTGAGACTATTGAAATGACCGGCAGCTCTAGCATCTTCAGTCTCAACAGGTCTCAAGATCCATAATGTGTCTTTACTGTTAATGTGAATGAAAATGCATTTCCATCATTTAGCCTTGTTTTCATTCATTCTGTTGTTTTTTTTGGGAAAGAATATGACATTCTTTCATACATGTGTTCCCATCCATCCATCCATCCATCCATCAGTCTATGTAGTCCACACTCTTCCTTGTCTTCTACTCTCATCCCTCCCTCCTGCTCCCTCTTTCTCTGTCCTCTTCTTCTTTCATCTCAGGCCAGACATGCCCAACTGTAGCCAATTAGCATTTTCTCCCCCCCCCCTCTTTTCCCTTCCCCTCCAATTTTGCCCTCTCTTCTCTCCTCTTTCTGTTTGTTGTGTAAATTAGATTTGGGGGCTCTAGACAGATTTTGTACTGTTTAAGCTCTCTCTTTCTTCTGCTCTCTTTCTCTTAACATGAATAAACCTGCTGGCAATTAAACATTTATGGTACTGGCATGCCCCCATTTATCCCATCCCACTCTGTCTCTCTCTCCCACAAGCTCTCCCTATCCGTTCACCTCTAACCTGCTTTTATCCCGCTCTGTCAGTCTCTCTTTCTTCTTGTGTTTTTGCTCTGACGCTGATTATCTCTTGCCTCCTCACCTTTCAACACCTGCTACACAGGTCGTCCGGTCCCTGCACTCGTCCTTCCTCATCCTTTAGTCCTCCACATCACTCTCTCTCTTTCTCTCGCTCTTTCTGGGTGGAATAGGGGAATGATTAGTGAGAACACATTCAGATTTTCCTTCCATGTGTCGTGCCAGTGAAACGCCTGTGTGCCCGCAGCATTTGGGACAGCTGTGCCAGGGAAGAAGTGGTGTTTGAGAGAGTGTGTGCGCGTGTGTGTGTATGTGTATTAAGGATTAGAAAGACTAAGGTTAAAAAGCAACAGAGTATGATACAATAAGCAGAACTTGCATAACATAAATGAGGAAGTGTGTAGCTGGGTGTACAATGTGTGTGGTAGCTGAGTGTGTGTGTGCATTCATGCTCTGTGTGTTGTAGCTGTGTTTGAGGGAGTGGATGTGCACATGCTCGCTGCTTACAGATCACAGATGTTTGTGTACCGATCGTGGTTCATCAAGGTGTGTGCAGACGCATGTGAGTGTGTGTAGACTTTGTGTTTTCAGTCGTGGGAAATCTAATTCAGCTCTTTCAGCCCAGATGTGCTGCATGGTGCTATGTAACCTGAAACCCCCCACCACCACCCAAACCCCCCCCCACACACACACACACACACCAACTATAGCAGCCCCCTCTCCTCCCTTGTCCTCCAAACCCGCCCAGAACTCTGCGTTAAGACACATGTGGAAACAATTCAGTCAATGCCCTGAGCAGGGTAGCCCTCACACACACACACACACACGTACACACACGTATACACACACACACACAGTCAGTTCACACTCACCCCTCTCATATACTATGCACAGACGTACACACGCCCAGCATACGCTCACATGTTGCTCTCATCTGTCCCCTGTTGAGGTGCTCATTGCATGGCATTTGACAGTGTGTTAACTCTACTGTGATCCTAAACTGCTATCAGGTTGTCTACACTCAATCAGTAAGTCATGTGTATCCCCGGGATAGCTCAGGGTTTATGGAGAAGGTGAGCAGGGGGCTACACTTTCAGAACAATATGTGCAAAAGGGAGAGCCACAGATATTTGGGGCTGGTGTAACATTGTAATGATAGCTTCTAATGCTATGTTAGTCTGTCATGACAGTGTGTTGTCTGCTGTATAACCAGGAGGCGTGACATGAAGCAGAGGAAACGATGAAGTTATTTTTTGGATGCCATACTGTTATTTACATGAATATATTTGGCTGTCATTACTGAATATACATCACAAAATGTGAAGAATTCCTAATTTCAACATCACTTATTTTAGATTTATTTACCCTGGGTATTTTTTTTTTAAACACTGCATGTTTTAAACTGTCTTGTTTGACTTGAAGATCTATTATCTCACTCTCTCCAACAAGGACCACCATTGTAATTATCTTTTGGCTGCATTTGTACAAATTGAATTGTATGTTAAGACAGGCTATTTGCAATTTTTGCCTTTAAATGTAAAGACCCACTAATGGTCATCATGAAAGTCTGGGACTGTTGCTTTTCAAACTGCCCTAAACTCAACATGTTTTTTGTATCAGCACTGATCAGCAAGTTGTTTTTGTTAAGCCCGGTAAAAAACAAACAAACCAAAAAAACGCTTCAATACGTTCCTCATTTAAACCATCCCCTGTTCATCGACAGCCAACAGCCCAGGTGATGTCACAATGTGTTCTTGACTGGCACTATGGAATTCAGTTCAATGCAGTGATTCCAGTTCTCTGAGAATAACTGACTTTTTTTATTACTTATCATTATGATTGTTTATGCTACTGTTGTTAGTGATCATTTTGTTTCAGACTGGACTGAATTAAACTGATATCACTGGTTCTCATCCACCTTTAACAACCAAACTATGCAACTGCAGACATTTTTGTGAATCGAGTTAATTATGTTGGTAAGTTATGTAAAACTTTAAATATTTTCCCCAATAGAAGAACAGCTGATATGGTAAGTAAACGCTTTTAACTAAAGAAGTAATGTATTTTGCATGAAGAGAAAATTTAACAAAATATTTTTCTAACAATGTAATATTCTATTAACAGTGCTTATATGATTCAAAGTAACATGATTTCTCGAACCATATTACTTGAATTTATTGGTCCAATACTTGCCTCACTGCCCTTCGTTGTCTGTAACCACAATATCCAGCTCATGCTAAGTCTAATCATGATGTCTGGCTCAAACGAACTGCTACATTCGTTCATCCAATTTCACTCATTGAAAGTGAACAATTGTTTTATTTCATTACTTTTTAATCTTGTTTTAAAGAGTGCAGTCTGTGAAAGATGAGAACATTCATATGTTTCTCAAGGTAATTTTCTATCCTGGTGGTGGGGTTACCATCACTGCCATGTTTTTTCTCCAGATATGGTGTGGAGCCAAGCTGAAGATGGTGGAGGAAATGGAAACCACAGCTGAGTGTGATAATTAGAGATAATCGCATAAATCAATCAAGCAAACACACCCTCCCAATATCCCTCCCACTATGATAAGTCAAAATGCTATATGATGGCCAAGAAAAAGAATATAAAATGATTTTGTGTTTTACATGCACCATTTAATTTTGTTACGAAGAACTGTGTCCAATTTATTTCAACTACTCAGCTGAAATAAAATACTGAAAATCAGCTACTAACGTTGGCAAGACCTGCAACAAAAAATAAACATGAAACCATGAACATTTATATGTAACTAAATAGTCTGTTGACTTCAGTACAGTAAAGGCTTTCTTTCAGCCAGCATCTAGTGGTGTTTACTGGGACTGCACCGTGAGGCAATTTTGCTCATAGATCGAGCTGTGGTGGTTGCGGCCTGACTGTGATGCAGTATGTGTGGAGAGGTTGTCCTAAAAAAACAACAACAACATTGCTTTACGATTGAAAACAAGTAATATGCTAATAATATAAGTTTGAACGCACAATCAAACTACTGACTGAAAACAATACCAGTACACTCGGTAAGTACCAAGCATTACTGTACTTTGCTCCTTTCACCTGCAGTGTATGGTCACACACAGTTTGAAATGTGATAATCAAAGTGTGAGAAAGTGTGTGTGTGTGTGTCAGGTCAGGAGAGAGCAGAGGCTGGTTTGTTTTTGATATAGCCAAAGTGCAGAAACAAGTCCATTTCTGTAATTTAATATTTCACTGCCTTCACATCTGGAGCTGCATGTAAAAATGGAAAATTGAGGGGTGGGATATAAGACTGACATGGAGAGAGGGAGGAAGAAAGAGGAGAGAAAAAACACACCCTCCTCTCCAGCACACACATTCATAGCCTTCACTCACTCACTGCTCACACTATGACCACATGCTTGTCTGCGCACACACACTTTTTAAGGTAACACAGGATGCATACTTGCTGCATGCACATATACTTCTTGTCTTTCGTTTTCTTTCTCCCTCTCAATCAGTCTTCGTTTTTTTTTTTTTTTTTGACAAATACACATACACACACACACCACTCTGGGGTGACTGGTGTTGTAAGTTGGCGTGAGTGTGTAGGTGATCTGGGTGTGATTACTGCTTGGCTCTCCGACAGCTCTGATGATGACATTCAGTGCTTTGAGCTCCTCTGGCCTGGGCCCGCTCCAAACACAACCAGGCAGTACATTCTCTCTACCTCGCAACCATGCATACATGTGGCCTAGATACAGCTGCACCACACACTCTGTGTATTGTACCTAAAGTTTAGCTGCAAATTCAGATTCTGGTTCGAGTGTGAGGTCCAGAGACGACATCAAACATGTCAGATGTGTACTCTGTGTTCCTTGAAGTCAAATGATGTGCATCTCTTTGTCTTTGAAGTTGGGATATGATTTCAAAAGTCACGTCACCTTCTCTACCGCACACGCTCACGCACACGCACACGCACACGCACACGCACACGCACTGCTCATCACTGTTATGTTGTTTACAGCCCAAGAATAAGTGCAACCTGCTCTTGAGTCTGCTGTTGCTCCTCAAATCTCTTCTATCTGTCTGTGTTGTCACCGCCTCTGTCTGTATTCCATTTGCTCCAAGTCTCGATTTGCTTCATTTAAATGCCAAGCTTTGGGAGCAGCTGTGTATTGGATCGTTGCTATCAAGACAGAGTCAACATATACACACATACACACACACATGCACACACACCATTCTCTCAGTTGTGGGGCTTCATGCCCAGATTGTGTTAATCCTCTCTGTCCTCCACATATTTCTCTACACCCATCAACGTCAACGCCGCTTTGATGAAGACACACACGCGCGCGCGCATACACACACACACACACACACACACATGCACCGACGCACTAACTATTCTCCATCATTATCATTGTTTCAGCTGGAGAAGAGTCAGCGCTTTTGTTTGTAATTACAGGGGTTTGAAGTGAAGAATTTTCAAGAAGAGAGAAGAGGATGGATGGAAAAGGGAAAAAAAGAAAGAGTAGGTCAGAAAAAAACACACCAGCATGTCTGTGACATATTAGTCACATTTTACCGTAATTGTTGTTCGACCCCATCCCACACTTGTAAAAAAGAAGAAAAAAAATACTTTGGGAATGTGCTTTGTAGTGGATGGCTTCCAAGGGTTGTCTGGTGTGTTCTGTACAAAGGGCAGAAGGAGCTTTGTGGCTGGCTGGTATGGCTTTAAAAACATTACAGCTATGGGTAGAGGCCTGTTCCGCTTCCTAAGCCCGGGGCTTCAGTTAGGATTGACCCCATCAAAGCAGAATAGATTGTGCCATTTGTAGAGGTACTAAAGAGTCTTCAGCTGTAGTCTTTCAGTTTCCCTAAATTCAAAACGAATCCCTCAGTGCAAAACCCAAGATAAAGGAAACATGAAACCAACTCTGTTCCCCTCCATCTGGACATGTGGTGATAAGCCAACCTGATGATCTAAAAGACAGAAAAACCAATTGATTGATTTATATTTCAACAGACTTATCGATTCAACATCAAAAAGAGCAAGCCTGTGTGTCAGAAGCATAAGCTTGTTTGACTGAGGCACAGAACTGTTAAAAAACAACACAGCTGAATGATGACAGGCACGTGGCACACAGCGACATCCACACAGCTTGCAGCGATCCCTCGGGGTTCATAAAACACAAGCCTTGTTAAAGCTCGCGCCCCCACTGTGACGAGCAAGCGAAGGTCACAGATCATGGATAAGGGTCGTCATGAGTAAAATCAGAGGACGGGGGAGACTTACTGTCGTAAACAATACTTTTTCGTCCTACCATAATCCTTCCATCTTTTATTTCTTGCTTTTTGCAGCTTGCCTCTTTTCCCTTTTTGATCCCTTGTTTCTTGGACAATTCACACACACACTCCTATTCCACCATAATCACCTGCATTTCTTGCATCATCTTGGATATAACCACTGCTTCAACAAGCAGAAACTGGTTATGCAAAAGCACTATAATTCACGTCTGAAACATATGCACAAAAGGCAAAAACAAACTTGCACACATACAACTGCTTTTAAACTCAAAGCGCTTGGGGAGGTGTGTGACCCATGTACGTCCTCTCCTGACTCCCAGTGTTGCCCAACAGGGAGTGTTTGTGTGGTATCCATGGGCAACGGCTAGAGAGGGTGGGGGAGGCTGATGTAGAGAGGCAGGGCTGCAGCCACACTTTCTACTCTGGTTTGTTTGCATGTCTGATTGCTGTATGTGTGTGTGTGTGTGTGCGCCTGCTGAGCATGCAGGTGGGCTTATGCAAGATGTCATTGTGTGGCTATGTTTGTGTATGGCTGTGTGTGCGTATGTATTTGTGCATGCATGTGTGTGCATAAGCAGTGTGTGGAAAGTGTTGTTGTCTACAGGCTAACTGTTACTGACAAGCACACACTGACTACTGGAGTCAAAAAGTTAAGCGCACTCTATGCTCTTTTCTCTCCCTGGAGGCTCCCTCTTTCTGCTTCTCTAACTTTTTCTCCTCCCATTTTTATTTTCTATATTTTTCTCTCTGTCACACTCTCCTGCTTTTTCTCTCTCCCTGACGATTTCTTTCTTTTGCTCCCTCCTCCCTCCCTCCCTCCCTCCCTCCATCTCTGATGATTTTAGCAGAGGTGTGACTCATTGGGCATCGAGCCACAATGTCAGGTAGTGAGGGGAGGGCGGGAATGAGGTGGAGAGGGAGAGAGAAAGAAAAAGAGAATGAGAGGAGGAAGGAGAGTTGATTTAAAAGTGGTGAGGTATAGCGCAAGGGGGGGGTAAGAGATATGCAAAAAGGAGTGGAATGTGCGAGAGGGAAAGAGTGAGAGTGAAAGAGGGAGACTGGGGAGAGGGAGGGGTGTACAGTCAGCTCAAGGAAAACATAAAAAAGGAGGGAAATGAATAATTTCTGCAAATGGTTTCCGTCACAATTTACTTTTTTCCTCATTGCATGTTTTCCCGATTGCTGCTCATGTTTTGGCCATGCAGCACACTATGTGAGCTGACCACCGTGTTTATGTGCAAACCTGTTCATGGGCAGGTCTCCATTCATGCCTTTTTATGCTTTAAAGTAGCTAATTACCGAGGGGATCATTAATATGCGCCTGCCTCCCAATAAAAAAGGTGGAGGAAGGAGGAATGGTTGGAAGAAGGGTGTAAAGGATGAAGAGGACTGGAAAGAGGGCAAGTGGAGGTAGGGATGGGTGGTGAGGAGGAACAAAAGAGGAGTGGTGTGATTATGAGGATTTGGTACGGAGAGGGTTAGGCACAGGCACATTCATGTTCATGTAGCTTGTCAATCAGCTGACTTTGTGGCCCCTAAGGCAGGGGCTCTCCACTCTTCTCTCAGCATTGGCACTCGCCCACACACACACACACACACACACACACACACACACACACACACACACACACACACACACACACACACACACACACACACACACACACACACACACACACACACACACACACACACACACACTTGGCTGATACTGCGGATATTCTGATGTGTTCTTCCTTGTGATGAGACATTGTACTGAATTATTATGTTTAATGTGACCTAAGGTGCGGGTCACCCTGAGGATATACACACGCACACACACACACACACTCACACACGCATCCACAAAAACAAACTCACACACACTTGAGCTTTGACTTCTGTCCTCAGTACACACTGTATTTATGCCAGCGCCATTTCTCTGTCTCCTCTCTGTCTCCCTCTTCCCTTCCTTTTTTCCTTCCTCGTGTTTTTCTTACTTCCCTCACATCTCAGATCACCTTGTTGACAATCACGAGAACTTATAAAGGTTAAATGATTAAATGCGGCTGTATTGAAAATGATGCAGATTGTTGTTTCCTTTCACCTATCGAGACCAAAACATCCCCATGGTATTGTTTATGTTTCAGGTGTAGCGCAACTCAACTCCCTGGAGCCTCTCTCAACACTGCCCCCTTCAGATCACTTTCTCTCACTGAACACAGCGCTCAGAAAAAGAGATGCCACTGTTCTTCTACCTCTGCTTTACTTTGGACAGAACACAAGGAAAGCATGGGAAGACAAAAAGACACGCTGTACTGAACTTAGGATGCATTTCAACTTGTGCTCATATTATCTGATGTGCACTCACTCCATCAAAACAAAATGTTTTACTTTGCGCGTATCTTGGTGTGGTGCTGTTATTGCATCTTGGCGTGCGTATGCACATTATGATTAATTGGAGACCGGCCTGATCCATCCAATGTGTATTTCAGCAGTGGTGACAGAGGCATGGGGAAGATCAAAGTCATCCTGATAGATTGCTATCGCCACTCCCACCTGTTCCCTCTGGAATTTCCTCCTTTCCCAGCATGTGTGCATGCGCGTGCACGTCTGTTATGTCTAACCGACTGTTTGTGTTTCTGCATGTGTGCCTGAGTTTGCATCTGTTACCAGGTGGACCTGGACCTGTGTGTGAGCGTTTGTGCATGTGTGTGTGTAGTCTGTTTCAACACGTCTACAACTTGCGGGAATCTTATAATCTGGAGCTGGAATATGTGCTCATGTCTGTGTCTGTCTAGCCCTGCTCCACCTCTCTCTCTTACTTCCTCTCTCTTTTTTCTCTCACTCCCTCTCTTTTCTCTCACTCTTTGACAGCTCTAATAAGTTCAGTAGATCAGGTTACACCCCTTAATACATGCCAACTTCTCCCTGTTTTTCTCTTTTCTCTCTCATTCTGTCTTCTCGCTTCTCTCTTTTGCCCGTTAAATGCCATGTCTCACCAACAGACACTTTCTCACGAATATGAGGATATAGACACACATATACATTAACAGGGAGTGAGAACCTGGACATGCACGCACTGTCTCTGTAGGCCTCTCAGGTTGCTGACATTTTCCATTTTTGCGCATATAAAGTAATAATAATAATATTAGTGGGTGTGACAGAGCAAGGGTCCATTCACTGCCACTGCCAGCCTCCTATAAATATCCCCCTTCTTCGGGGGAATCGGAGAAGCAGCAGAGACCTTCAGTTTACACAGCTGAGGAACATGTGGACGAAGCCCTCTATTCTCTCTCTTTCCCTCTTTTTCCTGCCTCTCCTTTCCCCTATCCTTGCTCTTCATTTTCCTGTCATTTCACCACTTCTGCTACTGTGAGTCTGTAACATTTTTCTTCTTTCTTTCTATGTTTTGTCTCATCTCCTTTCACCTGCCTTCCTCCCCGATGATTTCTTCTCTCTTTATCTTACATGGCCTCCCACCTTTCGTCTCACTTTTAAATATCTATTTTTCTGTTGGTTTCTTCTGATATTGTGGTGACACATTGGACAGAGTTCAGCATGTTATTTTGGAAACTGCGGAGAGTGATGAGGTGAGGCTAATTGCAGGTGGAAGTCACCCTCCCTTTCATCATGTCTCTCTGTTTTCTTGTCTCTTCACTTCACTTTGCCTAACCCTAACTATATATACATATAACTATGTATAACTATAACTATATATAACTATATAGAGAGAGACAGAGGGATAGGTGGAAATTGTACTGTGGCCAGTCTTTTATTAATCTTTAGCTCCTCCTAGTGGAGTTTCGATGTCAACGGGACAAAATGCCTATTCTTTTCCTTGAAAGATCACGTCATTCAAAATTCAATCCTGGTATGCCGTGAACTCGTCCAGTTTCAGTTTCTCTAGAATAGCAGAATATGCTGAAAGATAATTTCCGATACATTGACAATAGATGGAGTCAGAGTCATAACGTACACTTTTTGAGAATAGTCCATTCATACAGAATAAATTTAAAAAAGGAGACCGAGTAAATGATGGCATTTTCTTAAGGATTGATTTTGGTTTCTTTATTATTGTGAAGAACTGAATAAGATGATCTGAATGTCACTGCTCACTCTTATGAATCATCATTTAGTAAATTAAATCAAACAAAGCGTTGAGCTGTCGGTCTGAGTTACTATACCACGTGATCTGTGTTGTACCTGCTTATTGAGGAAGCGTTTGTTTCACGTCATTTCACTTTCCTATTTCTCAGTAAATGTGCCTTGTGTTTATCCAACAGTAGCGCGTTGCTGTCTTTTGAACTGAGCCTTGGAAACAGACTATCATAACATGTCCACAGTTTTACTCACATATGTTACTTATAGAAGTTTTCCTCATGGTTTATTCGCATCGGTTTAGCTCAATGGTTACTTCCTACATCAAACGTATCTATTCTTAGAGTCCGCGGGCTAGAGAGTTCGACCATGGGCGCTGTCCGATGTTTTTCTTTCAATTCTCTTTTACTTCTGTTGAGCTCTTTATCTCACAACTATAGGCTAAACCCCTTATTATTACAACAAGACGTTATGTCTGGGAGAAATAACCTATGGTTGTGTCATGATATTGTGGTGTAGGAGCTTAAACCCACACTATGAACTAACACGTGACTTTTTGTGAGAATACTTTCCCATCATTGTATACTCAAACTCTGTCTTATAAATAACTAAATTAATACATTAAAAACAGATGTTCTCTGTCTGATTGTGATTTATCCACCAGAATAAACATTCACTGTAGTTATTGTTATGGGAGTGTTGGTAAAGGGTAATGAGAGCAGCTCAGTCATAGACACTTGTCTCCCGTAGAAGTCGCTGTAATACAAATCAACATTTTATAATTTAACCTGGTGTTCTTGTGGTTTTAGTTGGTCTGAATTAAAATTATTTTAAAGTAAGGTAACTCAATATATCAAGTGGGACAAATCAAAAAGCATTATTATGTGGTGAAATCAAAGGTAGATCTTAATGAAATTAGCTGATTATTTTAAGCACTTGAATCGGTTATAAACTGACAATTGAGTAGCCGTTTCTTTATTATTGTGGAGAACTGAATAAGATGATCTGAATGTCACTGCGCACTCTTTTTTGAATCATCATTTCGTGTAAACAAATCACAACAAAGCCGTGCGCTGTCGGTCATCATGTCTGAGTTACTATACCACGTGATCTGTGTTGTGCCTGCCTATTCAGGAAGCGTTTGTTTCACGTCATTTCACTTTCCTATTTCTCAGTAAATGTGCCTTGTGTTTATCCAACAGTAGCGCGTTGCTGTCTTTTGAACTGAGCCTTGGAAACAGACTATCATAACATGTCCACAGTTTTACTCACATAAGTTACTTATAGAACTTTTACTCGCTGTTTCCTCGCATCGGTTTAGCTCAATGGTTACTTCCTACACTTGACGTATCCTCTCTACCGGTCCGCGGGCTACAGAGTTCGACCATGGGCGCTGTCCGATGTTTTTCTTTCAATTCTCTTTTACTTCTGTTGAGCTCTTTATCTCACAACTATAGGCTAAACCCCTTATTATTACAACAAGACGTTATGTCTGGGAGAAATAACCTATGGTTGTGTCATGATATTGTAGTTTAGGAGCTTAAACCCACACTATGAACTAACACGTGACTTTTTGTGAGAATACTTTCCCATCATTATATAATCAAACTCCGTCTTATAAATAACTAAATGAATACATTAAAAATAGATGTTCTCTTTCTGATTTTGATATCTCCAGTAGAATAAACATTCACTGTAGTTATTGTTATGGGAGTGTTGCTAAAGGGTAATGAGAGCAGCTCAGTCATAGACACTTGTCTCCCGTAGAAGTCGCTGTAATACAAATCAACATTTTATAATTTAACCTGGTGTTCTTGTGGTTTTAGTTGGACTGGATTAAAATTATTTTAAAGTAAGGTAACTCAATCCATCAATTGGGAAAAGTCAAAAAGCATTATTCTGTGGTGAAATCAAAGGTAAATCTTAATAAAATGAGCTGATTATTTTAATCACTTAAATCGGTTATCTACAGACAATTGAGTAGCCTAAACTGTCCATTCAGACAGGCATTTCTGGTCTACAAGTATAGATGTCTGTCTATTTTACAGTTTTCATGATTCCCCATACTATAATATGATACTATAACTACGTATTTTGACCCAATAACAACAATAACAACAACAATAATAATAATAATAATAATAAAATAATAATAAACGTTTATAATAGCTAATAATATAAATATAATAGTGGTAGGAATAACATCGTTAAAGCTTTAGACTTTCCCCAATTACTGAGGTAACTTTACCACATAAAACGTTTGGTTACAGAGTATTCACAGTGGAGACGCTGTTTTGTTTTCCTCACTCTTTGGCCTCAGTAGCTGTTATACCAATCATTATCCAGTAGATGGCACACTAAGACCACAGATACAAAAATACCTCAAACACTACAAACAATAACTAATGCCCTCTTATGGGGACAAAGGGGCAACTGCTGAGAATTAATTGAAAAAATCCTGATAGGTGCTTCGGGATATGTCAGTTAATGAGCTTATAATGCGTTTTACCCCGGTTTTCTTTTAAATATATATATTGATAAATACATTAAGTGCCTGTGAGAGGCATATTCTGAAGAGGGCACCCCTTCATGCGTTATTGTATTATCTTATTTTACCATAAATTGATATAGCCTGCAGTGACTATTTGTCACATCCAGCACACACCTCATCCTCACTCTCTTACCAAAACACCCCATGCTTAACTCACATGTTGTCATATGTATGCAAATGTCTTGCGTGTGTTAATATTTTCACTTGGAGTATGTTTTCCCCAGATAACCTGATGAATACTGTTGGATGAAATAAAGCATAAAGCCCCATGAACTAGATGTTGATGAGTGGAGTTGTTATTATGAGGTGTTTATTATGTCTGAAACCCTTTGATGCATTGGGCAACTCAAACTATAATGCTCAAGGCGGGACATGATTTACACATGGATCCTTCATGCGTACAGTAATGGTTTTCACAGGACCATGTGAGAACCACCATTGTATCAAAACTCAAGGTTAAGTATTTGGTTCTGTATATGTTTGCATTGTGCAGCAGGGTTTTGTGTTTTATAAGAACGACAGTTAAAACAATGTCACAAACAATACAGCGTATCCTCTCTTTGGTGACTGAGTAGAACATATTCATAACCGACATCAACACTGAAAACCAACATATTTTATATCAGGCTATTTCTGTTATGATTATATTTGTCAATTGCATGGGAAATATATGCATTGTAATATATACTAATCAATTGTTATTTGTTAATGTTTGCTTGTATTTGTTTGACTGTATCTCTAAATTATATATGTATGTCTTGCTAAAAAATGGGTTCTCTGCACGATGCATGTATTGAGAACTACCGAGAATCTGATTCAAATTTTCTTTGCAATTTTCCTGAGGCTACTTGGCCAATTAAATTGAGATTCTATATTGATTAGGTCAAATATACAAAACTATCCTATGCCTTTTTAACGAGTCCTTAAATTATTGAACCCCCTGTTGCTGAGAGATATGTCACTGAGATTACAACAGGCCTAATTATTTCAAGACCTTTTTTACATTATCGGAGAGTGCCCAGTAGATGGCGCCACAAGATCACAAACGCCATGCACTGAGTTGGTTTGTGAACATTGTGGGTCAAATAAGACGGAGCCTGTACCGGCTCGACTGAAATCCTTCAAAAAGTGAAACACATGCGTCTTTACTTTTAAGCGTGAAAGGAATAAATGATGAGTTAAAAGTTTCCCACCAGTAATCCTCCACCAACCGTGATGCACCCACCGTCACCCTCTCATCCTGACCGAACTCCAGAGTGCAGAGTAACAGGTCACGGTCAGCTGGTTGTTGAGCAGTGGTTCAGAGAAAGTAATGGCTGTCTTTCTGTCGGACAATGGGGTGAGCAAGGCGATAGGGGCGGATGAGACCGGCTTAATGCTCCGTGTAATGCATGTTAATGTAACAGGCACCGAGGGACCGCCGGCCGGAGTGCTTTGGGATTATTTATCACAAAACATTTGTATTCTTCCGTCGGAGAACGGTTGATCCCGGATAGCTGCGCACTAATCCTTCACTCCGTTAATTAAAAAGAAGAGGAAAGCAATGGAACTGGTGGTGGTGATTTTTTTTTCTTTTCCAGAAATGTAATCATTTCTGGAGAAGCTTAACCATCTGCTTGAGGTTAAGTCTGCAAGCAGATTGTGTTTTCTGCTTATTTAAACCTGAGGATTTTAGTTTTTTTTTCCTGAAAAGGGGAGGGTGTTGCATTTCAGGGGCTCCTTGTTTGAGAGACAGGTCGGGGACACTTTCTTGTGCCCAGGGAAAAGTACAAGTGATATATTATGTAACATGTTATTCCACAATGATCCCTTTAATAATTCGATAACGTTCCAGAATTTACGAAGAAGAAAATAATTGTGACCTTTCATGCCCCTTTCAATAGCAGCCTGAACATGAATTATACAAAAACTACATCCATTGTCTGATTCCTGAAGTCATTCTTCTCTTAGCTTAAAAGAGAAATGTCAGAAACAACCACCAAGTTGAGGTATTCCCACTGGCCCCCTTTGTTTTTTTTTCTTTTTTCAAGGGAATAAATTACAACATTATTAGACATGAACATCGCTTGGTTTCCCTGATGATTCTCACAGAGGAGCAGCCATTAACACTATTTTCGACAAAGGACGTAGTCCTTGGGTTTTTGGGGCAGTTTACAAAAAAATGTAGCGTCTAGTGAAAAAGAAAATGCTGCCCTGGGAAGTAGAAATGTTTGTTTCTTGTTCTCTCTCTCTCTCTCTCTCTCATCTCGCTCTCTCAATTTTTTCTTCTTCTTCAGTAGCTAACAAGCTCAGCGTTGCCCGGGGGCCAAGGCTGTGTCGTCAGTCCCAAGAAGAGACTTTCAGATTTCAAGCCACCGTTTTACATTAGGATGCCACTCGTGTCTGTCTAGAGACGAACCCGAATACACAAAGGCATCCTTTAGTTTCTCTCTCTCTCTATCTCTCCTCTCTCTCTCTCTTTCTCTCTCTGTGGTTCAGTGGTTGTCTTACTGACCAGGATTAACAGAGAAAAGATTAGATCTGAACAAACATGTGCCGCAATCTAAAGAGGCCCGAGTTGTCCTCTTTGTCCTACGAAAACTACACTGCTCAGTGTAGCAGTAGTACTTTGATCTACTGAAGTCACTTGTAGATATACGATTTTAGTCCTTGAAAACATCACACAGCATAATGCTCGCCCTTTTCTGTCATCTGAAACTGTAAACACATCACCTATGGGGTATTCATCTAATCCCAACTATAATACCTGATTAGAGACAAGTATGATTATGGCTTTATGACATTGCTTTTATGTTGATTATGTTGATACATGTTCAGGCTTACTTAAGTGAATTAAAGTCGTGTAACGCGCTTTTCGATGAGTATCACCCGCTCGTGATTGTCACTGTAATCACTTTAAGCGCTAAATGTACTCGTTTAAATATTGATTAAATTGAATATCCTGACCCATCAACGATTCTTTTTGTAAAACCCAATTTCGTGTGTGATGATTAATGAATGGGACTGTTTTTGCAGTGTGGGCATTCATCTTCAAAGGGCTCTCATTAATAAGCATTATAGAATCCCAGGTGGCCACTGGCAGTGGCCACTGGCCCAATTGAGGCAAAGAGAATGAGAGCTTAGGCCAGTGTATTTGTTTTTGTTTTCTGCATCGCAAAATGTAATAGTGGAACCATGGGGGATAAGCTTATATTCTTCTGTTATTATAACGGTGGTTATCACGAATCAAAGTAAAATAATGTCAGCTACCACAGCCATCCTGGGCCTAGGGCTATGTGGTCACCAAGACAAATCCTTGTCCATCCTCATCTGGTAAATGCAGCCTAGAAAACGACACCCACAACACTATTTGTCCCCTAATCCAAATCTGGCTCTGACGTCTGGTGTCAAACTTACGCCTTCTCGTCTCTTTAGTGGGTCAGAGGAACAGACACGAGGATGTGAAAGGGTTAAACGTCTACAGTAATTAGAGTCGCACTTTGCGTCGGCGTCCTCCAATACGGAGCAGCGAGAAGATATGTCCACCCCCTCCATTTCTCTCTCTCTCTCTCTCTCTCTCTCTCTCTCGCTCTCTCTCGCTCTCACACACACAAACACACACACGCCTCCCCACCAGCTCCTCGGAGTGTCTAATACACTGGAAAAATCAAAGCGCGAGCCTCCACCGTTCACACACTACCGGCGTTGCGCGTGGAGCACAACACAGAGAGAGCGAGAGATGTGCGTTTACTCTCCTCTCCTCTCTCGTCCCCTCCTGTTAACTTATCCGCACACATAGATGTTACAAACTTAGTTCTGAAGATATATTATTTTTTTTAATTTGGGAAAGGCGCTGCTTTTGTATGTACTTTTTTTTTTAGCTGGAACCTACAGTAGAAGGGCTGTATGAGGCGAAAGATGTCTGGATGAGGTGATTTTACGCACGCCGCTGAAATGGATCACATACTCTCCAGAGGCAGCTGGGTACCGGTGACTGGGCTGGTTGTATGTCTACTTCTGTGTGCGTGTGTTGTGGACCTGGTTCTTGCGCAAATTCGGTACTCCATTCCCGAAGAGCTGGAGCACGGAGCTTTTGTGGGCAACATCGCCGAAGACCTGGGCTTGGATGTGGCCAAGTTGTCAGCCCGTCGGTTTCGTATAGTCTCCGGCGCAAAGAGGCAGTATTTAGAAGTGAACTTGGAGAATGGCATTCTCTTCGTCAACGAAAAGATGGACAGAGAAGAGCTGTGTGAACGAAGCCCGGGCTGTTTTCTACACCTACAAGTGGTTATTGAAAACCCATTAGAACTGTACAGAGTGGAAGTGGAGATTTTAGATGTGAATGACAACTCCCCCAGTTTCCCATGGAGCGAGTTTAATCTTGACATCACAGAGTCGGCTGCGCCCGGCTCCTGTTTCCCGTTAGAGAGCGCACAGGACCAGGACGTGGGCACCAACTCTCTGCGCTCCTACCTGCTAAGTGCAAACGAGCACTTTGTACTAAATATCCAAACGCGCAATGATGGAAGCAAGTTTGCTGAGCTCGTGCTGGACACCCCATTGGACCGGGAACAGCAGAAAAGACACGAAATGGTTCTGACTGCCTTTGACGGGGGGTCACCGGAACGCTCTGGTACAGCACTGATAACTATTACAGTGTTAGACGCCAACGATAACGTGCCCGTATTTGACCGCTCAGTTTACCGGGCGAGTCTGGTGGAGAACGCACCGCGGGGGACGCTGGTGCTGAAGCTGAACGCCACAGACCTGGATGAGGGCTCCAATGGCGAGGTGACCTACGCGTTTAGCGGGCACGCACCCCTCAAGGTGCGCGAGCTGTTCAGCGTGGACCCGTACACGGGTGAAATCCGAGTGAAAGGCATTGTGGACTATGAGAAAGCCAGTGTATATGAGCTGTATGTGCAAGCAAAAGACAGGGGACCCTCGGCTGTGGCTGTGCACAGTAAAGTGCTGGTAGACATCCTGGATGTGAATGACAACGCGCCCGAAGTCATCCTCACATCAGTGTCCACTCCTGTCCAGGAAGACGCGCCACCGGGCACGGTGATAGCTGTCATCAGTGTTATGGACCGGGACTCGGGAGAGAACGGAAACGTTGACTGCCAAATTCCGAGCAACGTCCCCTTTCAGCTCCATTCATCTTTTAAAAACTATTATACTCTGGTGACAAGCGAGTTTCTGGACAGGGAAGCGGTGTCCGAGTACAACATCACCCTGACAGCCCGAGACTTGGGCTCTCCTTCGCTATCCACCAGAAAAAACATCCTCGTTCAAGTGTCTGACATTAATGACAACCCCCCGCGGTTCTCTCAACCTTCATACACAGTTTATGTGACCGAGAATAATGCCCCGGGCGCTTCCATTTGCTCTGTAACTGCATTCGACCCCGATTCTAACCAGAACGCCTATCTCTCTTATTCTATTCTCGAGGGTCAGATTCAGGGCATGCCCGTGTCCACTTATGTCTCAATCAACTCTGACAACGGTAACATCTACGCATTGCGCTCTTTTGATTATGAGCAACTTAGAAACTTTCAGATTCTGGTACAGGCGCAGGACGCTGGTTTCCCCCCTCTCGCCAATAATATCACAGTCAACGTCTTTGTCTTGGACCAGAACGACAATGCACCTGTTATCGTGTCCCCGCTTCCCAAAAACGGCTCCGTGGCCACAGAGGTGGTTCCGCGGTTAGTAGACGCTGGGTACCTGGTTACCAAAATAACAGCGTTAGACGCGGACGCAGGGCAAAACTCCCGGCTGTCCTATCAGGTGTTGCAGGCTACGGACCCGGGGCTGTTCAGCGTGGCTCTGTACACGGGAGAAATCAGGACTATTCGCCGGCTCCTGGAAAAAGATGCAACAAGGCAAAGACTGGTAATATTAGTCAAGGACAACGGACAGCCGCCGCTCTCCGCCACGGTCTCCATTGTCCTCACTGTGGTCGACAGCGTACCCGAGTCCCTGTCAGATTTCGGAGACCTCACGCTCAGCCCACAGCCCCCCTCAAACCTCGCTCTATACTTAATCGTGTCACTGAGCACAATATCTTTAATATTCCTTGTGGCTATAATTGTGCTCGCTGCAGTCAAGTGCTACAAGGACAGGGAGACCCTTAGCGGGTACAACCTTCCCCCGTTCGCCTGCTGCTGTTGTGGGGGGTTTCAGCCCGATCCGCCTCCGGAGGTGTTCAAAAAATCCAACCTCAACCTGCAGATTTCATCCGCGGCCAAAGTGCCCACGAACTGTATGGAGGTGAATGGAAACAGCAGTCTCTCCCAGTCATATTGTTATAAAGTGTGCCTGACTCCCGAATCTGCCAAAAGTGACTTCATGTTTCTGAAGCCGTGCAGCCCCGGCAGCACGCCGAGGAACAACGAGGCGAAAAGCGCAGAAAACTCGTGGAACGCGCAAAGCCGGAGCGCATCTGTGAACAATGGAGCAACTACTCCAAACGAGGTACAGTGAAAACAGCGTATAGTATAAGACCCGAGAGCATATGTTATTCATTTAAACACATCTGGTTCACTCAGTGCCACAACCAAAACGCATCTCAGTTGTCTATCTGATAACATGTGACATTCGCCCATGAAGGTCAAATCACATATACAGACAGATTTAAACTAAATTTAAGCCAAATCTGAGCTAAGCCATGCTTTTTTGTCTTCTCTCGCTCTTCTTAATAAGTGTGTTACACAGCATGTTGTCTCGACTGTTTTTATAATCATGGCAATAATGCATCCCAAGTGTGCAGCCTATGGTAATGTTTTGCACCCGGGAAATGATATGAGACAACGTGAGATTACATTCTAATTGACATGGTAATGAAAGTGTAAAGCCCCATCTAAAGAAACATATTCTGTGCACACACCGTGTCTTATCATCTGTTTGGAATGAAGTGAGATATCAATTACTGTGTGAGAGGAAGAGGAGATGTAGTTCAAGTTGACTCCTCTTCAGTCTTCACGACACGCTTTTGCAAATGAATTGCTCGTGGAAAAAACCTTTAATAATAATTCATTAACTTAATTATAATAGTTTGTGACCTCGGATATTAATACATCACCCAGCGCCACGTACTTTTCACGCCGTGAGGGAACACACACCTGCTTCCAGCACATCTACCTGAGTCTGAACAAAAAGTCAAGGTTATATCGGGCAAGGTGAATGGCAGTTATTTGAATGCATCTGTCTTTGGTTCAGACAATTCTTTTTCGACCAGTCGGGTTTGCGGCACGCCTTCGTGTCCTCAAACTAACAATATAGGACAGATAACCTCACTAACTATGCCTCAAGGGCACAAGCACGGCCATTATACTACACACAATGTGGCGTAGGCCTATTCGCAAGGGGGGCTGTCCATTATTGATGAAAAATGGCAAATGGACGGTTTTGGGGAGACAGTGGAGGACATCGAGAGAGGAGGGGGCAAGGAGAAGGAGGGGGTGCAAGGACATGGCTGGACTGAGACGTGGGCCGCCTGTAGATCGGCCCCAATGTTGTCCTCTGAGCGAGAGAGAGAGAGAGAGAGAGAGAGAGAGAGAGAGAGAGAGAGAGAGAGAGAGAGATGTGTGGCTTCATATTTGTCGAGCAAGGTAGGGGAAGAGGAGGGGAAGGAAGGGAGACGCGGAGAAAGGGGAATTTACAGAGGCAGGGCGTCTCGTGTTTTCTAATTCTAATAGACGGGGCAGCAGACCAATGTGTACGTACTGCTCATTTTCACCTCCCTATTTTCATCAAAACGCGGAGGGACAAAGACTCAGAGCCACGATACCAGTCTCCATCAGGCAAACGGAGAAATGTCAGTTCGGTCACTGGCACATGCACCTCTGGCCACAAGAGGGATTTCGAGGTCACGGTGATTGTTCTGCCTGCAGCTATATGCTCCTTCGGGAGAAAGTGTCCTTCCTGTCGTTAATTGGTTCCCTTAATTCACCCGGTGTGTCCCTCAGCGTACCCACATGAGTCGTCGTGAGGTTGTCTGTGACACATTAAACCTCAAAGACAAATCTCAATTAAACTATTTGAGCAGTACACAAAGAAAGTACATAGGCCTGCTTGAATTGATGAATTGAAGGTGAAAAGAGAGATTAAACAAACATTCAAGCGTGTAAGACACGCAGGGCAGGTGCGTGCACGTGTGCGCGTGCGGCGGTGTGTGTATGCGCGTGATGAGTGAGCTCTCAGGGTTGTGCTGTTGCACATACAGCTGCGAGGACCGCAAACTTTTCAAGGCTTTCTAAGAGACTTTTAATTAAAAACCTTGCTCGAGGAGCATCAGGCAAATATTAATGTAAAAATGATGCATAAAATCCACAAAACAATGACGTGTGTAATTTTCTTAATTTCCTCCCTGGCACGGTTTCCTTTGAAGATTAAAATCATGTTTCGTTTCATCCCGGTGGGGTTCTAATTGGTTTTGTGCGTTGTTGGCGGGGAGTGTATTTTGAATACCGATTCTAATAATACGCTTACGTCGCATTCTCCGTGTTAACAACTTTAACAGAATTAATAGAGCGTAGAATCAACACTATGAAACTCAGACCGGGTATAAATATCTCTCGGGTGCTCTCATTCACCTCTCACGCTGCGCCACATACGATACAAGCGAAACTAAGTGACAATCGTAGCTGAAGGCAACATCACCTCCGCTCTTACAAATTCTGTTACACCAAACATCCACAGGGCGGCAGCCGCGGTCCATGTGACATGAGGCATGTCTCCATTTCAGGACAAGCACAAAGATAGACTGCTCCTCATGTCAATTATCGCTGACCTCTACTGATCCAAGAGGATAGAATGAACAGGCGTCGTTTGTTATCAAGACCGGTTGGACTGAGACGTACTTTGAAGAGAGACGTTTCTCGAAATAGACCTGGACAGTGACATTGCACTATGATGTGCCTTTACATTGGGATTTTGAAATTTGAAATTTTTGTTGTTGTTATAAACTGGAAATTAAATTTGGCATGTTGTTTTCCCTGCAGTTGAAGCAGCCGAATACTGACTGGACTCTTACGAAAAATCAGAACTCCTCCATTAAAAGGTACCATTTTTTATTTTCGACCTTTGACCTTTGTCAACCTAACCAATTGTACTAAAGCATACAATGCTCTATAATAAGCTGAAGATCACTCGTGTTAAAATGGATGCAGACATTGAATTTACATACGAGTAAAGTATGTTGTCATTACAGACTGGTATCTTGTTTGCAGTTATAACTCCATCAACATGGATGGCACCCTCATGCGTAAGGCCATGCATGCTGACCCAGAAAACTATGTCACATCCATGGCACCTGGACAATACTGGACCTGGGGTACTCATATGAGAGGGGTGAAAGGTAAGAGAGGCCAAACAGAGTGGACCACAAAGACCCTTCATCAAAACTTAACACGTTTAGGGTTACATATGCATTTAGCCAAGTATACAACACATTTATGGAATGACATTCTGTTTTCCTTTGTTCCCTTAATTTGTTTGTTTGTAATTTATCTCCAGTACATATGATACTTATCATTATGGCTCTGTTTATTTTTGTTTGTTTTAAATGAACATATCACTCAACAGCCCTGAGTCATTATTGAATATAGTTGCTTCTCCTCTCCTCTCCCCTCATCTATGTCATACTACAGACTATAAGATGTCTCCTTCCACCAGTGGGATCCCCTCTCGCCCCTGGACTCCTCGGTGCACACCTCCTCCCCAACAGCAGCAACCATCGATCCCACCCCTCCCTCACCCTCACCCTCACCCTCACCCACACCCTCACCCTCACCCACACCCACACCCTCACCCACACCCTCACCCTCACCCTCACCCACCACCTGACTACCACCACAATGTGTACATCCCTGGGACACCATCAGGCTTTTGCACCCTGAGGCCCACAGTACAGCGAAGCGAGCTGGACGTCCACAATTCCTTCTCCACCTTTGGCAAGAGGCGACGTCTTCAGATGTCCCCCCAGGGAGAGGCTGCGATTATAAATAATGACCTGTACAATGATTGACTTTTCAATGACTGTCTGAATGGATTATTAAAATGACATATAACCTCATGAAAACAGAGGAAGAGAACATTCAGCGCATAGATTAATGAACGTATGATTTACAAGTTGGAGAAATAATGAATGAACAATCCATTTTGGCTAAAATGCTGAAGGGAAACGAAGTCTGATGGCTATTTATGTGACATGCCACTGCAACATGGTCAATGTATGCATCTGCCTATTATCATTATCATTATTATTATTGTTATTATTATTTAGACAATCAAACTGGAGCAGCAATTACATCCAAAATGTTTTGAAAAAGCATTAGTGGACAATAATTTTGCACACCCTTATGAATTTATATTTTTGGTTTTATGAAAAAAGTGTTTTCTTTTTGTATATGTTTGTTTGCTGAGCTTGTGTGAATATTACAAAGTATAATAATGTATATGCAAGCTGCAACATGATGCAGACAACTGTAAAGAGGGGGGATTTTCCCCACACATGTACTGTATACATTTATGAAAATAAAGTATTTTTTTCACAAAGTCTGTGTCATAACACATGCATGTGTAATTCATAAAACTCAAAGCTAACCCAACCCATGCATACTGATTTACTGATTTACTGATTTACGGACGCACTCAAACACAGATTCGGTCGATCTGCATGCATAAAGCATTAAGATGTATGTTTCCCATATGTATGTTTAATTATCTTGAGTCAATTATTTCGGGGTGGATAAAGTTCCACATCTACTCTTACAAGGGTGGAAAGCTTTTTGCCTTGGTAAGCTGTTTTCCATAGTGAGGAATAAACATAGTAAAATGCTAACATATGCTAATTGGAGTGCTTGCATTTCCATTTGCCCGCGGAGAATAGTGGGGTTCATTAACTGAACAAACAGAACCTCCTCTCTCGAAATATCACTTTAATTAAGACCACGAACACGAATACAAGCATGGGGGGGAGGGGGAGGGGGGGGGGCTCAGCTCCAAATGCCATACCTGTACCATGTGAGCTAGAGGGCCTGTGACTTTTCTCTCTGTGCCCTTTTACATCTTACTTCTCGGGGAATTAGGTCCTACTATCAACAGATGAGAGCTGGCCACCGGCCAGAAATGAGTAGGGTAATTAGGTCGTTGTATGGCTCAGACTGAAAATAATTCAGTTAATAAGGAAACGGGTGTCCGTAGAGAGCATGGAGGGGAGCAGGCTAACCTTCTCTGCGGTAAGGTGATCCATAGGGATGGCTGAAGGGGCAGCCGTATTTAGGTCAGCTTGGCTTAATTTCAGATAAGTGAGGAATATGAGCTATGTTCTGAAAATAGAGGTGTATGATAATTCTTTGTGCTCTTTGCTACAAGAAAAGTTTAAAAGTAAAAAACAAATGTTTATTTAGGATCATTAAACAAAAGACATTCAGAGACACTGAATTCATGGATACGTCTAGAATGAAATGGGCAAACTCAAATTTCGGTATCTTTTAAACTTGGAAATTGTAGTGAAATTATGGTGTTGTGATTCGTGAAATAATGGTCATAAAATGCATCAAATCTACTCCGTTTGGTCTGTTAGAGCAACATGACACTCAGCAAAGGGCCGGGCAACTCCTGACTCTATCCATCACCATGTTGGTCATTTGCATCGGGAGCTGTCCTTGACCATGGTGCTGAAATTGTTTTGACCAGTGGTTCTCTCCAAGCCAACTGCAATTTATTCAACCCTCCACCAGAGGGCGCGTATGCTACTACTCAATAAATACTGATGCAGTATGTTGGATTTAATGTTGTGGAGGCCCCCCTCTTCACGACACACACACACATGTGCGCACGCGCGCACACACAGTGTTTTTTTCTTGGTGGAAGAAATATTCAGATAATTTATCTAACAAAAACGTTGTTACAAAAATAGTAAAAAGTAAAGTAAAGTAAAATTATTATATTAAATGCACATAAAGTATTACACTTAATGCAGAAAAGGTTTACGCTGTGTGAGTGTTACAATGTTATAATTATGCAGTGATGTGAAAGAAACATTTGAATGTTGCAGCTGGTTGTGGTACAGCTCATTTAACTATTTTATTGGGTATCCATAACAATGCATCGTATTCTATAAAATTATGTTTGTAAGCAACTAACTATAGCTGTAAATGTAGTGAATGTAAGTTTAGAGTGGCCTTAAAAATAAATATTCAAGTAAAGTACAAGCACCACAGATATAACTATTAGAGTAAGTGTACCTATAGTCACAGTCCATTCATTAATGAATAAATACTCTAGTTAGAATCCCACATGCTTTTGACCAATACACGTCCCAGGAAGATTAGAGTTATTGATCACATTCAAATAGTCTACTCATATTTTTAGCTTATATGGCATTCAAATACTGGATGATATTGCATTCAACCATGATTCATATAAAATCACAATAAATGTCCATATGTTGAGCATTAGCACCATCTTGTAACACTGGCGTGGTGCCATATTTCCCCAGCAGATGGCACAATTGAGTAAGAATCATTGCACAGCACAACAAACAGTCTTAGGTCAGAGGAGTGGATTTATTTTACATTTTAACTCAGGGTGTGTGGGGCTGGAGAGTTACAATGACGTAATCCACAAACCTGTCAAGGGAGCTTGGCTGATTTCATCTGGGGGAAGAAAAAACCCCTACAAAGTGGAACAAGGAGGGGCAGGAGAACGTCTCTTTTTATTGAGACAGACACACTAAAAACACATAAAGCAGCAAATCGAAGCTCTGTTCATGATCTCGCTTTAATACATGAGACTACATTTAGAAGTATTTATACAAAGTTACTTTACATCTTACACATGATATATTTTGTGCAAATACAGATTGCATGCACGGTTTTATTCTTAGTGTGTGTGTGTGTGTGGGGGGGTTATAGGCATTGATACATTTCTCCCAATTATGTCTCACATGCAGTTTATTTGAAAGCTGCAGGTGTTGTGCTAAATGTTTGTCTTCAATACAGATTCATAACCTTACAATAACAACACAGAGGCTCTGGTTTCATCAGAAAGCATAACCATACTGTATGGACATGACATCGTTCTGGCTCCTACAGCGCTATACAGGATGGTTGGAAAATGAAATATGTCAAAACAAAGGGACTATTTCTAAATAAGTTCAGTTCAGTCATTTTGTAAATTCTTCTACGATGTAAATTTCACAGAAAAACAGATGCACTCAGAAGAAAATGCTCATTGAATGAACATGTTAACAAATGGCAGATGATCAATTACAGGCTACTGCAAAATTGTGCATGATGTTCGCACACAGCCTCAGTACAATGTCAATGCAATCCAGTTTTGACAAAAAAAAAATCATTTTTTTAAGAATTTCTTTGTTGCAATGTCCCTGTAGAGTTTTTGTAGAAAGAATAAGACTGAAAAAAAAGTTGAGTAAAACATGCAACAATGTCAGGAGCCCTTTTTGTACAAATAGGCAATCAAAAGTGAGAGGCAACACTGAATAAAAGTCTTCAGACAAAGGATTGCTGCACCTCTGACATTTAAACTATTTACATGTTGGAGTAGCCAAATGATCTCAGCCTGTGTTCTGGCTCCGAACGTAACAAACAAAATCTTTCTGCAGTTTGTCACAGGAAAATAATCACGCAGGCTGAGATCTTCAATATGTCGTAGAAACCAAAACAAAACATAAAAACAAAGAGCAACTTCAACTTGGCTATGTAGAGATGAGACAACTTTGCAATGTGTTTAACACAATCTGAAAGAGAAAGCACACAAGATAAAGCAAAACCTCAGTGTATATTATGAACTTGAGTAGGAGGGGTTTTATTGCCCTCACCTCTAACCTTTGTGAATCATATCTGTGTGCCAATGATCATGTGACCACAGCAGGGTGACAGTCAGAATCATAGAGGCCCCAGAAACTGCAGGCTGACAAGGGGGTTAAAAGGTCTGACATATACAGTCAGTGGTAGGAAGTAACATATTTAGTGAAGTATAGTTACTAAAGTAGTAGTTAAGCCCATATTTAAAGTAATTGTTGTTGTGATGATGATGTATATTGCTTTATACTTCTACTCCAATACATTGCAGACAGTTCCCTAGAAGAGCGAACATAACGTTATACAGGTGCAAGCTGTCCTTTTCACTTCGCAGGCCACAGCTTGGTGTAAAAAATTTTATGAATTGAACCTAAAAAATGAGTCAGTGGAACAATGACTTTAAATGGTTAATTAAGGAAATACATGTTCCTATTTGCATCTTTATATGAAGAAAAAAAAACTAGGCTTTCCCACAAGCACAATACAAGATATTCTAGGCTGTCAGACACGCTGATGATTTCAGACAGATAGACACCGGCTATGAAACATGAGTGATGAAAAGCCCCAGATATGGTAGTATCAAGATATATCATGCATTTAGTATCATACGTTACAGCTACATGTCACACCCACACACCCACAAAACACATTTCTTGGGATCTCAAGGCTCCACCATCACAAGAACATTCCTGGGCAGGACAACAACCCCTCTTCCCAGAAATTATCATCATATTATATAACATCTAGTTGAGCCAAGAACAGCACAACAGGCACATATCTCACTATATTAGGTAATATTTGGTTGAGCCAAGAAATGCACGCGTACACGCACATACACATGCAGATACAAAGAAATCGCAGATAAGGTTATATCAGGGACGATGGATCCCACAGCTGTGTCTCGATCTCATCTCTTGTTGGCTCTCAAATTTGAATGATCTGTTATTGATTAATTCAATATGAGGTTCAATAAAATACAATGATCAAGCTGACTGAGATTTGACTCCTGATGAACTATGGGAAGGCTTCTCCTTGCACTTTATTTGATTTCCATTATTTATTTTTATTTGTAACAAGTTTCTTTGTTTTTTTGTTTTGGTAGTCTGTGTTGTCTCAAGCTGGATGAATTTTGGCCGTTGGCCAACTTTTTATTTATTTTGGCTGCTCTGTTTCTTATACATGTGCACACTCGGCAGCAGAGAACATCCCAAGTCAGAGGAGAGCAATCAAACAGTGTAAAAGAGTGACTTAAAATGCAATATATCTTCCTCCCTGTTTTCACAAAACAACACCAAAGAAGGGATTCGGGAAAATGCAAATACAAAAAGCTGTTAAAAAAAGAAAACAATCCACCACGACAAGCAGCAGTATTTAATGAGACATTAGCATTCCGTTTACATAGACTGGGAGATGTTAAATAATTAATTGAGTTTATTGCCCATTTTCTATATCTCTTGTCTTGGAGCTGAAACTCTGTCTTTAACAGGTCTTATACTTGAGTGCTACAAGCACCTGGCAACAGTGGTCAACAGGATCTTGAACCATGACCTCAACACATCTGCAAGCTGCAGAAAGGGCCTGCAGGGACTTTTCTTTCTCTGCTGACTGAATACTGTAGTAGTCAAGACACTGATGGCTTTAGTTTATAAACAATGTATTAAGTCTTTTTCAACCTTCTGTTTGATTTCTTGGTCCGGGAACTTTACAGTGCAAAACCAAAAATGTTTGTTTAACATTGTTAAAGTAGAGAGCAAATTAATTACAGCTGCTTTCTTTAGCAGCTATCTATGGCAGAGAGGTTTAGGGACAGCTGATCTTAGCCTTCTCTGACTGCACACATTTGGAGCAATTCGTTCTTCTTCCTTCTGGGCCGAGATACGGCCCTCCAGGGTAAAAAAACAATAGGTTTACATTTTCCTATGCTCCAAGTGCAATAAATACACTTAATTTTCACTGAACCTTGACTTGACTGCACTACTCAGTAACACTTTATCATGGCTGTATTATAATTGTTTGACCCTTTTAAGTGGCAAATACATCTTTTGTTTGATTAATGTCCCATCTCCTCTTGTATGTTGTATTTGTATTTTTGCCCTTAAACCAAAGTCTACAATAACAATGAATTAAATGGTAAATGGACTGTACTTGTAAAGCGCTTTTAGTCTTCCAACCACTCAAAGTGCTTGAATACTATGTCATCATTCACCCACTCATACACTGATGACAGGGGTTACAATGCAAGGGGCCACATGCCCATCAGGACTCTAAATAAGCATTCATATCCATTCACCCAACTGGATTGAAATATTTTGGGTTAAGGACCATGGACGAGTGGAGCAGGGGATCGAACCGCCGATCCTCTGATTGAAGGACGACTCTGCTCTATCACTGAGCCACAGTCTACACACACTGACACATTAATTCACCTGACCTGTATGTCTTCAAACAGTGGGTGGAAACCTGAGAACCCAGAGGAACCCCACTTAGCCAATTCCTCATTGAACATAAAAAAAATAAATAAAAATCAATGCATTGTGTGCATGTGCAGATGTCTGTCTTGTGAGAAGATTTTTTTGACAGGTCTTGGCCGACAAAGCTGATTGTAGCTGCACAGTTACTGCACTATGTTGAGTGTCTGTCACATGGTGTCACTGTTGACCACTAATGCATAACGCATCTCTCTCCTGGTAGTCATGACACACCCATTTGTAAAGGGTGTATTGTAGGACACAGCTTTTTGGAAGATATGCTTTTTATTTTATGATTAACAACACGACCCTAAGACATGTCCTAAGATATTTTCAGATCATAAAAATCAACAACCATCACGTTTTCACAATCTGGAGTATTCTTTCTGGCAGACGAAAGGATGCATTTTTGGGCTACCGTCTTTGTTCTGTCTGCAGTATGGCCCAGCGCTTTGTCTGTGACACGGTACTCCATAGCCGAGGAGATGGAAAGGGGCTCTGTTGTGGCTAATCTCGCTGCTGATTTGGGACTTGAGCTTGGAGGTTTGGCACAACGAGAGGTAAAACTTGATATTTTCCATAACAAAAAGTATCTAGATGTCAATAAAAAGACAGGGGAGTTGTACATCGTGGAGAAGATGGACAGAGAATATCTTTGTCAGACGAAAACTACCTCCTGTTTCCTAAAGCTTGATGTCATCATAGAAAGCCCCTTGCGTATCTTCAACATTGAACTTGGAATAACAGACATTAATGATAACGCTCCACATTTCCGACGAGACAGAGTTGAGCTCGACGTTTCAGAATCGGCAACACCAGGAGAGAGATTCTCCCTGCCTAATGGTGTGGATCCAGATGTTGGCATAAATACAATTAAAACATACAAACTCAGTAACAGCGAACATTTCGCCATCGAAATTCAGACAGGCAGTGATGGAACTCAATATGTTGATTTGGTGTTGACTAAGTCTTTAGACAGAGAGGAGAATGCGGTTCATGAGTTAATACTGACTGCTGTGGACGGTGGGGTCCCCGTGCGCTCCGGGACTGCCAATATTATTGTGAGAGTACAGGACACGAACGATAATCCTCCGCGGTTTGACAAGGAGATTTACATAGTTAATATGACAGAAAATTCCCCGTTCGGAACATTAGTGACGAAGCTTAACGCCACAGATCTTGACGAGGGTCTTAATTCAGAGATAGTCTACTCATTCACCCTATACACATCAGAAAAAACACAGGACGTATTTGAATTGAACCCTAACACTGGGGAGATAACTGTGAAGGGTACTATTGACTATGAAGATATGAAATTCTATGAGATGCATATCGAAGCAAGAGACAAGGGGACGCATCCCTTGCTGGGGCAGTGTAAAGTAGTTGTACACGTGACGGATATGAATGATAACTATCCGGAAATTACAATACAGTCTGTAAAAAACACAGTGGACGAGAATATCCCAGTAGGAAGTGTCATTGCTCTTGTAGGTATAAGTGACAGAGACACTGGCCATAATGGGAACGTAAGCTTATCCATAAATCAGCCTATGCCATTTATTCTAAACAAGTCATCAGATAGACCAATGCATTATAAGCTCATAGTGTCTGCACCTTTGGATCGTGAATCAGTACCTGAATATGATATCAAACTGATTGTGACAGATGCAGGAACGCCGCCTTTGTCTGACAACGAAACAATAACTCTACATCTACTGGATGTTAATGACAACGCACCACAGTTCCCTCAGTCATTTTATACTATACGTGTAATGGAGAATAACGCACCTGGGGCTTTGCTCAGTTCACTCACTTCGTTTGACCCTGACCTCCATGAAAACCAGTATCTAGTTTATTTCATCCTAGAGAAGGAGATAGCCAACACCTCCATGTCCATGCTGTTCTCCATCAATCCAGAGAACGGTAATCTTTACGCACTAAAAACTTTTGACTATGAGATCGAGAAGGAGTTTATTTTCCACATCGAGGCCAGAGACTCTGGCTCTCCTCCACTCAGCAGTAACGTGACGGTCCACATCATTATAGTGGACCAGAACGACAACGCTCCGGTTATTGTCTCTCCGTGGCGCGCGCACGGCTCCGTAGTGGAGGAAAAGATCCCCAGATCCACCGATAAAGGCTCTCTGGTTGCCAAAGTGATCGCCTTGGACACCGACTCGGTGCACAACTCTCGGATTACGTACCAGTTTCTACAAGTGACTGACGCCACCTTGTTCAGTCTGGATCAATACAACGGAGAGATCCGGACTATGAGGATGTTCAGTTACAGAGACCCGCGCCACCAGCGACTGGTTGTTGTTGCTAAGGACAACGGGGAGCCTGCTCTCTCCGCTACAGTCACCATCAAGCTGTCCACACTGGAGACTGCCGTCAAGGCCTACTCTGACATGACTGAGGTGCCTCTAGAATATGACATCTTCTCAGACCTAAACCTGTATTTGGTCATCGGTCTGGGCTCGGTGTCATTTCTCCTGCTGATCACTATTTTGGTCACCATCGTGCTCAAGTGTCAGAAACCCAATCACAGCAAAGCGGCTCCTCCCTGCAGGAACAGTGTGATCAGTGAGAGGAACTCCACCATCGCAGATTCCACTCTGGTCTCCAACGATGCCTACTGGTACAGTCTGTTTCTAGCAGAGACCAGGAAAGGGAAGATGGTGGTTAGACAGCCTGTGCCAAAGGGCTCCAGATACATCGTGTCCAGTTTACCGAGAGGAACAGGACTGACAGACACTAGTGGCTCAGCGGCTTCCACTCTGCAGGTGAGAGTCCATTGTACACATGTGTTTTCATATTTTCATTTAACAATATTTATGATATTTAGTTTGACATTGTAGTTTTTTTTAGGTCAATACTCTTCAAGTAAAATCAGGAATAGTTTCAATAAATCAATAATTATTGTGAGCAATACTAATTTTAAACTCACTTTGAAACCAATAAACTAGTCATAAAGATACATCTTGTTAAACTGAGTTTAAATGTCTTGAAAACCTAAAGGGTGGCGCTGTTTTGTTAGTAAAACGCCAGCTCATGAACGCCATGACAGTGAATCGTTGTCATGAGGGCAGATCGTGAAAAAAACGGAAAGCTCCGTGGTGCTGAATCTCCACTCAGAAAACTGCTCAATCTTTTCTGTAACAAAATATCCTCGGGATTATAATTTTGTGAAAATGTGCGTGATCAATGCCGGTAAAGGAAAATTCAATACTGCTGGAAACGTACGACATTTCCTTTGAAGTGCAGTAATCCCGCACGCAACAATGGAGTCCGTTATAAGAATGCATTCTTGTAAAAGGTACGTGCACCTCGTTATTCTCTTTTCTTTCATTCGTAACGCATTGACTTCAGTGACTCATTATTCAATACCTGAAGAGATGAAAGAAGGATCAGTTGTAGCAAACCTTGCTACTGATCTCAGCCTGGATGTTAAAACACTGAACCAGAGGAAGATGCGTCTGGACATCATTGCAAACAAGAAATATCTGGATGTGAACAAAGAGACTGGTGAGCTGTATGTTGTTGAAAAGATTGACAGGGAAAATGTTTGCAATACCAAGTCATCAGCATCTTGTTATCTCAAACTGGAGGTAATACTTGAAAACCCAGTACGAATTTTTAACATAGAAGTAGAAATATTGGATATGAACGACAACGCCCCACAGTTTCGGAGAGACGCCATTCATTTAGATATATCTGAAGCGACGCCAAAAGGAGAGAGATTCTCTCTCAGTAATGCAGTTGATCCTGATGTTGGAACCAACTCAGTGAAAACGTACCATCTGAGTGAAAGTGAACATTTTAATATTGAAGTTCAGACTGGCAGAGATGGGTCGAAATTTGCTGAATTAATCTTAACAAAGACTTTAGATCGAGAGCAGCATGCTGTTCATAATTTAATACTCACAGCTGTAGATGGAGGCACACCTGCTCGTTCTGGCACTGCAAGTGTTATTGTTCGTGTTTTAGACACAAATGACAACACTCCTACTTTTGGCAAAGATAATTATAACATAAAAATATTGGAAAATGTCCCGATTGGAAGTCTTGTAATTCATCTCAATGCAACCGATTTAGATGAAGGGTCGAATTCTGATGTAACTTATTCATACAGTTTATATACGTCAGAGAAAACACAGGAAACGTTTAATCTGAATCCTTCCACTGGTGAAATTACTGTTAAAGGAATGTTAAATTATGAGGATTTCAAGATTTATGATATGGAAGTTATAGCAACTGATAAAGGAGCCAGTGCATTATCAGGACAATGTACTATTAAGATTCTGGTTGAAGATATGAACGACAACCATCCAGAAATATCTATTAAATCCTTCCAGAGTCCAGTCAATGAAAACATAGAATTAGACACAGTGATAGCTGTAGTTAGTGTCAGTGATAAAGACTCAGGTGACAATGGAGTGGTTGATCTTCACATTCCAGATAATATGCCTTTCAAACTGAGGGAGTCCTCTGATAACTATTATGAATTAGTAGTGTCACAGCCGTTAGACCGCGAGAAGGTTCCAGAATATGACATCACTTTCACTGTGACAGACAGAGGTTCTCCTCCTTTATCTGACAATGAAACTATGACGTTAGAACTGCTGGATGTTAATGACAATGTTCCACAGTTCCCTCAGTCATTTTATACTATACGCGTAATGGAGAATAACGCACCTGGGGCCTTGCTCAGTTCACTCACTGCGTTTGACCCTGACCTCCATGAAAACCAGTATCTAGTTTATTTCATCCTAGAGAAGGAGATAGCCAACACCTCCATGTCCATGCTGTTCTCCATCAATCCAGAGAACGGTAATCTTTACGCACTAAAAACGTTTGACTATGAGATCGAGAAGGAGTTTGTTTTCCACATCGAGGCCAGAGACTCTGGCTCTCCTCCACTCAGCAGTAACGTGACGGTCCACATCATTATAGTGGACCAGAACGACAACGCTCCGGTTATTGTCTCTCCGTGGCGCGCGCACGGCTCCGTAGTGGAGGAAAAGATCCCCAGATCCACCGATAAAGGCTCTCTGGTTGCCAAAGTGATCGCCTTGGACACCGACTCGGTGCACAACTCTCGGATTATGTACCAGTTTCTACAAGTGACTGACGCCACCTTGTTCAGTCTGGATCAATACAACGGAGAGATCCGGACTATGAGGATGTTCAGTTACAGAGACCCGCGCCACCAGCGACTGGTTGTTGTTGCTAAGGACAACGGGGAGCCCGCTCTCTCCGCTACAGTCACCATCAAGCTGTCCACACTGGAGACTGCCGTCAAGGCCTACTCTGACATGACTGAGGTGCCTCTAGAATATGACATCTTCTCAGACCTAAACCTGTATTTGGTCATCGGTCTGGGCTCGGTGTCATTTCTCCTGCTGATAACTATTTTGGTCACCATCGTGCTCAAGTGTCAGAAACCCAAGCACAGCCAAGCGGCTCCTCCCTGCAGGAACAGTGTGATCAGTGAGAGGAACTCCACCATCGCAGATTCCACTCTGGTCTCCAACGATGCCTACTGGTACAGTCTGTTTCTGGCAGAGACCAGGAAAGGGAAGATGGTGGTTAGACAGCCTGTGCCAAAGGGCTCCAGATACATCGTGTCCAGTTTACCGAGAGGAACAGGACTGACAGACACTAGTGGCTCAGCGGCTTCCACTCTGCAGGTGAGAGTCCAATCCACAAATGTTTTCATATATTTGCAATTTATTAAAATTGAGTGGTATTTGGTAGAAATCTTTGCTCATTATTCTCCATCAATTAAGATCATAAATAGTGTGAATATCTAAATTTATTTTTGTCAGCAATATTGAATTTAAACTCATATTGATACCAAAAACTAGTATTAAAGGTACATCTTGTTCAACTGAGTTTAAAATACTTGAAAACCTAAAGGGTGGCGCTGTTTTGTTAGTAAAACGCCAGCTCATGAACGCCATGACAGTGAATCGTTGTCATCGGGGCAGATCAAGAATACCGGAAAGCTCCGTGGTGCTGAATCTCCACTCAGAAAACTGCTCGCTCTTTTCTGCAACGAAATATCCTCGTGATTATAATTTTGTGAAAATGCGCGTTATCAAACCCGGAAAGGACAATTCAATATAACTGAAAATGCACGTAATTTCCTTTAAAGTGCAGTAAACCCGCACACAACAATGGAGTCCGTTGTAAGCATGCATTCTTGTAAAAGGTACGTGCTGCTCGTTATTCTTTTTTCTTTCATTCGTAACATATCGACTTTAGTAACTCATTATTCAATACCTGAGGAAATGAAAGAAGGATCAGTTGTAGCAAACCTTGCTACTGATCTCAGCCTCGATGTTAAAACACTGAACCAGAGGAAGATGCGTCTGGACATCATTGCAAACAAGAAATATCTGGATGTGAACAAAGAGACTGGTGAACTGTATGTTGTTGAAAAGATTGACCGGGAAAATATTTGTCCTGCAAAGTCGACTTGCTATCTCAGACTGGAGGTAACACTAGAAAACCCAGTACGAATCTTTAACATAGAAGTAGAAATTTTGGATATGAACGACAACGCCCCACAGTTTCGGAGAGACGCCATTCATTTAGATATATCTGAAGCGACGCCAAAAGGAGAGAGATTCTCTCTCAGTAATGCAGTTGATCCTGATGTTGGAACCAACTCAGTGAAAACGTACCATCTGAGTGAAAGTGAACATTTTAATATTGAAGTTCAGACTGGCAGAGAAGGGTCAAAATTTGCTGAATTAATATTGAAAACGGATTTAGATCGAGAGCAGCATGCTGTTCATAATTTAATACTCACAGCTGTAGATGGAGGCACACCTGCTCGTTCTGGCACTGCAAGTGTTATTGTTCGTGTTTTGGACACAAATGACAACGCTCCTACTTTTGGCAAAGTAAGTTATAACATAAACATATTGGAAAATTATCCCATTGGAAGTCTTGTTATTCATCTCAATGCAACAGATTTAGATGAGGGTTCAAATTCTGATGTAACGTATTCATATAGTTTATATACGTCAGAGAAAACACAGGACACATTTAATCTGAATCCTTCTACTGGTGAAATTACTGTGAAAGGAATGTTGAATTATGAAGATTACAGGATTTATGATATGGAAGTTATAGCAACTGATAAAGGAGCCAGTGCATTATCAGGACAATGTACTATTAAGATTCTGGTTGAAGACATGAATGACAACCATCCAGAAATATCTATTAAATCCTTCCAGAGTCCAGTCAATGAAAACATAGAATTAGACACAGTGATAGCTGTAGTTAGTGTCAGTGATAAAGACTCAGGTGACAATGGAGTGGTTGATCTTCACATTCCAGATAATATGCCTTTCAAACTGAGGGAGTCCTCTGATAACTATTATGAATTAGTAGTGTCACAGCCGTTAGACCGTGAGAAGGTTCCAGAATATGACATCACTTTCACTGTGACAGACAGAGGTTCTCCTCCTTTATCTGACAATGAAACTATGACGTTAGAACTGCTGGATGTTAATGACAATGTTCCACAGTTCCCTCAGTCATTTTATACTATACGCGTAATGGAGAATAACGCACCTGGGGCCTTGCTCAGTTCACTCACTGCGTTTGACCCTGACCTCCATGAAAACCAGTATCTAGTTTATTTCATCCTAGAGAAGGAGATAGCCAACACCTCCATGTCCATGCTGTTCTCCATCAATCCAGAGAACGGTAATCTTTACGCACTAAAAACGTTTGACTATGAGATCGAGAAGGAGTTTGTTTTCCACATCGAGGCCAGAGACTCTGGCTCTCCTCCACTCAGCAGTAACGTGACGGTCCACATCATTATAGTGGACCAGAACGACAACGCTCCGGTTATTGTCTCTCCGTGGCGCGCGCACGGCTCCGTAGTGGAGGAAAAGATCCCCAGATCCACCGATAAAGGCTCTCTGGTTGCCAAAGTGATCGCCTTGGACACCGACTCGGTGCACAACTCTCGGATTACATACCAGTTTCTACAAGTGACTGACGCCACCTTGTTCAGTCTGGATCAATACAACGGAGAGATCCGGACTATGAGGATGTTCAGTTACAGAGACCCGCGTCACCAGCGACTGGTTGTTGTTGCTAAGGACAACGGGGAGCCCGCTCTCTCCGCTACAGTCACCATCAAGCTGTCCACACTGGAGACTGCCGTCAAGGCCTACTCTGACATGACTGAGGTGCCTCTAGAATATGACATCTTCTCAGACCTAAACCTGTATTTGGTCATCGGTCTGGGCTCGGTGTCATTTCTCCTGCTGATCACCATTTTGGTCACCATCGTGCTCAAGTGTCAGAAACCCAAGCACAGCAAAGCGGCTCCTCCCTGCAGGAACAGTGTGATCAGTGAGAGGAACTCCACCATCGCAGATTCCACTCTGGTCTCCAACGATGCCTACTGGTACAGTCTGTTTCTAGCAGAGACCAGGAAAGGGAAGATGGTGGTTAGACAGCCTGTGCCAAAGGGCTCCAGATACATCGTGTCCAGTTTACCGAGAGGAACAGGACTGACAGACACTAGTGGCTCAGCGGCTTCCACTCTGCAGGTGAGAGTCCAATCCAAAAATGTTTTCATATATTTGCCAATTATTAAAATTGAGTGGTATTTGGTAGACATTTTTTCTCATTATTCTCCATCAATTTAGATCAAAAATAGTGTGAATATCTAAGATTATTTTTGTCAGCTATATTGATTTTAAACTCACATTGAAACCAATTATTTAGTATTGAAGGTACTTCTTGTTCAAATCGGTTTAAAATACTTGAGAACCTAAAGGGTGGCGCTGTTTTGTTAGTTAAACGCCAGCTCGTGAACGGCATGACAGTGAATCGTTGTCGTGGGGCAGATCTTGAAACAACCGGAAAGCTCCGTGGTGCTGAATCTCTACTCAGAAAACTGCTCGCTCTTTCTGCGACGAAATATCATCGGGATTATAATTTTGTGAAAATGCGCGTGCAGGTAAAGTAAAATTCAATATTATTGGAAACGTACGTTATTTCGTTTGAAGTGAATTAATCATGCACACAACAATGGAGTCCGTTGTAACAATGCATTCTTGTAAAAGGTACGTGCTGCTCGTTATTTTTTTTTCTTTCATTCGTAACATATCGACTTCAGTGACTCATTATTCAATACCTGAAGAGATGAAAGAAGGATCAGTTGTAGCAAACCTTGCTACTGATCTCAGCCTGGATGTTAAAACACTGAACCAGAGGAAGATGCGTCTGGACATCATTGCAAACAAGAAATATCTGGATGTGAACAAAGAGACTGGTGAACTGTATGTTGTTGACAAGATTGACCGGGAAAATATCTGTGCCGGAAAGTCGTCTTGTTATCTCAAACTGGAGATAATACTAGAAAACCCAGTCCGAATTTTTAATATTGAAGTAGAAATATTGGATATGAACGACAACGCCCCACAGTTTCGGAGAGACGCCATTCATTTAGATATATCTGAAGCGACGCCAAAAGGAGAGAGATTCTCTCTCAGTAATGCAGTTGATCCTGATGTTGGAACCAACTCAGTGAAAACGTACCATCTGAGTGAAAGTGAACATTTTAATATTGAAGTTCAGACTGGCAGAGATGGGTCAAAATTTGCTGAATTAATCTTAACAAAGACTTTAGATCGAGAGCAGCATGCTGTTCATAATTTAATACTCACAGCTGTAGATGGAGGCACACCTGCTCGTTCTGGCACTGCAAGTGTTATTGTTCGTGTTTTGGACACAAATGACAACGCTCCTACTTTTGACAAATTAAACTACAGCTTAAAAATAATGGAAAATTATCCAATTGGAAGTCTTGTTATTCATCTCAATGCAACAGATTTAGATGAGGGTTCAAATTCTGATGTAACTTATTCATACAGTTTATATACGTCAGAGAAAACACAGGAAACATTTAATCTGAATCCTTCCACTGGTGAAATTACTGTTAAAGGAATGTTAAATTATGAGGATTTCAAGATTTATGACATGGAAGTTATAGCAACTGATAAAGGAGCCAGTGCATTATCAGGACAATGTACTATTAAGATTCTGGTTGAAGACATGAATGACAACCATCCAGAAATATCTATTAAATCATTCCAGAGTCCAGTCAATGAAAACATAGAATTAGACACAGTGATAGCTGTAGTTAGTGTCAGTGATAAAGACTCAGGTGACAATGGAGTGGTTGATCTTCACATTCCAGATAATATGCCTTTCAAACTGAGGGAGTCCTCTGATAACTATTATGAATTAGTAGTGTCACAGCCGTTAGACCGCGAGAAGGTTCCAGAATATGACATCACTTTCACTGTGACAGACAGAGGTTCTCCTCCTTTATCTGACAATGAAACTATGACGTTAGAACTGCTGGATGTTAATGACAATGTTCCACAGTTCCCTCAGTCATTTTATATTATACGCGTAATGGAGAATAACGCACCTGGGGCCTTGCTCAGTTCACTCACTGCGTTTGACCCTGACCTCCATGAAAACCAGTATCTAGTTTATTTCATCCTAGAGAAGGAGATAGCCAACACCTCCATGTCCATGCTGTTCTCCATCAATCCAGAGAACGGTAATCTTTACGCACTAAAAACGTTTGACTATGAGATCGAGAAGGAGTTTGTTTTCCACATCGAGGCCAGAGACTCTGGCTCTCCTCCACTCAGCAGTAACGTGACGGTCCACATCATTATAGTGGACCAGAACGACAACGCTCCGGTTATTGTCTCTCCGTGGCGCGCGCACGGCTCCGTAGTGGAGGAAAAGATCCCCAGATCCACCGATAAAGGCTCTCTGGTTGCCAAAGTGATCGCCTTGGACACCGACTCGGTGCACAACTCTCGGATTACGTACCAGTTTCTACAAGTGACTGACGCCACCTTGTTCAGTCTGGATCAATACAACGGAGAGATCCGGACTATGAGGATGTTCAGTTACAGAGACCCGCGTCACCAGCGACTGGTTGTTGTTGCTAAGGACAACGGGGAGCCCGCTCTCTCCGCTACAGTCACCATCAAGCTGTCCACACTGGAGACTGCCGTCAAGGCCTACTCTGACATGACTGAGGTGCCTCTAGAATATGACATCTTCTCAGACCTAAACCTGTATTTGGTCATCGGTCTGGGCTCGGTGTCATTTCTCCTGCTGATCACCATTTTGGTCACCATCGTGCTCAAGTGTCAGAAACCCAAGCACAGCCAAGCGGCTCCTCCCTGCAGGAACAGTGTGATCAGTGAGAGGAACTCCACCATCGCAGATTCCACTCTGGTCTCCAACGATGCCTACTGGTACAGTCTGTTTCTAGCAGAGACCAGGAAAGGGAAGATGGTGGTTAGACAGCCTGTGCCAAAGGGCTCCAGATACATCGTGTCCAGTTTACCGAGAGGAACAGGACTGACAGACACTAGTGGCTCAGCAGCTTCCACTCTGCAGGTGAGAGTCCAATGTACACATGTGTTTTCATATTTATCATTTAACAATATTTATGATATTTAATTTGATATCGTAGTTTTTTTTAGGTCATACTCTTGAAGTAAAATCATGAATAGTTTCAATAAATCAATAATTATTGTCAGCAATATTCATTTTAAACTCACATTGAAACCAACAAACTAGTCTTGAAGGTACTTCTTGTTCAACTCGGGTTTAAAATACTTGAGAACCTAAAGGGTGGCGCTGTTTTGTTAGTAAAACGCCAGCTCATGAACGGCATGACAGTGAATCGTTGTCGTGAGGGCAGATCGTGAAACAACCGGAAAGCTCCGTGGTGCTGAATCTCCACTCAGAAAACTGCTCGCTCTTTTCTGCAACGAAATATCCTCGGGATTATAATTTTGTGAAAATGCGCGTGATCAAAGCCGGTAAAGTAAAAGTCAATATTACTGGAAACGTACGTAATTTCGTTTGAAGCGAATTAAACCTGCACACAACAATGGAGTCCGTTGTAACAATGCATTTTTGTAAAAGGTACGTGCTGCTCGTTATTTTTTTTTCTTTCATTCGTAACATATCGACTTCAGTGACTCATTATTCAATACCTGAAGAGATGAAAGAAGGATCAGTTGTAGCAAACCTTGCTACTGATCTCAGCCTGGATGTTAAAACACTGAACCAGAGGAAGATGCGTCTGGACATAATTGCAAACAAGAAATATCTGGATGTGAACAAAGAGACTGGTGAACTGTATGTTGTTGAAAAGATTGACCGGGAAAATATTTGCAATTACAAGTCATCAGCATCTTGTTATCTCAGACTGGAGGTAATACTGGAAAATCCAGTACGAATTTTTAACATAGAAGTAGAAATATTGGATATCAACGACAACGCCCCGCAGTTTCGGAGAGACGTCATACATTTAGATATATCTGAAGCGACGCCAAAAGGAGAGAGATTCTCTCTCAGTAATGCAGTTGATAGTGACGTTGGAACCAACTCAGTGAAAACGTACCATCTGAGTGAAAGTGAACATTTTACGATTGAAGTTCAGACTGGCAGAGAAGGGTCAAAATTTGCTGAATTAATATTGAAAACGGCTTTAGATCGAGAGCAACTTGCTGTTCATAATTTAATACTCACAGCTGTAGATGGAGGCACACCTGCTCGTTCTGGCACTGCAAGTGTTATTGTTCGTGTTTTGGATACAAATGACAACGCTCCTACTTTTGGCAAAGTAAGTTATAACATAAGTGTTATGGAAAATTTTCCAATGGGAAGTCTTGTAATTCATCTCAATGCAACAGACTTAGATGAGGGTTCAAATTCTGATGTAACGTATTCATATAGTTTATATACGTCAGAGAAAACACAGGAAACATTTAATCTGAATCCTTCCACTGGTGAAATTACTGTTAAAGGAATGTTAAATTATGAGGATTTCAAGATTTATGACATGGAAGTTATAGCAACTGATAAAGGAGCCAGTGCATTATCAGGACAATGTACTATTAAGATTCTGGTTGAAGATATGAACGACAACCATCCAGAAATATCTATTAAATCCTTCCAGAGTCCAGTCAATGAAAACATAGAATTAGACACAGTGATAGCTGTAGTTAGTGTCAGTGATAAAGACTCAGGTGACAATGGAGTGGTTGATCTTCACATTCCAGATAATATGCCTTTCAAACTGAGGGAGTCCTCTGATAACTATTATGAATTAGTAGTGTCACAGCCGTTAGACCGCGAGAAGGTTCCAGAATATGACATCACTTTCACTGTGACAGACAGAGGTTCTCCTCCTTTATCTGACAATGAAACTATGACGTTAGAACTGCTGGATGTTAATGACAATGTTCCACAGTTCCCTCAGTCATTTTATACTATACGCGTAATGGAGAATAACGCACCTGGGGCCTTGCTCAGTTCACTCACTGCGTTTGACCCTGACCTCCATGAAAACCAGTATCTAGTTTATTTCATCCTAGAGAAGGAGATAGCCAACACCTCCATGTCCATGCTGTTCTCCATCAATCCAGAGAACGGTAATCTTTACGCACTAAAAACGTTTGACTATGAGATCGAGAAGGAGTTTGTTTTCCACATCGAGGCCAGAGACTCTGGCTCTCCTCCACTCAGCAGTAACGTGACGGTCCACATCATTATAGTGGACCAGAACGACAACGCTCCGGTTATTGTCTCTCCGTGGCGCGCGCACGGCTCCGTAGTGGAGGAAAAGATCCCCAGATCCACCGATAAAGGCTCTCTGGTTGCCAAAGTGATCGCCTTGGACACCGACTCGGTGCACAACTCTCGGATTATGTACCAGTTTCTACAAGTGACTGACGCCACCTTGTTCAGTCTGGATCAATACAACGGAGAGATCCGGACTATGAGGATGTTCAGTTACAGAGACCCGCGCCACCAGCGACTGGTTGTTGTTGCTAAGGACAACGGGGAGCCCGCTCTCTCCGCTACAGTCACCATCAAGCTGTCCACACTGGAGACTGCCGTCAAGGCCTACTCTGACATGACTGAGGTGCCTCTAGAATATGACATCTTCTCAGACCTAAACCTGTATTTGGTCATCGGTCTGGGCTCGGTGTCATTTCTCCTGCTGATAACTATATTGGTCACCATCGTGCTCAAGTGTCAGAAACCCAAACACAGCCAAGCGGCTCCTCCCTGCAGGAACAGTGTGATCAGTGAGAGGAACTCCACCATCGCAGATTCCACTCTGGTCTCCAACGATGCCTACTGGTACAGTCTGTTTCTGGCAGAGACCAGGAAAGGGAAGATGGTGGTTAGACAGCCTGTGCCAAAGGGCTCCAGATACATCGTGTCCAGTTTACCGAGAGGAACAGGACTGACAGACACTAGTGGCTCAGCGGCTTCTACTCTGCAGGTGAGAGTCCAATCCACAAATGTTTTCATATATTTGCAATTTATTAAAATTGAGTGGTATTTGGTAGAAATCTCTGCTCGTTATTCTCCATCAATTAAGATCATAAATAGTGTGAATATCTAAATTTATTTTTGTTAGTGATACTGAATTTAAACTCATATTGATACCAAAAACTAGTATTAAAGTTACATATTGTTCAAGTGAGTTTAAAATACTTGAAAACCTAAAGGGTGGCGCTGTTATGTTAGTAAAACGCCAGCTCATGAACGCCATGACAGTGAATTGTTGTCATCGGGGCAGATCAAGAATACCGGAAAGCTCCGTGGTGCTGAATCTCCACTCAGAAAACTGCTCGCTCTTTTCTGCAACGAAATATCCTCGTGATTATAATTTAGTGAAAATGCGCGTTATCAAACCCGGAAAGGACAATTCAATATAACTGAAAATGCACGTAATTTCCTTTAAAGTGCAGTAAACCCGCACACAACAATGGAGTCCGTTGTAAGCATGCATTCTTGTAAAAGGTACGTGCTGCTCGTTATTCTTTTTTCTTTCATTCGTAACATATCGACTTTAGTAACTCATTATTCAATACCTGAGGAAATGAAAGAAGGATCAGTTGTAGCAAACCTTGCTACTGATCTCAGCCTCGATGTTAAAACACTGAACCAGAGGAAGATGCGTCTGGACATCATTGCAAACAAGAAATATCTGGATGTGAACAAAGAGACTGGTGAACTGTATGTTGTTGAAAAGATTGACCGGGAAAATGTTTGCTATACCAAGTCATCAGCATCTTGTTATCTCAAACTGGAGGTAATACTGGAAAATCCACTGCGAATCTTTAACATAGAAGTAGAAATTTTGGATATGAACGACAACGCCCCACAGTTTCGGAGAGACGCCATTCATTTAGATATTTCTGAAGCGACGCCAAAAGGAGAGAGATTCTCTCTCAGTAATGCAGTTGATCCTGATGTTGGAGCCAACTCAGTGAAAACGTACCATCTGAGTGAAAGTGAACATTTTAATATTGAAGTTCAGACTGGCAGAGATGGGTCGAAATTTGCTGAATTAATCTTGACGAAGACTTTAGATCGAGAGCAGCATGCTGTTCATAATTTAATACTCACAGCTGTAGATGGAGGCACACCTGCTCGTTCTGGCACTGCAAGTGTTATTGTTCATGTTTTAGACACAAATGACAACGCTCCTACTTTTGAAAATTTCAACTATAGTTTAAAAATATTTGAAAATTATCCCATTGGAAGTCTTGTTATTCATCTCAATGCTACAGATTTAGATGAAGGGTCAAATTCTGATGTAACGTATTCATACAGTTTATATACGTCAGAAAAAACACAGGATACATTTAATCTGAATCCTTCCACTGGTGAAATTACTGTTAAAGGAATGTTAAATTATGAAGATTACAGGATTTATGATATGGAAGTTATAGCAACTGATAAAGGAGCCAGTGCATTATCAGGTCAATGTACTATTAAGATTCTGGTTGAAGACATGAATGACAACCATCCAGAAATATCTATTAAATCCTTCCAGAGTCCAGTCAATGAAAACATAGAATTAGACACAGTGATAGCTGTAGTTAGTGTCAGTGATAAAGACTCAGGTGACAATGGAGTGGTTGATCTTCACATTCCAGATAATATGCCTTTCAAACTGAGGGAGTCCTCTGATAACTATTATGAATTAGTAGTGTCACAGCCGTTAGACCGTGAGAAGGTTCCAGAATATGACATCACTTTCACTGTGACAGACAGAGGTTCTCCTCCTTTATCTGACAATGAAACTATGACGTTAGAACTGCTGGATGTTAATGACAATGTTCCACAGTTCCCTCAGTCATTTTATACTATACGTGTAATGGAGAATAACGCACCTGGGGCCTTGCTCAGTTCACTCACTGCGTTTGACCCTGACCTCCATGAAAACCAGTATCTAGTTTATTTCATCCTAGAGAAGGAGATAGCCAACACCTCCATGTCCATGCTGTTCTCCATCAATCCAGAGAACGGTAATCTTTACGCACTAAAAACGTTTGACTATGAGATCGAGAAGGAGTTTGTTTTCCACATCGAGGCCAGAGACTCTGGCTCTCCTCCACTCAGCAGTAACGTGACGGTCCACATCATTATAGTGGACCAGAACGACAACGCTCCGGTTATTGTCTCTCCGTGGCGCGCGCACGGCTCCGTAGTGGAGGAAAAGATCCCCAGATCCACCGATAAAGGCTCTCTGGTTGCCAAAGTGATCGCCTTGGACACCGACTCGGTGCACAACTCTCGGATTACGTACCAGTTTCTACAAGTGACTGACGCCACCTTGTTCAGTCTGGATCAATACAACGGAGAGATCCGGACTATGAGGATGTTCAGTTACAGAGACCCGCGTCACCAGCGACTGGTTGTTGTTGCTAAGGACAACGGGGAGCCCGCTCTCTCCGCTACAGTCACCATCAAGCTGTCCACACTGGAGACTGCCGTCAAGGCCTACTCTGACATGACTGAGGTGCCTCTAGAATATGACATCTTCTCAGACCTAAACCTGTATTTGGTCATCGGTCTGGGCTCGGTGTCATTTCTCCTGCTGATCACCATTTTGGTCACCATCGTGCTCAAGTGTCAGAAACCCAAGCACAGCCAAGCGGCTCCTCCCTGCAGGAACAGTGTGATCAGTGAGAGGAACTCCACCATCGCAGATTCCACTCTGGTCTCCAACGATGCCTACTGGTACAGTCTGTTTCTGGCAGAGACCAGGAAAGGGAAGATGGTGGTTAGACAGCCTGTGCCAAAGGGCTCCAGATACATCGTGTCCAGTTTACCGAGAGGAACAGGACTGACAGACACTAGTGGCTCAGCAGCTTCCACTCTGCAGGTGAGAGTCCAATGTACACATGTGTTTTCATATTCATCATTTAACAATATTTATGATATTTAATTTGATATCGTAGTTTTTTTTAGGTCATACTCTTGAAGTAAAATCATGAATAGTTTCAATAAATCAATAATTATTGTCAGCAATATTCATTTTAAACTCACATTGAAACCAACAAACTAGTCTTGAAGGTACTTCTTGTTCAACTCGGGTTTAAAATACTTGAGAACCTAAAGGGTGGCGCTGTTTTGTTAGTAAAACGCCAGCTCATGAACGGCATGACAGTGAATCGTTGTCGTGAGGGCAGATCGTGAAACAACCGGAAAGCTCCGTGGTGCTGAATCTCCACTCAGAAAACTGCTCGCTCTTTTCTGCAACGAAATATCCTCGGGATTATAATTTTGTGAAAATGCGCGTGATCAAAGCCGGTAAAGTAAAAGTCAATATTACTGGAAACGTACGTAATTTCGTTTGAAGCGAATTAAACCTGCACACAACAATGGAGTCCGTTGTAACAATGCATTTTTGTAAAAGGTACGTGCTGCTCGTTATTTTTTTTTCTTTCATTCGTAACATATCGACTTCAGTGACTCATTATTCAATACCTGAAGAGATGAAAGAAGGATCAGTTGTAGCAAACCTTGCTACTGATCTCAGCCTGGATGTTAAAACACTGAACCAGAGGAAGATGCGTCTGGACATCATTGCAAACAAGAAATATCTGGATGTGAACAAAGAGACTGGTGAACTGTATGTTGTTGAAAAGATTGACCGGGAAAATATTTGTCCTGCAAAGTCGACTTGTTATCTCAGACTGGAGGTAATACTAGAAAACCCAGTACGAATTTTTAACATAGAAGTAGAAATATTGGATATGAACGACAACGCCCCACAGTTTCGGAGAGACGCCATTCATTTAGATATATCTGAAGCGACGCCAAAAGGAGAGAGATTCTCTCTCAGTAATGCAGTTGATCCTGATGTTGGAACCAACTCAGTGAAAACGTACCATCTGAGTGAAAGTGAACATTTTAATATTGAAGTTCAGACTGGCAGAGATGGGTCGAAATTTGCTGAATTAATCTTAACAAAGACTTTAGATCGAGAGCAGCATGCTGTTCATAATTTAATACTCACAGCTGTAGATGGAGGCACACCTGCTCGTTCTGGCACTGCAAGTGTTATTGTTCGTGTTTTAGACACAAATGACAACGCTCCTACTTTTGGCAAAGTAAATTACAACATAAAAATATTGGAAAATTTCCCGATTGGAAGTCTTGTAATTCATCTCAATGCAACAGATTTAGATGAAGGGTCGAATTCTGATGTAACGTATTCATATAGTTTATATACGTCAGAGAAAACACAGGAAACATTTAATCTGAATCCTTCCACTGGTGAAATTACTGTTAAAGGAATGTTGAATTATGAGGATTTCAAGATTTATGATATGGAAGTTATAGCAACTGATAAAGGAGCCAGTGCATTATCAGGACAATGTACTATTAAGATTCTGGTTGAAGACATGAATGACAACCATCCAGAAATATCTATTAAATCATTCCAGAGTCCAGTCAATGAAAACATAGAATTAGACACAGTGATAGCTGTAGTTAGTGTCAGTGATAAAGACTCAGGTGACAATGGAGTGGTTGATCTTCACATTCCAGATAATATGCCTTTCAAACTGAGGGAGTCCTCTGATAACTATTATGAATTAGTAGTGTCACAGCCGTTAGACCGCGAGAAGGTTCCAGAATATGACATCACTTTCACTGTGACAGACAGAGGTTCTCCTCCTTTATCTGACAATGAAACTATGACGTTAGAACTGCTGGATGTTAATGACAATGTTCCACAGTTCCCTCAGTCATTTTATACTATACGCGTAATGGAGAATAACGCACCTGGGGCCTTGCTCAGTTCACTCACTGCGTTTGACCCTGACCTCCATGAAAACCAGTATCTAGTTTATTTCATCCTAGAGAAGGAGATAGCCAACACCTCCATGTCCATGCTGTTCTCCATCAATCCAGAGAACGGTAATCTTTACGCACTAAAAACGTTTGACTATGAGATCGAGAAGGAGTTTCTTTTCCACATCGAGGCCAGAGACTCTGGCTCTCCTCCACTCAGCAGTAACGTGACGGTCCACATCATTATAGTGGACCAGAACGACAACGCTCCGGTTATTGTCTCTCCGTGGCGCGCGCACGGCTCCGTAGTGGAGGAAAAGATCCCCAGATCCACCGATAAAGGCTCTCTGGTTGCCAAAGTGATCGCCTTGGACACCGACTCGGTGCACAACTCTCGGATTACATACCAGTTTCTACAAGTGACTGACGCCACCTTGTTCAGTCTGGATCAATACAACGGAGAGATCCGGACTATGAGGATGTTCAGTTACAGAGACCCGCGTCACCAGCGACTGGTTGTTGTTGCTAAGGACAACGGGGAGCCCGCTCTCTCCGCTACAGTCACCATCAAGCTGTCCACACTGGAGACTGCTGTCAAGGCCTACTCTGACATGACTGAGGTGCCTCTAGAATATGACATCTTCTCAGACCTAAACCTGTATTTGGTCATCGGTCTGGGCTCGGTGTCATTTCTCCTGCTGATCACCATTTTGGTCACCATCGTGCTCAAGTGTCAGAAACCCAAGCACAGCCAAGCGGCTCCTCCCTGCAGGAACAGTGTGATCAGTGAGAGGAACTCCACCATCGCAGATTCCACTCTGGTCTCCAACGATGCCTACTGGTACAGTCTGTTTCTAGCAGAGACCAGGAAAGGGAAGATGGTGGTTAGACAGCCTGTGCCAAAGGGCTCCAGATACATCGTGTCCAGTTTACCGAGAGGAACAGGACTGACAGACACTAGTGGCTCAGCAGCTTCCACTCTGCAGGTATGGAAGAAACTAAATTTAACAGATATTATCTCAACATGTCCATCAAATACAGATCAAAATGAATGTTTGAAACGTTACATTTTTTACATTTTACAACCGTTTTTGTTTTGCCCTTGCAATGTTAAATATTCCATATCCAGACTCTTGAAACATACCATTTTTTAGTAGTTCATATGAGAACAGAAACACATCTACTGTCTTCATACCGATGGTAATTAAAGTTGACATCCAGACATCGTCTAAATGTTAACAATAAATTTGGAATTTTTATCTTTTTACAAAAGATACATTACAGGGAATTTTTAACTGTTGCTCCTTCCGTTGAATTTGTTTTTCTTGCACACGGTATTAGGTTAACCTCTAATCCAGTTATAGGTAATGAGACAACTGACTGCACTTCAGGTGGCAACATCACTTGAACAAACAAAATATTTACTGACAACATTCAGCAAATCCATTAAAGTAGAGACTAAATAGCGTGAATATAAATTATTTATCAATATTGCAATGGTTTTACGCACACAAACTGGAGCATTAAAATATAAAATGAAGTCAAAGTCTGTGACATCATTATTGCAACGATAGATTACCGTTTTAATATATGTGGAATTAAGAAATAAATAAAAAAACTGTCTTTATATATTTCTTAAACAAAATCAACGTAAAAATAGAAAATAAATAAAATAAAAATACAACTTGTAGTTATTACTTGCCCAGTATCAAGAAAAAAGGCAAACGTTGAATTATTTGTTTACTTTTAATCAAAATTCGGTTTACACAGAACTTTTCTTTGTTACCGACAGTTTGACTCCTCCGATATTTTACGATATGCACAGGCACATAAAGGACATTTCACGTCGCTGCTCTCAACAAAAACATATCTAATGAAGTCATAGTTCTCGCGATAGTTTATTGTAAGCTTGGCAGGCAGACATATTGTTTGCACATCTCTGTTGAAACCAGTATAAAGAAACGGATTCCTTGAACACTCTCGTAGACTATCATCAATGAATAAAAGGACTGTTTTTCAATTTTTCACCAGACGTCACATTTCAAGGTTTTAAATACGGATTATTTACAATGGCTCGTCAGTATTCCTGCAGATGGTACGTTTCAGTATTTCTCTTTCTTTCTGCCATGATGAACACGGTATCTACCGTCACCCATTATTCTGTCCCGGAAGAAATGGAGGAAGGCTCTGTCGTTGCTAATTTAGCAACTGATCTGGGATTAGACGTAAAGACTCTGAATAAAAGAAAAATGCGCGTCGATGCTGTAGGCAATAAGAAATATCTTGATATGAACAAAGACACGGGAGAGCTTTATATCGTTGAAAGGATTGACAGAGAGTTGTTATGCCCCTCGAAGACAACCTGCTTTCTAAGATTGGACGCTACAATTGAAAATCCAATACGAATGTTTAATATCGAGGTCGAAATTATGGATATTAACGACAACGCTCCTCATTTTCGAAGAGGAACGATGCATTTGGACATCTCTGAATCAAGCCCCGTTGGGGAGAGATTCTCATTGAATAATGCTGCAGACCCAGATGTTGGAACAAATTCTGTGAAAGATTACCATCTGAGCGCAAGTGAACATTTCTCCATTGAAATTCAGACCGGAAGAGATGGGACGAAGTTTGCTGATTTGATTCTGAAAAAAGATTTAGATAGAGAGCAGCAGGCTGTTCATAATCTAATTCTCACTGCTGTGGACGGTGGAGTGCCCACGCGCACAGGTACAGCCAGCATCATTGTTCGCGTGCTTGATGTGAACGACAACGCCCCTTCATTTGACAAAGACAAATACATTGTAGATGTGATGGAAAACTCCCCGATTGGCAGTCTAGTAATAAAACTAAATGCCACTGATTTAGATGAAGGTTCAAATTCGGATATTGTTTATTCATATAGTTTATATACATCCGAGAGAACGCAACAGGTGTTTAACTTGAATCCAGAGAATGGTGAAATCAGAGTGAAAGAGATGATCAATTATGAAGATTTTAAGCTTTATGACATGGAAGTTATTGCCAGGGATAAGGGGCCTAAATCCTTATCTGGACAGTGTAAACTGTCAATTCAAGTGACAGATATGAATGACAACCACCCAGAAATATCTATCAAATCATTTCAGAGTCCAATAAAAGAAAATGAACCGATTGATACAGTGATAGCTGTAGTTAGTGTCAGTGATAAAGACTCAGGTGACAATGGAGTGGTTGATCTTCACATTCCAGATAATATGCCTTTCAAACTGAGGGAGTCCTCTGATAACTATTATGAATTAGTAGTGTCACAGCCGTTAGACCGTGAGAAGGTTCCAGAATATGACATCACTTTCACTGTGACAGACAGAGGTTCTCCTCCTTTATCTGACAATGAAACTATGACGTTAGAACTGCTGGATGTTAATGACAATGTTCCACAGTTCCCTCAGTCATTTTATACCATACGCGTAATGGAGAATAACGCACCTGGGGCCTTGCTCAGTTCACTCATTGCGTTTGACCCTGACCTCCATGAAAACCAGTATCTAGTTTATTTCATCCTAGAGAAGGAGATAGCCAACACCTCCATGTCCATGCTGTTCTCCATCAATCCAGAGAACGGTAATCTTTACGCACTAAAAACGTTTGACTATGAGATCGAGAAGGAGTTTCTTTTCCACATCGAGGCCAGAGACTCTGGCTCTCCTCCACTCAGCAGTAACGTGACGGTCCACATCATTATAGTGGACCAGAACGACAACGCTCCGGTTATTGTCTCTCCGTGGCGCGCGCACGGCTCGGTAGTGGAGGAAAAGATCCCCAGATCCACCGATAAAGGCTCTCTGGTTGCCAAAGTGATCGCCTTGGACACCGACTCGGTGCACAACTCTCGGATTATGTACCAGTTTCTACAAGTGACTGACGCCACCTTGTTCAGTCTGGATCAATACAACGGAGAGATCCGGACTATGAGGATGTTCAGTTACAGAGACCCGCGTCACCAGCGACTGGTTGTTGTTGCTAAGGACAACGGGGAGCCCGCTCTCTCCGCTACAGTCACCATCAAGCTGTCCACACTGGAGACTGCCGTCAAGGCCTACTCTGACATGACTGAGGTGCCTCTAGAATATGACATCTTCTCAGACCTAAACCTGTATTTGGTCATCGGTCTGGGCTCGGTGTCATTTCTCCTGCTGATCACCATTTTGGTCACCATCGTGCTCAAGTGTCAGAAACCCAAGCACAGCCAAGCGGCTCCTCCCTGCAGGAACAGTGTGATCAGTGAGAGGAACTCCACCATCGCAGATTCCACTCTGGTCTCCAACGATGCCTACTGGTACAGTCTGTTTCTAGCAGAGACCAGGAAAGGGAAGATGGTGGTTAGACAGCCTGTGCCAAAGGGCTCCAGATACATCGTGTCCAGTTTACCGAGAGGAACAGGACTAACAGACACTAGTGGCTCAGCGGCTTCCACTCTGCAGGTATGGCAAACAGAACACGTGTTACACTTATATTTACTTCGTCAATATCCAACAAGTCCACTAACAAATGACTATTGTAATCCTAAACCTGTCACATCAGCGCTTGAGAATTTTACTCACCTCTTCACTTATTTTAGGATCCCTGACCTGAAATTAACCATGCATAACTAGTAGAAAAGTTATCATGCATATTAACAACATGTAGGGTATACGTTTTGTTACACTTGCTACTGCAGATATGTTCTACTAAAATCTCTTTACAATATCATGCAATTGAATAATTGATTGATAATCTATACTCTCTTTTAGTTGATGCACTTTTTTTGCTCCTACTGTCTATTTCTATATTCATAAGTTATTGGGAGGAGAAAATAGGCTAGATGTGGGGCATATGGACATTATATTAAATAACAAGTATGTCAGGAGCAGCAATTATTAATGACACACAAATGGACACTTTTGTTATAATCATGTCTGACATTGTTAATATTTTAAGAGCATGAAAGAAAGAGGATACTATTATACCTAATCTATACTCTTACAATCAGCTATACACCTGTGAAAAAAAACAGCAAACTAACAGTTTATAAAGAAATGTAAATATATAATGAACAGCATCTGATGATTACTTTCCACCTCCCACACAAGGTATGCAAATTACAAACCAGAGATGAAAACTTCTACAAAAGACGTATTTCCAGTTTCTGAAACAGTCATGCAAAACGCTTTCACTTCTTCTTAGTTCAAAGCAAAATACTTTTTTTAATAGGTGCAAAGGCTGACACAAGACTATATTCGTCGCTGCTCTCCGCTAAAACGTGTTCACTGGTGAGGTCATCGTTTTCACGGAAGTTTATTGGAGGAGAAACATTCAGATATTGCATTTCATGGACGTCACTCCTGCGCAGACACCTTTTTATTCTAGGAACCTCGTTCAGTTTGTTCGTTTATCAAGAAGGCGGTTTATCCACGTTTCAGCACATTTCAGTGCAATAAGGAATCTACATGATGGTGCATCATATCGGACATTTATGCGCGAGAGGGTACGTTTCAGTATTTCTCTTTCTTTCTGCCATGATGAACACGGTATCTACCGTCACCCATTATTCTGTTCCCGAAGAAATGGAGGAAGGCTCTGTCGTTGCTAATTTAGCAACTGATCTGGGATTAGACGTGAAGACGCTGACGGGAAGAAAAATGCGCGTCGACGTTGTGGGCAATAAAAAATATCTTGATATCAACAAAGACACAGGGGAGATGTTCATTCTGGAAAGGATAGATAGAGAGTTGTTGTGCCCCTCGAAAACAACTACATCATGCTTTCTTAAATTAGACGCTGCGATTGAAAATCCAATACGAATGTTTAATATCGAGGTGGAAATTATGGATATCAACGACAACGCTCCTCATTTTCGAAGAGGAACGATGCATTTGGACATCTCTGAATCAAGCCCCGTTGGGGAGAGATTCTCATTGAATAATGCTGCAGACCCAGATGTTGGAACAAATTCTGTGAAAGATTACCATCTGAGCGCAAGTGAACATTTTACACTCGAGATTCAGACCGGAAGAGATGGGTCAAAGTTTGCTGATTTGATTCTGAAAAAAGATTTAGACAGAGAGCAGCAGGCTGTTCATAATCTAATTCTCACTGCTGTGGACGGTGGAGTGCCCACGCGCACAGGTACAGCCAGCATCATTGTTCGCGTGCTTGATGTGAACGACAACGCCCCTTCATTTGACAAAGACAAATACATTGTAGATGTGATGGAAAACTCCCCGATTGGCAGTCTAGTAATAAAACTAAATGCCACTGATTTAGATGAAGGTTCAAATTCGGATATTGTTTATTCATATAGTTTATATACATCCGAGAGAACGCAACAGGTGTTTAACTTGAATCCAGAGAATGGTGAAATCAGAGTGAAAGAGATGATCAATTATGAAGATTTTAAGCTTTATGACATGGAAGTTATTGCCAGGGATAAGGGGCCTAAATCCTTATCTGGACAGTGTAAACTGTCAATTCAAGTGACAGATATGAATGACAACCACCCAGAAATATCTATCAAATCATTTCAGAGTCCAATAAAAGAAAATGAACCGATTGATACAGTGATAGCTGTCATTAGTGTCAGTGATAAAGACTCAGGTGACAATGGAGTGGTTGATCTTCACATTCCAGATAATATGCCTTTCAAACTGAGGGAGTCCTCTGATAACTATTATGAATTAGTAGTGTCACAGCCATTAGACCGTGAGAAGGTTCCAGAATATGACATCACTTTCACTGTGACAGACAGAGGTTCTCCTCCTTTATCTGACAATGAAACTATGACATTAGAACTGCTGGATGTTAATGACAATGTTCCACAGTTCCCTCAGTCATTTTATACTATACGTGTAATGGAGAATAACGCACCTGGGGCCTTGCTCAGTTCACTCACTGCGTTTGACCCTGACCTCCATGAAAACCAGTATCTAGTTTATTTCATCCTAGAGAAGGAGATAGCCAACACCTCCATGTCCATGCTGTTCTCCATCAATCCAGAGAACGGTAATCTTTACGCACTAAAAACGTTTGACTATGAGATCGAGAAGGAGTTTGTTTTCCACATCGAGGCCAGAGACTCTGGCTCTCCTCCACTCAGCAGTAACGTGACGGTCCACATCATTATAGTGGACCAGAACGACAACGCTCCGGTTATTGTCTCTCCGTGGCGCGCGCACGGCTCCGTAGTGGAGGAAAAGATCCCCAGATCCACCGATAAAGGCTCTCTGGTTGCCAAAGTGATCGCCTTGGACACCGACTCGGTGCACAACTCTCGGATTATGTACCAGTTTCTACAAGTGACTGACGCCACCTTGTTCAGTCTGGATCAATACAACGGAGAGATCCGGACTATGAGGATGTTCAGTTACAGAGACCCGCGTCACCAGCGACTGGTTGTTGTTGCTAAGGACAACGGGGAGCCCGCTCTCTCCGCTACAGTCACCATCAAGCTGTCCACACTGGAGACTGCTGTCAAGGCCTACTCTGACATGACTGAGGTGCCTCTAGAATATGACATCTTCTCAGACCTAAACCTGTATTTGGTCATCGGTCTGGGCTCGGTGTCATTTCTCCTGCTGATCACCATTTTGGTCACCATCGTGCTCAAGTGTCAGAAACCCAATTCCAGCAAAGCGGCTCCTCCCTGCAGGAACAGTGTGATCAGTGAGAGGAACTCCACCATCGCAGATTCCACTCTGGTCTCCAACGATGCCTACTGGTACAGTCTGTTTCTGGCAGAGACCAGGAAAGGGAAGATGGTGGTTAGACAGCCTGTGCCAAAGGGCTCTAGATACATCGTGTCCAGTTTACCGAGAGGAACAGGACTAACAGACACTAGTGGCTCAGCGGCTTCCACTCTGCAGGTATGGCAAACAGAACACGTGTTACACACATATTTACTTCGTCAATATCCAACAAGTCCACTAACAAGTGACTATTGTAATCCTAAACCTGTCATATCAGCGCTTGATAATTTTAATCACCTCTTCAGTTATTTTAGGATCCCTGACCTGAAATTAACCGAAAAGTTATCATGCATATTAACAACATGTAGGGTATACGTTCTGTTACACTTGCTACTGCAGATAGGTTCTACTAATATCTCTTTACAATATCATGCAATTTAATAACTAATTTGATTAATAATCTATACTCTCTTTTGGTTGATGCACTTGTTTTGCTCCTACAGCCTGTCTATTTCTACATACATAAGTTATTGGCAGGAGAAAAGAGGATAGATGTGGGGAATATGGACATTATATTAAATAACAAGTACATGTCAGGAGCAGCAATTATTAATGACACACACATGGACACTTTTGTTATAATCATTTCTGACATTGATTTTACGCACAGACACTCGTGCACAATATTTTAAGAGCATGAAAGAAAGAGGATACTATTATACCTAATCTATACTCTTACAATCAGCTATACACCTGTGAAAAAAAACAGCAAACTAACAGTTTTTAAAGAAATGTAAATATATAATGAACAGCATCTGATGATTACTTTCCACCTCCCACACAAGGTATGCAAATTACAAACCAGAGATGAAAACTTCTATAAAAGACGTATTTCCAGTTTCTGAAACAGTCATGCAAAACGCTTTCACTTCTTCTCAGTTCAAAGCAAAATACTTTTTTTAATAGGTGCAAAGGCTGACACAAGACTATATTCGTCGCTGCTCTCCGCTAAAACGTGTTCACTGGTGAGGTCATCGTTTTCACGGAAGTTTATTGGAGGAGAAACATTCAGATATTGCATTTCATGGACGTCACTCCTGCGCAGACACCTTTTTATTTTAGGAACCTCGTTCAGTTTGTTCGTTTATCAACAAAGGCGGTTTATCCACGTTTCAGCACATTTCAGTGCAATAAGGAATCTACATGATGGTGCATCATATCGGACATTTATGCGCGAGAGGGTACGTTTCAGTATTTCTCTTTCTTTCTGCTATGATGAACACGGTATCTACCGTCACCCATTATTCTGTTCCCGAAGAAATGGAGGAAGGCTCTGTCGTTGCTAATTTAGCAACTGATCTGGGATTAGACGTGAAGACGCTGACGGGAAGAAAAATGCGCGTCGACGTTGTGGGCAATAAAAAATATCTTGATATCAACAAAGACACAGGGGAGCTGTTCATTCTGGAAAGGATAGATAGAGAAGTTCTGTGCCCCTTAAAAACAACTACATCATGCTTTCTTAAATTAGACGCTGCGATTGAAAACCCAATACGAATGTTTAATATCGAGGTTGAAATTATGGATATCAACGACAACGCTCCTCATTTTCGAAGAGGAACGATGCATTTGGACATCTCTGAATCAAGCCCCGTTGGGGAGAGATTCTCATTGAATAATGCTGCAGACCCAGATGTTGGAACAAATTCTGTGAAAGATTACCATCTGAGCGCAAGTGAACATTTTACACTCGAGATTCAGACCGGAAGAGATGGGTCAAAGTTTGCTGATTTGATTCTGAAAAAAGATTTAGATAGAGAGCAGCAGGCTGTTCATAATCTAATTCTCACTGCTGTGGACGGTGGAGTGCCCACGCGCACAGGTACAGCCAGCATCATTGTTCGCGTGCTTGATGTGAACGACAACGCCCCTTCATTTAACAAAGACAAATACATTGTAGATGTGATGGAAAACTCCCCGATTGGCAGTCTAGTAATAAAACTAAATGCCACTGATTTAGATGAAGGTACAAATTCGGATATTGTTTATTCATATAGTTTATATACATCCGAGAGAACGCAACAGGTGTTTAACTTGAATCCAGAGAATGGTGAAATCAGAGTGAAAGAGATGATCAATTATGAAGATTTTAAGCTCTATGACATGGAAGTTATTGCCAGGGATAAGGGGCCTAAATCCTTATCTGGACAGTGTAAACTGTCAATTCAAGTGACAGATATGAATGACAACCACCCAGAAATATCTATCAAATCATTTCAGAGTCCAATAAAAGAAAATGAACCGATTGATACAGTGATAGCTGTCATTAGTGTCAGTGATAAAGACTCAGGTGACAATGGAGTGGTTGATCTTCACATTCCAGATAATATGCCTTTCAAACTGAGGGAGTCCTCTGATAACTATTATGAATTAGTAGTGTCACAGCCATTGACCGTGAGAAGGTTCCAGAATATGACATCACTTTCACTGTGACAGACAGAGGTTCTCCTCCTTTATCTGACAATGAAACTATGACGTTAGAACTGCTGGATGTTAATGACAATGTTCCACAGTTCCCTCAGTCATTTTATACTATACGTGTAATGGAGAATAACGCACCTGGGGCCTTGCTCAGTTCACTCACTGCGTTTGACCCTGACCTCCATGAAAACCAGTATCTAGTTTATTTCATCCTAGAGAAGGAGATAGCCAACACCTCCATGTCCATGCTGTTCTCCATCAATCCAGAGAACGGTAATCTTTACGCACTAAAAACGTTTGACTATGAGATCGAGAAGGAGTTTGTTTTCCACATCGAGGCCAGAGACTCTGGCTCTCCTCCACTCAGCAGTAACGTGACGGTCCACATCATTATAGTGGACCAGAACGACAACGCTCCGGTTATTGTCTCTCCGTGGCGCGCGCACGGCTCCGTAGTGGAGGAAAAGATCCCCAGATCCACCGATAAAGGCTCTCTGGTTGCCAAAGTGATCGCCTTGGACACCGACTCGGTGCACAACTCTCGGATTATGTACCAGTTTCTACAAGTGACTGACGCCACCTTGTTCAGTCTGGATCAATACAACGGAGAGATCCGGACTATGAGGATGTTCAGTTACAGAGACCCGCGCCACCAGCGACTGGTTGTTGTTGCTAAGGACAACGGGGAGCCCGCTCTCTCCGCTACAGTCACCATCAAGCTGTCCACACTGGAGACTGCTGTCAAGGCCTACTCTGACATGACTGAGGTGCCTCTAGAATATGACATCTTCTCAGACCTAAACCTGTATTTGGTCATCGGTCTGGGCTCGGTGTCATTTCTCCTGCTGATAACTATATTGGTCACCATCGTGCTCAAGTGTCAGAAACCCAAGCACAGCAAAGCGGCTCCTCCCTGCAGGAACAGTGTGATCAGTGAGAGGAACTCCACCATCGCAGATTCCACTCTGGTCTCCAACGATGCCTACTGGTACAGTCTGTTTCTAGCAGAGACCAGGAAAGGGAAGATGGTGGTTAGACAGCCTGTGCCAAAGGGCTCCAGATACATCGTGTCCAGTTTACCGAGAGGAACAGGACTGACAGACACTAGTGGCTCAGCAGCTTCCACTCTGCAGGTACAGACGACAGCTTCCTTTACCATACTTTAAATAAACCCTTATTTCTAACAACCATTTTGTGAGGAAAAATATCTGGCCAACTGTTAATGCAGTTCACACTGCAATATGTCATTACTGCTTTTTTAGTGGCACTGCATATTATGAGGCAAGTAAAAGTAATATCAAAGAGAATCATCAAGAATATATATAATACATTTTGCGTTTTCAAACAATGAGAAACTTAATTCTAAATTCAACAATGAATGCATGAATTTAACATATCATACCAGATACTCTGAGAAAAAACAACAACCAAATCACTAAATCAGTATAAAAGTTGGGTATCAGTGCACAGTATAGAATCATCAAAAAATTAAAGTTAAAATGATACATTATATTTATGATTAAAAAAGATAGCAAAAATCACTGGTCAATAAAGAAATAAACCGAATATAACCGTTTTTCGAAACCAACCTGATTGAAAATGAGATTACACCTCAGATTCCTAGAACATCTTGCTGCTGTTTGTATTTAAAGTTGCGTGGTTGCTTTACAGAGCAGCACTTGCTAAAAAGGTTTGTCATTCAAAACTGTATTTGTGTGACTTCCGTTTGTTGCCTGTGTATCAGTGGAACAGCTGTGTCTTTATTGTTTTATTCACTGCAAATTAAAACACGATCAAGTACATATCTGAAATGAACCTGCTGAACCCACTGTTTAAAGTAAACCTTTTTTCCCCAGCACCAGTGCCATTTGATTATTTAATGTGTTATCTATCTCAAAACCTATCTATCTATCTATCTATCTATCTATCTATCTATCTATCTATCTATCTACTTATCAATCTAAGACGGTAAGTATGCTGCTGAAGGAACAGACAATGATATTGCTAAATATAAAACTGTGTTTTAACCTACCTTCATAGAACGGATTGTAACATGATGCAGTATCTGTTATTAAGGGTCACACTAACCATGCATATTTTCAAAGTTAACATTTCATTCATGGTACCTCCACACCTTGGATCATAGGATAAATACAGAAATAACCCTTTCTTGTGCTTGCAATGACCTGCTTGTTTTTTTCTTCTCCCCACTCTTAAGTACCCCAAATGAGGAAAGCCCACACTGCAGTTGGAGGTATGCAGGAGTCTCACTCCCCCACTCTGGATGCCCTTTTATGAATGATGTTACAGAACTTAGTGATTTAATATTTTTTTTGTTCTCAGTGGATTTAAAATATGTTTTTGTCTTGTTTAGTATCTCTTGGAGAAGGATATTTTCAAATCTCCCGTGTTAACCTCTTCATGCCTACATTTTGATACTGTTGCTCATATTACAGCCTCATCACTAAAGACCACTAAAATGTTTCTATGCAATCTAACTATCAAAGAAATTAGTCAATACTTCTGTCAGTATTTCATGATTATGCCCCTTCTTAAAGTCTAAAAATATAGCCCTTGTTATTTTTATTGACCTCAGGGGACAAAGGCATTAGGTCATAGTAATCAAAATGATAATATACTGAGTCTGACACTCCGTGGTCAAAAGTGGTGATCCAGATGACATATTGAAACAGTATTCCTGTCCTAGTCATTATATGTGAGAGTCACGTGTAGCAAGTCCCTGGACTCACCTGTATTATAGTATTAATCGTTCAACACAACATAATAACATCAACATGCTGCTCAGCCTGAAGGTCATTGATCACAGTTAAAAAAAATCCTTCACTTCAAATACCAATGTTGAAATTTGCTGGCTTTGCTTTTTTCACAATCTGGCTTTTGTTATTAAAGCCTGGTTAATACACACAACAAGGAAATATTGATACGTTAATAAAAATCACTATGTTCTCAAAAAGATCCTGTGCATGTTAACATGAATTAGTGTTCATCCCGTACTGACCTTTCACTCAGAGGTTATGAGTACATCTTATTTTTTAATGTTTATATGTTGGATTGGACTGTGTTGTTGATGTATGACTGGGTTAGTTATACTGTAAATCGACTGAGTGTTACTGACTTCACAGAATGACAATTTACTGTCTGTTGTAGTGTGAATTGTGACCTAATTCTTTGTGCATGAGAGACGCAAAGTGAAACTAGTCACCCAGTTACCTAGCAACCACTCTCCTTCACATAATATTGGAGCATGGTATTCATTGATATACCTGCCACCTCACCACTACATGATCAAGGATCTGCCCAACCCCTCCACCCACTCTGTCTTCTGCCTGAAGCCCCTGTCTGCGTGACAGACATTGGCTGCATGAGATGTGTCATTTTGGCCAGTTACTGTCAGTGCTGTGGTTCGTTTCCATATTGATCTAATTATTTTGTCTCATTGGCAGGCATCCAGCAGCAGCAGCAGTTCCACATAAGGCCCCACCTCCAGCTGTGTATTGGTTTGAATCCTTCACAGAACAAAGGAGAGACCCCTGCCCATAAACGCCCCCACGTCCATCCTGCTCAGTCTGATCCTTGCTTCTCACAATGTGTAGTTGTAATGCTATAACACCAAATGGACTATGGTGGCTGATAAAGGACCAAGCCCTCTCCCCTCTCTTTCTTAAAGCACATGAAAATCCAATCAACAATGCCTGTCTGTCCATTCAATATGCACGATAAGACTGCATGGCTTCAACCTCACTCCAAGACCATCATACATAACATATCCAGAGGAGATACTTGCAAAGAAGCAGACTGTATGCAAAATTGCACATGTGGATATTTAAAGAAGCCTCAACAAGGACTATCAGAGTGGACACAGAGATGTTGAAATGCCTTTAAGAGATCGTTTTCCTCTTTAAAAATGAAACACATGTTGATTGCATTATTAACCTCTGTGCTTTGTCTTGCCCCATAACATAATTGATGTATATTAATCAAGTTAATTAAGAAGTGAAACAGCACAAATAACTAAATGTCAGAAAAGCACCAACCTACGATTTTAAAGTATGAAACAAAAGAAAATCAGTATTTTATAGATGTGGTAGCTTTTAGCAGTTTTATGTTTTGTACTTGACGTTGTGCTTTATATGTGAGCTAGGCCTAAATATGAGAGTGCTGAGAGATTGAGTTAAGTTAGCCAGTACATCAAACAGTTAAAAGTGAGGCCTTCAGCAATTATGTATCTGCATTTCAGTTGTTTTTGCATGGTATAATGAAATACTTTGATAGCTTTAGATATTTTATGATATTGAGCAATCCATTTTCTGTACTTAGGCCTCACTGTTTAGTATTTTGCAAAACAATGATGAGAACGCCATAAAGAAGTGCAACAGCATAATACCTTTCTATGGATAAAGAAAGTTAAGTTTAGTCTCATCTTAAATGTGCAGTGTTCTTGAATTTTACGTTCACTTGGACATTACTGGAGAATAAGAGTTGAGGGATTGAACTGAACACAAGTGAATGCAGTGAGTGTTTAAGAATGGACTGATTAATATCTACTTATGACTACTGTATATACATCACAAGCATGACCATGTATTTTCACTTTTTTATTTTCAAAGCCAAACTCTGGATGTTCCTTCATTTCAATGTCTACTGAGATTGTGTAACAATATGAAAACTCAATTAATTACTTTGTGTTTACTTACTGAATACTTAATACTGAATACTGGTTTCAACCAATGAAAGCTGTGCTCATGTGTATTACTAACTACTGTGTGTATCTGCATATGCAACACATTAATAGGGATACAGATATGACTGACATACAGTATATACAGCATATATCTGTATCTATAAATATGCCTTTATTTGTCAATATCAATGCTGAACAGAAAAACAGTGGAACTCCTGTGCCATCAGATATATGGGCCAACTATGTGAAACATTTCAATAATCACACGCCATGAAGTCAAACTCTTTAGCACAGCTCACATTGCATTACTTGTATAACGTTGTAATCTTTTATAGTCAAACATCTACAAAAAGTGCTTTTGTACAGTGGTACTTTTATGGTGCAATATGTAGTAAGGTGTAATATGTGAGCTTATTGTATGCTATGGTCTGTCAGATCTATTAACTACAAAGACAAAATAGAACATTAAACTTAATGGTGAACTTGTGAATCTCTTGACTTTTGCCTCAAAGGTACTGCTGCATTATTGTAAAAAGACTTTTAATTCCAATTTACATCCTTCAGGGAATCTACTCCAAACTATATTTGTGATGACAATAAGTCAAAGGCCTACTTTACTTAATTATAATGCCTGTTCCACCATTGTCAGCTAAACTAACTTGCTTAAAGTTCCACTTCACTTCATATGTCAGTTTGAAAAACATTGAACTAATTTCTAAGATAATCAGAGGCTCGAACAGTTCCACTCTATCAGTATGATTTTCCTGTCTGAGTCACTTTATGGAACAGTAATTTCCTTGAATGCATACATTGCAATACAGTTTATGGATATGGACATTTTTGCTGATTCAGAGAGCCAAAATCATCTGGCTCACATTGTCGATTACGCGACAGCTGTACTGCAAACTTGGGGTCCGGCCTAACACAGACATGTTGTGTCAAATATTAAAATCACAATATCACTATCTGTTTTTTATACTCAAGGACAAGTTGTTGTATGTTTTTTAGCAGGTTTTAGCAGGCAATGTTCTATGGCTTTTTAATGTGTTACTCTATTATCAGATAATGTGACATACTGTAGAATATTGGAGTATTAAGTCAACCTTAGAAAGAGAGCATTTCTTGTGGAATGTGGCAGAATATTCTGTAGATTATTTTTTGCTCTCTGTGAGTGACAGGTTCTCATGGCTTATGACCATTGGTAACAGCTTTTAATTGTGTTCCAAGGAGACAATTATAGTCAACACAAACAGACTGGAGTCAACAGCAACAGACAACATGGCCTGTTACAGTATTCTGTTCATGTGATTTATTTTCAATCAAAGGTTTAACTCAAAAGTCACTGTTCCGTTGTAATTAACAAAATGACCATGAAAGGGTTTTAGGTTTTTGCTTAGAGCTCAAAACACTATAATTATTTCAGAAAGTAGACCTTCCAGGATGCTCTGGCTTTTACTTGTATCTCATTATTTCTCTCTTATACTGAAACAGGGTTAATATTGCAACAAAACCGGAACAATGACCTTAAATATAAAATAATAAAATTTAAATAAAATATACTGTGTGTGTGTGCGCCTGCGTGAGTGAGTGTGTATGTTTCCACAAAGATCTTTCTGCGTCACACTGCTTCAAGAGGTAATCATTCTGGACTTTTCTACAAACAATGTAAGTATTGATGTTTCAAATGAAACTTTCAGTGTTTCATATTTAAGTTCTATAAGACATAAAGAGTAATGATAAATGGGAATCTAAAAATATATAGTGTAGTAATAATTTAGAATTTTGCAAATAATACATAAATTACTGGTGTATACTATTTGACTGCTTTACTGACCTGCATTGCTAAATGGCTGAATCTAACAATACTGAATTCAAAGTGCAGGATGATAATGACAAAACATCTCCAAGACAAGTTCAATAAAGAATTCAAAATGATCAGGTTGTTATTAGATTAACCTTCTATAACTATTTTAGCAAAATAATAAATTGGCTTTACTTTAAGTGGTCTCTACGTGTCTGAAAAATTAAAGAGCTACTACACAAAGGTTGAAAATTCTAATTGTGCTTCCACCTAACGGTTGGAGGAGAACACGGTCTAAATCCCACAAGCATTGGGGCTTTGCAGTAGCATTGCAGTTAATGCACAAGTACAACAGACTTTAACTTTAAAACCTGCAACATTGCTTTACCTACTGAGGGTTTCTAAAATAAATAGCAAATAATGAAAACCATTGTAAGTGCAATTCAGTCCATTGATGCTGTTTAAAGAAATCTTCACCCTGCATTCAAATAATCATAACTGTAGTCACAAAAACTTTCTCCATTTACCACTTTTTGCTCTACTCACTCGGTCCCATAAACAGAGACGTTTGTTGAAAACACTGAGCTCACACTGTTAAAGCAATACTTACTATTAAACCAGATAATCAGCATGCTTGGCATGCATGTCTTTCAACATCAAACAAATATTTGCTTATCTATTGCTATATCTATAACATTTCCAAACTATAATATGTTTTCATCACTAAAATTAAGGATTTGAATACTCTGCCTACTCAAAAGCTTTGAACTGTTATTAAAAAGAGCTCATTTTTTTTAAGCCTGCATGTCCATTTGTCACATGCAGCAAGAACATATAATTTTAACATGTAAAGACCTCTTCATCTCCAGTTTTAATAATCCAGGAGACAACACTCTCTTTCCATAGCTTCACTTATGGTAAAAGGCATTTCAGTCATTAAGTATTCCTGTTCTATATACATCTATATCCATTCCTGATCTGATTGAGAACCACCAAGGGTTACAGATCACTATGGTAAAGGACTCCAGTCCAGTTTTGGCCTTTTTTTTCCAAGTCTAAGCATCATTCTTTAAATGAGTCAAGTTATTTTCTTAAACAGTGAAAGTAATTCAGTCATAACAGATAAGACAGGCAATTGAGGAAGTCCATGACAATACATCGCATGGTTCCAGCTAAGTGCCCTCTCTGGACTGTTTGCAAAAAAAGTCAGCAGATCCACCATCTGTGAGGACATCATGGCCATCTTTATCCTAAAAAGAAACACAATATTAAAACTCAATTGACGCTCTAAATTATCTAATGAATAGGGCTAAAGGCCACACATTGTGTGTAGTTGGGGCATGGAGATATTTTGTATCACAATTTAATACAAAGAATCATCAGCTGGTTTGGTTAAGTGTTAACGCTGTTTGTTTTTTTTCTAAACGGGTGTGAGTGTGTCTGTCTCTGCCTTTGCATGTGCACACACATGACATCATCTCCCCAGAGAGATGAGCTCACGTGTGAGCAGGGCAGCTTGACATTTATGCTCACAGGATGAGTTATTTTGACTGATTGATCCCCTATACCCTTAAATGTTAGTAGCACTTAAGAGGTGTGTGTCGCTGTAATGTTGTTTAAATAAAAAGGTTTGTATATGGGGTCTAGTTTAGATAATAATATTTGTTTGGAGCAAAGTGGCAGCTTGAGATCAAAAACATTTTCTCTCTTATCGCCTGAGAGGAGACTATCACATTGCCTGTCTGCTGCTGGAGTCCACTGGCAGACTAGAACACTGATACACAGCACAACAATGCACCAATGAGGAACAAAGCAATAGAACCACCACCAGCCGGCACTAGTAGGCTAACACATGTGCATCATACAGCCCCAATGTGTTTTATGTATTGTATAAAACTGGGGTCTTATTTACTATGCATACTTTTGTATTACTGAAGAAATAAACATGATTTTAGGAGTGATATTTTACACATTTCTTGAACAAATATTATCTGGGCTGTTTTTCTCTGATACATTCATAACAAAATTATTCTTTTATTATTTTGAGTAAACCATAAGAGATATGTATACCGTTTAAGACGAATATGTATTGTATATGTTGTAGAGAATTAACAGCATCAGGGCATGTGAAAACGGCTGATGTGGAAACGGCTGACTTTCTTTGTCTGCAGCATTCACAGCTCCTGCATCCCTCCCCCTCTGCTTCCTTCCTTGCTGAGCGCTGCTTGCTTTCAGCACCATGGACAGTCACCAGCCCATTAGAGCTGCGTTGCCATGACAACGTGCTGTCTGTTCGCTGGAGGTCGCAGTGTGCTCTGAAGCTGCCTGTAATTTAATATTCTGACACCCCCCCCCACACACACACCCCCGCCCCTACTTTCACTGCATAGTGCAGCACCCGCAGCGTGCAGACATCAGATGAGCATTCTGTTAAACATTATCGATACATCTGCCTACCGAGGTCTGATCATAACAGGAATTAGGTGCATTAAAACATTCTGGTAGCCTTAACGCAGAATGGGGGAAATGATGGAGGCAGAAATGGGAGGAGGTGTTGCACAATGCGGCAGCGCTCGTGGCCTACTTCCAGAACCAATACGTTGCGGAGAATGTGGGAGGGGTGCGGAGATCTGTCTATTTTTATTTTTTTTTACTTTGTTGTTCATTTTGTTTCCTTGCTGTCGTTAGTGTGATTGTTATTTGTAATTATATGTCATGGTTTCTTCTGCATAATCCCATGCACTGCAGCAGCATGGGGCACAATGACATATGAACCAATTAGAGCAGACATACGAGTTCACTCGTCATAGCTGAATTTGCAGGTTCAATCCATGAGATGTCACTGCTCACCTCTTCAATAGGACAACGATTGTGGGAGTGTGCTGCAGACCATACATAGTTTAAGCAGAGATAATGTGAAGGTCAGCAGCTTTACCTGCATTAGCACACAAGGAAAAATTAGCTTTATTTTAGGGTCCATCATTTTCGAATGATGCAATTCTTTTAAAGATATTTCCTGGAAAGAACTATGTAATGTGGTCCTTAAATAAATATAGTTCAAGTGGTACAGCTTGAATAAATGAATTACATATATTTGCTGTCATAACTATGGAATGTGAATAGATTATAGTTTGTTTATTATTTATTTTTTGTGTTGTGGCATTGCAGTTATTGTAACTAAGTGTGGTGGGAACAAGTACACCAGACCTAACAGAAAATATTGCATGCAAAGCATACTGTCCTCCAACATCAGTCAGACCCGTGCCCTTTTTTGAGAATAAGTCACCAGGTTCTCAGGTGACTTGTTAAGGTGATGTGTTTTCATTACTCCAATTCACTTTCAGGCATGTGAGCATGTGAGGATTAGAAGACTCCATCTTAAAAGCTTTGAACTGTTAAAAATAGCTCATTCTGTCTTGAGCATTTTTTTTTCTTGTTCACAAGCAGCAAAAACACATAATTCTAACAGATTCTCATTTCTCCTAAGATGTCCAGTTTTTGTATTTAACATACTAATCAAGGAGGTTATACTCTCTTGCCATTTCTTCACTTTTGGTAAAAGGCATTTGAGTCATTACGTATTCCTTTATATTAATCCATATCCATTTCTGATTAGATTGAGAGTCGCCAAGGGTTTTGAATGATTTACTGATACATTTAGTTTCCTGGAAAGACCTGGTCCTAAATCTAGAAAAAAATAGAGCCTGTGTTCAAGTGGTAGAGATTCAATTAGTTAATTACAATTAATTGCTGGCATAGCCCAGAATGTAACTAAATTCTAAAATTGGTCAAGGGTTTAATTTTTCTTTCAGAGAAATCTCGTTCTCACTATAATTCAATTAGTACAAAGCCTTACAGGAAACTAACATTTGTTCCAGGTAAGAAAAAAAAATTGCTCCCATGCATTAATTTTCTAATTGTTCACTTTCATCTGACACACTTCGATGCCAATACTTATTCTCTGATATGTCTGTAGAGGTAATGAAACTGGGATTTACTTTCTCTGTAAATAATGGATGGCTAAGTTTCACATCTGTGACAAAATTAAAGGTCGACTGTTTGGGCAACAGTGATTTCAATGGTAACTGGCTAGCTGTGGGAAACATGCATTGTAATACAACAGGACACGAAATTAAAAAACAAAGTGCATGCTGAAATAGGCTGTTTGAGACATTGTTGGAAAGACAAGCCTCGCTCTCAGTTTGTATTGTTTTTTTTTCAGGATCCACTTGTAAGACCTAACCTTTAACACACACAGACATGTTAAAATAACAACTTTTCCATAAGTGGTGTGATTAAAACTTCTACTCGGGCGTCTACTGAATGCAGATGTGTGGACGTATTTCAGTAAGATCACATCGGCTATACTGGAGGAACACGTATTATCGTCACCGCACCATCGTAACAGTGACAATGGGTGGTGCTGTTACACTATATATCTACACGGTGGCTGCGTGTGTGAGGGGGTATCATTTTTTACAAGTGCATTCAGTGACGACCTAAAGAGACGGATTGAGAGACTGGACTAAAAAGCTTTCATTTTTTTGTCAGAATGGAGGCAGAAGCAGACCTTTATCGTGAAATATTCGTGAGAGGAATCTGAAATATTCCGTAACAATTTTGTTGACAGATTGAAGACCGTTGTTTAAAAGGCTTTTCCCTAAAAATGGCGATAACGAACATCAAAGAACAATGGCTGAATTTGTGGATTTATTTTTCTCTGGCCGTGCTGATTGTAACAAATTTGGAAGGAATCTCTGCTCAAATACGGTATTCTATTCAGGAAGAATTGAAATTAGGTACAGCAGTTGGAAATGTGGCAAAAGACCTTGGATTAGATCTTGGAAGACTGGCGGATAGAAATCTTCGTGTTGTGTCAGGAACAAAGCAGGATCTGTTTAAGGTAAATCCGAGAGATGGAGTTTTGTTAGTGAACCAGAGAATAAACAGAGAGGACCTGTGTGCAAAAACGGCTCCATGCATCACAAATCTGAAAGCGGTTGTAGAAAATCCTCTCGAGATGCACCAAATAGCTGTTGAAATACTCGATGTAAACGACAATTCGCCAAAATTTCCTGAAGAAAACTACACATTAGAGGTGCTGGAGTCCGCTATAGTTGGGTCTCGATTTCAAATGGAAGGAGCACACGACATGGATGTTGGTTTGAATTCCTTACAGTCATATAAGATAAACCACAACCAGTATTTTCGCCTGGAAACGGAAGAATTTGGGGAGGATGGAAAGGTTCCATTCCTAATCTTGCAGCGACCTTTGGATAGAGAACACTCCGCTCAACACTGGTTACTCTTAACAGCTAGTGATGGTGGTAAACCATCAAAATCTGGTACTATTAATATCACTGTTATTGTGTCTGACATTAATGACAACTCACCAGTGTGTGATAAACAGAAATACACCATAACGATAAAGGAAAACGTACCTACAGGAACATTTCTGCTGACAGTAAATGCATCTGATTCGGATGAAGGGGTTAACGGCGAGATCGAATATTCTTTAAGGAGTAAACTTAGAGGACTCTCATCTGAACCATTTGATTTAAATAGCAGAACTGGCAAACTAACGGTGAAAGGAGGTCTTGATTACGAGGCAAAGCAAGTCTATGAGATTAAGGTACTGGCTGCGGACAAAGGTGCAGTGTCTCTCTCCACACATTGCAACGTGGTTGTTAGAGTGGAAGACGTGAACGACAATCAACCCGAAATAGACATCACATCCCTTTCAAGTCGCATTCCAGAGGATGCACCTCCTGGCACGGTGGTGGCATTGATGGGTGTGACGGACCTTGACTCGGGTGTGAACGGACAGGTGGTCTGCAGTGTGCCAGGTCATTTACCTTTTGACTTAAAGCCGTCCCCTGACGGACAGTCATATTCGTTGGTCACCAAGGACTACCTAGATAAGGAGACCATACATATGTATGATATCACAATAACGGCTAAGGATTTAGGGAACCCCGCCCTGTCATCAACGAAGGTGATACAGGTAGACGTGCTAGATGTCAATGATAATAGTCCTTTGTTCACTGAAAGCCCATATACTTTTTATGTGCCCGAAAACAACAAGGCTGGGGTGTCAATGTTTTCTGTGAAAGCAGAAGATGCTGATGGAGGCGAAAATGCTGCAGTCACATATTCCCTAAACCGCAAGAGTTCGGGGCACACTGTAACTTCCTTTTTAAATATAAATGAAGCCAATGGCACCATTTCCGCTCTAAAAAGTTTTGACTTTGAAACTCTGAAAACGTTCCAGTTCCAAGTTGTTGCCGCAGATTCTGGAACTCCGTCACGAAGCAGCAACGTCACAGTGAACGTGTTCATTCTGGATCAGAACGACAACGCTCCAGTCATCCTGTATCCAGTCAGCTCTAACGGTTCTGCTGAAGGTGTGGAGGAGATTCCCCGCAATGTGAACGCAGGACACTTGGTGACTAAAGTCAGAGCCTATGACGCTGATATAGGATATAACGGCTGGTTACTGTTTTCACTGCAGGAAGTTACTGACCACAGTCTCTTTGGGTTGGACCGCTATACAGGACAGATCAGAACACTTCGCTCCTTCACAGAGACAGACGAGGCTGAGCATAAACTGGTCATACTGGTGAAAGACAATGGGAACGTGTCACTCTCAGCAACAGCTACTGTGATCGTTAAAGTTGTGGAGCCCAAAGAGGCTTTTGCTGCTTCTGATGTTAAAAGTGCAACAAAGGAAGAGGAGGATAATGATGTGACTTTTTACCTGATGATAACTTTGGGCTCAGTTTCAACACTTTTCCTCATCAGTATCATCGTGCTGATTGCAATGCAGTGCTCTAAATCCACAGACTATACTTCTAAATATCTACAAGAGACTAATTATGACGGGACGCTGTGTCACAGCATCCAGTACAGATCTGGAGAGAAACGCTACATGTTAGTTGGACCCAGAATGAGTATAGGATCTACTATAGTCCCGGGAAGCCACGCAAACACACTGGTGCTCCCTGACAGGAGGACAACTGGAGAGGTAAGACATATTATAATTTTTTTACATCATGCTTTCGCACAACAAATATGTAATTGTAGTCAATCCGCAGAATGAGATGCATAGTGTTTTTGTTTGCAGTTCTCTCCCCGCTGGTGTGAAATTGTGCTGTCCATGCAACCCTGTCTCCTAAACATTACGTTCCTCCAGAACTAATACACATTCCCAAATACGTTTGACCAGAAACGTATTTTCTCCCTGATTACGTTTGTGTTTGACGTATTACAAATACGTTTCTAATCAACGTATCTTTGCCGTTTGTTTTCTTGCTTTGCTTTCCTACAATGCTCTCGACCACACGTCGGGCTGTTATAAATTGGAAAAAGCGTACTCTAGTCTTTATTATTTTAATTTAATTTTATTCCCGTATATTTTGTATCGCCTGCTCATTACGACAGCATTAGGCGTGCTTTTGAGAAGTAATGTATTGGGACAGCCTTTTCATAGAGACATGCGATCGCTAACAAACCTGTTAACAATTTTCCTGTCGGACAGGAAGTACGTCACTTCACCTCGTTTGCTTCGTCGTAGCTCTTTAACGTACCAGACAAAGTATGGCTCAACGAACCAGACAGAGCAGCGACCCCACGTGTGTCTACATTGAAATTACATCTTCATTCTTGAAAACAGGTGTCAAAGTTCAGACTGTCAGGTTTTTCTGAAATATTTTAAATCCACCAGTATTCAATTTTAAAAATGTTAGAACAGCTTAGGAAAAACTTTTCCAAGTGTTAAATAGGGGTTTTATTGCTAGATTGCAGATTGCAAGATTAATATGACTTATATCTGAAGCACATGTTTCTGAAGATGTGTCGTAAATTCACTCTTCAATATAGCATAAACGTGAACTCTCTGTCAAGATCAGAGCTAAAGAAAATCTAGTTGATCAATTCATACAATGTACATCAACAACAGCACTGTGTGTCAAATTGTTTTATTCAGAAATAAAAATGAATAAATTGAATTAAATTCTGAACACAGATTTAGAACATTTAATGTGTTTAACATTTATAAGGTACACCCGAGGTGCGGCCGATCCCCGGTCCCCCATAGCTATGGTTTATGTGAATATCAGAACAACAGCTAACATACAGCCCTATAGTCTGTCTTAATATCTGAACACCAGCTAACATACAGCCCTATAGTCAGTATCAAAACATCAGCTAACTTATAGCTATGGTCTGTATGAATATCAGAATAACAGCTAACTGTTGAGAAATAACCTTAACATAACTTATAGCCATGGTCTGTGTGAATATCAGAACACCAGCTAACTTATAGCTATGGTCTGTGTGAATATCAGAACACCAGCTAACTTATAGCCATGGTCTGTGTGAATATCAGAACACCAGCTAACTTATAGCTATGGTCTGTGTGAATATCAGAACACCAGCTAACTTATAGCTATGGTCTGTGTGAATATCAGAACATCAGCTATATTATAGCCATTGTCTGTGTGAATATCAGAAAACCAGCTAAAGTGTTGGTTAGTATTAAACGTCAGAGGCCTGGCAAATGTAGAAACGTATTTTTGTATAAATATCAGAACAGCGGCGAACAAGCCTGCTCTTACATGACAGCACCTTTTAACTTATAGGCATGGTTTGTATAAATACCAGAACAGCTAACTTATAGCCTTATTCTTGTATAAACTTCAGAACACAGGCTAGCTTATAGCCTCGGTTTGTATACAAATCAAAACACTGAATAACGTACAGCCCTATAGTTTTTTATGAAAATCAGAACATCGGCTGACACCTCGGGTGTACCTTATGAATGTGAAACACATTAAATGTTCTAAATCTGTATTTGGGAATGTGTATTAGTTCTGGGGGAACGTAATTTTTAGGAGACAGGGGGGTTGGTCCATGATGCTGAAATATATTTTTTTTTGTGGGTGATTTTTGAGGATAAGTTGAATTAATGGTTCACAAACATGTGCAAATAATCACTCGGCCTGTTGTTCTGAATAATCATTGTGTTACACATTCAGTTAGTATCTGTACGTTCAGCCACATGTTTTGTATTAAGTGTGGCTTTAACATCATGTATTTAACAATATAGAGCTGTCTCCTGTTCTAACAATGCATTTGATTACAGGTGTTATTGTTTGTCTTTATCGATTATCCAATAACCACACACCTGAGTCGCACGCTGATTATTAGTCTCTAGAAACATACCATTATTTGTTGGATGAAGAATGCCTAAGCATCCTATGAGGGACACATGAGAAGGGGGGTTGTAATCAGCTCATTGGATGTTCTACACAACTGTACTATTTGCGGCATGGGCAATCAGGCATATTGCAGTCTTTTTATATAGAGAAGAAAATAGTGAAGCAAAACATTTGGGATTTCGTATGGTATTGTTGCCCACTGGTCACATGGTGTCAGTGTGGCCTAGATAGTGGCTGTGTTGCTCCTTCTGTAGAGGCCCTGCCCATCTCTGGATCCTCTCTTATGGAGAAGGTACGCTGACGGAGTACACATCTATCAAGTAATATGAACAGTGGTTAATATTTATGTTTGAAAGCTTACATTTAAGAATCGTGAAATGGATCTTATCAGACTGGTTCGATGAGCAATCGGTTCACTGTATTTAGCTAAAAGAAAGCCTTCATTTTTTTTGCTTCACAATGGGAGAACGAGGACAAAGGCGCCGAGTGAGTTGCTGGTGGGTTCCCGGGATTTTGTTGCTGTGCTGCGGGGAACGGATTTTGGCTCAGCTTAGATACTCTGTTCCAGAGGAAGTACAAGTGGGATCCCCAGTCGGAAATGTTGCCAAGGATTTAGGGCTTGACGTCAGCACTTTGACAGACAGGCGGTTTCGTATCGTTTCGGGGCCCAACCATGCTCTGTTTCAGTTAAACCAAAACAATGGAGTGTTGTATATTGGGCATATTGTGGACCGCGAAGAGCTCTGTGATGGAATCAAGGTTTGTTTGATAAATCTGAAAATTGTTGTCGAAAGCCCACTGGAAATACATTACGTCGGCGTTGAAATAACGGACGTTAATGACCATTCACCGATTTTTCCTGAAAGCGAGCAGCAACTGGAAATAGCAGAGCATACTCCTCCGGGTACTCGTTTCCAAATTCATGCTGCTAGAGACCCTGATGTCGGTCCACAGTCAGTCAGATTATATAAATTGAGCCCAAATAATTTCTTCGACACTGAAATCAGAGACAGCGAGGATGACAAGATACCATTTTTAGTGCTGAAAAAGCCCTTAGATAGGGAGCAAAAGTCAGAACACCATTTAGTGTTAACGGCTCTTGATGGGGGCAGTCCGTCGAAATCTGGGAGCCTTAATTTAACTATTACTGTGCTGGATGCAAATGATAACCGTCCTGTGTTCAGCAAAGATATATATGCTGTGTCATTAGACGAAAATGCCCCGATAGGAACTCTTGTAATACAATTAAACGCTACAGATTTAGATGAAGGGTTGAACAGCGAAATTGAATACACCTTTGGAAAAACACAGAAGAGAAAAGTGCACGATACATTTGAATTAGACAGCGTCACTGGTGAGATTCGACTGAAAGGAAAAGTGGACTTTGAGGACACGGAGATTTATAGACTGGATCTGCAGGCATCAGATAAAGGCCAGCCACCTTGGACGGCTGAAAGTAGAGTTGTAATAAAAATAATAGATGTGAACGATAATCAGCCAGACATTGAGGTAACATCATTGTCCAACATAGTCCCAGAAGATTCAAAGCCTGGCACAGTTATATCACTTATTAGTGTGACGGACAAAGATTCGGGCTTAAATGGTAAAGTTATTTGTAAAATCTTGGATAATGTTCCGTTTGATTTGACACCATCCATTGAGGAAAACATGTACTCTCTTGTCACAAAGGGGCGTTTAGACAGAGAAATGGTGTCCCATTATGATATCACAATAACAGCTACTGACTGTGGTGATCCTCCACTTTCAACTGTAAAATCATTTAGTGTTCAGGTGTCAGATGTAAATGACAACAGGCCACTTTTCAGTCAGAATCCATTCGAACTTTATTTGGTAGAAAACAATGTCCCCGGGGGATCAATATATTCTGTAAGCGCTGCTGATAGTGATCTGAATGAAAATGCAGCAATAGCATACCACATTGTGAGAGGTAATGGGTTGCATCGTGATATGACATCTTTTCTCAATGTACATTCGGAGAACGGACACATATCCGCGCTAAAAAGTTTTGACTTTGAAACTCTGAAAACGTTCCAGTTCCAAGTTGTTGCCACAGATTCTGGAACTCCGTCACTCAGCAGCAACGTCACAGTGAACGTGTTCATTCTGGATCAGAACGACAACGCTCCAGTCATCCTGTATCCAGTCAGCTCTAACGGTTCTGCTGAAGGTGTGGAGGAGATTCCCCGCAATGTGAACGCAGGACACTTGGTGACTAAAGTCAGAGCCTATGACGCTGATATAGGATATAACGGCTGGTTACTGTTTTCACTGCAGGAAGTTACTGACCACAGTCTCTTTGGGTTGGACCGCTATACGGGACAGATCAGAACACTTCGCTCGTTCACAGAGACAGACGAGGCTGAGCATAAACTGGTCATACTGGTGAAAGACAATGGGAACGTGTCACTCTCAGCAACAGCTACTGTGATCGTCAAAGTTGTGGAGCCCAAAGAGGCTTTTGCTGCTTCTGATGTTAAAAGTGCAACAAAGGATGAGGAGGATAATAACGTGACTTTTTACCTGATGATAACTTTGGGCTCCGTTTCAACACTTTTCCTCATCAGTATCATCGTGCTGATTGCAATGCAGTGCTCTAAATCCACAGACTATACTTCTAAATATCTACAAGAGACTAATTATGACGGGACGCTGTGTCACAGCATCCAGTACAGATCTGGAGAGAAACGCTACATGTTAGTTGGACCCAGAATGAGTATAGGATCTACTATAGTCCCGGGCAGCCACGCGAACACACTAGTGCTCCCAGACAGGAGGACACCTGGAGAGGTAAGACATAAATATTTATGTATATATATATATATTTTACATCATGCTTTTGCACAAAAAATATGTAATTGTAGTCAATCTGCAGAATGAGATGCAGTGTTTATTTTTTTAGCATTCTCTCCCTGCTGGAGAGAAATTGTGCTGTCCATGGTGCTGAAATACATATTTATTTTGTGGGTGATCTTTGAGGATAAGTTGAATTCATGGTTCACAAACATGTTCACATACTCATTCAGCCTGTTTAATAAACATTCCACATTCAGTTACTATCTGTACGTTCAGCCACATGTTTTGTATTAAGTGAATCCGTGTATTTAACAAAATAGAGCTGTGGACAGATTTAAAATGTGTCTCCTGTTCCAACAATGCATTTGATTACAGGTGTTATTGTTTGTCTGTATCGATTATCCAATAACCACACACCTGAGGCACACGCTGATGATTAATGTCTAGAAACATACCATCATTTGTTGGATGAGGTATGCCTAAGCATCCTATGAGGGACACATGGGAAGGGGGGTTGTAATCAGCTCATTGGATGTTCTACACAACTGTACAATTTGCGGCATGGGCAATCAGGCATATTGCAGTCTTTTTAAATAGAGAAGAACATAGTGAAGCAAAACATTTGGGATTTCGTATGGTATTGTTGCCCACTGGTCACATGGTGTCAGTGTGGCCTAGATAGTGGCTGTGTTGCTCCTTCTGTAGAGGCCCTGCCCATCTCTGGATCCTCTCTTATGGTGGAGGTACGCTGACGGAGTACACATCATAGGCTATATGTATCAAGTAATATGAACCGCAGTTAATATTTATGTTTGAAAGCTTACATTGGATAATCGAGAAATGGATCTTATCAGACTGGTTCGATGAGCAATCGGTTCACTGTATTTAGCTAAAAGAAAGCCTTCATTTTTTTTGCTTCACAATGGGAGAACGAGGACAAAGGCGCCGAGTGAGTTGCTGGTGGGTTCCCGGGATTTTGTTGCTGTGCTGCGGGGAACGGATTTTGGCTCAGCTTAGATACTCTGTTCCAGAGGAAGTACAAGTGGGATCCCCAGTCGGAAATGTTGCCAAGGATTTAGGGCTTGACGTCAGCACTTTGACAGACAGGCGGTTTCGTATCGTTTCGGGGCCCAACCATGCTCTGTTTCAGTTAAACCAAAACAATGGAGTGTTGTATATTGGGCATATTGTGGACCGCGAAGAGCTCTGTGATGGAATCAAGGTTTGTTTGATAAACCTGAAAATTGTTGTCGAAAGTCCACTGGAAATACATTACGTCGGCGTTGAAATAACGGATGTTAATGATCATTCACCGATTTTTCCAGAAAGCGAGCAGCAACTGGAAATAGCAGAGCATACTCCTCCGGGTACTCGTTTCCAAATTCATGCTGCTAGAGACCCTGATGTCGGTCCACAGTCAGTCAGATTATATAAATTGAGCCCAAATAATTTCTTCGACACTGAAATCAGAGACAGCGAGGATGATAAGATACCATTTTTAGTGCTGAAAAAGCCCTTAGATAGGGAGCAAAAGTCAGAACACCATTTAGTGTTAACGGCTCTTGATGGGGGCAGTCCGTCGAAATCTGGGAGCCTTAATTTAACTATTACTGTGCTGGATGCAAATGATAACCGTCCTGTGTTCAGCAAAGATATATATACTGTGTCATTAGATGAAAATGCCCCGATAGGAACTCTTGTAATACAATTAAACGCTACAGATTCAGATGAAGGGTTGAACAGCGAAATTGAATACACGTTTGGAAAAACACAGAAGAGAAAAGTGCACGATACATTTGAATTAGACAGCGTCACTGGTGAGATTCGAGTGAAAGGAAAGGTGGACTTTGAGGACACGGAGATTTATAGACTGGATCTGCAGGCATCAGATAAAGGCCATCTACCTTGGACGGCTGAAAGTAGAGTTGTGATAAAAATAATAGATGTGAACGATAATCAGCCAGACATTGAGGTAACATCATTATCCAACGTAGTACCAGAAGATTCAAAGCCTGGCACAGTTATATCACTTATTAGTGTGACGGACAAAGATTCGGGCTTAAATGGTAAAGTTATTTGTAAAATCTTGGATAATGTTCCGTTTGATTTGACACCATCCATTGAGGAAAACATGTACTCTCTTGTCACAAAGGGGCGTTTAGACAGAGAAATGGTGTCCCATTATGATATCACAATAACAGCTACTGACTGTGGTGATCCTCCACTTTCAACTGTAAAATCATTTAGTGTTCAGGTGTCAGATGTAAATGACAACAGGCCACTTTTCAGTCAGAATCCATTCGAACTTTATTTGGTAGAAAACAATGTCCCCGGGGGATCAATATATTCTGTAAGCGCTGCTGATAGTGATCTGAATGAAAATGCAGCAATAGCATACCACATTGTGAGAGGTAATGGGTTGCATCGTGATATGACATCTTTTCTCAATGTACATTCGGAAAACGGACACATATTCGCGCTAAAAAGTTTTGACTTTGAAACTCTGAAAACGTTCCAGTTCCAAGTTGTTGCCACAGATTCTGGAACTCCGTCACTAAGCAGCAACGTCACAGTGAACGTGTTCATTCTGGATCAGAACGACAACGCTCCAGTCATCCTGTATCCAGTCAGCTCTAACGGTTCTGCTGAAGGTGTGGAGGAGATTCCCCGCAATGTGAACGCAGGACACTTGGTGACTAAAGTCAGAGCCTATGACGCTGATATAGGATATAACGGCTGGTTACTGTTTTCACTGCAGGAAGTTACTGACCACAGTCTCTTTGGGTTGGACCGCTATACAGGACAGATCAGAACACTTCGCTCGTTCACAGAGACAGACGAGGCTGAGCATAAACTGGTCATACTGGTGAAAGACAATGGGAACGTGTCACTCTCAGCAACAGCTACTGTGATCGTCAAAGTTGTGGAGCCCAAAGAGGCTTTTGCTGCTTCTGATGTTAAAAGTGCAACAAAGGAAGATGAGGATAATTATGTGACTTTTTACCTGATGATAACTTTGGGCTCAGTTTCAACACTTTTCCTCATCAGTATCATCGTGCTGATTGCAATGCAGTGCTCTAAATCCACAGACTATACTTCTAAATATCTACAAGAGACTAATTATGACGGGACACTGTGTCACAGCATCCAGTACAGATCTGGAGAGAAACGCTACATGTTAGTTGGACCCAGAATGAGTATAGGATCTACTATAGTCCCGGGCAGCCATGCGAACACGCTCGTGTTACCTGACAGGAGGACACCTGGAGAGGTAAGATCTTAAAAGCATCACCCACAAATACAGCACTTTGCTTGGTGGTAACCGCTGTCCATGATTTTGAAACGCTTTTCTATTATCGAGTAAATGAGACTTACTAAAACAATTGTAATAATTGCTCTGTTTTGGAACACTTGGTCAATTTGTTTTTGACAGTTGCGTCTCTAAACAGTCCGTGAAATCCTAAGAAGTACCGGATTGAGAGGCATGACGTTGGTGGTGTTTCTGTTCAGTTCTGTGTTAAGTTTGTATAGGTTTCATTATTTAAAGACTGAGCAACATCTGACTAAATTAATGAAAAATACACTACATTTTAAGCTGACAGCTTCCTGTTAATCCTGCAATATCTTGACTATTTGTTTTCAAACATAATAATGGAGAGCAACATGATCATATTCGGGGAGACTTTGGTTGGTAAAGTGGGTTGTCCTTCAATCAAAAAATCCCCGGTTCCGATAGTCAATTTCGGTCAAGACACTGAACCCCAAATCGCTGTGCCTGCGCTGTGAAAGCAAGTGAATGTTGGTTAGTCCTGATGGGCAGGTGGCACCTTGCATGGTAGCCCTTGCTATTAGTGTATGAATGGGTGTGAATGACAAGTAGTGTAAAAGCGCTTTGAGTGGTCGATAGACTAGAACAGTGCTATACAAGTACAAGTCCATTTGCCATATACATTGTCACTACACCTACGTTCGTTATTAAGAGCTTCAGCGAACAACAATCTTGCTTAAAAACAAGCGATGTGTTAACTTACAATTCATACAGATAAAGAGAGAGAGGGAGCGAGAAAGAGAAAGAGAGAGATACAGAGAGCAACAAACACTAAATGTTAAACTCGTGTTTTTTATTGTATCTTATCTGGCCATTTTCATTATTTTGTTTGCACAAATATATTGTTGCATACTATATATCTATTTTAAAGTTACTAACTATGAATTGGACAAAACTATAGTATATTCTTGAATATATTTATAGTCTATTTCGTTCCTACAATGACCTCCGGGTGTCACTGTAACATTGGGAAATTATTGAAGACGTTGTACCTCCCCTGAAAAATCTTTTGTCCGTCATTTACAGCAGGGCATGTATTCAAATAAAGCACGCCAGCCGAGGGATTCACGTTATGCATTTTTACAATATTCAATGGAAAACAGGTTGGACATAGCTATTTTTTGTCGCAGTAAAACCCTTCATCGTGTTTTGTCGAAGTTGTAGTATAATGATGGGGGCCGACAGAAAAGGTCGAAAAAGGGAGTACTACATTTTTGTGTTTCAAGTGGCTCTATTGCTTTTCATCGGAAGACAGGCTTTTGCTCAGATAAGATACTCTATACCAGAGGAGGCGAAAGAAGGAACTGCTGTTGGAAATGTTGCAAAGGATCTTGGCATTGAAATTATCTCGTTATCTGACCGACGGTTCCGTGTTGTTTCTGGATCAAAGGAGACATTTTTTGAGGTAAATCAGGACAATGGGGCTCTGTATGTCCAAAGGAAAATCGACAGGGAGGACCTGTGTCACGGTGGTGGTGCATGTTTAATGGAGCTAAAAATCCTTGTTGAAAACCCCTTGGAAATGCACTATGTAGTTGTAGAAATTACTGATGTGAATGATCACTTTCCTAGTTTTCCCGAAAATGAACAGACATTTGAAATATTTGAACAAACATTACCAGGAAGGCGATTCCAACTGCACGCCGCTCGTGATCCCGATGCTGGAATGAACTCTATTCGTAAATACACTTTAACAGCAAACGAGTATTTTGAAGTGGACATCCGTCAAAGCGATGAGGACAAAATTCCATTTTTAGTGCTGAAGAAATCGTTAGACAGAGAACAAAAGAACAAACACACGCTACTGGTTACAGCAGTTGATGGAGGTAAACCTCCAAAATCTGGGACACTAAATGTGTCGATTATTGTTCTTGACAGTAATGATAACCGTCCGATATTTAGTCAGGAGATTTACCAAATTACAGTACACGAAAATGTCCCAGTTGGTACTTCAATATTTCAAATGAATGCAACGGATCCAGATGAAGGCACCAACAGCGAAATTGAATACAGCCTTGGAAAAACTCTGAAGAAAAAAGTATATGACATTTTTGAATTGGACAAATTAACTGGAGAGATTAGGGTAAAAGGAGTTGTAGACTATGAAGAAAACGACGTTTACAAACTTGATGTTGAGGCATCCGATAAAGGAACGCCTCCACTGACAGGTGAGTGTAGAGTCATTATAAAGATTAAAGACGTCAATGACAATCCACCAGAAATAGAAGTCACATCACTGTCAAATATAGTGTCTGAAGACTCAAAGCCTGGTACAGTTATTTCATTGCTTAGTGCTGTGGATAAAGACGACGGCGTCAATGGAAAAATCATAACAAGCATAACATCAGACGTGCCTTTTGAATTAAAGCCCTCCTATAAGGAGAACATATATTCAATTGTCACTAAAGGATTTCTGGACCGAGAGAAGGTGTCACATTATGAAATAACAATAAAAGCCACCGATTGTGGTGAGCCACCCTTATCGACTGTTAAAACTCTGAGTATTCAGATATCAGATGTAAATGACAACAGACCACATTTCGACCGAAATCCATTACAGTTTTACCTGATAGAAAATAACGTAGCTGGAGCGTCAATATTCTCTGTAAGCGCCACGGACAAAGACGTGAATGACAATGCAGCGATTTCTTTTCATGTTGTAAGAGGAGCAACTGAAAATGATATAACATCATTCCTGAATATAAACTCTGATAATGGAGATATTTTGGCTTTAAAAAGTTTTGACTTTGAAACTCTGAAAACGTTCCAGTTCCAAGTTGTTGCCACAGATTCTGGAACTCCGTCACTCAGCAGCAACGTCACAGTGAACGTGTTCATTCTGGATCAGAACGACAACGCTCCAGTCATCCTGTATCCAGTCAGCTCTAACGGTTCTGCTGAAGGTGTGGAGGAGATTCCCCGCAATGTGAACGCAGGACACTTGGTGACTAAAGTCAGAGCCTATGACGCTGATATAGGATATAACGGCTGGTTACTGTTTTCACTGCAGGAAGTTACTGACCACAGTCTCTTTGGGTTGGACCGCTATACAGGACAGATCAGAACACTTCGCTCGTTCACAGAGACAGACGAGGCTGAGCATAAACTGGTCATACTGGTGAAAGACAATGGGAACGTGTCACTCTCAGCAACAGCTACTGTGATCGTCAAAGTTGTGGAGCCCAAAGAGGCTTTTGCTGCCTCTGATGTTAAAAGCGCGACAAAGGATGAGGAGGATAATAATGTGACTTTTTACCTGATGATAACTTTGGGCTCAGTTTCAACACTTTTCCTCATCAGTATCGTCGTGCTGATTGCAATGCAGTGCTCTAAATCCACAGACTACACTTCTAAATATCTACAAGAGACTAATTATGACGGGACACTGTGTCACAGCATCCAGTACAGATCTGGAGAGAAACGCTACATGTTAGTTGGACCCAGAATGAGTATAGGATCTACTATAGTCCCGGGCAGCCACGCGAATACACTGGTGCTCCCAGACAGGAGGACACCTGGAGAGGTAAGAGCTTGAAAACAATGTGATGTATAATATGTTTACATGAACTGCCTTCTGTCATTGCTTTGTGTTGAACAACATACTTTCTTGTTTTATCACCATTCTTAAGACTCAGAAAACAAAGGGCTCAAAAACAAACCCAACCAAGTCTGATTAAGTTTGAAGCTTATAATTTGGATCTTTAAAGGTTAGTCTGACTTTAATTACTGATCGTGTCTTCACTGGACGGTGTTCACTGAATAGAGAGGTAGTCAAGTCAGAGCTCCAAAAGGCCTAGTTCCTTAGCTATAATATGTTGACAAAGGCCATACTGCAAAGGTGTGCTTCACTTTCCACTTGTTTGTAATTGTTCGGCTTATCGAACCTTTGAAATAGGTAAAACATTCAATTCTATATAAAATACAAATAATAGGAAAGTTGATTACTATCCATGGTGGTAAAAAAAAGACAAACGTTTTTTTTGTTCATAAAAAGCATATGGTTACATTGCATATCTTTTTTTTTTAGTTAAGAGTATATATAGCCTTGTACTTTCTAAATTACCTCTGGGTGTCAGTATTACATAGGGAAACCATAATATTCTTCGTCCCTCCCCTCATAAAGCTTTTGTTTGCCCCCTGAAAGAAATAGAGAAGGCAATTGAATCGAGCTCGCCACCCTACGGAATGATGTTGTGCAATTTATTAAATATAAGACTCGAGGTGATTTTGACATAGACTGGCATTGGAGCAACGGATTTTTTTATGTGTTGTTGGATAAAGATGGGGATCAAACAACAAACTCAAAGAAGGGCCTGCTCCTGTTTTTTTTTTCATTTGACTTTCCTGTTGTTAGTCGGAATACGGGCTTTGGCAGAAATAAGATACTCTATTCCAGAGGAGGTACAAGATGGAACTGTTGTTGGAAATGTTGCAAATGATCTTGGCCTTGACATCACTTCTTTGTTTGGCCGACGGTTCCGTGTTGTTTCCGAATCAAAGGACGCATTATTCGAGGTAAACCAGAACAATGGGGCTCTGTATGTGCATAAGAAGATTGACAGAGAGGAGCTGTGTCGCGGTGGTGGTGCATGTCTATTGGAGCTTAAAGTCATAGTCGAAAATCCGTTGGAAATACACTACGTAGTTGTAGAAATTACTGATGTAAATGATCATTCACCAAGTTTCCCTGAAAAACACCAGATATTTGAAATATTTGAACAAACATTACCAGGAAGGCGATTCCAACTGCACACCGCTCGTGATCCCGATGCTGGCATTAATTCCATTCGTACTTACACTTTAACGTCAAATAATCATTTTGAAGTGGACATCCGTCAAAGCGATGAGGACAAAATTCCATTTTTAGTGCTGAAGAAATCGTTAGACAGAGAACAAAAGAACAAACACACGCTACTGGTTACAGCAGTCGATGGAGGTAAACCTCCAAAATCTGGGACACTAAATGTTTCCATTGTTGTACTTGACAGTAATGATAACCGTCCGATGTTTAGTCAGGAGATTTACCAAATTGAAATTCAAGAAAATGTTCCAATCGGTACTTCAGTATTTAGAATGAATGCAACAGATCCAGATGAAGGCACCAATAGCGAAATTGAATACAGCCTTAGTAAAACTCTGAAAAAAAAAGTATATGACATTTTTGAATTGGACAAATTAACTGGAGAGATTAGGGTAAAAGGAGTAGTGGATTATGAGGAAAACGATGTTTATAAACTTGACGTTGAGGCATCAGATAAAGGAACGCCTCCACTGACAGGCGAGTGTAGAGTCATTATAAATATTAAAGACGTCAATGATAATCCACCAGAAATAGAAGTCACCTCACTATCAAATATAGTGTCTGAAGATTTAAAGCCTGGTACAATGATTTCTCTCATCACTTTGAGGGATAAAGATTTCGGTGTGAATGGAAAAATAATATCAAGCATAACATCAGATGTGCCTTTTGAATTAAAGCCCTCCTATAAGGAGAACATATATTCAGTTGTCACGAAGGGATTTTTGGATCGAGAGGAGGTGTCACATTATGAAATAACAATAAAAGCCACTGATTGTGGTGAACCTCCCTTATCTACTGTGAAAACACTGAGTATTCAGATATCAGATGTAAATGACAACAGACCACAATTCTCTCAAAATCCATTACAGTTTTACCTGATAGAAAATAACGTTGCCGGAACGTCAATATTCTCTGTAAGTGCAACGGACAATGATCAGAATGACAATGCAGCAATTGCATTTCATATTGTCAGAGAAGGAATTAAAAATGATATAATGTCTTTCCTAAATGTAAACTCTGATAATGGAGATATTTTGGCTCTAAAAAGTTTTGACTTTGAAACTCTGAAAACGTTCCAGTTCCAAGTTGTTGCCACAGATTCTGGAACTCCGTCACTAAGCAGCAACGTCACAGTGAACGTGTTCATTCTGGATCAGAACGACAACGCTCCAGTCATCCTGTATCCAGTCAGCTCTAACGGTTCTGCTGAAGGTGTGGAGGAGATTCCCCGCAATGTGAACGCAGGACACTTGGTGACTAAAGTCAGAGCCTATGACGCTGATATAGGATATAACGGCTGGTTACTGTTTTCACTGCAGGAAGTTACTGACCACAGTCTCTTTGGGTTGGACCGCTATACAGGACAGATCAGAACACTTCGCTTGTTCACAGAGACAGACGAGGCTGAGCATAAACTGGTCATACTGGTGAAAGACAATGGGAACGTGTCACTCTCAGCAACAGCTACTGTGATCGTCAAAGTTGTGGAGCCCAAAGAGGCTTTTGCTGCTTCTGATGTTAAAAGTGCAACAAAGGAAGATGAGGATAATTATGTGACTTTTTACCTGATGATAACTTTGGGCTCAGTTTCAACACTTTTCCTCATCAGTATCATCGTGCTGATTGCAATGCAGTGCTCTAAATCCACAGACTATACTTCTAAATATCTACAAGAGACTAATTATGACGGGACACTGTGTCACAGCATCCAGTACAGATCTGGAGAGAAACGCTACATGTTAGTTGGACCCAGAATGAGTATAGGATCTACTATAGTCCCGGGCAGCCACGCGAATACACTTGTGCTCCCTGACAGGAGACATACTTCTGGAGAGGTAAGACAATGTATGATTTTAATAACTAATGAATAACTTTTATATAGTAACTTTTTGTCTGACTCATACTCCTCAAAATTAATATTGTGGTTAGTTTTTTTAAATAAATGTTTGTGAAAGAGCTTAATTGTTGCCATGTGCTTTTGGTCAAAATCTAACAATATGCAATGCTTTCAGTCTCTTGACATTTTAAAATGTGTTGTCATATAGTCCAACACTGCTACCAACTTTTGTCTACCGTTGTCCAAGTCACTCAAGTCTGGCCGTGGTGATTTTGCTCATGTTTTGGCGTTTTAAAAGTGTCTGGACTAGAAGAGAAAGTATTTTTTTTTTTAGCAACACTTGAAAATGTACTTAGTTAAGCTAATCGACCATAGTTTAAGAATATTACGCTGTCCATGGAGCTGAACGTTTGTGTTGTGTATCTTAGACTCTATCATAGACCCTGGTTGTAGTGGAAATACATTTGGTGACAGGCAACGGGCTACTAAACTATTGCAACCCGTTTGTTTCATTTGGTGTTGGCTGTCAAGCGATATTGTCGCTTATAAGCTCCAAACTTAATTGAGTATTTCGTGAGACTAAACTTTGTACTGGGATGTTTCTCTTCCACGTTTTATATTATCTTTCTCCTTAATACTAAAGGGAAACATCTGCCGGTCCACTGGGTGTCAGTGTTACATTAGAGAATTGCTAAAGCTTTAGTTAAAATTGACTCTGCCCCTTTTAAATTGTCTATTTCAGCTCGAACGCAAATAATGCCATCGTTTCTGATTTGATCTCTCCGTCGCGGACGTGGTTTTCTGAAATACAATCGCAGGAGAACTATAGTCGCGTTTGAAGAGGATGATATTTGTGGATGCTATTTAAAAAATTACACCAACGGACACAAAGGACAAAGAGGCAGAATGACGTCTTGGCCGGGTCCTCTGCTTTTCGCTCTCCTGTTTGGCTTTGGTGAGCTGATTTCAGCTCAAATAAAATACTCGACTCCAGAGGAAGTTAAACTTGGAGCAGTTATTGGAAATGTTGCCAAGGATTTGGGCCTTGATGTCAGTACATTGATAAACAGGCGTTTTCGTATTGTGTCTGGACCCCAGGACGCGCTATTTGAGGTAAACCCGAACAATGGCGTCTTGTATGTTCATAAGAATCTCGATAGAGAAAAGCTGTGCGATAGAAATGTTGATTGTTTATTAGATCTGAAAATTGTTGTTGAAAATCCACTTGAGATCCATTATGTCACAGTGGAAATAACGGATGCAAACGACCATGCACCGACGTTTGTCGAGAAAGAAAAGGTTCTAGAAATAACCGAGAATACTTTGCTGGGAGCACGATTTCAGTTACCAGGCGCACGTGATCCAGATGTTGGAATAAATTCAGTCCAGCGCTATAAACTTAGTCAAAACGATCATTTTAATCTTGAAATTCGAGAAAGGGGGGATGATAAAATCCCCTTCTTAGTGTTGCAGAAGCCCTTGGACAGAGAGCAGAAAACGAACCATAGCTTGATTTTAACCGCTATGGATGGAGGCACACCAGTAAAATCAGCGATTCTTAATCTTACTATAATGGTTCTTGATATTAATGATAACCGACCTAGTTTTTCGAATGAGGTTTATTCTGTGATATTACAAGAAAATGTTGCGTTAGAAACGATTGTGATAAAAGTCAAAGCAACTGATCTCGACGAGGGAGCGAATGGGGATGTCGAGTACGCCTTTGGAGGTGACATTAATTCCAAGGTGTTGGAGCTATTTACTCTAGACAGACATTCAGGCGAGATTCGAGTTAAAGGACAAATTGACTATGAGACAGCTGATGTTTTTAAGTTAGACGTCCAAGCATCTGACAGAGGTCAGCCGCCGACAACAACGGACTGCAGCGTTATAATAAAGATCCAAGATATCAATGACAATGAACCAGAAATAGAGGTAACATCAATATCTAGCATGGTCCCAGAGGATTCAAAACATGGGACTGTGATCTCTCTTATTAGTGTTACAGACATTGATTCCGGCCTGAATGGCAAAGTCAAGTGCCGTCTGACCGGGAATGTACCATTTGAATTAAAACCGTCGTTTAAAGAAAACATGTACTCTTTGGTGACAAAAGAAACACTGGACAGAGAAAGTGTGTCACATTATGACATTTCAATAACAGCTACAGATTATGGTGAGCCTCCACTTTCCACATTCAAAACTTTGAGTATTCAGGTATCAGATATGAATGATAACATCCCAGAGTTTTCACGTAGTCCATTAGAAATATATTTGACGGAAAACAATGCTCCTGGCGCATCAATATTTTCTGTGACTGCAATTGATAAAGACTTAAACGACAATGCAGCAGTGTCCTATCGTATAGTTAGAGGTAAAGGCGGTCATAATGATATGGCATCTTTTCTGAATATTAATTCTGAAAATGGACATATTTCAGCATTAAAAGGTTTTGACTTTGAAACACTGAAAACGTTCCAGTTCCAAGTTGTTGCCACAGATTCTGGAACTCCGTCACTAAGCAGCAACGTCACAGTGAATGTGTTCATTCTGGATCAGAACGACAACGCTCCAGTCATCCTGTATCCAGTCAGCTCTAACGGTTCTGCTGAAGGTGTGGAGGAGATTCCCCGCAATGTGAACGCAGGACACTTGGTGACTAAAGTCAGAGCCTATGACGCTGATATAGGATATAACGGCTGGTTACTGTTTTCACTGCAGGAAGTTACTGACCACAGTCTCTTTGGGTTGGACCGCTATACAGGACAGATCAGAACACTTCGCTCGTTCACAGAGACAGACGAGGCTGAGCATAAACTGGTCATACTGGTGAAAGACAATGGGAACGTGTCACTCTCAGCAACAGCTACTGTGATCGTCAAAGTTGTGGAGCCCAAAGAGGCTTTTGCTGCCTCTGATGTTAAAAGTGCAACAAAGAATGAGGAGGATAATAACGTGACTTTTTACCTGATGATAACTTTGGGCTCAGTTTCAACACTTTTCCTCATCAGTATCATCGTGCTGATTGCAATGCAGTGCTCTAAATCCACAGACTATACTTCTAAATATCTACAAGAGACTAATTATGACGGGACACTGTGTCACAGCATCCAGTACAGATCTGGAGAGAAACGCTACATGTTAGTTGGACCCAGAATGAGTATAGGATCTACTATAGTCCCGGGCAGCCACGCGAACACACTTGTGCTCCCTGACAGGAGACATACATCTGGAGAGGTAAGACTTTTTAAAAAAGCGTTTAATGCAATATACTTACAAGTGTATTATTCTTTCTTGGTGCATTGGTTGAAGTTTGCTCCTTATTGTGTCTCTAACCGTACCAAATATAACTTTCAACAAATGTTGAGTTTCTAACATGTTTATGTATCATTTGTCATACAACATGATAATTTACATTGAGAGTTATTTCAGAATACAATTGGCAAGATAGCTTATCTGTGCTATTCTCTCACTGTTTGTCTTCTTTGTGGGTTGGCATGCACATACACACTCATACCCATGATATATTTCCTTTGATTAAGAACACTGTCCATGGTGCTGAAATGAAAATGGTCCTGTTTCCCAGCCCAGAGGTGTACTTAGTCTGTATTTGGGAATATGTGGGAAGTGCTTTTTTGACATTTGGGTCTCATAACATTCCAACTTCTTACCAACTGAATGAAAAGTTCGAAGATGTTGCAGTGTTTCTGTTGAGTTGTTTGAGCAATATGCACCTAGTTGTAATAATACTGAACTACTTTTCTTATTTGAGGGGAAGGCTGTGCATCTTCTTGATGTTGCTGTCTGTGGTGCTGAAACGCATGGTTGTGTCAAACAGGAATGCAACGTTAAAAAAAAAAATTAAATGTATTAAAATGATCAATTAATAGGCATCTATAAATAGAGGCTTCCTAAAAGAATGCATGACTTCAAAAAGTTTGTATTAAAATAGTGCAGTTTGCTAATGACCTCTGGGTGTCACTATAACATCGGGAAGCCAAAGACGGTTTTATCCCTCCTCTTTCAAGGCTTTTGTTTTCTACCGAACAGAGCACAGAAGATATTTGAATCAAGCACACGAGCCGATGGAATCATGCTTTGCTTTATGAAAATGTGCGATATTGGAGCTGGACGTAAATAATTGTTTGTTGGAGTAACAACCTCCTGCGTGTATATGTGTTGTTGGATAACGATGGGGATCGATTCAAAATCTCGGACAAAGGACTGCTCCTGGTTTGCTTTTTATTTGGTTCTACTGCTTTTCGGAAAACAGACTGTGGCTCAAATAAGGTACTCTATTCCCGAGGAGGTACAAGAGGGAACTGTTGTTGGAAATGTCGCGAAGGATCTTGGCCTTGACATCACCTCTTTGATTGCTCGACGGTTCCGTGTTGTTTCTGGAAGTAAGGACGCTATTTTTGAGGTAAACCAGAATAATGGGGCATTGTACGTCGACAAGCACATTGACAGAGAGGAGCTCTGTCAGGGTAGCGGTGCTTGCCTGATGGAGCTAAAAATCCTCGTTGAAACCCCTTTGGAAATACACTACGTAATTGTAGAAATCACTGATGTAAATGATCACGCTCCTCGTTTTCCTGAAAGGGAACAGCTATTAGAAATAGCTGAGCATACATTGCCAGGAAGGCGATTTCAACTGCACACTGCTCGTGATCCCGATGCTGGAATTAACTCTATTCGTACATACACGTTGACGTCAAATAATCATTTTGAAATAGACATCCAACAAAGTGATGAGGACAAAATACCATTTTTAGTGCTGAAGAAATCGTTAGACAGAGAACAAATTAATAAACTCGCGCTACTGGTTACAGCAGTTGATGGAGGTAAACCTCCCAAATCTGGGAGACTAAATGTTTCTATTATTGTACTTGACAGTAATGATAATCGTCCGATATTTAGTCAAGATACTTACCAAATAGAAATATATGAAAATGCACCATTCGGTACTTCAATATTTCAAATGAATGCGACGGATCCTGATGAAGGCACCAATGGGGAAATTGAATACAGCCTTGGAAAAACCATGAAGCGAAAAATCTATGAAATGTTTGAGTTGGACAAATTAACTGGAGAGATTATAATTAAAAGAGTTGTGGACTATGAAGAAAACGAGGTTTACAAACTTGATGTTGAGGCATCAGATAAAGCAACACCGCCATTAACGGGTGAGTGTAGAGTTGTTATAAAGATAATAGATGTCAACGACAATCCACCAGAAATAGAAGTCACATCACTGTCAAATACAGTGTCTGAAGACTCAAAGCCTGGTACAGTTATTTCACTACTTAGTGTGACGGATAAAGACTCCGGTGTCAATGGAAAAATAATATCAAGCATAACCTCAGACGTTCCTTTTGAATTAAAGCCCTCTTATAAGGAGAACATATATTCAATTGTCACGAAGGGAGTTTTGGATCGAGAGAAAGTGTCCCATTATGAAATAACAATAAAAGCTACCGATTGTGGTGAACCTCCCTTATCTACGGTTAAAACACTGAGTGTTCAAATATCAGATGTAAATGACAACTGTCCACATTTCCAACATGCTCCTTTAGAGTTCTATCTGGTAGAAAATAACGTTGCCGGAAATTCAATTTTCTCTGTGAGCGCAACGGACAAAGACGTAAATGACAATGCAGTTATATCATATCGTATAGTGAGAGAAGGGAGTCAGAATGACATACTGTCTTTTCTAAATATAAATTCTGATAATGGATACATTTCAGCGCTAAAAAGTTTTGACTTTGAAACTCTGAAAACGTTCCAGTTCCAAGTTGTTGCCACAGATTCTGGAACTCCGTCACTAAGCAACAACGTCACAGTGAACGTGTTCATTCTGGATCAGAACGACAACGCTCCAGTCATCCTGTATCCAGTCAGCTCTAACGGTTCTGCTGAAGGTGTGGAGGAGATTCCCCGCAATGTGAACGCAGGACACTTGGTGACTAAAGTCAGAGCCTATGACGCTGATATAGGATATAACGGCTGGTTACTGTTTTCACTGCAGGAAGTTACTGACCACAGTCTCTTTGGGTTGGACCGCTATACAGGACAGATCAGAACACTTCGCTCGTTCACAGAGACAGACGAGGCTGAGCATAAACTGGTCATACTGGTGAAAGACAATGGGAACGTGTCACTCTCAGCAACAGCTACTGTGATCGTCAAAGTTGTGGAGCCCAAAGAGGCTTTTGCTGCCTCTGATGTTAAAAGTGCAACAAAGGATGAGGAGGATAATAACGTGACTTTTTACCTGATGATAACTTTGGGCTCCGTTTCAACACTTTTTCTCATCAGTATCATCGTGCTGATTGCAATGCAGTGCTCTAAATCCACAGACTACACTTCTAAATATCTACAAGAGACTAATTATGACGGGACGCTGTGTCACAGCATCCAGTACAGATCTGGAGAGAAACGCTACATGTTAGTTGGACCCAGAATGAGTATAGGATCTACTATAGTCCCGGGAAGCCACGCAAACACACTGGTGCTCCCTGACAGGAGGAAACCTGGAGAGGTAAGACTTTTTAAAAAAGCGTTTAATGCAATATACTTACAAGCGTATTATTATTTGTTGGTGCATTGCTTGAAGTTTGCTCCTTATTGCGTCTCTAACCGTACCAAATATAACTTTCAACAAATATTGACTTTCTAACATGTTTGTGTATCATTTTTCATACAAAGTGATCATTTACATTGAGAGTTATTTCAGAATACAAGTGGCAAGATAGCTTATCTGTGCTATTCTCTCACTGTTTGTCTTCCTCATGGGTCGGCATGCACATACACACTCATATCTTTACTTTGATTAAGAACACTGTCCATGGTGCTGAAATGAAAATGGTCCTTTTTCCCAGCCCAGAGGTGTACTTATTTGGGAATATGTGGGAAGTGCTTTTTTGACATATGGGTCTCATAACATTCCAACTTCTTACCAACTGAATGAAAAGTTCGAAGATGTTGCAGTGTTTCTGTTGAGTTGTTTGAGCAATATGCACCTAGTTGTAATAAGAATGTACTACTTTTCTTATTTGAGGGAAAGGCTGTGCATCTTCTTGATGTTGCTGTCTGTGGTGCTGAAACACATGGTTGTGTCAAACAGACATGTAACGTTAAAGAACAATATACAATGTATTACAAATATCAATTAATAGGGCTCTGTATAGGTAGAGGCTTTCAAAAAGAATGCATGACTTCAAACAGTTTGTATTAAAATAGTGCAGTTTGCTAATTACCTCTGGGTGTCACTATAACATCGGGAAGCCAAAGACGGTTTTATCCCTCCTCTTTCAAGGCTTTTGTTTTCTACCCATAAGAGCACAGAATATATTTTTAATCAAGCACAGGAGCCGATGGAATCACGCTTTGCTTTTAAAAAATGTGCGATATTCAGGGAGCTGGACATTAATAATTGTTTGTTGGAGTAACAACCTCTTGCGTGTATATATGTTGTTGGATAACGATGGGGATCGATTCAAAATCTCGGACAAAGGACTGCCCCTGGTTTGCTTTTTATTTGGTTCTACTGCTCTTCGGAAAACAGACTTTGGCTCAAATAAGGTACTCTATTCCCGAGGAGGTACAAGAGGGAACAGTTGTTGGAAATGTCGCGAAGGATCTTGGCCTTGACATCACCTCTTTGATTGCTCGACGGTTCCGTGTTGTTTCTGGAAGTAAGGACGCTATTTTTGAGGTAAACCAGAATAATGGGGCATTGTACGTCGACAAGCACATTGACAGAGAGGAGCTCTGTCAGGGTAGCGGTGCTTGCCTGATGGAGCTAAAAATCCTCGTTGAAACCCCTTTGGAAATACACTACGTAATTGTAGAAATCACTGATGTAAATGATCACGCTCCTAGTTTTCCTGAAAGGGAACAGCTATTAGAAATAGCTGAGCATACATTGCCAGGAAGGCGATTTCAACTGCACACTGCTCGTGATCCCGATGCTGGAATTAACTCTATTCGTACATACACGTTGACGTCAAATGAACATTTTGAAGTAAATATCCGTCAAAGCGATGCGGGTAAAATACCATTTTTAGTACTGAAGAAGTCGTTAGACAGAGAACAAAAGAATAAACATGCTTTACTGGTTACAGCAGTTGATGGAGGTAAACCTCCCAAATCTGGGACACTAAATGTTTCTATTATTGTACTTGACATTAATGATAATCGTCCAATATTTAGTCAGGAGATTTACCAAATTGTATTACAGGAAAACATTGCTGTTGGTACTTCAGTATTTAAAATGAATGCAACAGATCTGGATGAGGACACTAATGGGGAAGTTGAGTATAGCCTTGGAAAAACCTTAACGCGTAAAGTCTATGATATGTTTGAATTGGACAAATTAACTGGAGAGATTATAGTTAAAGGGGTGGTGGATTATGAAGAAAACGACGCATATGAACTGGACGTTGAGGCATCCGATAAAGGAACACCTCCACTTGCAGGTGAGTGTAGAGTCATTATAAAGATTAAAGACGTCAATGACAATCCACCAGAAATAGAAGTCACCTCACTGTCAAATACAGTGTCTGAAGACTCAAAGCCTGGCACAGTTATTTCACTTATTAGTGTGACAGATAAAGACTCCGGTGTAAATGGAAAGATTATTTCGCACATATCAAATGACGTGCCTTTTGAATTAAAGCCCTCTTATAAGGAGAACACGTACTCAGTTGTCACGAAGGGAGTTTTGGATCGAGAGAAGGTGTCACATTATGAAATAACAATAACAGCTACCGATTGTGGTGAACCTCCCTTATCTACTGTTAAAACGCTGAGTGTTCAGATATCAGATGTAAATGACAACAGTCCACATTTCCAACATGCTCCTTTAGAGTTTTATCTGGTAGAAAATAATGTTCCAGGAAGATCAGTTTTCTCTGTAAGCGCAAATGACGATGATTTGAGTGAAAATGCAGCCATTTCATATCATATTGTCAGAGAAGGAATTCAAAATGACATAATGTCTTTCCTCAATGTAAACTCTGAAAATGGCCACATTTTAGCACTAAAAAGTTTTGACTTTGAAACTCTGAAAACGTTCCAGTTCCAAGTTGTTGCCGCAGATTCTGGAACTCCGTCACTAAGCAGCAACGTCACAGTGAACGTGTTCATTCTGGATCAGAACGACAACGCTCCAGTCATCCTGTATCCAGTCAGCTCTAACGGTTCTGCTGAAGGTGTGGAGGAGATTCCCCGCAATGTGAACGCAGGACACTTGGTGACTAAAGTCAGAGCCTATGACGCTGATATAGGATATAACGGCTGGTTACTGTTTTCACTGCAGGAAGTTACTGACCACAGTCTCTTTGGGTTGGACCGCTATACAGGACAGATCAGAACACTTCGCTCGTTCACAGAGACAGACGAGGCTGAGCATAAACTGGTCATACTGGTGAAAGACAATGGGAACGTGTCACTCTCAGCAACAGCTACTGTGATCGTTAAAGTTGTGGAGCCCAAAGAGGCTTTTGCTGCTTCTGATGTTAAAAGTGCAACAAAGGAAGAGGAGGATTATAATGTGACTTTTTACCTGATGATAACTTTGGGCTCAGTTTCAACACTTTTTCTCATCAGTATCATCGTGCTGATTGCAATGCAGTGCTCTAAATCCACAGACTACACTTCTAAATATCTACAAGAGACTAATTATGACGGGACACTGTGTCACAGCATCCAGTACAGATCTGGAGAGAAACGCTACATGTTAGTTGGACCCAGAATGAGTATAGGATCTACTATAGTCCCGGGCAGCCACGCGAATACACTAATGCTACCTGACAGGAGGTCTGCGACTGCAGAGGTAAGATATGTTTAAATATTATTACTCAGGCTGGGTTTTGTATAAATGTGATTCTCCAAATTTATAGAAACATAAATGGCCTAACATATTCATGAAAACTTGTTGTATCCACGAGGTGTTCCTTTCAACAATGGTTATCAATTTTTACACTGATAATGTTTCATACTATTTCAATGAAGACGTAATATTTCACTTTCAAATGCAAAGTAAAAATTAACAAAATAAGATTACAAGATTGTTACAAATCTAGTCTTAAATTTGTGCATATTTGACTTGTTGTCATGTGAGATGACCGCTGAATCGAAACTCTGTACTGTATTGTTGTAAGATTATATAGTCAAAAGGATTTGAGATGAATCCGTGTTTGTGGTACAATCGCATGGTGGCACTAAACAACCAGAAATACGCACCGCAGCAGTTAACCATCGGTCTGTTAGACTGCCTCTAAAGCATTCAGGGGGCAGACCAATAGCCTCCGAATGAGCTTTGTTCGAACAATTTTCGCGTTCATACAACCTGCGAGCCTCGTAAGACGGTGATATTTCTTCAATTAACGGGCATGCAAACAGTTTGTATCACTTGGTATCCACTGGATTTATACATTGACACAAGACAATGGAACAAAGCGGACAGGACTCCTGGCGACAAGGAAGCAAATGGATGGCCTTGGTGCTGTGTCTTAGTCTGATTTTCGGCGAGGCATCGGGGCAGATAAGATATTCTATATCGGAGGAGATCAAAGAAGGGACTTCTGTTGGGAATATTGCAAAGGATTTGGGAATAGATCCAAGTATATTACAAGCAAGGGGATTTCGTATTGTTTCTGGCTCCACTGAACCCCTTTTCCAAGTAAACCAAAATGATGGGATTTTATACGTAAATCGTAACATTGACCGTGAAGAAATTTGCCAGCGGACCAGTGTATGTTTGATAAATCTTAAGACCGTCCTCGAGAACCCACTGGAGATCCATTATGTTGCTGTGGAAGTGTTGGACGTAAATGACCACTCGCCCTCTTTCCCGGAAGACAACAAAAGGATCGAGATTTCGGAATCCACTTTACCGGGAACCAGATTTCAGTTACATGCTGCTCTGGATCCAGATGGTGGACTGAATTCCGTCCAGCAGTACAAGCTAAGTCCTAATAATCATTTTCGGCTCGAAGTGAAAGACAGCGGAAAAGAAGGGAAAGTGCCTATTTTACAATTACAAAGCCCGTTAGACAGAGAGGCCTCTAGCAGCCACAAACTACTTCTTACAGCCCTGGACGGAGGTAAACCCCCTAAATCAGGGTCCATGGATATATTCATTGATGTTCTAGATGTGAACGATAATGCGCCAGTTTTTACAAAAGATGCGTATTCAGCAGATATAAATGAAAATGCATCTATTGGAACAATAGTCATACGAGTAAATGCCACGGACATGGACGACGGTTTGAATGGAGATGTTAGCTATTCTTTCGGCAATGTAAATAGTAAGGTACGTGAACTATTTAACGTCGACCCGATCACAGGTGAGATAACTGTGAAAGGACAATTAGACTATGAAGTGGATGACAGTTACGAGATAAATATCCAGGCATCTGACAGCGGTGCTGTTCCATTTCGAACGGAAAAAAGCGTTAGTGTAAACATTAAAGACATCAATGACAATGCACCTGTAATTGAAGTGACGTCACTGTCGAGCAAATTGTCAGAGGATTCCAGACCAGGAACAACGGTAGCACTTCTTAGCATTACGGATCTGGACTCTGGAGTGAACGGGAAAGTTCTCAGCTTTGTAAAAGGCAATGTCCCTTTCACAATAACACCTTCAATACAGGACAACATGTACACTGTCGTGACAAAGTCACAGCTTGACAGGGAAAATAGATCGATTTATGATGTAACAGTAATCGCAAAAGATGCAGGTGAACCAGCCTTAACAACTGAAAAGACTTTGATAGTTATTGTATCCGACGTTAACGATAACAGCCCAGAGTTTTCTATGAGGCAATACAATTTTTACGTCACCGAGAATAACCCTGCAGGAGTGTCGGTATTTTCCGTGATCGCGTCTGATCATGACGAGGGAGATAATGCTTTTATTTCGTATCATATTCTCAGAGATGCAGCTTATGCAAATACAGTGACATCATTTCTAAACATAAACTCTGAAAATGGCCACATTTCAGCGCTAAAGAGTTTTGACTTTGAAACTCTGAAAACGTTCCAGTTCCAAGTTGTTGCCGCAGATTCTGGAACTCCGTCACTAAGCAGCAACGTCACAGTGAACGTGTTCATTCTGGATCAGAACGACAACGCTCCAGTCATCCTGTATCCAGTCAGCTCTAACGGTTCTGCTGAAGGTGTGGAGGAGATTCCCCGCAATGTGAACGCAGGACACTTGGTGACTAAAGTCAGAGCCTATGACGCTGATATAGGATATAACGGCTGGTTACTGTTTTCACTGCAGGAAGTTACTGACCACAGTCTCTTTGGGTTGGACCGCTATACAGGACAGATCAGAACACTTCGCTTGTTCACAGAGACAGACGAGGCTGAGCATAAACTGGTCATACTGGTGAAAGACAATGGGAACGTGTCACTCTCAGCAACAGCTACTGTGATCGTCAAAGTTGTGGAACCCAAAGAGGCTTTTGCTGCTTCTGATGTTAAAAGTGCAACAAAGGATGAGGAGGATAATAATGTGACTTTTTACCTGATGATAACTTTGGGCTCCGTTTCAACACTTTTTCTCATCAGTATCATCGTGCTGATTGCAATGCAGTGCTCTAAATCCACAGACTATACTTCTAAATATCTACAAGAGACTAATTATGACGGGACACTGTGTCACAGCATCCAGTACAGATCTGGAGAGAAACGCTACATGTTAGTTGGACCCAGAATGAGTATAGGATCTACTATAGTCCCGGGCAGCCACGCGAACACACTGGTGCTCCCTGACAGGAGGACACCTGGAGAGGTAAGACTTTTAAAAAAGTGTTCAATGCAATATACTTACAAGCGTATTATCCTTTGTTGGTGCATTGCTTGAAGTTTGCTCCTTATTGTGTCTCTAACCGTATCAAATATAACTTTCAACAAATATTGAGTTTCTAACATGTTTATGTATCATTTATCATACAACGTGATAATTTACATTGAGAGTTATTTCAGAATACAATTGGCAAGATAGCTTATCTGTGCTATTCTCTCACTGTTTGTCTTCTTTGTGGGTTGGCATGCACATACACACTCATACCCATGATATATTTCCTTTGATTAAGAACACTGTCCATGGTGCTGAAATGAAAATGGTCCTGTTTCCCAGCCCAGAGGTGTACTTAGTCTGTATTTGGGAATATGTGGGAAGTGCTTTTTTGACATTTGGGTCTCATAACATTCCAACTTCTTACCAACTGAATGAAAAGTTCGAAGATGTTGCAGTGTTTCTGTTGAGTTGTTTGAGCAATATGCACCTAGTTGTAATAATACTGAACTACTTTTCTTATTTGAGGGGAAGGCTGTGCATCTTCTTGATGTTGCTGTCTGTGGTGCTGAAACGCATGGTTGTGTCAAACAGGAATGCAACGTTAAAAAAAAATATTAAATGTATTAAAATGATCAATTAATAGGCATCTATAAATAGAGGCTTCCTAAAAGAATGCATGACTTCAAAAAGTTTGTATTAAAATAGTGCAGTTTGCTAATGACCTCTGGGTGTCACTATAACATCGGGAAGCCAAAGACGGTTTTATCCCTCCTCTTTCAAGGCTTTTGTTTTCTACCGAACACAGCACAGAAGATATTTGAATCAAGCACACGAGCCGATGGAATCACGCTTTGCTTTATGAAAATGTGCGATATTGGAGCTGGACGTAAATAATTGTTTGTTGGAGTAACAACCTCCTGCGTGTATATGTGTTGTTGGATAACGATGGGGATCGATTCAAAATCTCGGACAAAGGACTGCTCCTGGTTTGCTTTTTATTTGGCTCTACTGCTGTTCGGAAAACAGACTTTGGCTCAAATAAGGTACTCTATTCCCGAGGAGGTACAAGAGGGAACTGTTGTTGGAAATGTTGCGAAGGATCTTGGCCTTGACATCACCTCTTTGATTGCTCGACGGTTCCGTGTTGTTTCTGAAAGTAAGGACGCTATTTTTGAGGTAAACCAGAATAATGGGGCATTGTACGTCGACAAGCACATTGACAGAGAGGAGCTCTGTCAGGGTAGCGGTGCTTGCCTGATGGAGCTAAAAATCCTCGTTGAAACCCCTTTGGAAATACACTACGTAATTGTAGAAATCACTGATGTAAATGATCACGCTCCTAGTTTTCCTGAAAGGGAACAGATATTAGAAATAGCTGAGCATACATTGCCAGGAAGGCGATTTCAGCTGCACACTGCTCGTGATCCCGATGCTGGAATTAATTCTATTCGTACATACACTTTGACGTCAAATGAACATTTTGAAGTAAATATCCGTCAAAGCGATGCGGGTAAAATACCATTTTTAGTGCTGAAGAAGTCGCTAGACAGAGAACAAAAGAATAAACATACGTTACTTGTTACAGCAGTTGATGGAGGTAAACCCCAAAGATCAGGTTCACTAAATGTCTCCATTGTTGTACTGGACAGTAATGATAATCGTCCGATATTTAGTCAGGAGATTTATCAAATTGTATTACAGGAAAACGTTGCTGTTGGTACTTCAGTATTTAAAATGAATGCAACAGATCTGGATGAGGACAATAATGGGGAAGTTGAGTATAGCCTTGGAAAAACCTTAACGCGTAAAGTCTATGATATGTTTGAATTGGACAAATTAACTGGAGAGATTATAGTTAAAGGGGTGGTGGATTATGAAGAAAACGACGCATATGAACTGGACGTTGAGGCATCCGATAAAGGAACACCTCCACTTGCAGGTGAGTGTAGAGTCATTATAAAGATTAAAGACGTCAATGACAATCCACCAGAAATAGAAGTCACCTCACTGTCAAATACAGTGTCTGAAGACTCAAAACCTGGCACAGTTATTTCACTTATTAGTGTGAGAGATAAAGACTCCGGTGTAAATGGAAAGATTATTTCGCACATATCAAATGACGCCCCTTTTGAATTAAAGCCCTCTTATAAGGAGAACACGTACTCAGTTGTCACGAAGGGAGTTTTGGATCGAGAGAAGGTGTCACATTATGAAATAACAATAACGGCTACCGATTGTGGTGAACCTCCCTTATCTACTGTTAAAACGCTGAGTGTTCAGATATCAGATGTAAATGACAACAGTCCACATTTCCAACATGCTCCTTTAGAGTTTTATCTGGTAGAAAATAATGTTCCAGGAAGATCAGTTTTCTCTGTAAGCGCAAATGACGATGATTTGAGTGAAAATGCAGCCATTTCATATCATATTGTCAGAGAAGGAATTCAAAATGACATAATGTCTTTCCTCAATGTAAACTCTGAAAATGGCCACATTTCAGCACTAAAACGTTTTGACTTTGAAACTTTGAAAACGTTCCAGTTCCAAGTTGTTGCCACAGATTCTGGAACTCCGTCACTAAGCAGCAACGTCACAGTGAACGTGTTCATTCTGGATCAGAACGACAACGCTCCAGTCATCCTGTATCCAGTCAGCTCCAACGGTTCTGCTGAAGGTGTGGAGGAGATTCCCCGCAATGTGAACGCAGGACACTTGGTGACTAAAGTCAGAGCCTATGACGCTGATATAGGATATAACGGCTGGTTACTGTTTTCACTGCAGGAAGTTACTGACCACAGTCTCTTTGGGTTGGACCGCTATACAGGACAGATCAGAACACTTCGCTCGTTCACAGAGACAGACGAGGCTGAGCATAAACTGGTCATACTGGTGAAAGACAATGGGAACGTGTCACTCTCAGCAACAGCTACTGTGATCGTCAAAGTTGTGGAGCCCAAAGAGGCTTTTGCTGCTTCTGATGTTAAAAGCGCAACAAAGGATGAGGATGATAATAATGTGACTTTTTACCTGATGATAACTTTGGGCTCCGTTTCAACACTTTTCCTCATCAGTATCATCGTGCTGATTGCAATGCAGTGCTCGAAATCCACAGACTACACTTCTAAATATCTACAAGAGACTAATTATGACGGGACACTGTGTCACAGCATCCAGTACAGATCTGGAGAGAAACGCTACATGTTAGTTGGACCCAGAATGAGTATAGGATCTACTATAGTCCCGGGCAGCCATGCGAATACACTTGTGCTCCCTGACAGGAGGTCTGCGACTGCAGAGGTAAGACATGTTTAAATATTATTACTCAGGCTGGGTTTTGTATAAATGTGATTCTCCAAATTTATAGAAACATAAATGGCCTAACATATTCATGAAAACTTGTTGTATCCACGAGGTGTTCCTTTCAACAATGGTTATCAATTTTTACACTGATAATGTTACATACTATTTTGATGAAGACGTAGTATTTCACTTTCAAATGCAAAGTAAAAATTAACAAAATAAGATTACAATATTGTTACAAATCTAGTCTTAAATTTGTGCATATTTGACTCGTTGTCATGTGAGATGACCGCTGAATCGAAACTCTGTACTGTATTGTTGTAAGATTATATAGTCAAAAGAATTTGAGATGAATCCGTGTTTGTGGTACAATCGCATGGTGGCACTAAACAACCAGAAATACGCACCGCAGCAGTTAACCATCGGTCTGTTAGACTGCCTCTAAAGCATTCAGGGGGGCAGACCAATAGCCTCCGAATGAGCTTTGTTCTAACAATTTTCGCGTTCATACAACCTGCGAGCCTCGTAAGACGGTGATATTTCTTCAATTAACGGGCATGCAAACAGTTTGTATCACTTGGTATCCACTGGATTTATACATTGACACAAGACAATGGAACAAAGCGGACAGGACTCCTGGCGACAAGGAAGCAAATGGATGGCCTTGGTGCTGTCTCTTAGTCTGATTTTCGGCGAGGCATCGGGGCAGATAAGATATTCTATATCGGAGGAGATCAAAGAAGGGACTGCTGTTGGGAATATTGCAAAGGATTTGGGAATAGATCCAAGTATATTACAAGCAAGGGGATTTCGTATTGTTTCTGGCTCCACTGAACCCCTTTTCCAAGTAAACCAAAATGATGGGATTTTATACGTAAATCGTAACATTGACCGTGAAGAAATTTGCCAGCGGACCAGTGTATGTTTGATAAATCTTAAGACCGTCCTCGAGAACCCACTGGAGATCCATTATGTTGCTGTGGAAGTGTTGGACGTAAATGACCACTCGCCCTCTTTCCCGGAAGACAACAAAAGGATCGAGATTTCGGAGTCCACTTTACCGGGAACCAGATTTCAGTTGCATGCTGCTCTGGATCCAGATGGTGGACTGAATTCCGTCCAGCAGTACAAATTAAGTCCTAATAATCATTTTCGGCTCGAAGTGAAAGATCGCGGAAAAGATGGCAAAGTGCCTATTTTACAATTACAAAGCCCGTTAGACAGAGAGGCCTCTAGCAGCCACAAACTACTTCTTACAGCCCTGGACGGAGGTAAACCCCCTAAATCAGGGTCCATGGATATATTCATTGATGTTCTAGATGTGAACGATAATGCGCCAGTTTTTACAAAAGATGCGTATTCTGCAGATATAAATGAAAATGCACCTTTTGGAACAATAGTCATACGAGTAAATGCCACGGACATGGACGACGGTTTGAATGGAGATGTTAGCTATTCTTTCGGCAATGTAAATAGTAAGGTACGTGAACTATTTAACGTCGACCCGATCACAGGTGAGATAACTGTGAAAGGACAATTAGACTATGAAGTGGATGACAGTTACGAGATAGATATTCAAGCATCTGACAGCGGTGCTGTTCCATTTCGAACAGACAAAAGTGTTAGTGTAAACATTAAAGACATCAATGACAATGCACCTGTAATTGAGGTGACGTCACTGTCTAACAAGATTTCAGAGGATTCCAGACCAGGAACAACAGTAGCACTTCTTAGCATTACGGATTTGGACTCTGGAGTGAACGGGAAAGTTCTCAGCTTTGTAAAAGGCAATGTCCCTTTCACAATAACACCTTCAATACAGGACAACATGTACACTGTCGTGACAAAGTCACAGCTTGACAGGGAAAATAGATCGATTTATGATGTAACAGTAATCGCAAAAGATGCAGGTGAACCAGCCTTAACAACTGAAAAGACGTTGAGGGTTATTGTATCCGACGTTAACGATAACAGCCCAGAGTTTTCTATGAGGCAATACAATTTTTACGTCACCGAGAATAACCCTGCAGGAGTGTCGGTATTTTCCGTGATCGCGTCTGATCATGACGAGGGAGATAATGCATTTATTTCGTATCATATTCTCAGAGATGTAGCTTATGCAAATACAGTGACATCATTTCTAAACATAAACTCTGAAAATGGCCACATTTCAGCGCTAAAGAGTTTTGATTTTGAAACTCTGAAAACGTTCCAGTTCCAAGTTGTTGCCGCAGATTCTGGAACTCCGTCACTAAGCAGCAACGTCACAGTGAACGTGTTCATTCTGGATCAGAATGACAACGCTCCAGTCATCCTGTATCCAGTCAGCTCTAACGGTTCTGCTGAAGGTGTGGAGGAGATTCCCCGCAATGTGAACGCAGGACACTTGGTGACTAAAGTCAGAGCCTATGACGCTGATATAGGATATAACGGCTGGTTACTGTTTTCACTGCAGGAAGTTACTGACCACAGTCTCTTTGGGTTGGACCGCTATACAGGACAGATCAGAACACTTCGCTCGTTCACAGAGACAGACGAGGCTGAGCATAAACTGGTCATACTGGTGAAAGACAATGGGAACGTGTCACTCTCAGCAACAGCTACTGTGATCGTCAAAGTTGTGGAGCCCAAAGAGGCTTTTGCTGCTTCTGATGTTAAAAGTGCAACAAAGGAAGAGGAGGATAATAATGTGACTTTTTACCTGATGATAACTTTGGGCTCAGTTTCAACACTTTTCCTCATCAGTATCATCGTGCTGATTGCAATGCAGTGCTCTAAATCCACAGACTACACTTCTAAATATCTACAAGAGACTAATTATGACGGGACACTGTGTCACAGCATCCAGTACAGATCTGGAGAGAAACGCTACATGTTAGTTGGGCCTAGAATGAGTATAGGATCTACTATAGTCCCGGGCAGCCATGCGAACACACTCGTACTCCCTGACAGGAGGACACCTGGAGAGGTAAGAACAAATGCATTGTTTCAAAACATGTTTCCGAGCAAGCCATTCTTATTTCCCCGTGAGTGTATGTATACTTGGACAAACATATGTCCAAAATGACTTCATACAATGGTGATCAACTGTGGAGTTTAAAAACAAAACAAAACACAAACATCAAAGCATGTGAGTGATACCCGCTGCTCGGCTGTGTCACATTATTTCAGTTTCTTTTACGCGTGTATTTGTTCTCTTTTTGATAGAAGTTAGTTAGTTAGATAACTAAGCACATAACTCTTTGGTCAGAGTTATCAGCTACAAGAAGAGCCCTGATCGCTGTCCATGGTCCTGAAATATGTTGACTTTACTATTTTCAAGCAGAATAGAGTCAACGGGGAATTGAATGACGAGTAAACGTGTTTAGTAGTAATGTTGCCTCAGAGGATTTAATTAGCATCAACACGAAGCAGCTTCAACTGTTTTGATGAGACGCTTTTGATCGAATTGTTTCTCAAACTTTGACTCCATCTTTTTCGAGGTAAATTTGCTGACAAAACAAAACTATGTAATATAAAATAACTCTGTAATTGGTATACATGTTGTCCTCTTGGTGTCACTGCAACATCGACGAGGCCATAACATACTTCGTCCCTCCCCTAACAAAGCTTTTGTTTGGAACCTCACAACAGAGGATACATTTGATGTAAGAACAGGAGTAGGATGATACCGTGTGGTGGTCGGATATAGAGAACAGATCTGTTGCAGAAACCGGCTGCGGTGTGCATATACGTTGTTGGATAACGATGGGGAGTGAAAGACGATATCGCTCAAGTGACTATTGCTGGTTTGCTTTTTATTTTTCCATACTGTGTTTCGGAAAGCAGACTTTGGCTGAATTGAGGTACTCCATCCCAGAGGAGATGAAAGAAGGTACCGTTGTTGGAAATGTTGCAAAGGATCTTGGTCTGGAAACAACCTCTTTGATTGATCGACGGTTTCGAGTTGTGTCTGGATCTAAGGACGCTTTTTTTGAGGTAAACCCGGACAATGGTGTCTTACAGGTCCGTAAGAAAATCGACAGAGAGGAGCTGTGTCACGGTAGTGGTGTGTGCCTAATGGAGCTGAAAATCCTTGTTGAAGACCCTTTGGAAATGCACCACATAGTTGTAGAAATTACTGACGTAAATGACCACTCTCCTAGTTTTTCTGAAAAGGAACAGCAATTTGAAATAGCAGAACATACATCTCTGGGAACACGATTTGAATTACACGCGGCCCACGATCCGGATGCTGGAATTAATTCGATTCGCACATATACATTAACGTCAAATGATCACTTTGAAATAGAAATTAGCCAAAGTGATGATGATAAAATACCATTTTTAGTGCTGAAGAAGTCCTTAGACAGAGAACAAAAGAATAACCACTTGCTATTTGTAACAGCAGTTGATGGAGGTAAACCCCAAAGATCAGGCACACTTAATGTTTCTATTATTGTTATTGACATTAATGACAATCGTCCGATATTTAGTCAAGATACTTATCAAATAGAAATATATGAAAACCTTCCAGTTGGTACTACTGTTACAAGAGTGCATGCAATAGATCCAGATGAAGGGACTAATGGGGAAATAGAGTACAGCCTTAGCAGAACATTAGCACGTAAAGTTTACGAGATATTTGAATTGGATAGTTTAAGTGGACAAATTAAATTGAAAGGAGTCGTGGATTTTGAGGAATCAGAGATTCATAAACTAGATATTCTGGCATCTGACAAAGGAACACCTCCATTAACAAGCAGGTGTAAAGTCATTGTAAATATAAAAGACGTTAATGACAACCATCCGGAAATAGAAGTAACATCACTGTCAAATACAGTGCCTGAAAATGCAAAGCTTGGCACAGTTATTTCACTTATTAGTGTGACGGATAAAGACTCCGGTGTCAATGGAAAAATTATCTCCCGCCTAACAGAGGACGTGCCTTTTGAATTAAAGCCCTCTTATAAGGAGAACATATATTCAGTTGTCACGAAGGGATTTTTGGATCGAGAAGAGGTGTCACATTATGAAATAACAATAAAAGCCACCGATTGTGGTGAACCTCCCTTATCTACTGTTAAAACACTGAGTATTCAGATATCAGATGTAAACGACAACAGACCACAATTCTCCCAAAGTCCATTACAGTTTTACCTGATAGAAAATAACGTTGCCGGAAATTCAATTTTCTCTGTTAGCGCAACGGACAAAGACGTGAATGGAAATGCAGCTGTGTCTTATCACATTGTAAGAGGAAGGATTGGAAATGACGTAACATCATTCCTAAATATTAATTCTGAAAATGGCCACATTTCAGCACTAAAAAGTTTTGACTTTGAAACTCTGAAAACGTTCCAGTTCCAAGTTGTTGCCGCAGATTCTGGAACTCCGTCACTAAGCAACAACGTCACAGTGAACGTGTTCATTCTGGATCAGAACGACAACGCTCCAGTCATCCTGTATCCAGTCAGCTCTAACGGTTCTGCTGAAGGTGTGGAGGAGATTCCCCGCAATGTGAACGCAGGACACTTGGTGACTAAAGTCAGAGCCTATGACGCTGATATAGGATATAACGGCTGGTTACTGTTTTCACTGCAGGAAGTTACTGACCACAGTCTCTTTGGGTTGGACCGCTATACAGGACAGATCAGAACACTTCGCTCGTTCACAGAGACAGACGAGGCTGAGCATAAACTGGTCATACTGGTGAAAGACAATGGGAACGTGTCACTCTCAGCAACAGCTACCGTGATCGTCAAAGTTGTGGAGCCCAAAGAGGCTTTTGCTGATTCTGATGTTAAAAGTGCAACAAAGAATGAGGAGGATAATAATGTGACTTTTTACCTGATGATAACTTTGGGCTCAGTTTCAACACTTTTTCTCATCAGTATCATCGTGCTGATTGCAATGCAGTGCTCTAAATCCACAGACTATACTTCTAAATATCTACAAGAGACTAATTATGACGGGACACTGTGTCACAGCATCCAGTACAGATCTGGAGAGAAACGCTACATGTTAGTTGGACCCAGAATGAGTATAGGATCTACTATAGTCCCGGGCAGTCACGCGAACACACTCGTGCTCCCTGACAGGAGACATACATCTGGAGAGGTAAGACATTAAAATGTAGCAATTGCGGCATGTTTTTTACGGATGTGTATCACAGTTTTTTGAGGTTCGTGGAATTGTGTTGTATTTTAAACTGCGTCCAGACAGGTTCGTGACATGCTTTTTTTTCTTCTGTTTTTAAAAGAACAGACGTGAGTTTGTCAGCTTACTATAATTTTCGACTCAGCTTCCTGCTTCTGTTTGCAAGAGCTTCTCTCTGATGCACTCCTTTGTCTTGGAACCTGTCATCCGTGGAGTCGCACAACAATTATTATTGTCTCCAAGTGAGAGAGGAAAAAGCTAATGCCTTACTGGATTGTCTCTTTTTGTGCAAATCATTTTCACATCAAACATCTCAAATTGCATTATAATTAAAAAACAATGTCTGCCTATACTGGCATGCAGTAGTAGTTGTCAATTGTGTACGAATGCCATAATAAATAAGGACACAATTTATTAAGATCGAAAAGGGCTGCAAGTCTGCTTGGAATCGCTATCAATGGTGCTGAAATGCATTGACTTTAAGGGTTTCAAGCAAGAATATAAGCAAAGCTTAAACAAAACCCCAAAACAAATCATGACTGGTTTAGTATTTTTTTATTATGCACTTTATTTGAAATACTATTTAGAATTGGAAACTATAGATATGCTTGCTCTTTTATTAACGCATACAGTTTGGGGTTTTTCAGTATTTCAAAGAGAACATAAAGCCAGTAAATAGCGGTAGCCCCAAGGCTGTTCGAGTCCTGTGCAGAGCATTATGCATTTCTGATCATGTTGGTTTCACGCAACCTGATTAATCTCCACTTTTGTAGTGAGATCTCCGGGAGGATTTTTGGACCAAAAATATGCTCATATGCCATTTTAACGACTTTAAATTGTGTAAGATTTTGCCCTCTTGGTGTCACTGTTACATCAATAAGGCCATTAAGGAAACAGTCCCTCCCCTAAAAAAGCTTTTGTTTGGTACCTCACAGTAGAGGTTACATCTGATTTAAGGGGGCGAGTTGGATGAGACGGCGTCGTGTGTTTTCTAAACAGGCGAAACTAAACAGGTCGGATATACACTTTTGATTTGCTGCAAAAAGCGGATACTGTATGGATATTTGTTGTTGGATAACGATGGGGAATGAAAGACGATATCGCTCAAGTGACTATTGTTGGTTTGCTTTTCATTGTTCCTTACTGCTGTGTTTCGGAAAAAATGCTTTGGCCGAATTGAGGTACTCTATCCCAGAGGAGATGAAAGAAGGCACTACTGTTGGAAATGTTGCAAAGGATCTTGGTCTGGAAAAAAACTCTTTGATTGACCGACGATTTCGAGTTGTGTCTGGATCTAAGGACGCTTTTTTCGAGGTAAACCCGGACAATGGTGCCTTACAGGTCCGTAAGAAAATCGACAGAGAGGAGCTGTGTCACGGTAGTGGTGTGTGCCTAGTGGAGCTGAAAATCCTTGTTGAAGTCCCTTTGGAAATACACTATGTAGTTGTGGAAATTACTGACGTAAATGACCACTCTCCTAGTTTTTCTGAAAAGGAACAGCAATTTGAAATAGCAGAACATACATCTCTGGGAACACGATTTGAATTACACGCGGCCCGCGATCCGGATGCTGGAATTAATTCTATCCGCACATATACATTAACGTCAAATGATCACTTTGAAATAGAAAATAGTCAAAGCGACGAAGAAAAAATACCATTTTTAGTGCTGAAGAAGTCCTTAGACAGAGAACAAAAGAATAACCACTTGCTATTTGTAACAGCAGTTGATGGAGGTAAACCCCAAAGATCAGGCACACTTAATGTTTCTATTATTGTTCTTGACATTAATGACAATCGTCCGATATTTAGTCAAGATACATATCAAATAGAAATATATGAAAACGTCCCAGTTGGTACTACTGTTACAAGAGTGCATGCAATAGATCCAGATGAAGGGACTAATGGGGAAATAGAGTACAGCCTTAGCAGAACATTAGCACGGAGAGTTTACGAGATATTTGAATTGGATAGTTTAAGTGGACAAATTAAATTGAAAGGAGTCGTGGATTTTGAGGACTCAGAGATGCATAGACTAGATGTGGAGGCATCTGACAAAGGAACACCTCCATTAACAAGCAGATGCAGAGTAATTGTAAAGATAAAAGACGTTAATGACAACCATCCGGAAATAGAAGTAACATCACTGTCAAATACAGTGTCCGAAGATTCAAAGCTTGGCACAGTTATTTCACTTATTAGTGTGACGGATAAAGACTCCAGTGTAAATGGAAAAATTATTTCCCGCATAACAGAGGACGTGCCTTTTGAATTAAAGCCCTCTTATAAGGAGAACACGTACTCAGTTGTCACGAAGGGATTTTTGGATCGAGAGGAAGTTTCACATTATGAAATAACAATAGAAGCCACCGATTGTGGTGAACCTCCCTTATCTACTGTTAAAACACTGAGTATTCAGATATCAGATGTAAATGACAACCGACCACAATTCTCCCAAAGTCCATTACAGTTTTATCTTGTTGAAAATAACGTTGCTGGAGCGTCAATATTCTCTGTAAGCGCAAAAGACAATGATGTCAATGACAATGCAGCCATTTCTTATATTATTGGTAGAGATAATTATGTAACATCTTTTCTAAATGTAAACTCCGACAATGGCCACATCACTGCGCTAAAAAGTTTTGACTTTGAAACTCTGAAAACGTTCCAGTTCCAAGTTGTTGCCACAGATTCTGGAACTCCGTCACTCAGCAGCAACGTCACAGTGAACGTGTTCATTCTGGATCAGAACGACAACGCTCCAGTCATCCTGTATCCAGTCAGCTCTAACGGTTCTGCTGAAGGTGTGGAGGAGATTCCCCGCAATGTGAACGCAGGACACTTGGTGACTAAAGTCAGAGCCTATGACGCTGATATAGGATATAACGGCTGGTTACTGTTTTCACTGCAGGAAGTTACTGACCACAGTCTCTTTGGGTTGGACCGCTATACAGGACAGATCAGAACACTTCGCTCGTTCACAGAGACAGACGAGGCTGAGCATAAACTGGTCATACTGGTGAAAGACAATGGGAACGTGTCACTCTCAGCAACAGCTACTGTGATCGTCAAAGTTGTGGAGCCCAAAGAGGCTTTTGCTGCTTCTGATGTTAAAAGTGCAACAAAGGAAGAGGAGGATAATAATGTGACTTTTTACCTGATGGTAACTTTGGGCTCCGTTTCAACACTTTTCCTCATCAGTATCATCGTGCTGATTGCAATGCAGTGCTCTAAATCCACAGACTACACTTCTAAATATCTACAAGAGACTAATTATGACGGGACACTGTGTCACAGCATCCAGTACAGATCTGGAGAGAAACGCTACATGTTAGTTGGACCCAGAATGAGTATAGGATCTACTATAGTCCCGGGCAGCCACGCAAACACGCTCGTGCTCCCTGACAGGAGACATACATCTGGAGAGGTAAGCTGGTTTACGTGACCGAAACTTCGGTTGATGTTGTGTCTTCATGTACCTTTTTTATACGCCTTGCTGCTCAACTGTCTTGATTTGTGATGAAAGACATGTTGTTTTAGAATGACCGCACAGGCGACTCAAGTGCTAATGTCACTATACATTGTGCAGGAACCACACTTTTCGCTGTCATTGTGTTTTATAAAGCCATAAATGATATGGTATGTGCACTATTCATATTTTGTAATGAAATCACGATTAATATTTCAAAATGGCTAAACCTTAAACGCTTGTATTTGCGGGGAGGAACATAATCGAAAGTGATCACTTGGTGTCAGTATTTGAGCAGAAAATAGTTTCATGAGAAGCCTTTTGTCAGAGATATGCGTCCTCCCCTTTGTGGGATGGGTTTTTACATTTCAGTAGTGGATGCATCCTGTGCTCTCACGGTGAATATTTAGCATCTGTGATTTTATAATACTCTGGAAACTACATTTGGTTTTGATCCGGTCTACGTTTCTTTTGACGAGGGCAACGTTATTCTGAGTCATCGGGATACATTTTTATCAGCTAGTTATGGAGACGAAAGGACTTGAAACATCGCGAGGGCAATGTCGGTGGACTGCTTTCATTGTTTCATTAATTTTGCTTTGGAGCAGAGCTTCGGCGCAGATAAGATACTCCATCGCTGAAGAAGTTAAAGAAGGAACGGTTGTTGGGAATATAGCGAAGGATTTGGGATTAGAGAAGAGCACATTGAAAGAGAGAGGATGCCGTATTGTTGAGGGTTCAGCAGAGTCATTTTTTCATGTAAACCAGAACGATGGAATATTGTACGTTGATCGAATAATTGACAGGGAGAAGGTTTGTGAGCGAGGCAATGTGTGTTTGATCAATTTAAAAACGGTGCTGGAAAACCCTCTTGAAATTCATTATGTGACTGTTGAGGTGCTGGATGTGAACGACCACTCTCCCACCTTCTCAACGAAAGAGTCACGTCTCGAAATTTCAGAGTCGGTTTTACCAGGCTTGCGCTTCCAGCTGGAAGCAGCACACGATCCTGATGTTGGTCAGTTTTCGGTACAGGAGTATAAACTAAGTCCAAATGATCATTTTCGTTTGGAAGTCAAAGATCGTGGAAAAGATGGAAAGATACCGATATTAGTTTTACTTAAGACGCTAGATAGGGAAACAAAGAACAGTCATAAGTTGCTTCTTACAGCTATTGATGGAGGGAGACCAAGTAAATCTGGAACAACTGAAATTGCGGTTGATGTCTTAGACGTTAATGACAATATGCCAGTTTTTGACCAAGACACGTACTCGGTACTTTTGGAAGAAAATGCTCCCATTGGTACAACAATTATAAAAGTAAATGCTTCTGATAATGATGAGGGATCGAATGGAGAGGTCATGTATTCATTAGGAAAGAATGTGAAGAGCAGAATACGTGAAATGTTTCGTATAAATGCAAACACAGGTGAAATTATCGTTCAAGATCTTATAGACTATGAATTAGAGGAAAGTTATGAAATTGACATACAGGCGTCTGATAAAGGAGCGGCTCCTTTGAGGACAGACAAAAGTGTGTTAGTGAATATTGTAGATTTGAATGATAACACCCCTGATATAGAGATTACATCATTTTCAAGAGCAATACCAGAGGATGCAAGGCTAGGAACCACTGTGGCATTAATTAATGTTCTCGATAAAGACTCTGGTGTTAACGGAAAAGTTATTTGCTCCTTTAATGAGGACGTTCCGTTCATATTATCCCCTTCAACACAAGATAACATGTATTCTATTGTCACAAAATCCTCTCTGGATAGAGAAAAGCAGTCCATATATGATGTTACAATTGTTGCAAAAGATGCCGGTGTACCATCGTTGTCTTCGAAAAGAAGCATGACTATCGTTGTATCGGATGTAAATGACAACAGACCAGAATTTTCAGGAAGCCCTTACACATATTATGTTACCGAGAACAACTCTCCAGGAGCTTCGGTGTTTTCTGTGCAGGCATCAGACCGGGACGAGGGAGATAATTCTCGTATTTTATATAATATTTTCAGATATGGAAAAGAGAATAACAAACTCCATTCATTCAGTCTAAACATCAACTCTGAAAATGGAGATATTTTGGCTCTAAATAGTTTTGACTTTGAAACACTGAAAACGTTCCAGTTCCAAGTTGTTGCCACAGATTCTGGAACTCCGTCACTAAGCAGCAACGTCACAGTGAACGTGTTCATTCTGGATCAGAATGACAACGCTCCAGTCATCCTGTATCCAGTCAGCTCTAACGGTTCTGCTGAAGGTGTGGAGGAGATTCCCCGCAATGTGAACGCAGGACACTTGGTGACTAAAGTCAGAGCCTATGACGCTGATATAGGATATAACGGCTGGTTACTGTTTTCACTGCAGGAAGTTACTGACCACAGTCTCTTTGGGTTGGACCGCTATACAGGACAGATCAGAACACTTCGCTCGTTCACAGAGACAGACGAGGCTGAGCATAAACTGGTCATACTGGTGAAAGACAATGGGAACGTGTCACTCTCAGCAACAGCTACTGTGATTGTCAAAGTTGTGGAGCCCAAAGAGGCTTTTGCTGCCTCTGATGTTAAAAGTGCAACAAAGAATGAGGAGGATAATAACGTGACTTTCTACCTGATGATAACTTTAGGCTCCGTTTCAACACTTTTCCTCATCAGTATCATCGTGCTGATTGCAATGCAGTGCTCTAAATCCACAGACTATACTTCTAAATATCTACAAGAGACTAATTATGACGGGACACTGTGTCACAGCATCCAGTACAGATCTGGAGAGAAACGCTACATGTTAGTTGGACCCAGAATGAGTATAGGATCTACTATAGTCCCGGGAAGCCACGCGAATACTCTTATGGTCCCTGACAGGAGACGGACATCTGAAGAGGTAAGATCAATATTTTGACTCTCTCTCCTGTAACTTTGTATAGTCTATATGCTCTCGAAGAGTGAGTCTAAAACGTATGTAATACGTGAGGTGTGTATTTGCTGGGTCAAATTGATTAATGGCAACCATCTTTATACCGTAATTAAGAAAATAACGCTTCCACAAATGTGTTTAAAATCGCAACCTCAGCCATCTTTATGCGGTTTACATCGAACGCTGGTGGTTTGGCTGAGTGCAGACTGTCTCTGTCCGTGGTGCTGAATCATTCTGAGGTCTCCCTTTTTGGCAAAACGCGACACTTCCATTTGAAGCATGGTAATAATCAGTAATAGAAAGTAAAGTGAAACTTATTTCTCAATGGACGATCTGTTGCCATCTTTACTTCCTCTTTTCTTTTGTGAGTGGGAATATGGCAGGCTGAGTGTCTTCATTATTAAAGAAGCGCAATGTTAATCTTTTAATAAAGTTAGCTATTATTTAAAATACAGCACTGCAGTTTGATTCTTCATCACTTGGTGTCAGTATAGTAACAAATAATGATTTAACGTTTTCGTCATAGCCACTTGTCCCATCCCCTTCCTCTTACACCGTCATTGACAGAACAGAATACGTGGTTACGGCTTGAATACACTATTCGGCCTTTAAAACATTATAATGCTCCTTTAGATAACGGTCGGATTACGACAACAAATGTGACTGAATGTTACGGAGGAATAGCACTTTACTATAATAATATTGCTCTTTGAAAGCTGATTTTATTTTTAAATGTGTCATCTTCACATCATGGAACAAAGACGACGACAGACCTGGAGAGAGCAGACAAAGTGGATTGTCTACATCGTGGTTTTGGTAACGTTTTGGAGTAGAGCTTCAGGACAATTACGATATTCCGTCCCCGAGGAAGTCAAAGGAGGAACTGCTGTTGGAAATATTGCGAAGGATTTAGGTATTGATAAGGCTACACTGAAAGACAGAGGGTATCGTATTGTCTACGGCACGACAGAGCCCCCTTTTCGAGTCAATCAGGACGACGGTATCTTGTATGTGAACCGACAAATTGACAGAGAGGAAGTATGTGACCGAAGCAAGGTTTGTCTAATTGACTTAAAAGCCGTGTTAGAAAACCCACTGGAGGTGCACTATGTAGCAGTGGAGATTCTGGACGTAAACGACCACGCACCAATCTTCCCCGAGAAAGAAAAGATGTTAGAGATTTCTGAATCTGCATTAGCAGGAGCAAGATTTCAGTTACAAGCTGCTCGTGATGCTGATAGCGGTTCTTTATCTGTTCAGCAGTATAAGTTGAGTCAGAATGAACATTTTCGCTTGGAAGTGAAAGATCGTGGTGAGGACCGTAAAACTCCGATTTTAATTCTTCAAAAGTCACTTGATAGAGAATCTGCAAAGACCCACACGTTGCTTCTGACAGCCACTGATGGAGGTAAACCTCCACTATCCGGGAACATGACATTAATTGTTGATGTTTCCGATGTCAATGATAACCCCCCGGTTTTCACCCAGGATTCCTATACCGTGCAGCTAAAAGAAAATTCTCCTCTCGGGACAACGGTGATTCAAGTTAATGCCACAGATTTGGATGAAAGTTCAAATGGTGAAGTTGTATATTCATTTGGAAATGATGTGGACGCGCAGGCAAGGGCTCGTTTTGAGCTTAATTCGTTGACTGGAGTGATTACTGTGGCAGGGGCCATTGATTTTGAAGCATGTGGCAGATACGAAATTGATATACAGGCATCAGACAAAGCTGTGGCTACACTATCGACGGACAAAAGCGTTATTATACATATTGTTGACGTGAACGACAATGCACCAGAGATTGAAGTGACATCTTTTTCACGTGAACTCCCGGAAGATTCAAAACCAGGAACAACAGTGGCCTTAATTAGTGTAAGAGATTCAGACTCTGGTCTCAACGGTAAAGTTATGTGTTACATAAGCCAAGATCTTCCATTTATGCTCATTCCATCTCTACAAAATAACATGTATTCTCTGGTAACAAAAATGCGTTTGAATCGAGAGCAGCATCCGCAATATAGCGTAACAATTGTAGGTAAAGACGCAGGTGAACCATCGTTATCATCAGAAAAAACTATTACAATTGTTGTTTCAGATGTAAATGATAATAGCCCAGTGTTTTCACAGAACCCATATACTTTCTACATAACTGAAAACAACAACCCGGGGGCGTCTATTTTATCAGTGAGAGCCCGTGATGAAGACGAGGGTAGTAACTCTCTTATGTCATATACAATATTAAGGACTAGAGGCCAAGAACATTCCTTTATATCCTCCCTAAATGTCAATAGTGAAAATGGAGATATTTTGGCTCTAAAAAGTTTTGACTTTGAAACTCTGAAAACGTTCCAGTTCCAAGTTGTTGCCACAGATTCTGGAACTCCGTCACTAAGCAGCAACGTCACAGTGAACGTGTTCATTCTGGATCAGAACGACAACGCTCCAGTCATCCTGTATCCAGTCAGCTCTAACGGTTCTGCTGAAGGTGTGGAGGAGATTCCCCGCAATGTGAACGCAGGACACTTGGTGACTAAAGTCAGAGCCTATGACGCTGATATAGGATATAACGGCTGGTTACTGTTTTCACTGCAGGAAGTTACTGACCACAGTCTCTTTGGGTTGGACCGCTATACGGGACAGATCAGAACACTTCGTTCGTTCACAGAGACAGACGAGGCTGAGCATAAACTGGTCATACTGGTGAAAGACAATGGGAACGTGTCACTCTCAGCAACAGCTACTGTGATCGTCAAAGTTGTGGAGCCCAAAGAGGCTTTTGCTGCTTCTGATGTTAAAAGTGCAACAAAGGAAGAGGAGGATAATAATGTGACTTTTTACCTGATGATAACTTTGGGCTCAGTTTCAACACTTTTTCTCATCAGTATCATCGTGCTGATTGCAATGCAGTGCTCTAAATCCACAGACTACACTTCTAAATATCTACAAGAAACTAATTATGACGGGACACTGTGTCACAGCATCCAGTACAGATCTGGAGAGAAACGCTACATGTTAGTTGGACCCAGAATGAGTATAGGATCTACTATAGTCCCGGGAAGCCACGCGAATACACTTGTGCTCCCTGACAGGAGACATACATCTGGAGAGGTAAGACATATTTTTATGCATACGTTGAAATTATTTACTGTAACTGCTTGTTTACTGTGGTGAAAAACCGGCTCAAGTTAACAAGATACAATTAAAAAAACGGAAAGAAAGGAAGACATTGTCTTAATATAAGGCGCATACTGAACTGCAAAACGGCACAATCACTGTCCATGGTGCTGAAAGTGTTTTGTTTCGTGTCCCGGTCTTAAAAACAAACCAGCATCGATATAATTTGCTTTACATCCATCACATTTCTGCAGTGAGAAATAAGGTCGCATGGTGTCAGTGTAACGTGATATCTCATCCTTACGCGAGCTTAGTGGCATTGCTGTTTGTTTCCACCTCCTGGCAACATTCTCACTTAGATACTGACGGGATCGTTTCTGTGTTTATTTTTGCGTAAATGGTCGGTTTGTTCCAATTTCTGGATATTTATGAATTTAATCAATATGAAGGCATAGGAACTTGTTGGATTCCTTCTTTACATTGAAGCTGTTGTCCTTGTGATGGATTACTGTTTTTTTCGGTTTTAATCATGGAACAAAGAAGACACGAGAGACGAAGGGCGAGAGGATATTTGGTCAGCTGCGTAGTTGCTGTGCTTTTGTGGAGCGTGGCTTCTGCGCAAATAAGATATTCCATCTCTGAGGAAGTTAACGAAGGAACTGTGGTTGGAAATATAGCAAAGGATCTGGGATTGGATAAAAGCACACTGAGAGACAGGAAGTATCGGATCGTTTCTAGTAATAACGATCATCTTTTCCATGTAAATCAGAATGATGGTGTCCTGTATGTGAGCCGAAAGATTGACAGAGAAGAGGTGTGCACGATGATCAGTACGTGTTTAATAAATCTAAAAACCGTCCTAGAAAACCCTCTAGAGGTACATTATGTTGTAGTGGATGTGCTGGACATAAATGACCATTCTCCCAGTTTCCCGGAGAAAGTGACAACGTTGGAGATGTCAGAATCTGTAACACCTGGAGTACGTATCCAGCTAAAAGCCGCAAGTGATCCAGACAGTGGTCATTTTTCAGTCCAACACTATAAACTTAGCGACAACGATCACTTCCGTTTAGAAGTAAAGGATAAAGGAGAAGATGGTAAAATACCGATATTAGTAGTTAAAAAATCTTTAGACAGAGAAACTGCAGGAAGCCACTCGTTGGTACTGACAGCACTGGATGGAGGAAAACCTCCAAAATCTGGTGAAATGAACATTTTAGTAAATGTTTTAGATATTAATGATAATCCACCTGTTTTCTCTAAAGATATTTATTCTGTGATGCTGAATGAAAATGCCCCAATAGGCACAACAGTCATACAAGTGAATGCAACTGATTTAGATGATGGTCCAAACGGAGAAGTCGTTTACTCTTTCACTAACAGTATTAATCAAAGGTTACTAAAACTATTTGATATAAATCCATTATCAGGTGAGATCATTGTTAAAGGGTTAATAGATTATGAGGAGAAAGATAAATATGAAATTGAAATTCAAGCATCAGATAAAGGTCTTGCTCCTCTGGCAACAGAAAAAAGTGTAATAATCAAAATAATTGACGTGAATGATAACGCACCTGTGATTGAAGTTACTTCATTTTCAACCTCCATTCCTGAAGATTCCAGACCTGGAACTACAGTTGCCCTTATCAGTGTAAATGACTTGGACTCTGGTCTCAATGGAAAAGTTATTTGCTCCATAGTTGAGGATGTTCCTTTTGCTTTATCGCCATCTTTACAAGACAAAATGTATTCATTAGTCACCAAATCGCCTCTGGACAGAGAGAGACAGTCAAAGTATGATGTCACAATTACTGCAAAAGATGCTGGCCAGCCTTCATTATCATCTGAAAAGACGATAAGTGTTGTGGTGTCAGATGTGAATGACAACAGTCCAGAGTTTTCACTGAGTCCCTATACTTTCTATGTCACTGAAGCTAATGAGCCAGGAACTTCTGTGTTTTCTGTTAAAGCGTTTGACCGTGATGAGGCAGACAATGCTCTTATATCCTATCATATTCTCAGAGATGGAAGCGTTGATAATAAAGTAACTTCATTTCTCAACATAAATACTGAAAGTGGAGATATTTTGGCGCTAAAAAGTTTTGACTTTGAAATTCTGAAAACGTTCCAGTTCCAAGTTGTTGCCACAGATTCTGGAACTCCGTCACTAAGCAGCAACGTCACAGTGAACGTGTTCATTCTGGATCAGAACGACAACGCTCCAGTCATCCTGTATCCAGTCAGCTCTAACGGTTCTGCTGAAGGTGTGGAGGAGATTCCCCGCAATGTGAACGCAGGACACTTGGTGACTAAAGTCAGAGCCTATGACGCTGATATAGGATATAACGGCTGGTTACTGTTTTCACTGCAGGAAGTTACTGACCACAGTCTCTTTGGGTTGGACCGCTATACAGGACAGATCAGAACACTTCGCTCGTTCACAGAGACAGACGAGGCTGAGCATAAACTGGTCATACTGGTGAAAGACAATGGGAACGTGTCACTCTCAGCAACAGCTACTGTGATCGTCAAAGTTGTGGAACCCAAAGAGGCTTTTGCTGCTTCTGATGTTAAAAGTGCAACAAAGGATGAGGAGGATAATAATGTGACTTTTTATCTGATGATAACTTTGGCCTCAGTTTCAACACTTTTTCTCATCAGTATCATCGTGCTGATTGCAATGCAGTGCTCTAAATCGACAGACTATACTTCTAAATATCTACAAGAGACTAATTATGACGGGACGCTGTGTCACAGCATCCAGTACAGATCTGGAGAGAAACGCTACATGTTAGTTGGACCCAGAATGAGTATAGGATCTACTATAGTCCCGGGAAGCCACGCGAACACACTCGTGCTCCCTGACAGGAGACACACATCTGGAGAGGTAAGATCTTAAAAGTTTGTAAGTCTGATTGTCTCGATCTGCTGATACTTAACACTTGTTAAAAGTTTTGAATAACAATCCTCTGGCTGCGACTTTCTCTCTATAGGAGGGAAGCCACACCTTTCTCACCATTTGCATCTAAAACGGTGGAAAACCTTGGGACTAATGTTACTTTGTACGACGACAGCTTTGCTGTTCTGATCCTGGTGTATTATATGCAATTTTTCATAATTTATTTGAAATGGTGCTCGAACACGTGTATCTTCTTTTACAATGTATTGACAGCTGTGGTCCATGGTGCCGATGACGAGTATAGTGCTACTCTTCGATTTGTGGTTTTAAATGTAAAAAAGAGGGACCAACGTTGCAACGTGCATTTACTCACTGTCAAACAGTCACAGCAGGTCTATGTCTCAATGTGGGGATGTATTGCCTCTGAACATTTTTTAACGTAGGCAATTTGTGTAAATAATTATTTCAACGCTTGGTGTCAGTGTAGTTCAGTGATCCTGTGCATCTGGCAGCACCTTACGTCACGATCTTTAGTTGGACCGGTTCCTTGCATTTTACTCAGCATACTTGAACGCAAGCTCGCGATTGGGAGCAACGAGGGTTTGATTTTCAGCCATTTTGGTGAAAAAGAAGACGCTGGGCATCGTTTAAAGACATAGCGGATTAGGTGTCATCGACATCACGAAGTTTTTAATGGACAGTTCTTTGTCATATTCAAGTCATGGAACAAAGAGGACGCAAAGCATGGAGGGCGCGACAGTTTTGGTTTGCCTTCATGGTTGTTCTGGATTTTTCATGCAACGGAGCTTCTGCACAGATCAGATATTCCTTATCTGAGGAGGTTCAACGGGAAACCGTCGTCGGGAATATAGCTAAGGATTTGGGGCTAGATAAGAGTGCACTCAAAGACAGAGGCTATCGCATTGTAGCAGGCTCAACTGAGCCCCTGTTTCAAGTGAATCAAAACGATGGTATTTTGTATGCGAAAAGAGGAATAGACAGGGAGGAGGTGTGCGACCGGACTAGCCCATGTTTGATCAATCTGAAAACCGTGCTAGAAAACCCACTAGAGATCCACTACGTGGTTGTGGAAATACTTGATATAAATGACCACTCGCCTGTTTTTCCAGAGACAGAGAAAAGGCTTGAGATTTCCGAGTCGGCCTTAACAGGAGCGAGATTTCAACTACAGGCTGCGCGTGACCCCGACGTGGGCCAGTTCTCAATTCAGCAATATAGGCTCAGCCAAAACGAATATTTTAGATTAGAAGTCAAGGATAGAGGCGAGGACCGTAAAGTACCATTTTTAGTTCTTCAGAAACAGTTAGATAGAGAAACAGTCGGGAAACTTAAGCTACGTCTAACAGCCGTTGATGGAGGAAAACCGGTGAAGTCTGGCGCGATAGATATTATTGTGGATGTACTGGATATTAATGACAACTCCCCGGTGTTTACCAAAGAGTTGTATTCCTCCACACTTAAAGAAAACGCCCCCACTGGCACTGTGGTGATTCAGGTAAATGCAACAGATTTGGACCAGGGTTCAAATAGCGAAATAATATATTCATTTGGTCACGAAGTCGATTCAAAATTGAGGAATGTCTTTAGTATAGACACAAACACTGGGGAAATTAAGGTAACCGGTCAAATAGATTTTGAGGAAAGTAGAAGTTATGAAATTGATATTCAGGCATCTGATAAAGGACATGTTCCTCAAACAACTGACAAAAGTGTTATGATAACTGTTATTGATGTTAATGACAATGCACCTGAGATAGAAGTGACATCGTTTTCTAGCTCTATCAAGGAGGATTCCAAGTTAGGAACTACAGTGGCCTTGATTAGTGTCAGTGATTTAGACTCGGGAATCAATGGCAAAGTAATTTGCACGATCAAAGAAGAAGTGCCGTTTACTTTAGCCCCATCATTGCAAGAAAACATATACGCTGTTGTGACCAGGTCACAGTTGGACAGGGAAAATGTTTCCCAATTTGATGTCACAATTATTGCGAAAGATTCAGGTGATCCGTTATTTTCAACTGAAAAGACCATAAGCGTCGTGGTATCAGATGTAAATGACAATAGTCCAGAGTTTTCATCAAGCCCGTATGTATTTTATGTCACCGAGAATAACAGCCCCGGAGCCTCACTGTTTTCAGTAAAGGCCTTTGATTGTGATGAAAGTGATAACGCTCTCATTTCGTATCATATTTCCAGAGAAGCAAGCAGAGATAATAAATTCACCTCATTTTTAAATATCAACTCTGATAATGGAGATATTTTTGCTCTAAAAAGTTTCGACTTTGAAACTCTGAAAACGTTCCAGTTCCAAGTTGTTGCTGCAGATTCTGGAACTCCGTCACTAAGCAGCAACGTCACAGTGAACGTGTTCATTCTGGATCAGAACGACAACGCTCCAGTCATCCTGTATCCAGTCAGCTCTAACGGTTCTGCTGAAGGTGTGGAGGAGATTCCCAGCAATGTGAACGCAGGACACTTGGTGACTAAAGTCAGAGCCTATGACGCTGATATAGGATATAACGGCTGGTTACTGTTTTCACTGCAGGAAGTTACTGACTATAGTCTCTTTGGGTTGGACCGCTATACGGGACAGATCAGAACACTTCGCTCGTTCACAGAGACAGACGAGGCTGAGCATAAACTGGTCATACTGGTGAAAGACAATGGGAACGTGTCACTCTCAGCAACAGCTACTGTGATCGTCAAAGTTGTGGAGCCCAAAGAGGCTTTTGCTGCTTCTGAGGTTAAAAGTGCAACAGAGGATGCGAAGGATAATAATGTGACTTTTTACCTGATGATAACTTTGGGCTCCGTTTCAACGCTTTTTCTCATCAGTATCATCGTGCTGATTGCAATGCAGTGCTCTAAATCCACAGACTATACTTCTAAATATCTACAAGAGACTAATTATGACGGGACACTGTGTCACAGCATCCAGTACAGATCTGGAGAGAAACGCTACATGTTAGTTGGACCCAGAATGAGTATAGGATCTACTATAGTCCCGGGCAGCCACGCGAACACACTCGTGCTCCCTGACAGGAGACATACTTCTGGAGAGGTAAGACATATTCATGTGCAAACTTTGAAATTATTTTCTGTAACCGCTTGTTTACTAATGCAACGTAATGCATGGTTCGTGTGTTGCCCTTAGCGCTGCATCTGTTGTCTTCCTTTTGTTTACCCTTTCAATTCTGACTGTAAGTCCTTTTTAGGATTCATTTGCACTTTGACAGTACCTTCATCAACTCTATCAGAATAATAATGATTTAATCCCGTGTTGATATCCGTAACTATTGAGCTATTTCTTATTTTGTTGCTGTAAGTTGCGTTTGTTTTATGACTATTTCATATAATTTAATTGTACGCGCTTACAACCGTCATCCAGTGCTTACGCTAGTTTTATCATTTGAAAGGGAGGAAGAGCAAATTAAGCTGGCCTATGTCCTATTGATGAGTGTATATCATCAATACTATTTCACAAAGACATGAACAACCCTTCACAAAAGAGGAAACTATGACATATTGTAGAATTGCAACTATAAAAAGGGGTGAAACCCCGTCTCAAGTTAACAAGATACAATAAAAAAAAGGAAAGAAAGGAAGATACTGTCTTAATATAAGGAGCATACTGAACTGCAAAACGGTACAAATCACTGTCCATGGCGCAGGAAGTGTTTTGCTTCGTTTCCCGGTCTTAAACACAAACTAACATTGGTATTATATGCAGTACATCCATCACATTTCTGCAGTGAGAAATAAGGTCGCATGGTGTCAGTGTAACGTGATATATCAGCCTTACACGAACTTAGTGTCATTGCTGTTTGGTTCCACCTCCTGGCAACATTCTCACTTCGATACTGACGGGATCGTTTCTGTGCTTATTTTGCGTAAATGGTCGGTATCCCCCAATTTCTGGATATTTAGGAAGTTACTCAATATGAACGAATAGGAAAGTGTTGGATTACTTCTTTACATCGAAGCTGTTGTCCTTGTGATGGATTACTGATGTTTTCGGGTTTAATCATGGAACAAAGAAGACACGAGAGACGAAGGGCGAGAGGATATTTGGTCGGCTCCGTGGTTGCTGTGCTTTTGTGGAGCGTGGCTTCGGCGCAAATACGATATTCCATCTCTGAGGAAGTTAATGAAGGAACTGTGGTTGGAAATATAGCAAAGGATCTGGGATTGGATAAAAGCACACTGAGAGACAGGAAGTATCGGATTGTTTCTAGTAATGCCGATCATCTTTTCCATGTAAATCAGAATGATGGTGTCCTGTATGTCAGCCGAAAGATTGACAGAGAAGAGGTGTGCGCAATGATCAGTACGTGTTTAATAAATCTAAAAACCGTCCTCGAAAACCCTCTAGAGGTACATTATGTTGTAGTGGAGGTGCTGGACATAAACGACCATTCTCCCAGTTTCCCGGAAAAAGAGAAAACGTTGGAGATTTTCGAATCTGTGTTGCCTGGGGCACGTATTCCTCTACAACACGCACGAGATCCAGACGGTGGTCTTTTCTCTGTTCAGCAGTATAAACTCAGACCCAACGAACACTTTCGTTTGGAAGTTAAGGATAAGGGAGAGGATGGTAAAATACCTATTTTAATTGTGCATAAATCTTTAGACAGAGAAACTGCGGAGAGCCAGTCATTAGTGCTAACAGCACTGGATGGAGGGAAACCTCCCAAATCTGGGGAAATGGAAATTCTAGTGAATGTTTTGGATATTAATGATAACGCACCTGTTTTTTCTAAAGATGTTTATTCGGTGATGCTGGATGAAAATGCTCCAATAGGCACAACAGTCATACAAGTGAATGCAACTGATTTAGATGACGGTCCAAACGGAGATGTAGTTTACTCATTTAACAGTATTGTGAATCGTAGGTTATTAAACCTTTTTGATATAGATCCATTGACAGGTGAAATCATTGTGAAAGGATTAATAGATTATGAGGCGAGGGACAAATATGAAATTGAAATTCAAGCATCAGATAAAGGTCTTGCTCCTCTGGCTACACAAAAAAGTGTCATCATTAAGGTAGTTGATGTGAATGATAACGCACCCGAGATAGAAGTTACCTCATTTTCAAATTACGTCTCTGAAGATTCCAGACCTGGAACTACAGTTGCCCTCATCAGTATAAATGACTTGGACTCTGGTCTCAATGGAAAAGTTATTTGCTCCATAGATGATAATGTCCCATTTACCTTATCACCATCTTTACAAGACAAAATGTATTCATTAGTCACCAAATCCTCTCTCGACAGGGAAACAAAGTCACAATATGATGTCACAATTACTGCAAAAGATGCTGGCCAGCCTTCATTATCATCTGAAAAGACAGTAAGCGTTGTGGTGTCAGATGTGAATGACAACAGTCCAGAGTTTTCACTGAGTCCCTATACGTTCTATGTCACTGAAGCTAATGAGCCAGGAGCCTCTGTGTTTTCTGTTAAAGCATTTGACCGTGATGAGACCGACAATGCTCTTATATCCTATCATATTCTCAGAGATGGAAGCGTAGATAATAAAGTAACTTCATTTCTCAACATGAATACTGAAAGTGGAGATATTTTGGCTCTAAAAAGTTTTGACTTTGAAACACTGAAAACGTTCCAGTTCCAAGTTGTTGCTGCAGATTCTGGAACTCCGTCACTAAGCAGCAACGTCACAGTGAACGTGTTCATTCTGGATCAGAACGACAACGCTCCAGTCATCCTGTATCCAGTCAGCTCTAACGGTTCTGCTGAAGGTGTGGAGGAGATTCCCAGCAATGTGAACGCAGGACACTTGGTGACTAAAGTCAGAGCCTATGACGCTGATATAGGATATAACGGCTGGTTACTGTTTTCACTGCAGGAAGTTACTGACCACAGTCTCTTTGGGTTGGACCGCTATACAGGACAGATCAGAACACTTCGTTCGTTCACAGAGACAGACGAGGCTGAGCATAAACTGGTCATACTGGTGAAAGACAATGGGAACGTGTCACTCTCAGCAACAGCTACTGTGATCGTCAAAGTTGTGGAGCCCAAAGAGGCTTTTGCTGCTTCTGATGTTAAAAGTGCAACAAAGGATGAGGATGATAATAACGTGACTTTTTACCTGATGATAACTTTGGGCTCAGTTTCAACACTTTTCCTCATCAGTATCGTCGTGCTGATTGCAATGCAGTGCTCTAAAGCCACAGACTATACTTCTAAATATCTACAAGAGACTAATTATGACGGGACACTGTGTCACAGCATCCAGTACAGATCTGGAGAGAAACGCTACATGCTAGTTGGACCCAGAATGAGTATAGGATCTACTATAGTCCCGGGCAGTCACGCGAACACACTCGTGCTCCCTGACAGGAGACATACTTCTGGAGAGGTAAGACATATTCATGTGCAAACGTTGAAATTATTTTCTGCAACTGCTTGTTTACTAATGCAACGTAATGCATGGTTCGTGTGTTGCGCTTAGCGCTGCATCGGCTGTCTTCCGTTTGTTTACCCTTTCAATTAGGAAGTATGTCCTTTTTAGGATTAATTTGCACTTTGTCAGTAACTTCATCAACTCTATCAGAATAATAATGATTTAATCCCGTGTTGATATCCGTAACTTTATCTTGGGCTCTTTCTTATTTTGTTGCTGTAAATTGCGTTTGTTTTATGATTATTTCATATAATTTAATCTTACTCTCTTACAACCGTCATCCATTGCTTACGATAGTTTTATCATTTGAACGGGAGGAGGAGCAAAATAAGCTGACTTATGTCCTATTGATGAGTGTATATCATCAATACTATTTCACGAAGATATGAACAACCCATGACGAAAGAGTAAACTATAACATCTTGTAGAATTGCAACTGTGATATGGGGTGAAAAAACGGCTCAATTTAACGAGATACAATTAAAAAAACGTAAAGAAATGATACTGTCTTAATATAAGGAGCAACACTTCTTGCTTCGTTTCCCGGTCTTAAAAACAAACTAACATTGATATTATATGCAGTTCAACCATCACATTTCTGCAGTGAGAAATAAGGTCGCATGGTGTCAGTGTAACGTGATATCTCATCCTTACGCGAGCTTAGTGTCATTGCTGTTTGGTTCAACCTCCTGGCAACATTCTCACTTAGATACTGACGGGATCGTTTCTGTGCTTATTTTGCGTAAATGGTCGGTTTTCCCTAATCTCTGGATATTTAGGACGTTAATCAAGGCATAGGAAAGTGTTGGATTCCTTCTTTACATTGAAGCTGTTGTCTTTGTGATGGATTACTGATGTTTTCGGGTTTAATCATGGAACAAAGAAGACACGAGAGACGAAGGGCAAGAGGATATTTGGTCGGCTCCGTGGTTGCTGTGCTTTTGTGGAGCGTGGCTTCGGCGCAAATACGATATTCCATCTCTGAGGAAGTTAATGAAGGAACTGTGGTTGGAAATATAGCAAAGGATCTGGGATTGGATAAAAGCACACTGAGAGACAGGAAGTATCGGATTGTTTCTAGTAATGCCGATCATCTTTTCCATGTAAATCAGAATGATGGTGTCCTGTATGTCAGCCGAAAGATTGACAGAGAAGAGGTGTGCGCAATGATCAGTACGTGTTTAATAAATCTAAAAACCGTGCTAGAAAACCCTCTGGAGGTACATTATGTTGTCGTTGAGGTCCTGGACATTAACGACCATTCTCCCAGCTTCCCGGAGAAAGAGACAACGTTGGAGATTTTCGAATCTGTAACACCTGGAGTACGTATCCAGCTTAAAGCCGCACGTGATCCAGACAGTGGTAGTTTTTCAGTGCAACATTATAAACTTAGCGACAACGATCACTTCCGTTTAGAAGTAAAGGATAAAGGAGAAGATGGTAAAATACCAATATTAATAGTAAAAAAATCTTTAGACAGAGAAACTACAGCAAGCCACTCATTGGTACTGACAGCACTGGATGGAGGAAAACCTCCAAAATCTGGTGAAATGAACATTTTAGTCAATGTTTTGGATATTAATGACAACACACCTGTTTTCTCTAAAGACATTTATTCGGTGATGCTGGATGAAAATGCTCCAATCGGCACAACAGTCATACAAGTGAATGCAACTGATTTAGATGACAGTCCAAACGGAGAAGTCGTTTACTCGTTTACGAACAGTATCAATCAAAGGTTATTAAAACTATTTGATATCAATCCATCAACAGGTGAGATCATTGTTAAAGGGTTAATAGATTATGAGGAGAGGGACAAATATGAGATTGAAATTCGAGCATCAGATAAAGGATTTGCTCCTCTGGCAACAGAAAAAAGTGTAATAATCAAAATAATTGACGTGAATGATAACGCACCTGTGATTGAAGTTACCTCATTTTCAAGCTCCATCCCTGAGGATTCCAGACCTGGAACTACAGTTGCCCTTATCAGTGTAAATGACTTGGACTCTGGTCTCAATGGAAAAGTTATTTGCTCCATAGTTGAGGATGTTCCTTTTGCTTTATCACCATCTTTACAAGACAAAATGTATTCATTAGTCACCAAATTGCCTCTGGACAGAGAGAGACAGTCAAAGTATGATGTCACAATTACTGCAAAAGATGCTGGCCAGCCTTCATTATCATCTGAAAAGACGATAAGTGTTGTGGTGTCAGATGTGAATGACAACAGTCCAGAGTTTTCGCTGAGTCCCTATACGTTCTATGTCACTGAAGCTAATGAGCCAGGAGCCTCTGTGTTTTCTGTTAAAGCATTTGACCGTGATGAGACCGACAATGCTCTTATATCCTATCATATTCTCAGAGATCGAAGCGTAGATCATAAAGTAACTTCATTTCTCAACATTAATACTGAAAGTGGAGATATTTTGGCGCTAAAAAGTTTTGACTTTGAAACTCTGAAAACATTCCAGTTCCAAGTTGTTGCCACAGATTCTGGAACTCCGTCACTAAGCAGCAACGTCACAGTGAACGTGTTCATTCTGGATCAGAACGACAACGCTCCAGTCATCCTGTATCCAGTCAGCTCTAACGGTTCTGCTGAAGGTGTGGAGGAGATTCCCAGCAATGTGAACGCAGGACACTTGGTGACTAAAGTCAGAGCCTATGACGCTGATATAGGATATAACGGCTGGTTACTGTTTTCACTGCAGGAAGTTACTGACCACAGTCTCTTTGGGTTGGACCGCTATACAGGACAGATCAGAACACTTCGCTCGTTCACAGAGACAGACGAGGCTGAGCATAAACTGGTCATACTGGTGAAAGACAATGGGAACGTGTCACTCTCAGCAACAGCTACTGTGATCGTCAAAGTTGTGGAGCCCAAAGAGGCTTTTGCTGCTTCTGATGTTAAAAGTGCAACAAAGGATGAGGAGGATAATAATGTGACTTTTTACCTGATGATAACTTTGGGCTCAGTTTCAACACTTTTCCTCATCAGTATCATCGTGCTGATTGCAATGCAGTGTTCTAAATCCACAGACTACACTTCTAAATATCTACAAGAGACTAATTATGACGGGACGCTGTGTCACAGCATCCAGTACAGATCTGGAGAGAAACGCTACATGTTAGTTGGACCCAGAATGAGTATAGGATCTACTATAGTCCCGGGCAGCCACGCAAACACACTAGTGCTCCCTGACAGGAGGACACCTGGAGAGGTAAGACATTTTTGATGAAAACCCTGGCTTGTTTCTGATGGAAGTGTTACTTACAGCATACTTTAATATATAAAGTAACAGTTTGCACATTGGACTCTCACTTCATCCATAAATTCATTTTAACTTTCTGGGTAACAGTGATGTAATCCAAAGTCATTCATGATGTTTGACAGACTTAAAAGTGGCTTCATTTTCTGTCCATGGTGCTGAGATGTTCTGCTCTGATGTCCATATACCTGATGATACACTGTAAAAGACAAAGTCAAACCACTTATTTTTTAAAAGCAATTACTTTCCTCTTTTATGTTCATGAGTATGAACTGAATGGTATTCAAAATATTTATATGTGAGCATCAAACATTTGGGGGGATGTGGTGTCTCCAGCTCCATTCAAAGGAATCAACATGTTGTCTTTGCTTGTTGAATCTTCTTGAGAAGACGTCACCTCATCTGATGTAGGCTACTGTCATTCACAACCTCCACACATAGGGCCAAAGTACATAAATATAACACGTTGGCATTGTGCTTTATACAATATGGCTGTAGAAACTTTGATTTCCTTGCAGTGGGCAATGACATCGCATGGTGTCAGTGTGCATGGGAAATAACGGCTTTAACTTGTCGTCACTGCTTTTTGGTTCCACCTCTTTATCGCGCTCTCAGTTCGATGAAAACAGAATCGCTTGGCGGCTTGCTGCGGTCTTTATACATGTTGTCCATTGTTTTTAACATTTTGTAACCAGTGTGAACATTTACATACACGGATGTGTTGGATTAATTTCTTACAATACGGTTATTCAATTCCGTGAGGAATCCTGAAGTGTTATTTTTAATCATGGAACAAAGAGGATGCGACGCAAGAAGGGCGAGAAGACGGTGGGTCGGCTGCGTGGTTGCAGTTCTTTTGTGGAGCGTGGCCTCAGCGCAAATACGATATTCCGTTTCTGAGGAAGTTAACGAAGGAACTGTGGTTGGAAATATAGCAAAGGACCTGGGATTGGATAAAAGCACGTTGAAGGAGAGGATGTATCGGATTGTTTCTAGTGCTATGGAACCCTTTTTCCATGTTAATCAGAATGACGGCATTCTGTATGTGAGCCAGACGATTGACAGAGAAGAGGTCTGCGAAAGAAGCAGTACCTGTTTGATAAATCTCAAAACTGTGCTAGAAAATCCACTGGAGGTGCACTATGTTGGAGTGGAAGTTCTGGATATAAATGACCATTCGCCTAGGTTTTTAGACAAAGAGAAAACGCTGGAGATTTCAGAGTCTGTGTTACCTGGAGCACGTATTCCACTGCAAGCCGCACGAGATCCAGACGGTGGTTTTTTCTCTGTTCAGCAGTATAAACTCAGCCCAAATGACCACTTTCGTTTGGAAGTTAAGGATAAGGGAGAAGATGGTAAAATACCTATACTGATTGTTCAAAAGTCTTTGGATAGGGAGGCAGCGGGAAGACATTCATTAGTATTGACCGCACTGGATGGAGGAAAACCTCCCAAATCTGGCGAAATTAGTATTTTGGTAAATGTTTTAGATGTCAATGATAATGCACCTGTTTTTTCTCAAGACATTTACTCTGTGGTGCTGGATGAAAATGCTCCAGTAGGAACAACAGTCTTACAAGTGAATGCAACTGATTTAGATGATGGACCAAATGGTGAAGTAGTTTATTCATTCAGCAACAGTGTGAGTCAGAGATTATTAGGCCTTTTTGATATCAATCCATCAACAGGTGAAATTATTGTGAAAGATTCAATAGATTATGAAGAGAAGAACAAATATGAGATTGAAATTCAAGCATCAGATAAAGGTCTGGCTCCACTGGCTACACAAAAAAGCGTCATCATTAAGATAGTTGACATTAATGATAACGCACCTGAGATTGAAGTTACTTCATTTTCAAGCTCCATCCCTGAAGATTCCAGACCTGGAACTACAGTTGCCCTTATCAGTGTAAATGACTTGGACTCTGGTCTCAATGGAAAAGTTATTTGCTCCATAGGTGAGGATGTTCCATTTGCTTTATCACCATCTTTACAAGACAAAATGTATTCATTAGTAACAAAGTCCCTTCTGGACAGAGAGAGACAGTCACAATATATTATAACAGTAGATGCAAAAGATGCTGGACAGCCTCCATTATCGTCTGAAAAGACAATAACCGTTGTTGTAAGAGACGTGAATGACAACAGTCCAGAGTTTTCACTGAGTCCCTATACTTTCTATGTCACTGAAGCTAATGAGCCAGGAGCCTCTGTGTTTTCTGTTAAAGCATTTGACCGTGATGAGACCGACAATGCTCTTATATCCTATCATATTCTCAGAGATGGAAGCGTAGATCATAAAGTAACTTCATTTCTCAACATTAATACTGAAAGTGGAGATATTTTGGCGCTAAAAAGTTTTGACTTTGAAACTCTGAAAACATTCCAGTTCCAAGTTGTTGCCACAGATTCTGGAACTCCGTTACTAAGCAGCAACGTCACAGTGAACGTGTTCATTCTGGATCAGAACGACAACGCTCCAGTCATCCTGTATCCAGTCAGCTCTAACGGTTCTGCTGAAGGTGTGGAGGAGATTCCCCGCAATGTGAACGCAGGACACTTGGTGACTAAAGTCAGAGCCTATGACGCTGATATAGGATATAACGGCTGGTTACTGTTTTCACTGCAGGAAGTTACTGACCACAGTCTCTTTGGGTTGGACCGCTATACAGGACAGATCAGAACACTTCGCTCGTTCACAGAGACAGACGAGGCTGAGCATAAACTGGTCATACTGGTGAAAGACAATGGGAACGTGTCACTCTCAGCAACAGCTACTGTGATCGTCAAAGTTGTGGAGCCCAAAGAGGCTTTTGCTGCTTCTGATGTTAAAAGTGCAACAAAGGATGAGGAGGATAATAATGTGACTTTCTACCTGATGATAACTTTGGGCTCAGTTTCAACACTTTTCCTCATCAGTATCATCGTGCTGATTGCAATGCAGTGCTCTAAATCCACAGACTACACTTCTAAATATCTACAAGAGACTAATTATGACGGGACACTGTGTCACAGCATCCAGTACAGATCTGGAGAGAAACGCTACATGTTAGTTGGACCCAGAATGAGTATAGGATCTACTATAGTCCCGGGCAGCCACGCGAACACACTCGTGCTCCCTGACAGGAGACATACATCTGGAGAGGTAAGACATATTTAGACAGGTGTATTTTCCCTTGCAAATAATTATATCCATATTGACGCATTGGGCACTAACAAATGTGTTTTGGGAAATGTTTGTGTTGATAATTAATTTCTTATTCATATTCAACAAACAATGTATGTCAAATGTTCCCTTTTAGTATTCATAATGGACATATATTAGAAAAGTGTTCACTGTCAGCGTTGAATGCGGTGTGCGGTGAGTAAAGCATTAAGCCATGTTAAGTTGATGAGGCAATTAAAACTATCAGCGAAGATGGAAGTTAAGTGGACATATCTTGATCACGGTTGTATTGAGAGAAAGCTTGTGATGACTTAACAGTGAATGTAATATTATATTTGTTGGTTCTGAACATAATTTGTAGCAGAGTATTATTTATTGCCTGGTGACCATTTCATTTTTATTGCACATATATATGCCTTCCTGGGGCCTTGATATGCTTTCGAATTGTATAGCATTGGATGTGTGGCCTGCTCTTTACTTTGCCTTGGCAAGTTTGATCCCTGAATAAGCCAGAGTCCATGGTGCATTATTTACTAACCTAAATGGAATAGTATCCCCAAATGTAGTTGGACAGAAGTGTTCGTTGGTTTATTTCATACTTCATCTAATGATGTAAACATATCGCCACATGTTGGATTCCTCTCAACATTTTGAAAATGTTTATTTTCTATTCATCTGGAGTAGGTTTTGTGTTTTAAGAGAGCAACCTCCTCATTTACATACACCACAATAGTTTTGTGTACTGTTTTACGATGAATGACTCACAACTAAACATGTAAAAAGAATATCGATCATCAAGCTAAAGTGCTACTGGCTTTTGATTTTCTGTAGTGAGAATGTTGATCGCATGGTGTCAGTGTAATGGAAAAGTCAGTGTTGAATGGGCAAATCTGCGCATTTTGGTTCCGCCTCTCGATGGATTCTTCAGTTAGAAACGAACACGATTGTAGCAGTTGACGGCTGTCTTTGGAAATACTTCCCTCATGTCTGTCGTTCTAAGAAGACGATGAATATTTTTAGACAGTGAAGAGTTGGATTCCGTCATTATAACGCAGTTATTGTTTTGTTAATGGATTATTGATGATTTCGGGTTCAACCATGGAACAAAGAAGACACGAGAGACGAAGGGCGAGAGGATATTTGGTCGGCTCCGTGGTTGCTGTGCTTTTGTGGAGCGTGGCTTCTGCGCAAATACGATATTCCATTTCTGAGGAAGTTAACGAAGGAACTGTGGTTGGAAATATAGCAAAGGACCTGGGATTGGATAAAAGCACACTGAAAGACAGGAAGTATCGGATTGTTTCTAGTAATGCCGATCATCTTTTCCATGTAAATCAGAATGATGGTGTCCTGTATGTGAGCCGAAAGATTGACAGAGAAGAGGTGTGCGCGCAGAGTAGTACGTGTTTGATAAATCTAAAAACCGTGCTAGAAACCCCTCTAGAGGTACATTATGTTGTCGTGGAGGTGCTGGATATAAACGACCATTCTCCCAGTTTCCCGGAGAAAGAGAAACGTTTGGAAATTTCAGAATCTGTGTTGCCCGGAGCACGATTTCAGCTGAAACCCTCGCGGGATCAAGACAGTGGTCAATTCTCCGTGCAGCAATACAAACTCAGCCACAACGATCATTTCCGTTTGGAAGTTAGGGATAAAGGAGAAGATGGTAAAATACCAATATTGGTTTTGCAGAAATCTTTGGATAGGGAAGCAGCAAGAAGTAACTCGTTAGTCCTAACAGCACTGGATGGGGGGAAACCTCCGAAAACTGGTAGTATGAATATTGTAGTAAACATTTTGGATGTTAATGACAACACACCTGTTTTCTCAAAGGACATTTACTCTGTTACGCTCTCTGAAAATGCTCCAGTAGGCACAACAGTAGTACAGGTAAATGCAACTGATTTGGATGAAGGTCAAAATGGGGAAGTGTATTACTCATTTGGTAACAGTGTGAGTAATCAATTATTTAAGCTTTTTGATATCAATACATCAACAGGCGAGATACTTGTTAAAGGTCTGATAGATTATGAAAAAAAGGACAAGTACGAAATTGAAATTGAAGCATCAGATAAAGGTCTTGCTCCGCTAACTACAGAGAAAAGCGTAATTATCCAGATAGTTGACGTGAATGATAACGCACCTATGATTGAAGTTACTTCATTTTCAAGCTCCATCCCTGAAGATTCCAGACCTGGAACTACAGTTGCCCTTATCAGTGTAAATGACTTGGACTCTGGTCTAAATGGAAAAGTTATTTGCTCCATAGTTGAGGATGTTCCATTTGCTTTATCGCCATCTTTAGAAGACAAAATGTATTCATTAGTCACCAAATCACCTCTGGACAGAGAGAGACGGTCAAAGTATGATGTCACAATTACTGCAAAAGATGCTGGCCAGCCTTCATTATCATCTGAAAAGACAGTCAGCATTGTGGTGTCAGATGTGAATGACAACGGTCCAGAGTTTTCACTGAGTCCCTATACGTTCTATGTCACTGAAGCTAATGAGCCAGGAGCCTCTGTGTTTTCTGTTAAAGCATTTGACCGCGATGAGACCGACAATGCTCTTATATCCTATCATATTGTCAGAGATCGAAGCGTAGATAACAAGGTAACTTCAGTCCTGAATATA